>CP053173.1:5770990-6473750 GCA_014607495.2 Carposina sasakii
TTTAAATTTTCCCGCCCAGCGGGGGCGCGATAGGGCGAGCTTCTGCACAACAGAGACGAAACTTAAATCTCGTAGAAAAGAATGAGACGGTCGTATGTGCACCTGTTGCGTTCGAATCGTTTCTTTTTTTTCGCTTCTTACAGTAAAGATTTGAATACGTGCATGCGTACTAGCTACTACTATGGTAGGTATCGACGTAAGCGACGGGCGGGCGTTCGATTTTTAAAGCGTCTGTCATTCGAACGGATTTGAATTTGCTAATATTCTTCAACACGTAAAAGTTGTGACGTTTTTTTACAGCCAGTACAGCGTCCGCCATGTTTTTTATGATATATCCGGATGTTTGTTTATCCAGAAAATGCTATTTCCCATCACTGGCGGCTCGTCCTAAGGAGCGCTGGTGCGGTGCACTCCCAGCCACAAAGATTACATAGGCAATCTATATTTCTCTATATTTATAATTAATTTTCAATTCTACTATGTATATACAATAGTGTCAACGCGTTAGTCTCAAGTAAGTTGTAATCTTATGTATCGAGTGGAGCTCTAGCGATCGCGCTCCAATGAAACGAAATTTGGTACGATTCCTAGTACTGTATTCAATGAGTGCGAAAGAAACATACCGACATAGGCCGGCGCGTGGAA
Source organism: Carposina sasakii (assembly GCA_014607495.2). NCBI lineage: Eukaryota > Metazoa > Arthropoda > Insecta > Lepidoptera > Carposinidae > Carposina > Carposina sasakii. Next base: position 5,771,636 of record CP053173.1, read on the forward strand.
CAGAGATTTCGTATGAAAAATTAGCCTTATCTGGAGCGCCGCTCACTTTAATTCGTGTATGCTGCCACTAGAGGCCGAGATAGAACGCAATATGGTTGTCTTTAATGTGTTTCATTAGGTCATCTGAATTTTTATAAGTGTAATGTTGCATCCCATTCGTTAAGGGAGTGAACACCCATCTAAACATGTCAGTAGCCGCCTCTGTTTCCCATACAATCTTGGTTCGATGATCTTCTAAGTAGGTTTTTTCTTTGACTCGATTAGTAAAGTGAAACATTTCAGAGAGAATATTAAAGCATTTTCATTTAAATTCATAACCAAGTCAAAATCATACATATTTTTCCTATCAATTATTATAATAATAAAACAATAATAAAATTAGTATCACCGGACAGCAGCCGTATGGACGGGTGGTACAGAAATAAAAAGTGTTTGTGTTACGCATCCGGTCGCGGGTTCGAGTCCCGGACACGTGGTGCGGTTACCGGGAAATCATTCGGTTATGTAAAAATAGTTACGTTAGATATCAAGAATTATTTTTTATTTTATAGGCGATGGACGCACAAGGGATTATTTAAAGTTACTTTCATACTAAATAGGTTGTATTTAGACACTTACCGTGTTATTACAAATGAATATAAGCATCATTTAAGAAAGGTAGAAAGTATAAGAGAAAGGCAGCACCAACTCTATTCACTATGGGTGCGCCCACCACCGGGCCCTACACCCTCCACTGACCCTCGGATCTGATAACTCATAACTGCGAAAACAGGCACTTGCACTAATTACAATCGCCACGAGAAACCAGATCCGAGCACCTAGCATGCAAGACAATACATTGCACTATTCCGAAATAAAAAACAAGATTAATAATCTACATATGTTTCGCCAACAACCGTGGCATCCTCAGGATTATAGAAATTAGTAAACCACTCTAAAACCCAACGTGTTGGGTCCGTCCGCGTGGACTACAGAAAAAAAAAACAAAATATCGAAATTATCCGGGATAAAAACACCGAGATAAAAGTAGCCTATATGTTAAGTAGGACCTGTCACAATATATTACTGAAAACTGCATCGAAATCGGTTCAGCCGTTTCTGAGATTAGTGTGCACAAACGCACAGACAAACCGACAAACAGACAAAAATTCCAAAAATCATTGTTTTGGGTACTATTGCGTTGATAAAGGTATTCTATAATATTTTTTCTTATATATCTTCCATGTACGGATATGTATAGAAGATGTAATTTTTGCAACTAAATACACTTGGACGAAGTATCTGATATAAATTGCATAAAACGAAATGCTTTACTCTGATAACAAAACGTACTGTGAAAAATCGAACAGCAGCAAAAAACAACAAAATTATTGATATCGCTGTATCACTATTAAAAAGTTTTACAAGATAACTTGAATTGTACAAAAAACTTACACGATAATATCTACATAGATTTTATTCGCTGGTAATTTCAGATTAGCTCAGGAATGTATAAAGTATAGGTAGGTACATTTTATTGGTACAAAATCGACTGATATGCAATCAATTACTTATAAGAAAAAATACTACTAACAATTACGAAAAAAAAATATAACAAAGTTTTTATTGTGATTAATGATTATGCAAAAAAAGGTCAGTGAATTGTGTGTTTTTAATCCGACTGCAACAAAGTCAAATCGGAAAGGAAATGATAATGTTTACCTGAATTATTACGTTGCAACTAAAAAAGAAAGAAAAAATATAGTAATTTGATAACGCATCTTTGTCTTTACATTATCGGCGATTATACTCGTATATGAGTACCTGGTAGCTATTGAAAATAAAGAATTTTGCGAGTAAGTACAACGCAGCCAGACCTATTTTTTACTACTTTATAGGGATTATCTGCAAAATTTCGCGAGTAAGTACAGCATACTCAGACCGATTTGTGTGCAGATATACGCGTGTTAAAGATATGTCGTACAAGACGTGATAACGGAAGATAACTTGCTATTTTTGTGCTGGTTCATGTATTACTTGTAATTTTTGATAAGGATTATAATATTCTGATTTTATTCGCCCCGTTTTGTCCAAAATCATGGGCTAATCCTACTTAAGGCGCGATGCTCTTTCGATATTAGGATTTGGAAAGTTTCTTAAGCCTACTCCGCAAATATATCGACATTTTCATTCAACAACATCAAAAAACATAAATTTCGAGCGTAAAAGAAGGCCAAGTTCAATGCCGATTCGTATCAAGGTCTCAACGACAACAAGGATTTGTATCAACTACAGTCCCCTTAAACATTTTATGTGTATTTATCGTTGAGAAAACTTGTGACTTACCATAGACACCGGTAAGGGATAGGGATGAGCACTGCCATTGGGGTGGGGTACGGCGTCACCAGATACCCCATGTTGAACCCTGCTGCTGGATGCGGCTCGAATTTACCTGAAAAGGAAGTAAGGATGTTAGCTTTCAATCTATTAGCTACATGAAAATAGTCTGTGCTGATGCGGGACTTCACTATAAGACTTTAGCTGAATCTCCTTCCGTACTTGTCGTAAAAGTCGACTGAGAAATTTAGGGTCGTTCTCTTACGAGTAGGTAATAATGAGCTAGCAATTTGTCACTGATATTTTACACGTGTAACAGATGTTTTACGAGACTGTAAGGAGATTCCTACTGTATTAAATACACAATGCGTTAAATATAACATTTTTTAAATTTTGTTTGTTGCAAAAGTTGCAATTTTCACCTGTCTGCCCATTTATTTATTGCTACGACACAGCTAAACTAATCTCGATAAAATTGGCTACCTAAACAAACAATTATAATTATATCTAGACACGCGGTAGTGTCAAGCCAAGTTTAAGCAAAAAGCACTGGCATTTACCATGTGCAATAGTATACTAGACACAGAACAAATCAAGTTACAATTCGTTACAGATCACTTTAGTGTTATAAGAGTCGTATAATAAAAACACGTGAATCTGGGGGCCCTATAAAAGCAGTGTAAGTCCATTGTTACAGCACTGCATTAAATAACAGAGCATTTTTAAATTTTCACGGACGTAGCTTACTGTGAGTCTGTGGAGGCGTATTCTGTTCAATTCGAACTCGATCGCGTATACGTTTCACATTATCATGTTTATGACATCATGTGATATACAAGTGACAAAGTCACTTAGTAATTATACTATCTAACTTAATAAATAAATTCATTTTGAAAAATCGACAATACGTAATATTTTTAAATGCCATAGTTAATATAATTTATGCAATTTATTGTTATACGTCCCCTTTATATAGATTTTACGAATAAAAAAGACAAATAATAACATGTCCGTTAAAGTAATAAATTGAAAAATATTGAAATAATATAAAAACAATATCTACAGACAGGTGCTACTCACTTTTATTCAATTATTATTTTATATTGTAATATTTGGTTGTAAATTTTTTTATTGCTAACGTTCATTTCGCACGTGGCAGTCATTTGCAGCTAGCCACACAGTTTGCAAAATGTGAGATTGCAATATAAACTCGTTCGCGTTAACGTTATACAGCCAACCAATCACATTATCGAGCGATGACGTGATGTACTAACATCACATGGCTATTGGTTGACCGCAATTAAAACATACTTACATTTGAATATATCTATCAATACAATTTCATTTATATCAAAAACAAAAACATTTGGCTTTTTAGTCCTGTGATTTTAGCTTGCCCTAAACGGAAACTTGGCTGTTGTGTTACGCGTTAACATTAACACGTTCAAATTCGAATGATAAACTCACTCTCAGCATACAGAATAACACTGCCACGCCTTTTCAATTTGTCGGCAATTTAGTTTCCCTGTCGGTGAAATTGTTCTGATGAGTCGAGCTGAGTGATACTGTCGAGATGGGTGAGAGAGTTGAGACTGATCGAGCTAATGTTGTTTCAAGATCTACTTGCATAAATCTACGACATTAAAAAATCAGTATGATCCTTTACAAAATTAAAATATTTACTTATGTTTATTTAAGTTTGGCGAAAATGCGAATGTTTCTTCAAAATTTTAATGCGAAAGTTAATAGAATAAGGGTAGGTTTAGGTGAACCGTGAAAGGGATTATGAAGGTTCTATCTATAGAAATGTATAACATATTTATGTTTTCTTTAATAATTACCCTGGCCCTGCCTGCGACGCCATAGGCCCTTGGTTCGAATCCCGGTAGATGCAAACTTTGATATGATGAATATCGATGTTTGTTTCCGAGTCATGGGTGTTTCTACACTTAACTACGAATTTATATACCGTTGCTCAGTACTCACGACACCAGACCTTAGGGATCTTAGTGTGGGACTAGGTCAATGTGTTGTGAAGTGTAAAAAAACCCTATAACCGTTTATATTATAATTATGCACAATTGTTTTTTTTGTTTGTAGTCCACGCGGACGGAGTCGCAGGCGTCCACTAGCATCTACATATAATTATATCTAACTATTTTGGAACTCAAACAAATTTTTCGTATGTCAATCAAGCGCCAAATATTATTTTTAACTAAGATTTTAATTACCTGTTTACCTTTAAATAAGATAATTAATCACTGTTTCAAATTAGTTTTACTGGAAGGAAACCATACATTGGGTGTTTGGGGTTTGAAATTTATTATTTTGTCTTTTGTGCAAAGTAGTTGTGGTGGATCTTTGGGGTTGAGAAATTATCCTTGTCTTGCGCATGCGCAGTCCCCCTCTCCCTCGCCTACCTTTTTCACCCGCGCGCACCTGAATTTATGTTTCTTATTTATAATGTTATATGTTATATGCCGATGGAGTCGGAAAGTTCTAGATACGTGGATACCACGTATCGGCAAACGCAGCGTGGGAAGGCCACCTGCGAGGTTGACGGACGACCTGGCCAAGGTCGCGGGCGTCGGTTGGATGCAGGCTGCTTCCGACCGGTCGGAGTGGAGGTTGTTGGGGAGGCCTATGTCCAACAGTGGACTTCTCAGGGCTGTAAATGATGATGATGATGATGTTATATGTAGTACGCACGAACTTTACAGCCTGTATACGTACTGTGTGTACAAGCCGTTTTCATAGAATAATCCTTATGCCTAATTTCGAAACTACCAACTACATATTGCATGTAGTGACAGAGTTAATAAAAGTCAAAAACATAGTAACCAGCGCCATCTTTCAAAGGAACTAGGTATGTATAAATGGTAAAATGCACTCTGCGAATAACATGACCTAATCTACACACATAATAAAAAAAATGTAACGGATCGCTGTCTGTTCATGGAAGATATATGAGAAAAAAAATATTATAGGAGACCTTTATTAACGCAATAGTACCCAAAATGATGACTTTTTGAATTTTTGTCTGTTCGTGCGTTTGTGCACTCTAATCTCAGAAACGGCTGAACCGATTTCGATGCAGTTTTCAGTAATATATTGTGACAGGTCCTACTTAACATATAGGCTATTTTTTATCCCAGGAAAATGTTTTTATCCCGGATAATTTCGACATTTTGATTTTTCTGCAGTCTAGACGGACGGAGTCGCGGGCGTCCACTAGTACATTCATATAGACACGGCTAGGTTTCTAATAATGGGGTAGCAGGATCGCTATACAGGATGTTTTTTCGTTGCCACCCTTAACGAAGGGTACGTACTCTATACGTCAAATAAAGTTTATGCCAAAAAATACTGGGGAACGATGTAAAAAAATGTTTAAAAAATTTTACTTACTTGATCGGGCGAAATTTATAATGTCCAGTGTTTATGTTAGTTTTTTTTTTGAAAAATTACTATTTACTATGAAAAAATCTTTCTACATGCATTTATGCAGAAAAACGCAGTCTATTTACTCAACTTTAGACCCTAATATCTTGGGAACCAGACATTTTCCAGGTATGCTTCCATGAAGAAAAAAGATCGTGATGATGAGGAGATTCCGTAGTATTCGGGAACGTTGACGACCAAAAAACATCCTGTATACAGCTACGTTTTGCATAGCGGGGTCAGATATTAAAGCTATATGTATAAAAAAATTATATTCCCAAGAATCGTGGACCTTCCCCGGAACCAAGTGCGGGAGGTCCGTAAACTAATATTGACGGATCTACGCCTAATGTGCGTAACGACAACTGTACACAACGCCGGTGAAACTTACACTGATTAGTTAGGTACAGAAGGGTCGCTTTATGGGGGTAGAACATGTGAACTGCCTAATCTATTGGTAATTTGGTTTGTCTGAGAAGATCCATCTTATAAGAAATACGCAAAACTACAATACATACTACATTTATACCTTTACACCACTGATATTGTAGCATGGGGCAGGAAAATAAGGAAAGAAGTACGAGTAGTGTCCGACCGAAATTTCGGTTTCGGTTTCGGCCAGTTTCGGCCAAAAAATCAAGTTTCGGCCCGAGTTTCGGTTTCGGCCAAAAATGGCCGAACCCTTCGGCCGCGCCGAAACTTACAACATCGTACCTTCGGGTCGCGCTCGGCTAACGTCGGGCGCGCTCGGCACGGCTGGTAATATGGTAATAATATAATATTTGTTTCTATATTATACTTGTTGATTTGTTATCATAACCTATGTTATGCACCTTACATAATAAAAAAAAGGTTCGCTAAAATGATTACCAAAGGTGATCAATTTGATTATTTTGATTATCTAATTATATTTGAATTAGCCATTCGAGGCTAACTGATTGTGATATTTGTGAGTATAATTAAAATGTAAGTAACTGAAAATAAATAAATGAGCATCATATTTTAATAATAAATTTGTTTTATTTTATACCACCATTAAAAAAATCGCTAACTTTGTGTTACAAATCGGCTATATGTTTCGGCAAAATAACATGTTTCGGTCGGTCACTAGAAAGAAGTTACATAAGCTGACAGGTGAAAAGTGGTCGTATGTAATTTAGCACGGTTCTGCTAATGTGGTACCTAAGGAGCATCACTATTTGTGTGTACCTATGTTCCTCGTAAGAAATGACGTACTATTTCCCTACTGCTCGGTTTAATGCCTGTATCTGAATTATCCACAATTTAAACGGTAGCAGACTAGCGTATGATTATAAATGAAATTGAAACTTGCAGTTCTTTTAGCACAATACGTATTCTAACCCTCACACTTAAACGTAAACTTAATCTTAGTCACTGTTACTGAGCACGTTGCCCACAACCTAAACCTGTTTTGTTCAACTGGTATGATACTTCTAGACATCGAAAAAGCTTTTGATTCGGTCTGGCATAGTGGGCTCCTACATAAGTTAATAGTTCTCGGGATGCCTCTGAGTATTGTCAAACTGCTCCAGTCGTATCTCCAGGGGCGCACCTACAGAGTTCATATAGGAAATGTGAAGTCCGATGAGCATGTTGTCCCAGCAGGGATCCCTCAGGGATCTATTCTTGGACCGTATCTATTTCTCCTATATTTAAACGATATCCCGAGGCAACCACGTACACACCTGGCGTGCTTTGCTGACGACACTGCGACCTTCACTTCTGATAAGGATAGCGACCTCATTGTTAGTCGTCTCCAGCTCTCTGTGGACGTTCTCCATAACTACTTCAGCAAATGGAAACTCAAACTAAATGCGTCCAAAACAGAAGCTATCTTATTTACGCGAGCAAGATCAACACCGAACAGAAAAATAACTATAGATGGTCACATTGTGCCCTGGAAAGCATCGGTTAAATACCTTGGGATTGTTTTTGACCCCAAAGTAAATTGGACACACCAAGTGAACGCCCTCCGTATAAAAGGTATAAAACAAATTAATGCTTTGAGTCCAGTCCTTAATAGGAAATCGATTTTGAGTCCCCACACTAAACTAAGAATATACACAGCATTGGTAAGGCCGTGCATCACTTACGCGGCTCCAGTATGGAGCAGTACTTGCAATACCAACTTTGAAAAATTGCAAGTAGTTCAAAACAAAGCCATAAAATTGGCATTTGATACCCCCTTGTACACTAACCTGTGCAATCTGCACGATATAATTAACCTGCCAACTATAAAATCCTTCGTACTCAAACTGGCTTATAAGTTTTACTTACAAACAAACCCCAATCACCCAAATAGTCTAGTCTCGGCTATCGGTGCAACAAGATATTGTAACTTACCATATATCGATAAGTACAAGACGTACCGATTACCCCATCACTACGTCCTCAATGCAAAGTCCGTTGACCGGGCCAATTGTAATTCTACCCACTAGATGATTTTTAATTATGTGTTTTTGTTAATTGCTAATATTTAATTTAACTATACTTTAATCTTAATTATCTACAACAGTTTACCAGTGTTTATAACAAGTGCAGTAATAGTTCGTATTATGAACGTCATAATAAATAGTTCTCTTAAAAACGTGTGACGAGCGAGTTGTACGTAGGTATGTAAATCATTGTACTATTATTTGTTATCTGCATATTTACTATCATACTTATATATTATTTAATAGTTTTTAGGAAGTGTATAGCTTGAAAAAACAATGTAACTACCTTTCTGTACATACTAGACTGTGTTTATGTAATGTCACATACTTTTGTTTTTAATGTATCAATAAAGAATTTTAAAAATCAAATCAATCAATCTTAGTCAGGTCTATCCCTCTCCGTCCTTAACATAAATGGCTGAGAGAGAAAGGGACAGGTAGGACTAATTTTACGTTTAGGTTTAATTATGACGGTCAGAATCGACTACTTACCTATAGAATATGTCAGTACGTATTAAGCCTACGTCATCACTAAATTATCTGTGGCCATTCTGTGCCTAGTCTACCTACTCTATGGCTTCTTATACCTTCTTATATGGCTACTTGGTTAATAGTTTTCCGCATTAGTTTATGTCTGGTCCAGTTCTGTATTGTTTATTATTGTCTCTGAATGATAGATGATATAGTTGTTTATGGTTATGATTTACACTTAACTATTTTTGATTTAGCACGACATTAACTTTCCCATTTGAGAACGACATAAACTCGATCTACAATATGAACAAAATAGTACGACCGGTATTCGAACCCATAACCCGTGGCTCAGAACAGGTCTCTGAACAAAATAATTGTTATTTAAGTAATACTGAGGTTTATTCGCTCATAACATAAATAACTATATCAATTCAAATTTAAGGAAAAACAGAAAACAACTATTGAGTCACCTACAATACCTAAATCTAATTTGAACCTTCCTTTTGCTTTGTTGTAGTCGGGTAAAAATCCGCTTTAATTTTACCTGTATATACTTCAAAATATATATTTCAAAATCGCGAATTTACCACCAAAATTGCTACGGAAATAAGTTTTAAACCTTATGCTCATTAGATTTGAAGTTGATTCTTGTATATATTTTGGAGCAGATTTGTGGTGTTAAAAAAAGCCTACCTGGGAGGTATGGGTTCGAATCTTGCCTGACCCTTGTTTGTGGTCGGACAAATTATTGGGTTGTTTGTGGATTTAGTACTAAAATCAATAAAAAAAAACTGAGCTAAATAAGATAAAAATATGTCCGATAAATGGACGAGATAGTCTGTAAGATTTGTTATCTGTGAATTTTATAGTTCGACACCATTTTTCGTCACGGTTTTCGTCATTTGCTTAATGGTATAAGGCATTTAGATTACCTAATTATTGTAGGTATTTTTTGGTTACTAACTAGCTAATCTAACGCAGTCGAGTTTCTTCATATAAAGTGGTCGCTTATGGGCAGGCGGTATTCTTTTTTGCAGTTTGTAGGTAATTACATAATTTAATTATACACACGGTTTGGTTCCTGAAATGGGATAGTTTGAACTGCTGAATCACACGACTCCTTCGTGTGATCCCCAGCAGAAGATCCTATTGCGGGGACAGATGTAAAAGACCAGTAACAAGTTGCTACCCCTCAGTTACTAAGTCGACTTGCACAAAAGGAGATGCATCTATCTGCACGCGTATGATGAATTTGGTGAGAGCGAGATGTCTTACTTTTAAACGTCAAACTCACAGAGCTATTAATAACTAGATAACCTAAGTGTATGTACTTTGCATGTAAAAATAGACTTAAGAATTAGAATAGACACCTCGTCTAAGCCTAAGCCAGACTGAGTGAATTAGGGCTGATAGAAGTGGTTTGCAATGCCTTTTTATACACCAAGTAAAACACACTGGGACAGATGGAGGTAAATCGGCGAATCCAACTCGGTTGGGCAGCGTTCGGGAAACTACGAAGCTTATTTGTGTCCAAGATACCCCAGTCCTTAAAGACGAAAGTGTTCAACCAGTGCGTGCTGCCGGTGATGACCTACGATGACGAGACGTGGTCTCTAACTATGTGCCTCATAAAGAAGCTCAGGATCGCACAGCGAGCGATGGAGAGAGCTATGCTGGGGATCTCTCTGCGTGATCGAATCAGAAATGAGGAGATCCGCAGACATACAAAGATCACCGACATAGCTCAACGGTCCAGCAAGCTGAAGTTGCAATGGGCAGGGCACATAGCTTATATATATAAGAACTGATGGCCGATGGAGTCGGAAAGTTCTAGAGTGGATACCACGTATCGGCAAGCGCAGCGTGGGAAGGCCACCCGCGAGGTGGACGGACGACCTGGCCAAGGTCGCGGGCGTCGGTTGGATACAGACAGCTTCCGAGCGGTCGGAGTGGAGGTTGTTGGGGGAGGCCTATGTCCAACAGTGGACTTCTCAGCGCTGTAAATGATGATGAATGATGAGAAACACTTGCCTTGTCTAGTTATTTTTTAGCTCTGTGGATTTGACGTTTAAAAGTGAGACATCTCGCTCTCATCAAATGTATTCTAGTGAAGCCCTGCATCAGCTCAGGTAATAAATACCACTAGGGGAAGATTTTAAGGCACTAGTTCTGACTGATAAAGATGCTGTCTTGCTCTAAACCTTGATCAAGATAGAGAAAGATATAGAGATACAAATATAGATATTTTTGAAGGCATAGGTTGATGCTGTATCATCTTGTATAACAAGCTCTTTTAGACAGTGTATAACAAAATCGTCCCATTGTTTACATAGATACATGCATACATAGGTTTCGTTTGCGCGATATAACCTGCATCACATAGGCTGCATCATATAACCTGAATATCATTATGCAAAAATACCTCTGGCAGCGGAATTTACAGTCCTTCCTATATTGGATTTTTTTGACTGACGGTCTCGACCACGGTCGACGACAAAAACTTGTAACGGGTTTTACGAGTAAGTACTTGATTTAAATATAGTTGTGAGATCCGTAGGTTAGTTCTCTAGCTGTTAACCTAGACTTCAGGTAAATAAATAAATAATAATCTAATAATGTCTAATCATTAAAAAGTAATATGCCTTATATCAGGGGTTCCCAAACTTATTTTCTCTACTGCCCACTTTGAGAATAAATTATTTTTTAGCGCCCCCATTTTTCCATCTACTTAAAAACTACTATAACTCCCATCCCAAGTCCCTACACAACGCCCAATTTATTTTCTGGGTCTCTTACTGCCCTCCTTAGGCCTGCAGCGCCCATAAGGGGGCGTTATCGCCCACTTTGGAAAAGACTGCCTTATATAAATGTCGTTTTTTTTTTTAAAGTAGGTACCAGTTCTAGTCACTCTCCTTTGTTGGATTTTCTGCCAAAGGACAATGGAAATGTTTGTATAGACTCTAGTACCTAGTCCAATAGGGTTGTGATTCATTTTAGAAAAGTATTAAGTGGTAAGGGGTATAGGGCACAATCACAAGCTTGCTAACGAAACCTATGAGAAATGTCTTCCAGTTATTAGAGGTAATGGGCATTTTTTAAATCATATTATTTTAATTATAATGAATTAGAAATGAAACTCAAAGGCCTTGTAACTCTAAGCCTGGCTGCCTTTGTATCGGGTTACCTTTACAGCGATGTAAGAGGATCCCTAAAAAATGGCGGACGATGTAAGTCGTAAGCGAATGATATTTGGTAACCGAGTTATTGAGGACTTTATTGAAATATGAATACTAGAAAAACCAGAACCCTACTGTGGGAAAAAGCTAATGTACATGTACATAATCTATTTGGTAAGAGAAATTTGACAGAAACATTGAAAGAGAAAAGTCTTTTACACCTCGACACCGTAAGACAGTTTTGGCAACACCCACATGCATGCTGCTTACATTTCAATAAGTTTCACAAAGTAATCATCACTATGAACTGTCGAAACAGGAGGACAATCGCGCTATTGTTAAAGATATTTATACATAACCCCATATTATTTATGTAGGTACAATTTAACACGCAGTGGTGTCGAATATGGCTGAATAAAAACAAATATCTGTCTCGTATTGAAATGCGTCTAATTACGACACTGTAATGTGATTATTGCATCGCACCGATTTTCGCCTTTGTTTCGGCCGAGTTTCCAGTTCAAATATTTTGCGGAATTGCACCCCAGGACCACTGGAAAACCGCTATACGTTTCTCACTTGGCCCAACACCCAGTAAGTGTAAAAAGCTCGTTAATCCGACGATGTCTAATTGTAAACTCATATCAAGTTCCAATTACAGACATAATGACATAAAACATAACCGGACCCATACAGGTATATGTCACATATCATATTTAAGAAACTACGACTTTAATGTCTAAGACATAGAGCCTAAAAATGCCTTGGAAATAACACCTTTATAGGTTGTTAAGTTTAGGAAGGTGGGTAGTAGAGTGAGATGGTAATATCGATTGGTGTAAGGAAGAAAGGAGATGGAATGTTGTGATTGGGCAGCTGCTGGACTTGATTGTTTTGACTTAAGATATGGAATAAAAATGTATGCTAAAAAGTGATATTGGAATAAGTCGATTCGGACCACCACGGGGCGAAACCACCAAAATTTTGTTTTTACCATGGTAGCCGGAAAATGGATTTTCCATCTTTACCTGGGTGTATAAAATCTGAAGGCGCACTACAAAAAAAAAATCTTTGTATGTTTGTATCTTTTGTTAATTTCTCTATACTCGTATTTACTGCAGTGTCATGTGTACAATAAAATCTTGTCGAAAATTCTTCCGTACATAGGTAACATACACACGGCTGTGTAGCAGAGCCATCTATCGGATGCAAACTGAACCAAAGTTGAGCTGCCAGATCACTAAGTTTAGCATAGAGCTCGTGAAGATCAGTGAAAAGTTGCTAGCTTATAGCCTGGGAGAATGTTCCTGAGTTCCTTAGTCACGGAAGGAGATGCAGTTGATGTATTCTAGTGAAGCATTTCTCCATTCATTTAAAATTTAGGTTTCCCACACACATGTGGCTCCATCTATTGGACAGGAAGAAGTACCTAACAAATCATTATTTTAAACGAATGATTAAAATAATTTTTACTACTACACAATTTTGTTAAATTAATTTAACAAGCGGTGGTGCAATTAATATATCATTCAATTCGGATGAAACCGCAAATTAAATATTAGTGATAATATTAAAATATCGTTTACCATAATTTATTTAATGTACCTACACACTGATTATCTAGCAAACGCCTACGAATTTGTTCATGTAAACTAAAAAATACATACTCTCATAAATAAACAAAAATTTGTTATCACTACGTGGCTTCCCTTCGCCCAGGCATAATTACGACTAGTCGACAATTTACCTATTTTGTCTAATTTCCTAAACTAGATAAACTAAGTGTATGTACTTTGCATGTAAAAAATAGACTTGGGAATTAGAATAGACACTTGTTCTCGAGCCAGGACTGAATGAATTAAGGATGATAGAAGTGGTTTGCAATCCCTTTTTACACACCAAGTAGAAACACTTGCCTCGTCTAGTTATTACTTAGCTCTATGGATTTGTCGCGTAAATGTGAGACATCTCGTTCTCACCAAAGTCAGGCTACGGGCGCAGATTCGCGGGATAAATAGTCAAGGCGTGTCACACCTAACATGTAATGTTGCCGACATATTATACTTTAAAAAAGTAATAAGCAGCGGTAGGCTTACCGTATAATTTGCAAACTTTTGCCCTACTTCATCTGTTCACACAAAAATACTACCAGAAGCCGGCCCTGCTCTTAAACTAACGCCGGACCTGGACTGCCCTGCGTCCCACCGAAGCTAGACGGCGTGAATGGCGTAAGTTAATGGGAGTGATTTTATGTATGTGCCCCATCTATTTATCTACCACAGCCAGGGTTGCTTGACCTACAAGATCTATCACGGTTTAATACTAAAAAAGTGAACGACAGTGACTAAACATAGATGACTGAGCCGTTTTTGAGTTGCATCACCATTTGCATTATTTTTTTTGTTTGAAATAGGAGTGAAAGAAGTATTGGCTTTTTATTTTTCAACTGCTTTTTAATTATCGGGATCACAATTTCCATACAGAATTTAATAAAAATTAGGTACCTAGGCTAAATTGTTTGTTGGTCTGGTAAGATTCAGTTATATTTTTATAGATCAAGGAATTTTGATGTTAGGTGCTTTATTACCTTAAATATTTTGGTACATTTTTTCTGAAATCTACAAAGATCTGTTCGATATCTACATTATTAGTATAATCATTATAAAAAACTCTTTTATAGATAAGTAGGCACGTCTTTGCACATTTATTGTGTAACCACACAGATCATGAATAAGGAAAAATATCCCGCCAAAATACTAAAGGAAATTTTTTTTTGTAACTGGCAAATCGGCGCGAAACAACCTGTACGTACAGTTTAAAAATAAAAGTACACACAAAGCAGGGAGTAAGTACAACACGACCGCACAGTTACCTACAGAACCCAAGTCGTGGCGAGCTGATCAGATTAGAGTGGACCGGTTCTCAAAAACCCGAGGTAAAAAATAAAAAGAAAAAAACACTAATAACAACAAATAACGAGGCGCTCAGCGGTGACGATAGTGATGGGACAGTGTCGATGGATTCGTGAGAAATATCGATAGGTGTAGTTTTATCGATTGGATTTCAATATCCCTCAATGTTAATGTAGAAGTTCATACTTATAAAACGCTCTGTAGTCTCTGTATCGTGTACATACACGATACCTCATATTTTCAAAAAAGAAACTTGTTTTATATACTTACACAAGTTATAATGTTGTTTCTAAATTAAAGTAGAAAATAACTACCGGTAGGCTAACGATGGCCTGCTTAGTCAACAAGTAGAAACATTTAGTGGTAAAAATCAATGCTTGTTTTTTATATTGTGGAATGTTTATCTGTGTATAATATTAGAAAGCATTATTTGGTACCCGCGATTGAAACCCTATCCAATGGTGATAGCTTTTACGAGTATGATACTTACATAAATATTTGTTCATAGGATTTGGAACTGGCATATTTTGAGACAATAATAACTCACCACAGAAATACCAGTTTATAAACAGTAATCGAACTGAAGACCTCTGTATGTAAATTAAATGGTAAATACCAAACTGTTTATGGTACTTACTGCTAACGTTTACGTACTTTATCTAGGCATATCGGAATAAATAAATGTATTATCTAAGTAGAAACGGAGCGCGGCAAAAACACATGTAATGTGAAAAGATTATGTTATGTTACAGTTGTAGTTATAGGTAAAGCAAAAGGGGAAGTTTAGCAAAAATATATAAGGAAGTTCGACAGATGTCTATATATCGACTGCACATCACTAGTGGAGGTGGAATCGATCGAAATTATACGAAAAAAATCGTAACGATATGATAGTGACAGATGATTATAAGCAGGCGATAAAACATACATAATTCTCGCGTGATGCCCGCGAGCGAGGCCGCGCTGTGATACTAGTTCAATTCAATTTGTATGTTTTTGTTTTCTGACTAGATCGTCAGTTTCTTGTGGGAAGTTTGAATTGGATTCATTAGTTTTTCGGCTTGGACTTTTTTACTCGACTAAGATAGAATAAGGATTTTGTTTTTCAAGTAAATGAATGTTTATTTTTTTGGCACGCTTTAGCCTAAATGGAATATTTACAGAATAACCGTTACTTTTTGTTATAATTACTCATAAATGACAATAAGCTTGAGCAAAAATAGAGTCGTGTCTAGTAAATAAAAGCTCGGATGAGCTATCGTTATACAAAAATCCGTACTTTTTTGTGTAGTATCACAATAATCTTCCCAAACTTCTGCATTAATAAGGACCTTCACCCATCGCGTGATGTTTCTCCAAAAAGGTGCGGTTAAAGTTATGTTTACTGCCGGAGATGGCTACTTTGCGGACTCAGGTCATTACCTCTTTCGAAACTCGTTGGTTATACTAACTAGAGTTAACAGAAGGGCAAAAGTGTGCAAATATCAGTCTTATTTTCTCCAGTTAGCCTATCAAGTCCCGACTGATTTCCGTGTGTTGTTAGGAGAGTAGAATCGTAAGAGGCGATTAAGGGTTTTCGGGAGGTGGATGACAGTGCCTCCCGTGTTGACAACATAGTCCGAAAATCGCACTGCGATCACTATGGACAAAAGCCCCCCTTTGGCAGTAATCTTGTGGCGTAGCCTGGGGAAGGCTTATTCCAGCAATGGACCGCAATAGGCTGATGTAATACATCAATTTAGCGACCGGTAACGGGTCCGATGAGAATGTTTCTAAAACGAGTTGATGATTATGATGACTGAAGGTGATATTTAGTGAAGATGATGATATCAAGTCTCGAAGATGATATTCAGTGATGATAATGATGACTTACCAAAAACCGGGCTTAGATCCGATTTAACGGATAATTTCCCCGAATAGTTCTCAGCAGATTTTTCCTGTAACAAACGAAAATACTATTTAACACTAATTAGACAGTTCTTAACTAAATCCACTAGAATTATTATCTTACTTGTAATTAACATAATTGAAATGTAACAAACATAGTTAATTAATAACACAGTTACTATTCAAACATCTTTAGAATAATCTAAACAATAAATACAATGTACAAAGGCGAGCTTATATTTATTTCATCCAGTAAACCAAGTACTACACTTGTAAATTTATTTCAAAAAACTTTATAATATTACCTGCGAAAACCACCCCTAAATTTAAACTCGCCCTTCTCAAAGAAGAGTGTAATAAAAACTGTCAATAACATTAAGTAAATACAAGAGGAGCTGCGATATTGTACAGTACTTGACAATAAATATTGCAATTCGACATCTCTTTCTCTCTCTCTCTCTCTCTCGACTCTTGGCATGAGACAAACTGTAATCAAAACTGCGGGATCCCACTGCCACGTTTAACATAGCTGGACAAGATGTAAATGAACAGTGACAAGTTGCTAGCTTATCGCCTGACAGACTGCCCGAGTTCCTTAGTAGACTC
This sequence comes from Carposina sasakii, assembly GCA_014607495.2. Lineage (NCBI taxonomy): Eukaryota > Metazoa > Arthropoda > Insecta > Lepidoptera > Carposinidae > Carposina > Carposina sasakii. The sequence continues at coordinate 5,788,904 of CP053173.1, forward strand.
TTACGACATGCTGTGGGATCCCCTACCTACCCCATTTTGGGATCACAGCAGTAGGTACCTATATGTATGTATGTATGTATTTTGTAACAGCTTTATAAATAATTCCTCCACGTAAACGCCCCTTGAAGGATTCCAATAAAAAACCTGTCAATACCGTATCGTATCGATAAGTTTCCGGTGTATTAATCCGTGCGTGTTTCCTTGATTGTTATACTATTACGGAGCCAATGGGCCGGCTCGAATCCCGACACCTTGGCGAATGAGGGGGACTATTTTTGACGGTATCGACATTTTTTTATCGATACTCGTCATTCACTATGGTTTAGGAAACATTGTTGGCTATAGTGCCGCAACTTATTTGCAAATAGATTGGGTGGATACTGAACAACCGATATCTTCTTACTTAGTAGACTACTTTATAAATCTTCTTCTTCTTTCTAAATCATACTTGCATACCAACATCTATCTAAAATATTCTTTTAGCTTTTGTTATCATATAAATTACAGTTCGATTTCTAACATTTAAAAGTCTGCAAATATACCAAAAAAATTGTTTAAGTTAGTGTAATCATTTATTTACTAACACAAACACAATAACTTTTTCATTTATTCAATAAAAATATAAAATAAGCTATAAAGTTATGCTTTGCAAAATTATATTCATGAATTATATCAATTAAAATGCATACAACGGTATTATTCTCGCTATAAAATTGTAATAAATATAAAAGCGTTTGATATAGCTAATATGAGCGTAATATTACATTTATTTATTTTAAGAAGCAAGATGAGGTTAAATGTTAATATATGATTCGCTTAGTACTTAGTACTTACATATTTTAAAAGCCCATGACCGGACGTCCTTTTCAATTTCAAGATTTCTTTTTTGTTCAATTTAATAAGCTATAAAATTTTTTATGATAGATTGTTAGTTTTAATCAGCTTTAATTTAATTTGATAAAACCATAAGAGTGAGATAATAAGACTATTCGTTTGAAATTTTTATATTGAACTACGCGAAATGTCGCATGTCAATGCGAGACACGCGGTCGCGTATTGTACAAATTGACGACTTTTTACGATTTTATACACATCTGAAAAAACTCAGTGAGGCCAAAGTTCGGTCTAATCACCAGATTACGTCCCTGCGCGAGTGATCGACTTTCGCAATGACAAACTAGACATAGTCGATCAGTTTTAAGAATACGTACCATTGCTACTATACTTCCTATATTGGGGTCGTAATTGGATGAGTCCGAATCAGTTTACCCCACTCGTACGTGTTTACCCCGAATCAGGGATGAGACAGCCAATTTACTCCAATTTGATGTTTTTTTTTTACTATTATTCAATTACGAGGTTCTCGTTACAAGAGATAAAACTGTAGCGCAATAACCAATTTGGAAAAGGGTTCTATATTATTATTAATTAGAATTATCATAGGGGTGGGGGAGAAGATCGAACTATGAGCCCGCCACGCCGAGTCAAGAGCTGGTCTCCAGAAGATAATATGTGCATCCCGTCCAGAACATAGGTACTACGTAGGTAATTAAAGACTATATCTATCAACAATAGATAGATAATTTAATTAAAGGTATACCGCTTCTTACTCGCGGCAGTACCTAGCTACTATCGAACGAAATTTTACAGCATATTATTGAAACATCAAAGGGACTGAAAATTACCTACATGACAGCTGTATTAAAAATGTTTAAAATTCCTGTAAGTTATGAACGTACGTCCCCTCTCCAGCATATTGTCAATATATAGGTACTTACTTGTTAATAAATGCCTATGTACGTACTCGTACTTACATTAATTCATGCCCCTAATTACGTAAAAGCAATAGCAAAGCCGAAGCAAAGCAATAACGAAAATTGTACAATATTCGCCTTGAAATGTCAAAGTTCCTTTGAAATTCATTTAACTTAATACGAATTTGACAAGCAATCAGCGATTTATCGCTTTGCTTTTGCTAGTTAGGTAATAAGGGGAATGGCGGTTTAATAAATAATCCTTCCTGCAAATATTATAAATGTAAAAGTTTGTAGGGACGGATATTTGTTTCAAGAAAAAACTACTAAACGAATTACGGTGAAACTTAATACATAGTTGTGTTGTTGTATCTCTTATGATGTAGGTATATCAGGATAGCAATCGGCAAAGATCAGAGTGTAGAGCCCCGTCGAAAATATGTGTTAAGTCAAGGGACTCGACCAAAGACGACACATTGACCTAGTCCCACGCTAAGATCCCTAAGGTCTTGTGTCGTGGATACTAAGCAACGGTATACGAATATTACATAGATAAGTATAGAAACATCCAAGACTCGGAAACAAACATCGATATTCATCATATTAATGATTGCACCTACCGGGATTCGAACCCAGGACCTACAGAAATTGGCGGTCGTATACAAGCCCAGTCAGAATAAAAATGGCTTACCCATTGTAAATAAATATAAAACAAAACCTGCGGACAGACAGACGGACAGACAAGACGTGGCTATCTGAATCGACCGCATGTCTACCTACTATCGAATGTATTGACATACCACATGGGCATGTTTGTCCGAGGGTTGTCGACAGAGAAAATAAATTAAATGAAATATACCTAAATGAGATGGAAAATTTATATCGTCTCGCCGTTTATATGTATAATTTTTGTTCATAAAATTATATCTTTTTATATCTTTCTCCTTACTTGCCATATCAAAAGACTAACTAAATAAAAAATAAACAAGATAAGTTATTTTGGTTGGTCCATCACATACATTTAATTTTAGTCAATTTCTAATGCTTTTGATCTATTTATGCTTTTAATTTTATATTGTATTACTACTGGCATTGAAGTTATCCTAACGAGACAATACAATATAACCCTTCCTTCATTCGGATAAAAATCTCCATACATAAAAAATAATATTGTTTATTATTTAACATCAGTTTTTAAAATGTAGAATTAAACGTAGTAGCCCTAAATAACCTTACATCACAGTGAACAGCTCGGACGCGCGCCCGAGGCGACCAATTGCCAACCAGCCATCCCCCAATCAATTACAGTTCGCGAGTGACAACCCTAGATCTTATGTACAGTTGCCTACATAAATCACATAATTATTTGAAGTTAATTGATTTGCATAGTCGCAGATTAGGTACTTTATAAGTACTTTTATAACGTTTTCGTTTTCATATCAGAGACCTAACCATCTCTTAAATAGATTATGTATGGAAAACGCTATTTCGCACCATTACGATTGTTGTTGTTCCGATAATTTTTTAAGCTGAATTAAAAACCTGTAAAAACATTTAAGTTGCTATGCTAACCAATAGTTCATGGTAAGGCCTCTGGAATAGTGTTTCTTTAATTTATTTTAGGCAACAAAAGATAGTACTAATTCTTATTTATATGGGATTAAAATAGCTAGTTAAAATAGCAAGAATCTTCTGGTATAGTAGATATGTCGATTGATATATCTATACCAAATATGCAAACAATGTTGGTAAGAAAAAGTATTACATACAACATTATACTACAACAGATACATGGTTTACTATTGAAAATATGTGCTATTATTAATGAAAAATCTCTATTTGACACCATCTCGCTGACTGTACAAAAGTACATACGCGTCCAAAACAAATGTAGTACAGTCATAAGCACTCGAGCGCGACTGTACCCAACTTTTTGTCAGTCGTGAAGCGTGTTGATTAAATTCCTGTTCCAGCCGTTTTTTGACATGTCAATGATTAAATACGATGTCAAAATATGTCATGTCATCTGGTGAGGCGATGCGACTTTAATGGAGGGTTTTTTCTTGTTTACCTACTAGTAGACGATTAGTGATCGATTTTATGATCTACATAAATATATCGAGAATTTTTTAAGGTACAAGGATATACGATCTAAAAGTAGGTAAGTTAACTAGGTTGTCTATCAATATCTTTGCCAGTTTTTTTTTTCTATACGGGATTAGTGTCAATAATAACTTGCCCACATGGGACATACGTTTTTAGGCGTGTATGTTAAATAAAATATCTACTAAGTAAATAAAATATTGTATATTAACGTAAAATCTATGAAGAAGTCCTGCATATTCAACTTAGATTCAAAACCTACTATATACTATAGGGTTGCCACCTTCACAAAATATTACGATAATGATTATATGTTACCGTCCACCACCAAACAGAATTTTACTTTACACTTGTAAAACTACCAAAAAAAAGTGGCAACCCTAAAGTTTACTGAACCCAATTTATTCTCAACTGGACCGAAAAAAACTACGCGACATCCGTCTTAAATACCTTCTAGATGCCAATATAAAAGCAATTAAGGTCCTATAAGGTGCATATAATTGATGGGGCAAAGCTCTGTTAGTAAAAAAAATTACAAGACTGAATACAGTGGACTCAAAAATATTAAACATATACAGGGTGTAACAGAAAGGGTATGTTAAGCGAAAAGCTATGTAAATAGCCCACTACAAGGAACCTATCCACAAAATTTCAGACTCGAAATCACATGTATATTTTTCAAGATAATATGGAGAATTCCTAAACAACTCAGGAATGTTCATACAATCTTGAAAAATAAACATATGATTTCGAGTCACAAATTTTGGAAGTAGGTTCTCTATAGTGGGCTATTTACATAGCTTTTCGCTTAACATACCCTTTCTGTTACACCCTGTATAAATAGACATATAGGGCTGGGTTGCCAAATTATTTTACGTACCTAAATTTATGCTAAAGAAATACACATATACATATACAAAATTACATACATAAAAATCACGCCTCTTTCCCTGTGTGGTAGGCAGAGATCACGGATCTCCATTTGCTACGATCCTGACACACTCCTTTCGCTTCATCTACTTTCATGATATTCTTCATGCATGTTCGTCGGTTTAGGGTAATATTAATCTAACATTTCTCTAGTAGTTTTCTAGGAAGACTTTTTTGGAAATTTGTCGAAAAATACCGTTTTTTCCGTTCCTATTTTATAATGGAAGTACCAGGTGTATAAACATAGTACTTACCTATTCATACTTAATTTAATTTTCATAATATAATTTAACGCACGCGCCACTTTAACTTACTTCACAAAAAGATGGGTTATAATTTTTTTGTAAGTACGCAATTTATTTTAATCATCATGCATTAAAAGGTCTATGACGCAGTTTAATTACTTCAATGTATTTTTAAAAGGCGCATTACAATTTAAGAGGGCATTTTGTTCAAATTACTTACTTGTGACGTCATAGGACATTTTAAAAACGTGTAAAAAATAAAGGATTTTAAGTAAAGTCTGATAAAAGTAACGTATAAACAAAAACAAACATCCAAATGCCTAAAGAAATAACTTTCATATTTTCAATAAGTATAAATTGGTCAGTGGCACCATGAGGTTCTATCGGCCCTTGGTGCTCTGCCTACTCCGTAAGGGATAAAGGCGTAATTATATGCATGTATATAAAGTTTTCTTTCGAAAAAAATTAAAGTTAGCTTTTAAAAAGGGCAGGAAGAAGAGTTTTATACTGGTGAGATAGTATCAACAAACCTTGAAAGTTAATTTTAAATGCATCAACTTAGCATTTATATTAACTAAACCCACATGCTAAAATTATAGAGAACTTAATTTAATCTTACTTCATAGAGATTCATTATATTATTCATGAAATTCGCAAACAGCATCACTACATTTATAAAACAATGTCGCTTCGCTCTGTCTGTCTGTCTCTATGTATACTTAGATAATTAAAACCACGCAACGGATTTAATGCGGTTTTTTAAATAAATTATGTGATTCAAGATGAATATTCTTAATGTATATCTATCGACCCGCATCTGCTTCGCACGGATGTAATGCCGATATACGAAATTCACCTTAAAGGTATGATTCCGAGCTAAGCAGCACGCTGCTATGTCGCCGCTGCACTGCTGCCGCAGCAATACTGGTCCGCATACATTATCTACAGGTTTATGTGAGAGTATATTATTCCGAGCTACGCAGCAATGTCGCGGCAGCACTGCAGTGGCAGCACTAAAAAGGCTAGCAGTGCAGCGTGCTGCTTAGCTCGGAATCATACCTTAACGATATAAAAACGCTTCCAATCAAATTGTTTAATTTACTTATATAACATTGAAATATGCACGTAAATACCTACACACAAAATATAGACATGGTTGTGTACCTGAAATGCTGTAGCCGGAACTGCAGTGTCGTAAGGGAGATCCCACACCCACGTTCAGCATAGCTGGGACAGATGTTAATGTTCAGTGGCAAGTTGATAGCTCGCCCGAGAGAATGCTCTAGGTCCTAAGTTAAAATTAAAAGACCGGAGAATAGGCCTGATTTCCATGGAAAAGTCCTGAGATTTTATACAGCATAAAAATGTTCTCTCAAAATCGTTTTATACACTGCGGATCTAGCTCACGCGTTGCAACTTGGACATCGCACTCGAAGCGGGGCGCGGCGGCGGGGCGGGGTTGTTACCAAAAGATTTAAGTATTTTCAGTTTGTTTCACTTGGATAAATAAGTATAGACTTTAACTGTTCAGTTGTTACCAAAAGAAGATTATTGTTAGTTGGTTTAACTTTTGATTAAAGACATCTTTAAAAATCCTGAGATATCACGAGATTTGCAAAATCCGGCCGCAATCCTGAGAAAAGTCGAAAAATCCTGAAATCTCAGGACAAATCCTGAGATATGGTAACCCTATCCTTAGTCGATCAGTAACAAGTTGCTATCTAAGTAGTGCCCGAGTTCTATACTCTCTTACTCGTAGCACGTAAATATTGAAAAAAATCGGTCACTGGAGGATCACAGTACATATGTAATTAACAATAACATAGTACATATGCATCGGATATAAGGACAAAGTGACTTTATAATGGAAGTCGCATATGGTTTTCTGAGTCATGTTAGCGAATCGCTTTTAAAGTAAAATATTGAAATTTGGTAAAAAAAGAACAGGTACGTTAGAAACATATAATTATAGCTCATCGGCATTCAGCCGGGCAGGTTGTTGTATAGACTGGCCTTCCTTGGTAAAGTTTAACACGAAAGAATTTTTCAAATCAACAGTAGTTTGATTAGCGCGTTCAAACAAACAAACAAACAAACTCTTCACTTTATAATATTAGTATAGATATAAATATTCAAATTAAATTTTTGTAAATCAATCGGTTCAAATAAATGACAAACACACGAAAGAATACATTTTACGTTACACAATAGAAACAAGCGTATATATATATCCCCCGCCGCCCCGTGACCCCGACAGATAGTTAACAGCAGCTATAAGAAATATTTAAACATTTTTGTTTCTGAATTTCTTTAATATAACTAAGGCTTCTATGTTTTTAAACCTGTACCCGTATGTGTCTGGGAGTAAAGAAAAAAAACCGTATAATACTACAGCTGCTTTTCTTCCCGGGCATACTGTACAAGTTTGTAGAGGGACAAGAGGGTCTTGGTGTTTTGTAGGCGATGGGCTGACCACCTGTCACTACTAACCAAACTTGTACATCTCAACTATACCCTCAAAATTGGTCAGAAGTAGCACCATGTGGTTCTATCGACCCTTGGTGCTCTGCATACCCCGTAAGGGATAAAGGCGTGATTATATGTATGTATGTATGTTAACTAAGGCTCACTTACTTATAATTACTATGTAGGTAAAATATAGAAAGATAAAAAAAATTTATTCAGTACAGTGAAACATATAAAAATAGACAGTACATAAGTGAATACATAGACAGTACATAGACAGTACATATGTGAAACACTGTCCCGCACGTGGACAGAAAAGTCCTGTGTTCAGCATACGCTACAATCAAGTTTGTAGCGCGCATTTTCAGCACAGGGCATGGGCAGGGTGACGCACGAGGAAGGGAGAAGAAATGTATGTGAAAAAAAAAAATTTTGGAACAATATAACGTCTAGCAGCGGACTGCAATAAGCTGATGTGTACGACGGTAAAAATGAAAATTCTTATGAATGGTATATAACAAATGCAACAATAATGGAAAAATACTTCATTAAAAATACTAATTAATGATGTATGTACTAGAATACCGCTGCATCTCCTTCCGTGGATGTCGTAAGAGTCCACTAACTCAGGGGCATTCTGTACATCTGACGCCGCTGTGCTTAACGTTTTCTGTTATTTCTTTGCCGATGCTCTGCAAATTTTGTTATCACGTTCTCTAATAGTTACCTATTTTCGTATTTAATATACTTACCTCCTCAATTACACCCTGTATATCCCAAAAGGCATATGGGCGACCGACTAGTGTCGTGCTGTTGTTGCGTGACAGATGATTGAACTTTTAGGCCGGTGCAATAACGCCGTGTATCAACAAATACGTGAATGAAAATTTCTGTCTTTGTTGCTTTACGTAGTTGATAGCAACACAAATCAATGTACGATGACAGTTAAAACTTATCAAATTTTGAGTTGTGCCCGTATTGTATTGAGTAGGCGATATTGCTGTGATCTAACTAAAGAATAAAACAAATGCTTTCATGTCAAATAAATTATATCATGTTATTTCAAACAAGTGGACGCCGGCGACTCCGTCCGCGAGGACTGCAGAAAAAAACAAAATTTCGAAATTATCCGGGATAAAAAGTAGCATATATCCTTTCGCCGGCTTTAAAAAATCTGTACCAAATAATTTCAATACTAATAGTAAAGTCCGTATTCAACAGCAATCCATCAAATATTGAAACTTTACGTAACAATCTTTGGTATCCAATGTCAGTGTAATCTGCGAAAATCAATATCTTAATCCCGAGTAAATGATAGATGAAGTCTACCTGACCTTATCAGATAGTGTTATTTTTGACATGTGCATAGTGTTGCAAATCTGGTATTATCTGAATTGTCATGTTTGTCTCGGTTTGTCTATTACGTCCATTACAAGCCAATATTACTTACTGGGGAAAGCCATGAATTTCATAACATAACACTGTACAATGCTGTTTGAAACTAGAGATAAATAAAATTTGAATACACGGTAGATATACCAAAATCACAATAAAAAACCAGTTCAATTTCTTATCTTTAACATTGTAAGTATTATCGCAACACTGTCGATTAAATTAAAGGATTAAAGGTATTCTGGTATCAACAGAATACCGGGTGGGACAACACTAATTAGGTAGGTACCGAATTTTATACCAGAAATAATATTCTTTTACAATAATTTGACTTTGGGACTTACGACTGCGTTGTGTCCAGAGGCTTTAGTTAGACAATATAATTATTTTACAAGCGACCGCAAAGTTAACGAACCATTTCTTCTAATAGAAAGCCTTCATGTAAATGGTTCGATAGCTTTGCGATTTTCGTTGTCGCTTGTAAAATGATTATAAGTATTGTCTACGGCCGAAGACGTAACTCTTAAAATTGTTAAATTTTTTCTAAGGTGCTGTATGTAGTGTAGGTATGGTTTTTAAGATACCAATTTATTTTCAATTTTTCAAGCTTGACCTCAATCTCAACTTGATACCAAGTCGAAGCCATAACTTGGGTATAAAACAGAAGGTATTCCCACTTTTTCAATTTTATTACGCGTAATTCCATCTCCTGTGCCGGAATATCAAGAATGGAATGACTTTTCAATCTTGTAAGCACCCATTTAATAACACATTGGTATTGAGTGTAGTAAGGACCGGTGCACACTGTTGAATCGGTATAATCGATACCGAATTCCGGTTATATTTATACCAAAATTCAATTTTGGTATGTATGTATTTAACGTAAGTAACTACCTAATCTAATCTAAGTAGCAAATAATGTTTGCTAATCAAGTTACTTAGACTGATATTTAAGAATTCCTAATTTATTTACTAGGTCATTGTGTTTTGGTAACGGATGTAAATTTTCAGACATTGATTTTAGATTCATAAGTGTTTACTTCGTATAGATAGTTTTATTTACTTACCTACGTAAGTAAGTACATTGGTTTAAGAAATGTAGGAATGAACGCATGTGTATACAATCCCAAATGGTACTAACAAGAACTTTTCTCAGAAGGCTTCTTGCCTTCTTTTTTTAACGATTTTGGTCACGAATATTGTTTCGGAAGATAAATAGTGGGTAGTGACGTCACTGTGTAAACATGCAAAAGGGTGGATACCGAATACTGGTATTTTTTAGGTTACTTGACTATGAAATCTTCATTTAAGAATTGAGTATTTATTACGGTAGTTAGGTTAGATATAAAAATGAAACTTCACTATTACCTTTTTAGAAAATTAATGTAGCTATGTATAGATAGGAAGCATTTCCCATTGAATTCACCATATTATTGTATTTGTGCCCGAAAACAGTGGTAGGCTTACGCTGTACCACGTGAATAGTGGGTGTGTAATTTGCACACTTATGCCCAACCTCTTTGGAGGGTAATGGGCGTGACTATATATGTATGTATGTAGTTGCATATTTAGCACAATATCAGAGATAATCTTACAAAAACTGATTACCACATTACAAAACCGTGAACACTACCATTCGAGGAATAAACATTTTTATTAACAACGCAACAGAATAGGTATTATCACATCATTTGTTTGTTCACACGCAATTAGACCCCTCCAGTCTCATTAGCACTGCAGTGGAATAGCAGCCATCTCTTTCGCTCTTCAGCGTTTAATATCTCTGTACTCTTTCTGCCTGATTGAGTATCTTGATTGTCTACCGTCGGATTCCGGGTTGCTATCGAGCGATTGGCGTTCGACTATCGAAGTTTACTTAGTCTGTTTGTTTATTCTGTTTAGCTGTCCGGCATCAGTATCTATCTGAATATCTGATTAAGTTGTAGGCAAAATTTGGAATGACGTGATTTTATTGAAAGGAAAAAAATCGTTTTGGACGCATTTTAAACTTCGCGGCGGATTTTGCTACGGTTTTCATCAATAGACAAAGTGATACACGAAGTAGACTATATTTATGTAATATACAGGCGGGGGAGGAGTTAATTTTACATTATTGAATGTCGAGAAATAAGCAAGTTTAGTTGCATATAATCTAGCAAAACTTTGAAAACCTTCCCATTTATTTCCCTTTGTCAATATTATGTGTGTTACATAATATGATGTTATCAACAATTGGTCCAATAAACCTTGTAATACGCAATATTTGTAAACTATGAGGCAACTTCGATGAAATAAATGAATCATCGCTGAATAAATTGAGGAAACCCACAGCCATATTTTTTAAATTGAGATCAAAGTCAAACCATACTTTATTTAAATAATCGCTATTAAAAGCAAGGGAATACATCATCGTCATGTAAAACCTCTCTATAAATAACGTAATAAATACCTATACTAGTACAGCATTCAAACGAAGAACACAAGAATAGAGAAAGGAGTGCTCAAACTAAAGATTTACCTACAAATCTTCCCAACCAGTAAATAATAAGTTTCACAAATTATAAGTCCATTCCAGATCTTGAACACTAAAATTTTCCCATTAGAACCCGTCCGGGCTTATTTCAATAAACCATACTGACAATAATTTACAGTTATTATCCTCGCTGACCCCGCAAAACACCCACTGAACCGCGCCTGGACCAGTCGCTGTCGGAAAAAATAAGTAAAAAAACCGATACCAAAATCTGGTATGACCAGAAAAAACATCACTAGTCGCCGCAGCTTTAACTTAAACTTTATGGATAAATGTTAAGGTTGCTTTTATATCGCTAAAAAAGGTAGTGCCCAGAGGAATTTTTCATAAAATGAGCCCTATTCCATATCACGAATAGTCTAAAATAAGGTGTCAGTGACAGTAGCGTTGAATTCTCAGCTTTAAATCTGAAGGTTAAGGTCCGATTTGCGATTGGAGGGTAGTTTATTTTTAAAAAAGGTAGGATCTCGTTTGGCGGGCGTACCTGCGCGGGCGCAGACGAGGCTGTGTTTATGGCGCCTGGCTCGTGCACCGTTCGGAACGCACCACGTGGTACAAGGAATAAACCTTGTTAGGTTAGCTAACAGTGTTTTAATTTACATGATTATGGGTACTATTGGTACTGGTCCACTAATTTGTAGAAAAACTATTACTACTAGACTTTTTAGTAGGAAATCAGTTAAGATCGTAGAAGGTAGTTAGTATCTGACTGCTACTTCAACGTGAGCTAGAAGAGAAAACAAACAACCTATGAAAAACCAATTCGCATTTACTTATTACATACATATAGGTACATATACACACTGTTGTGTTCTAAAAATGCGATGTCCAAACCTGCAGGATCACGAAGGAGTTCCTATAGCCACGTTAAGCATGGCGAGGCCAAATGTATAAGATCAGTGACAAATTGCTAGCCAAGGGAACGCCCCTGACATTCTTCGATTCTTACGACATGCACGGAAGGAAGGAGGTGCTACTGATGTCTATCGAAGCTCCGTTTAAGCACGGGGCATCTATAATGGTATATGTGCACAGTGACAAATTAAGTAAAATTCCTCAAGAAAACCTGAAATAAAATCTATAGTTACTTGACACCGACTCCTATTAATAGTCCAGTGCCAGACATGGCTCAAAACTATTAAGTTTCGAGTTTTTTTTGGCGCAAAAAGCAAAAACTTGGGGACAGGAAACAAGGACAGTTTGTCAGATGATTTATTGACCGACGCCCAGACTCGGTGGTAAGTGGTCGCCACGCTTCGCCGTGTCCGACCTGGCTTAATTAGCTGCCGAGATTCCTATGGAGTACCACTAATAAAAGAAGCAATTAAATGTGGCAGGAAAATTTTTTGAACGCCCCCAATTAACGTTAGAGACGATAAAAAGCAAAAATGGGTGGTAACATTGTCTCTTAATATCTTGATGACGAATATTGATGAGAAATCCGTTTGTGGTATACTTAGAAATAAATTGATTTGATAAAGGCAAATGATAAAAGGGAACCAAAAAAAATATAAGCAAAGGAAATAGAAAAAGGCGTGGACACCAATTCTGCAAACAATAAACTCGAAGCCGCGCACAAACCAATTGTCCTTTGTGTTTGCATTACCTGGAGGCTTTTGGGCTTCCTCTGTACACCACAATCGGCAATGGGGCGCAAAATCTCCGAAAACACCGGATGGGTTACTTATTGTTTGCCCTTTATTTTGTTTGGAAACAAACGACAGAAATACCAGATTGAGATAAGAACTTAAGTGGCATGAAATCTTGAATGCAGGATATAAAATTCTTTGTTGTTTAACGGTTAGGGATGTCTCAAAAGGAATTGTATTGAGTATTGATAATAGTTTGAAATGTAGATTAGAATCAGACTAGAAGTTCGCACTAAAATGAAGTAAAGACAACTAAACCGAGAAACTTTTACTAGAAGAATAAATGTTTCATATCTCAAGATTCCGTCAATGATAGAATTTGAATTAATGGTAATAGTACCATAGGGCTATGTACCGTTTTAAATAGTGATTTGGTCATCATAATAAGGGATGCCATAGAAATAGTATCCCATTGAGGTAAGTCTTACTTTTAAAACTTTACCTTTAGAATCACAAGAAAGATCACAAGTTGATTTAATTGATAAAGACGAAGAAGTTAAAGGGCTACAAAAATTTATACTTGAGAAACATAGTTTCCCTAAAATCTTCCTTTTTATGGAAACATGTCATAAGTGCCTAAATATTGTGCTTTTAGACGATGGAATGGAAACGCAGACTAAGATAAGGAAAGCAGCTTATGTCTGAGGTTGACAAAAAACTAATCCTTCGGGATTTAAGTCAGAACATTATCAGTGCACATTGCGTGATTACTTCGAATAAAGATAAGAGCTTTTAGATAAGTGTTTCTGTAGAGTTAGTTATAGTTTAGCATTGGACAATGACTTAAATCTATGTTTTCTGCTTGTTACGGATTTGGAGGATTTTTTTTGTAAGTAAACAAAGAATCTTGTGTTCATCTTCACTCAAGTATGTAAAGTATTCAAATGTTCAATATCACATTCGCTCGATAATATTGTAGTAGTAGAAAAAACTAATATACCAATCTATAAAACTAAGACAATATGAAAAGGAACGTGGTTACGCAATCCTATTTCCAATTAGACAAATTCCCTTTGAAGTTATTACTCGAAAAGGAAGCCTTAAAAGAAATCCTAAAAAGTCTTGGCCAGAATCGTGCAACAACAATCCGAGGAAAAACAAACAAAATATAGAGGAGGGTAAACACAGCAACATTCCTTTTTACACTTGACTCGAATATCAGGTAACAAAACAGGTGTAGGTGTAGTTATGAATGTAGTTGATTGTATGCATAGCTATATAAAAACCCGGGTTCGTTAGGACACATGACTGGCAAACGGATGAAATGCCTCCGATGTAGGACTCGAAGTTTACTTTAATGGATGCGGCAAATATGGGGAAACGTGACAATACTGATAGTTGAAACAACAATTTTGTTTACTAGAATACGATTGAAATGAGATTACGAAGTAGTACGGTCGTCACTAGAATCGAACTGCCCCAATCAATCTAAATTTGAATTACTTAGTGAGTTATTACTAGTTTTTTCATTTTATGCAAGTACGAGTACAATGACGTGCATGCGTCATTCTACGACCGTCACTAGTGTCGAAATCAATGGAGTCGGTGCCCTAGGTAACGTAAATCAATACTAAATTTGACCCCATATTACTATTTTGCATTAGTTACTTAGTCAATCTTGAATAAATTTTTTAGTAGCAGTTATCTGATACCTTGCATCTCACTTAAGCATCTACGAGTATGAGTACATGCACATACGCAAGATGCGTGCTTTCTAGTCAGTTCTCAGTCATTTGTGTTAAAATAAACATCAATCGTGAAAAATTTGTGTAATTTTAAATTTTCTGTATCATTATATTGACAAGTAACACGTTACACTATAAATATACTTATACTTATAGTATTCAGATATTGATTTATTTTATATTTTGCTGTTGCTATTGTTAAGCTTCAAAAAAAACTTTAACACCTATATAAAATACGCACTAATGATTCTTCTTCTTCTTTAGCCCTACATTACTAAACTAATACCAATATCGTTTCTTCTTTCAAGTTAGAGTCAATTTCAGTAGTTTCTTTATTGTAGTACATAGGTAGAATGTAGATGTTATAATGGAATAATATCATGAATCACTATAGTTCTGCCTGACCAATTGGCGTAACAAATATAAATAGTAGGAATGCACCATTAGTACAATAAAAGGATGTAGCTTTTATAGGGTATTACAATTAACAATGCAGCATGCAGTCATATAAATTATTTTCCAGATATAGTAGTCATTTAACAGTGTAGTAGCATCAGATGTTGATTTGTCAATAAAAGATAATGTTGATAATTGTAATTTATAATTTATTTTCACTATACAACTTTTCAAAGTATGTATTTTGGTAAGCTGTTGTATATCTTAGGTGCCATCGCAAATATGCTCTTTTGAAAGAAAGTAGTTTTCCCAGGCAGACAACATATTTGACCACGACCACGTTGGCTCAAAACTGGCAGAAACTTTACTAATATGTATTACAAAAAAGTTTTAATCATATGATTATGTACCTTACATGTAAGCTTAATTTAAATATAAACAATACCTCAGTCGTAACAAATGTGTCTTCGACTATACACATCTATCTGACTTCATTTTGAACCCTGACACATTGTCTTACAGCCTATGTTAAAATAAAGTACAGTCAAGCACATATTCTTACATTTCCATTACAAAAGGTAGCCCAAAATCATGAAGTAGAAACAATGGGGAGCCGTTATAAAACATGAATGACACAGTGGAAAAGGAAAACCGCTGCTGTTATCAATTTTCTCTTCGATTGATATAGGTACCTACTCGTATTTTTTTATGACAGTAGAATCATTAAAGTGATCTGACAGACTGTTTCGTCTCTTGCCCCGACTTGGCTTTGTGGTAGTGGCTTCGTTTAAGTACTAAAACGCGATCGTATGCATCAGGATAGTTACTAGTCGATTCACACGCGCACAAAATTTGTTCGCACGAAGTATATTATTTTGGTAGGCGTTTCGCCCGAATGTATTGTAAACTACTATATTTAGATTTACATCGGGCGAAATACTAAAATAATATTATTTTAGAAAGGCATCATGCGAACGAATTTCGTGCAAATCAACTAACAAGCCTCTTATATAAGAAGGATGATACCAGAGAATTTGCGGTTGCAAGTCACAAAATAAGGGTGCAGGTCACACGTAAGCTATTTTTCATATTCGGGTTACAATTCTACCATAAACACTGTTTAAACATCTCTTCCACGTAACTCCTCCACGATTCTCACATTTCCATAACAACAGGTAGCCCAAAAGCGATGATCAAACACAAGAAATTCTTCCACAAGGCACAGTCAACAGCGCTATTTGCTCACGCTACCGGTGTTGGCCACACGCGTGTTTGCGCGTCACTCGCATTGGACAAACACTTGGCTATCGGTACGGTCAGCGGAAAAATCCGGGGGTGGCTCGGCAAATAAATTACCGACCCTTTTATTGGTGGAATTGATAGTTGTTTGCCCTTGAGAGCCCTTGTAGAATCTTGGACGTTTCCTGTGGCTAGAAAACCGTGAAAACAATTGAGACTGAATTTTTCGCGGGTTTTCAGGTACCTACCTATTTCAGCTTATATTACAATACGATTTTCAAAATATTCGTTTAATTATTTTTTTTTTGTTTAGTTTATCCCGAAGGAAAGGCCAGGGGAACTAAGCCCATACAGCCATTGTCTTTAGTAAATGATTTCTGAATTTATGATGGTATTCTGATATTGATGATGATGAATGGAAACGTCGGGAGAATCCTCAAGAATGGGCGTAAAATTAGTAAAGATCAAAAATAATTGCAGAAACAACTTACATGAGCCCATGAAGAGATCGTATTCCGACTAAAGTTTTACTTGGCTTAACCGCATATAAAAGCATGCACGCGCACTAGATTCACATCACAAGAAAACAAAATAAAACTTATCTACCAGAAAACATCACTTTACGGACACATGCAAGCCATTTACAAATAAATTTTGATTTTCACAAGAAATTACACCCGCTCCCTTCCAGCTTTTCCCGCCGAATCATATTAGCTTTAAATGTGATAAACATTGATTGGATGCAGGGTTGTGCATGCACATGGATACAGGGTGCTTAAATAGGTAGATACTACACATGTGCCTTGAGCTTCTCTATTCTCCTATAATAATCCTATTATCTACCAAAACCATAATAGGTGGATAAGTTACAAAAGCTACCTACAGTATTATATTAAACAGGAATAAGGAAGGAAACGAAGGAAATAACTTATTGTAAATAGGGATTACTGGAAATACCCACACGGATATCTTTATACTTATCATACTCTTTATATAGTATGAAGCTCATACATAATAAGGTGGGTTCCCACGGTGCGTGATATTACAGACGGACGCGCACCAGCCCGCACCACGGATCGTGGGAAACGGAACGTCCGTAGTAATACAGACGCGTCCGTGGTGCGCGTCCGTCCGTAGCCGTCGGCGCGTCCGCGTCCGTCCGCGAAATCACGCACCGTGGGAACCCACCTTTAAACACCTTGTGAGTGGTACATACCTATACCTATAATCCATACCATCTTAATATTTGGAAATGCAGTAAGTACATAGTTACTCTGAGATGTAAAGTGATATTTTGTTCTCGGATCAAGACGATGATTTTTTTATTTATTACATAGGTTCTAGCGACCGCCTTCGACTTCGTCCGCGTGAAAGAGCATTAAACGCATGCGAAGCGGGTCCCTAATTATACATACCTACAATCCTTCCTCTTGGATTACTCTAACACTTGAAAAAAAACAGCATCAAAATCCGTTACGTAGTTTTAAAGATCTAACCACTATGGACAGACAGCGGAAGGCGACATTATTTCATAATATGTATTGATAGACCAAAGCTGGTTAAAATGTCCCTTTTGTTACATCCTGTATACATACGAGTACATTATTCTATATTAATTATACGTTTATACTAATGTTAATTACGAAATATTTCCACATGGCAATACCGGGTGAAGTGACCTGACCTATGGCCGGATATATCAGATAAGAGCAAATTATTGATGTTTATAAGAAAGTTACTAATAATATCTTCGCCCATATTACAATGTTTTATGTAGATACAATCATTACATTTTAAAACATTTCCCTTTTCAAAACAAATCAAAGACTACCTATCAGTGATTATTACATAACTATACCTACCAACTGAGAGAAAAATACCAAGGCGAATAAAAAAGTTGCGCGTACGCACTTCTGCGCACGGTACGCCCAAGGCGATGCGCGTCGCGCGCACCGACTTGTTAGGATCCTTGTTAGCTGGACCTCCCTTTACTCTCCTCTAGAAACCTCGTGCGATGATAGATTAAACTGGGATGTGTAGAAAAGTTCGGTGGCTCCTCGTGAGCGATAAAAAAGGCGATACACGGAAACGAAGATTAAACTGCCCCTGATTACGTAAAAGCAATAGCAAAGCCGTAGCAAAGCGATAGCGAAAATTGTACAATATTCGCCTTGAAATGTCAAAGTTATTTTGAAATTCATTTTACGTAATACGAATTTGACAAGCAATAGGTAAGCGATTTTGTACAATTTTCGCTATCGTTTTGCTTTTGCTAGTATGTAAAAAGTAGGTAAAAAGGGGGCCGCATCCTTAGTAATGTTAATGCGAAAGTACCTCTGTCTGGTTTTCACGGCAAAACTACAGAATCGATTGAAATGAAATTTAGTAGGTAGTCTAGGGCCTGAGAAAGGACATACGCTACTTTATATTCCGGATAATTTCGACATTTTATATTTTCTGCTATTCACGCGGAAGGAGTCGCAGGCGTCCACCAGTACCTAACTATTAGGATAAATGTCTCTAAAAGTACCAATCAATCTGAAGTGATGGGTAACAAACAAACGTACAAATCTTTTTACACCAGTTTTTTTTATTATAAAAGCACGTGGGTGGTCTCACTTCTTTATATCGTAACAGAAATGTCAATCATAACCTCCCAATTAACCAAAAAACATCCCTTCCTTCTGACCCTCTCCACCCTGACTATTAGTACAGTATTATCCGCAACTGGCAACACTAATCGCCTATAACGAGTTCCGGCCGCGTGACTTTGGGGTTACCACTTCATAACAATCCTCTCCCCACGCTTTCAATAAATCATTGTGGGAAAAATTGCGTCGTTACATTGATAATAATATGCAAGATACTTAGGGTTAAGCACAAATGGTTTATTTAACCCGTGAATTCGGTAGAGGTTGATTGAAATAAGAAACTTCTAAAACCTAAGTACATATATAATGTATATTTAATTTACATTATTTGGTACTCCCTTACCTTCTTATTTTTTGACGATTTCAAAAGTTCGTCAGATTACTCCCATCATTACACATTTCCATCTCGCTCCTTGTCTATATTTATTTACACAAATCAAAAAGAAAAACTTCGTTTAATTGCAATGTGAACTGAAATAAATTAAGCGAAAAATAAATTCGATTTGATGGGAAATTGGCTAAACATCAACTGCTTTCCTCACCGGCCAATGTAATTGATAGTGTTAATGAACTGTAAAAGAAAACATGTTGTCTGGAAAGCGGTCCTAAAAAGCACAATGAAATAAAGATCGGATTTAAAAAAACTTTAACTTTAATTTTATTTTTGAAGTATTCAAAAACTTAATAGCTACTCCCAGAACTTTTTTAACCCTAACATTACGAAGGTACGAACGAACAATAAGTCATAAAATGATTTTCACTGCGAGTCGTAATGAGTTCGAATAGTCGTCTCTTCGACCTAATGGACTTGACCGAGGTCGAAATATCGAACTAAAAAAACATATTTAAAAGCCACGGTCGTCGCTGTAAAATTAAAAAGACAAATTATGGGCCGTATTCTTAGAACCCATCCTTTGTTATAGCACAAGTGTTTTTCGAGTATTCCTCTCCTTCGCCGTTCTTGCACACTAAAAGCTGTATTCTCCATCTCGTTTTGTCTTGTTAGCGAGCGAGGCGTTCTAACAGGGCGTATCTGACGCTCCTACCGTTACGTAATTTTGACACTTTCAGCTTTTATAACAAGGTTCTTAATTGTATATGCTGGTTTGTGTACAGTTTGCCGAATCGAATTTCCTAAAGGGCGTAACTGTTACCGGTTATGCAAAGCGATGTGGGCGCATGGCGATCGTAATAAGCGTTTCTTTCGTTTAATCAGAAGTTTGTTCGATGTTTTTTTTATTGTCCCGGGCATGGAAATCGTAGTGGTTTTAGTTTCAACAGGCCAAGGTTTATATTTGTATGGTTTATTAAATTTTGAATTTTTGTAGCATTGTGTTAATCACTGACCGTGTTTGATGGAGCAGGTGTTGTGTATCAGTTTTTTTTTATCTCGTTATAGGTTCTGCATCGTGTGTTTATAAGATTACACACGAGGCGAATAAAATCGGGTAATTAATTAATACAAATTTTGTATTTCGAATACTAAGTCTATCGGTATAAATGTATCGAATGAGTGCATCGATTCGAGTTTTTATTGCTTTCACGATGTCGAGGGTTTTTTTTTATCTTATTACGAGTTGTTAAGTTTAAAAGGAATGTTCAATAAAAGTTTAATTGCAAAAAGTCTTCTTATGACGGTTCTTTGATATGGATTTTGCACATTTAAGTTATTATATGCTTATTATTTACAATTTTATGAGCTAGAAAACTCTGTTTTACGTATCTATCTCGGAATTAAATATCGGTATAGTAGATATATGTACTCTTAAATATTAAGTATAATAATAAATAAATTAACTTAACTGTCTTCTATGCTGCTCTGGAAAAAAAAACGTATAATACTACAGCTGCTTCTCTTCCCGGGCATACTGTACAAGTCAATAGAAGGACAAGAGAGTCTTGGTGTTTTGTAGGCGATGGGCTGACCACCTATCACTACCAACCGATCTTCTACATCTGAATTATACCTTAAAAATTGGTCAGAAGTGGCACCATGTGGTTCTATCGGCCCTTGGTGCTCTGCCTACCCCGTAAGGAATCAAGACGTGATTATATGTATGTATGTATGTAACTTAACTAATTAAGACACTATAATAATAATTAAATAATATAAAGTCAAAGACAGTATTATTATAAGATAATAATGGTAATGTTTACCGACCTACTATGTAATTTAATTATTAATAAAAATCAAAAGACGCCATTATGTTATGAAAAATAGCTCTTTGACTGAACCGAATCTATCTTACTTAGTTATCTTATAGTAATAAATTTAAATTGTTCATTAGTCAAGAAGATAATTATATATTTTTATACAACAAGTAATCTAACCGCACATGTTACGTATATTAATTTTAATGAACCTTAAAAGATTATAAATAAGGCTACTTGTTCAATAAAATCGTGTTAATGTATAAAAAATAACAGAATTTATTGGTAGGCATGTAAATACTTAATTTCTTGCAAGATAGGGAAGTAAATAGATTTCATAAAATAAAACTTCCTTTACAACGTATAGGCCATGACAAAAAATAAAGTAGGTATATATATATGTATGTATAGACAGTAGAAAAACTAGATCGACGAGATGGGAAAGTGACAATATGGGAACGAACCAAAATACGTCATTCGATATCGTGTAGTGTAGGTAACTTGTTTCTACCTATTATTTTAGCGCAAGCTGCTCACAAGTGATTATAAATAAAATAATGGAGCGCAAAAAATGTATAGTATTCACTAATTACATCCATTATTCACATTGGCCCGCGCAAAGTGAATTTTCAAAATAAGCGTTCTGTCTGATGTAGGTACTTTTAGGGCGACAGATCAGAAAAAATATATCTTTGCAACTTCATATTAAATTATGCTGATGAATAACCAAAATCATCAGTAACTAATTCTTTATATTATGTATTACAATTAAAAAATAATAATGCGAGTGTTTTACCGGTTTTGTTCTTTTAACAGGACAGTGGAATATTTATTTATACCTACATACATATTTATGAATTTGTTAATATAACTTAACAACGGCAAAGTAATTTTAATGGTTTGTGTTTAAGGATTTTAGAAAATGGATAGAATACGTTTTATTATATCATTTTAAATAAAGATGGCGATATGGAAACATACCGCTATATGTGTAATTTACAAGAATTTATTACGTATCTACACATAATTTTAATTCACATGACTAATCCCAAATAAACATGTTACAAATACCAGGCTACTGATTAAAAATAAGTATTAAAAAAGCTCAATTCTTATACGCAGTAATGTAAAGAACCACTAAGAAACGAACAGAACCATACGTCCAGGTTAACTCGATCTCTCTGAGATTAAAATTTTGAACGAAAGTTCCAGAATATTCCCATCGGGACAGCTCTTGAATTCTGGACGCATTTTCACCAAAGATTACTTGCATTTTACATGGACTTTAATACTGTGGAATACAGTGAAATGTTGGGTATTTTGTAGATATATTATTAACATTTGGTTGGTACCAGCTATAATGATACTTGAAGAAACAAACAAAAGAAGACACAAAACATTTGTTACTGAGTCAACGTACTCGGATAAAGATTATTCAGTTGTACAGAAATCGGGAGATTTATACTTGTATTTTTAGAGGTTTTCCCTTAAGAGCACTTGGGTGAGACTGAGAGAGGTAGTACCTATACACTATGAGCTGTTGTGCTTTTTTACTGCGCGACGCAAAGGAGTGGTATTGTGTTTATAGCGTATGTATGTATGTATGTATGTCTGTTCCTTTGTGACCTCCTGTAGCCTAAACGGCTTGATGGATTTTGATGTATTATCGTTAGATTTGTCTTGATTACGGGAGTTCATAGGATACATTTTATCATAAAAGTCCCACGGGATAAAGACATAATAATATTTTTTCTAAATTTCCCTTTAAACAACAAAAATATGTATGCGGTATCATTAGATTCATTTCAATCACGGGAGTAATTAATATAGGATACGTTTTTTCTCAAAATTCCCACGGGAACATGTTAATTCTGCGTCAACGCAAAGCAACTCATGCGTTAGCAAGCAAAAAGAGGGCGTGGCCTGGCATGCGGCGCGCGGCGCGGTGCGGAGGGGGATATGCTCGAGTATACAGCCCGAATGCGGGCACAGCATAAGGGCACACGTCGTTGACGGTCGTCTCTAAATAGCGATTTTTTCGATACTTCGTCGTCTGACGCGAAACTTATAAAGTATAAATAACTCGTTCTTTTTCTTTCGTGTTTCTCTCGCAACATCACTCGTAATCTAAAGCCAAATGTCGTCGAAATAATTTAAAATGGTACTTACATATACATAGTCTTCTACATTACAACATTTTCGTTAAATAAAAACAGCTAAAAAGTTATAAATAAAAGAATTATTATTAAAAAAACAAAATACCCGACTGCACACTAAAAAAAATAAAACAAGCCACACAATAATATTGATCAATCAAATGCTAAAAACTAATTATGTAATACCGTTTAAACAATACCTATATTAAAATACACTACAATATGTGTTCGTAATCGATAGTTAAATAAACAGAAACTTATTTTGAATACAAATTTACTGAATATAATTTATAAATGTTGATGGAAAGCATCGCAGGCGGGGACCACCTTGACCGCCACCAACGAAAATTCTGCTAAATGGTGCACAACCGAAATGACTATAAATAAGCCTCTGTTGGTCCCCGCCTGCGATGCTTTCCATCAACATTTATAAATTATATTCAGTAAATTTGTATTCAAAATAAGTTTCTGTTTATTTAACTATCGATTACGAACACATATTGTAGTGTATTTTAATATAGGTATTGTTTAAACGGTATTACATAATTAGTTTTTAGCATTTGATTGATCAATATTATTGTGTGGCTTGTTTTACTCTTTTTTTAGTGTGCAGTCGGGTATTTTGTTTTTTTAATAATAATTCTTTTATTATATAAACTGAAAGGGACACCAATAAGTGTAATTTGTGTTTGTAGAGGGACCTCTCCACCGCCCAACTTTTGTGTTGACACAAAAATTACCAACAATTTTAACACACACCTTAATGGATAGACAACGTAAGTGGCTTATAATACCTATGTATTCTTTCTACTTACTTCAGAATGAGAATTCGATAAAAGTATGTATTTATTTTCAATATTTTTTTCGTACTCATTATTTTCAAGAGGCGTACTTAGTAATGCTAGTAAGCACTGGCGGCTCATCTTAGGAGCGCTGGTGCGGTGCACTCCCATCCACGAAGATTACATCTATATTTCTCTATATTTATAATTATCTTTTAATTCTACTATGTTTGTACAATAGTGTCTACGCGTTCGTCTCAAGTAAGTTGTAATCTTATGTATCGAGTGGAGCTCTAGCGATCGCGCTCCAATGAAACGAAATTTGGTACGATTCCTAGTACTGTATTCAATGAGTGCGAAAGAGACATACCGACATAGGCCGGCGCGTGAAACAGAAGATTTCGTTTGAAAAATTTGCCTTATCTGGAGCGCCGCTCACTTTAATTCGCGCATGCGGCCACTAGAAGTCGCGTAGTCAGAGTTAGAACGCGATATGGTTGTCTTTAATGTGTTTCATTAGGTCATCTGAATTTTTATAAGTGTACGGTTGAACTTGCACCATCCCATTCGTTAAGGGAGTGAACACCCATCTAAAAATGTCAGCAGCCGCCTCTCCTAGTAAGCATCCTCTTAACTTGTAAAATTTAACGGGCAGTGACATATATCGCCCCAAAACCAACATTAGGAAACATAAAAACACCGCAGGCAACCAAATATTTAAAGTATTTAACTCAAGACAAATTCATGTAGAGATAATAAAGGTTTCTTTTAAGTATGCCTACTTATCTAATTCTCTGTTTTTAAAGCTGACTAGATTATGTCACGGAGGCAAGATGACATAGCCAACGGAACTGTGGTTTCATAAGATAGCGGTGCCGTGATATAACGTCCGGCAAAACTACGCCCAACGGTGCCGACGTGCATTGTACAGTGAGTAGTTAGTGTACATTCTTGATAAATTTTATAAACGCATAAATATTTATTTTAGGCACCGAATTAGTTCAGGATGAATGAAATGGCGACAGGTCACGGGAGTTACGTACGTTGGATGGACTGTGTGAGGGAGGATATGCGTGTACTGGGAATGAGCAATGAGATGACGGATAATAGGGATGAATGGAAGAAAAGTACATATTGCGCCGACCCCAAATAAATGGGAACAGGGCAGGAAGATGATAACTTCCTATAAAGAAATTAGAATATAGCAGAATAGAAAAGCATCTGCCCGTGGTTGGTATCGGAGGTGAAAAGAATTTCCAGGAGGCATGCAGCAGCGTTTGGTCACCAACCCGCCTGCCCAACGTGGTGACTGCAAGAACAGCTAGACTGCAATAGTTTGATGATGATAAAGAAATAACAATACTTCTAATACAATTTTTAGGTTGACCCGGTAGTTCAGTGGTTAGAGCGGCTGACACAGTTTGCAGTGGTCGTGGGTTCGATTCCCACTCGGGTGAAGAATTTTTTCCATTTCTTTATTAATAATTTTATAGTTAACTTTTATATTGAATACTAGTCTTTCAAGAAGCTGCTAATCAAGGAGATAGGACATATAGAGAAGTTGCTACTGCGCATTAGTACAATCAAAATTCAATAAATAGAATGATCTTACATACATAGACACAGCTGTGTTTCCGAAATGGGGTATCCAGAACAGGGTATATGCATGAATTTTTTTATTTCATTTTTATAATCTACGTAAAAAATGAAAAAAGTTTGCCCTTGGAATGGCATATCTAACTTTAACCGGTTTGGATTTACAGCAATTCAAATATACAAGCCGGAAAAATGTTTTTGATACGCTCCGTTTACTCCATACTAAAATGGCAAAGACTTTGACGTCATAGTAGACAACAGTCTCAAATTAGTATGGGGAAAAAATGCAATCTTATTTTATAAACGCAATATTTTATATTTTGTGTATTGTTGTCATTAAAAATTGTTTATTAATAGGTGCAGATATTAATAAAGTATTTATTAAATCAATGAGATAATTCAAAATATGGGTAAAATTATATGTTTGGACTCCTTTTATGTTGTAATTTTTTTTCGTTAAATTTTTCAAACTATTAAACTCCTGTAGCTTTGGTATTTACTAACCGATTGATGTTATTTTTGCACTATCGGTTTGTATTTGTAATATCTTTCGAATTAAATTTAAAAAAATTGTTTTCGTGTCAGACGCACATTCCCTATTGCAGGATCATTAGGTTGATCCCAAAGCTATGTTCAGCATAGCGGGGACAGATGTAGGTAAAATAAAATCAGTGCGCGATAATTCGAAAAATCTAATTTAAAATTCTTTGGGATAATAGGCGCCAATGTATGTTTATTTATTCAATTCAATTTTGCGATATGACGTCTCTCTCTCGCTTACACGGAGACTTTGCCAATGTCACGTGTTGACATCCAGACGTAAAAATGTTAAAAAAATAAAAACATAACAAAACAAAAAATGACCGGTTTGGGGGAGTCAGACCAAACGGACAGAGGAAATAATCAGTATTAATAAATATTATGTACAATACACTTGCAATAAATATACATGCTATATTTTTATATTGTTAATCTTAATTTACTTAAAAAAGAAGTAGAAAAAGGAGAGGAATTAAACAATTTCAAATGTTTCGATTAATATCAATCAATACAACTTCAGTACACTTCCATCCTTCTTGCTGTCTATAGTTCGAAATCCATTTTAGTAATAAATCACCCAGATGAGTCATTGCCTTCAGCAGTAAAATATCTATGTTGAAACGCGTTAAGGAAAACATAAAACGGCCTCTCGTCGGAATACTATGGTTTAATATTAGTATATTAGTTTACGGAGGAAAACGGGATATATTATATGCACATTATATTTCACAGTACGCAGTAGGATCTCCCTTGTCCTCTCATAGTCTTTTCTACCAAACTTTAAGAAGAGACATATTACATATACCTATGTACCTATAAAAGACTGACAAGCGAAGGACGAAGAAAATATGTAGTAACTTTACATCTATTTACAAAGATATAATTGCATGTGATATTTATTTATTACTGTTGCCCGCGACTCCGTCCGCATGGACTGCAAAACAAAATGTCGAAATTATCCGGGATAAAAGTAGCCTATGTGTTAATTCAGGGTGTCAGCTAACTCCATACCAAATTTAATTAAAATCGCTCCAGCCGTTTTTACATTAAGAGGTAACAAACATACACACTCACAAACTTTCGCCTTTATAATATAAAAGTGTGATTTAATATGCCAAATCTTAAAACTTTAAGCCACATATAAATTAAAGACAGGGTTCCTTAGTCTATAAAAAAATCCCTACCGCACCGCGCATGCGTGGAGCAATTAAAACTCTCGAAATAGCCAGTAGGTACAACTAGTGTAATTGACGATTTGTGGGGGTGGCCAGGGTGGGGGGTGGCCAGAAATAAAACCGGAAATGCTGTGGCTGACAATTTGAGTTTTTTATTTTACATCTGTGTGAAACAATAAAAACCTAAATATGCTGAAATTTGTATTAACCAGTATTCCCTACTTTTTACCGTGGAAATTTAAACCTACCTTTTAACCTAACCTACACTTAAACTCTTCTTTCTATGCTGCTCTAGGAGTGAAAAAAAAAAACGTATAATACTACAGCTGCTTCTCTTCCCGAGCATACTGTACAAGTCAGTAGAGGGACAAGAGGGTCTTGGTGTTTTGTACGCGATGGGCTGACCACCTGTCACTAATAACCGAACATGTACATCTCGACTATTCCCTCAAAATTGGTCAGAAGTGGCACCATGCGGATCTATCGGCCCTTGGTGCTCTGCCTACCCCGTAAGGGATAAAGGCGTGATTATATCTATGTACTGTAACCTATCTCATCAATTGCTTTTATTTCGGATGACGTTTCGATACCTCGTAACCTGTGCCCATGCCGGGCTTCACTAGAAAACATCGGCTGCATCTCCTTCTGTCCGTATCGTAAGAGTTGACTGATCTGGCACATCTCTGTTAGAAGATAGAAGGTTTTAATGAGCAGTGCTAAAAATAAATCGCTTATTACAGCCGCAAGTGGTCCTATCGGCCCTTGGTGCTCTGCCTACCCCGTAAGGGATAAAGGCGTGATTATATGTATATTTATGTACAGCCGCCGTGCAAAATATACCTGAATGCAGAAATCTAAATGCAATTTCAATAAAACAACTATCTACCTTAGCTACCTAAACAGTATGGTCGTCATCTTGCTCTATCACCACGAAAACACTTCAAACGTGAACGAGATAGCACTATAAAACAACGTTTGCTATAATAGTAACGTAAACGACTAATTTCCGCAATAAAGAATGGAATTAAACCATAATTAAACAATGAGAATTAACTTCGCGATCGTTAAGCCAGTCGACCGTAAACTATCGATAGTTCCGTGTTTAAATCACGTTTAAAAACTATGTTTGATAATTTTACCCATAGATTACAATAAATTGATGATGATTTTTTGACGGTGATTAGATAGATTTATTGGTAAAGATGAGGATTATTGACAATTGGATACATCTAGGACGGTTTTTAATATATCCGAAATTTACTTAACTACTTAGTCATTGTTTTCTTTTTACATACATACATAATCACGCCTTTATCCCTTACGGGGTAGGCAGAGCACCAAGGGCCGATAGGATCACATGGTGCCACTTCTGACCAATTTTGAGGGTATAGTTGAGATGTACAAGTTCGGTTAGTTACTTTACAGTGGTCAAAAAACCCCATACCTAATTATAATACATATTAAATTAAAAGTTTTAGTATTATGCATATTCGTACGTTTAAGTTTGCCGAGCGCACACCTATCATAATACCTATTTCCTAATTATTGTCTAGTATGCTATTTTCCTGTATGTGTTTTGTATGCGATGGGCTGACCACCTGTCACTACAAACCGAACTTGTACATCTCAACTATACCCTAAAAATAGGTCAGAAGTGGCACCATGTGGTCCTATCGGCCCTTAGTGCTCTGCCTACCCCGAAAGGGGTAAAGGCGTGATAATAATAGTATGTATGTTATATATTATATCTTTATTAAAACATCAGAACACCAGATTTGTTATGCAAAAAGGCAAATAAAACTACGTAAAACATTTCTTAAGGTTGACTAAGTACTCCTACCTTAAACTAAAAAGTTTTTAAGTTTCCATATCTATTTTTAACTTTAACAAGCTTTCTTAGAACCAGTTGGCTGTTTCGATACTACATAAACCTCTTTTAGAGGACAATAAAAAAACGTTAAACGTTTTAAAGCAACGTTACCGATTTTATGAACGATAACGTTTAAAATAACTTAGACAATAACGTGACTGGACTATAGCACCATAGTTTACCACAAAAGGCCCATTAGTTAAGCTATTTCAAACCTTACACCTTTTAATATAAGACATTTGATAGAGGTCTTCGTAATGAGAAGGATCTGTACAAGACAAATGATATTGAAGATTCTGTCTAAACTAGAACTAAATGCGCCATCTTGTTTTTTGTACGCAACTGTCTTTTTTAGTGACACTTTGTAAAGACAGTGGCGCCACCGTGTAACTGTCACTACCGTTGATTATTTACGATTGACAGACGTTCAAATTACGAATGCATTTAGGAACACGACTCCAATTTATGATGAGGACTGCTCTCCTAGAATAATTCCTATGCCTGATTTCGGAACTAACATTTTTTGTATGCAGTGACCCAGAGAATGTGGTCATACAGATAGTAACTAGCGCCATCATCGAGCGGAACTATACGGTGAAACGTACAACAGTTTTATTGCCGTCTTGCTTTTTTGACACAATTAGAAAGGGATGAAATGAGAAATTACGAAATCACCGAGATACGCAAAATTAACTCCTATCTTTTTTTACACAACTTTATTAGGGTGGCTTCATATAGTCTGTAATTAACAGTATAGATGCATTACGTCAGCTTTAAAACTTCTTCGGCTATCTAATCGAAGGTAATAATGGTAACAAAATTTTATTAGCGTATATACCAATAATGCGGAGCCTATTGCCTGCCTATTAATGAGTGTAATAAATAAAACTATTTTATCTGAACTCTTATAGCATTTGTACGTTTTATTTTAACTGAATATAAGCAGAATTAAAAACCTTTTAGGATCTAGATTTCGCAGAAGAGATTTGCAAACAATTATACATTAAAGTAAATATTAGTAATAGGTACCTATAGGTACTGTAGAATACTTTTATAACAAAGACCGCGTTCCTATTATTTCCCGTTCCAGTGAAAAAAAAACCCTCCAATTCCATTTATATTTAAATAAAGAAATGATATGAGGCATTTAAAACAACAACGGAAAAACGCCATCTATCGGTCTTAAATAGAATCCTACTTCATTAGCAAAAAAAATACCTCACAGTAATTTACAGAGCGACTGAAAAATCTATATCTACCTCACAAAAATAAAATAAAAATTTAAAAATTATTATGGACCGCCACCGGAAACATTTTTCTAAAGCCATCGATCAAAATAATGTAAATACGTACGAACGCATTAGTGAGGGCTTTATCCAAAAAATCCTGCCCTGATATCAATATTTGGACAAGCCTAGAATTCTTTACCCTAGATTATATAAAAAACTTTGTTTAAAATGTACATACTACCTATACATATGGAGGTAATACATCGCTACTGTCCGATAGTCCGATTATACTCTATGACAAAAATCATAGAGTTAAGTATTTACAAGAGACGGCACCGATAGCTGATTAAAATAAAGGATCGTTATTGGTAACAGATCTTTAAATAATTATTTATTTTTATATTTAAAAGGTTACCTACACCTTTCTAATTATACCGGATTAAATTTTTTTATACAAATTAGATATGTATCACTATTATTTAACTTTTATTTATTGTAATTAAGCATCATATTTACGAGCTTTTATACAATGAAATACCTATACATAATGTCAAATACCTACTAATCATCAACATAAAACTTTCTAGTTTTTAGACAGAATCGGGTAAAACAGAATAAAATACAGCGTCATACAACTCGACACTCCTAAGTTATACCTAATACCCATTTCCTATTGTATACCAAATAGACAAAAGAGGTATTTCACAAACGCATTGTCAATAATCGCCGTGTCTATTAATTTATACGACTATCTGTCCTCGCTTTAGGGCTGCCTCTTATCTAATCTAAAATAGGTATTATTGATTTACTGATAAACATCACTTTCTACTAAATACAGATTTGTGCCATCCATTTTTTGGGCAACATACGATTTATTGATACGCATAAAATGTTATGAAAAATATAAAAAAAAATTTTTTTTGTACTTGAAAACGTTTTATGTTGATGTTTGCTTGTAATCAAATAAGATTACAATGCAAAATATATTGTGCTACATGTATTTTTATTGCTTACAAAAATCAGGCTAAATGTTAAGTAAGATAAACATCATAAAATTACTGCAAACCTAGTTTAAATTAAAGGGCTTTAAGGACCAACTCCTTGATCTTAGGATAGCCACATTTTAAATGACGTCTATTACACACGACGTTTCTTTCTGTTTGCGTAAAAAAAAACAAGACAGCATGCTAATTCAATAATAATATTATACCTAAGATTACGCATATTTCAAGTTAAGCTATGTTTATTGGCAGCCCTACCAAACAATAAACAATGCAAACACTAAGCAGACATCTCGCGAATCAACCAAGCCATATCCAGCGTGCTAAAGAAAATCTATAACCATAGACAAAACAGGTAAGCAAACATGAAAACGCATTCCAGAATGCACAGTGTAATTGTACAGCGTATCAACTTAGAAGTGGCTTTTCGACACAACGTGAAAACCTTGGAAATGCATATTAATTATTTTATTTTAAAAAAGTGCCGTTATGTTCTCAAAATGGAGTATCCAAAACTGTAGGATCACGATGGAGACGTTGTTTGTTAGGATTTATACTTGAGTTACTTCTATAACATTATACTTTGGTTCAAATTAGAGAATGACGTAAAATATTCTGGAATGACTATCTCCGTATAACATGTACTTTACTTATGACAAAGTTTTAAACATTCCTTTGTTTTAATAGATGGGTTCGTTGACAGGTTAACCGCCATTTTGGTTTATTACAATTTTATTATGCTATTGACAATCATGAAGTACCCACTATGCGCAGCAGACTTGTCAATTAGTAGTTTTAGCTTAATATTAAGGTCATGAGAGGTCAAATAATCCAAAAATAGTAATAAGTATCATAATATAGGTCCACAGTAATAAAACTTGAATGTTATGATACTTTGTATTAATCTGTACTGTCCTAAATACGCCTTTTACTAAACGAAATGGCAAAAAGAAATAAATATAGTTTTGGGTTTTTTTTTAAGGAAAATGCATTTTGCAGTTTTTTTTTTCATGGAAATTAAACGACCCATTCGTCATATGAATGAATAACAATTAACAACCAATACATTAGCACAAATTCTCATGTGCGAATGCATCCGTTATTCTTTAATGCTACCAAACGAATTTTGATGAAATGTCATAAAACAACACAGGGAAACAGGCTATAATTTTCAGAAGACATGCCACATCAGCTAGTATAATACCTAATGTTGTATGAATAAATATGATTCTAGATCTAGCTATCTATGCAGGCCAATGCAACTCTGCCCACATAGGAAAATAGCATACTAGACAATAATTAGGAAATAGGTATTATGATAGGTGTTGCTCGGCAAACTTAAATGTACGAGTATGCATAATACTAAAAATTTTAATTTAATATGTATTATAATTAGGTATGGGGTTTTTTGACCACTGTAAAATAACTAACCGAACTTGTACATCTCAACTATACCCTCAAAATTGGTCAGAATTGGCATCAAGTGGTTCTATCGGCCCTTGGTGCTCTGCCTACCCCGTAAGGGATAAAGGCGTGATTATATGTATGTATGTAAAGTGGAGATCACTCCTTTTTGGAAAACACAATGCAATAATACAACCGTATTATACTTGTAAAAAATATGTGCTTAGATCGTATGCTGCTTAGATCTTTAAAACTACGCAACGGATTTTGATGCGGTTTATTAAAATAGATAGAGCAAAGAGGAAAGTTTATATGTATAACTACCCGTCAATAGAATTTTAGAGCTACAAGTACATACTCAGTGCAGTGGAAATTAAGTAAAGCTTCACATAGATACACAATTGAATATTTTGTTATAAGGGATGTGCACAGATATCTTTGCCATATTGTATTATGATAGGTATCAAAGTCACACCTACACACGTTTGGATAAGGTTTTGAGAAATTAATAACATAAACATAAGCAACTATTGATTGAACTTGGACTCAATGACAGTAACGTACAGTTTAATTTGTGATGATTTATAGTTTGTTGCTGTTGGGACAAATGTCGTTAGTGTTTGTTTAATCACAGATAAATATAATACTTGAGTGGTTTAACTTAACACCCTATTAAACTAGTGTCTTGCTGAGAGTTTTTGCATGTGCTACAGATCTTATGTATATAAATAATGTCCTTTACTTGTTCTTTGAGAGGAATTAGGAAATAAACTGTCAGAAAAACTGCTTTATCTTGAAATACCAAGTCAATACTCTTCGTCCATTCTACATATAACGCAGATGGAAAATCAGAAACAAAGTGTTGGCAAAACACATAGGTAAAACCAAACGTTTTTGGTGGCTTAAAACTGAGCGAAAATAACTAAACAGGCCGTAGTTACAGGGAAATAAAATACCCTCAGAAATGTACCAATCAAGTCAGTATAATTCTAATTTAGAGCAGTATGCGAGGCACTCCAAATGACTCCAATACAAGTTCAAGTTTATTGCTTAGAACGAACTTAAAAGAACTATTCGCTGGCTGTATGTAAATGACCTAAGTACTAAGTCGTAAGAATCGACTTAGGAACTCAGGGGCGTTCTCTAAGGCGTTAAGCTATCAACTTACGAGTATCATTGAACTTACGAGTACATCTGGGTCTTACTATGTTTGACGTGGCTGTGGGACCTCCATCGTGTTCCTGCAGTTCTGTCTACCACATTTTGAGGGCATAACCGGGTGTACAGTACTCGTATACATGTATGTATACAATACTCAACTTTTACCACCTACTACGAAACATAAAAATATTGCTAGGGTCAGTCAAGATTTTACATAGGCTCCTATATTTATCCCGGAAAAATAACGACCCGGGAAGAATAATATTTATCAATTATCATCTACCTGCCCAGTTCCCGTTCATTTGAGGTCGGCGTAATATATTTATTTCTCTTCTTCCATTCATCCCTTTAATCTCGTTACTCACTCAGATACAGAAAATTATATAAATATACTTAAAAATTATATGTACTTCTTCACGTTTAGTCGTAAGCCGTTCAAGGTTATTTTAATAAGGATTTGAATCAGCCAAGTCTCGGACATTAATATTAATTTTGCACCATATGTAAGGCTGAATTAAAGTCAACGAAGGACGGACAATTGCTTATTTAAAAACCCAGCCATAAATATTGGTTTCGTTCAGGCCTTTTAACGCGGTAATGTAAAATATGGGCCAAGTCTTGAAAAGCTTTCCATTACAATAACATAGCCAGATCCAACGTAGTAAGGGGTAAGTACTTCGGTACCTATACATAATGTATTACCGGCGGTTAATTATTCAAATATGTCGTTAGTATTCTAGAGCCAAATACGTATTTAGTAATAGTAGTCCGTCGCATTTCTAAACAGTTCGCTATCCGACACTACCGAGAAGTACAGAATAAGATCCAAGATGGCCGACGGAAGCGGATACGGAGACAAGAACCGTGCTGTTCTCTAAATATAGCGCGAAACGCGTTCAGTAATTGCACAGATAAAAAATAAAAAGTTTGACAAAAAGTGATGACAGCTTATCTCTGTTGTTTTTGACATAATTGCTACATTGATAATAGCAACACTGATTCGTGTGATAACTTCATGAGATTCGGCGGGAAAAGCTGGAAGGGAGCGGGTGTAATATTCTTGTGAAAATCAAAATTTATTTGTAAATGGCTTCATGTGTCTAAAGTGATGTTTTTTTTGAATTTTGTTTACTTGTTATGTGAATCTAGTGCGTGTGAGTTTTAATGCAGAGTGAGTAATAGTCGGAATGCATCTCTTATGGGCTCATGTAAGCTGTTTCTGCAATTATTTTTGATTTTTCTAATTTTAAACTCGTTTTGAGGATTTTTCCGACGTTTCCACTCTACATTGTCATTCATCTCATCATAATAGAATACATTTTACTAAACAATGATTAGGCTGTATGGGCTTAGTTCCCCTTGCCTTTCCTTCGGGATAAATAAATAAAAAAAAAATAAAAAATGATAACTTCATAAAAGATAAAAAAATACTTAATATAAACCCAATTATATTTAACAGATCTTACTTACATACATGTGTTGTACAATTTGTGTTAAAAAAATATATCCGTGTAGATATTACTCTCAAGATACCTAATAGAAACTTGTCATAAAAATACAGTAATTATAGCCATGATTGATTAGATAATTACTTCTTATCAAAATGATAAATTGTCTTAATTGGAATTCAAGCGATTAAAATAACTTTAGGTAAAGAGACGAAAAAACCAATAACGAACACGATTTTTCTAATCTATTAACAAAAAAGTATGATATGTTTGGTAATCGGTGGATATGTAGCTTGATAAAAAAAACTTGCTAATCTTTGAAAAACTATATAAAACTGGGCTGGACTGACTAGATGGCCTGTAATACGACTTTATATGCCACACGATCCCACTTTGACCGCAACGGAAATCGTTTTTTTTTTAGTCCAGTGAAAGGCAAACGCATCTTCGATCTTGATGCCTCTTCTGATAAAAATTATATCGAATCATGTATTATATTCACAGCATTCCTTAGTATTATTAAATCTGTTATTCATCCAGGGCAAGGAAAATAAAGAAATAATCATACCTTTGAGCGTAAAGAAATCATCGAAGTATCGAATAAACCAATTTCAAAATTCAATATTAAGTTTGCAAACAAACATGACAATAAAACCCAAACAAGAAAACTTCCCGAATAACCAAGTAGGCGTAAATATCTCGACACGTACCGGGGTCCTATCCTCTCTCATTCGACACTGTAATCGAAAAGAAATCGAAACTCAAAAGGAA
This sequence comes from Carposina sasakii, assembly GCA_014607495.2. Classification (NCBI taxonomy): domain Eukaryota; kingdom Metazoa; phylum Arthropoda; class Insecta; order Lepidoptera; family Carposinidae; genus Carposina; species Carposina sasakii. The sequence continues at coordinate 5,825,231 of CP053173.1, forward strand.
TTACGGCCCATTGTAATGGCATCACGTACATCGACATACATTATGACATACATCGGGATTGCACCTCGCTATAATCCAATATTTATATGATCCGTGACTGCTCCGGCTTCAGATAACACTATTGTTTGTCTTTATCGCTTGTAAAGTAAACCACGCGAGGGGGAATGAGGCGGTAAAAATTTCGTTGTGTCAGCCCATAGGTGTCCAAAATTTGTTTGCCTTGCATCTCAACAGGTAACTGCGTTCACAATGCCGCGCATCGACATACCTGCGTACAGGTAGACGCTTATTGTTGCACCCCCGATTCTGAATAGAGTTTTAGGAAATAACACAATGAATAAGTAATTTATGGCGGGTGGAACACAATATTTTTACATAAATTTTCGGAAACGCTTTGCCCGTTTTTTTATCGGCGCCGATCCTCAATCAGTGTTTTGGGTGACGTTTCGTTTCGGTTCTTTCATTTGTTTGTTTTACGAGCAATTTGCGAACGAAACGTGTCAGATGGTATCTGCTATTATTTGTGGTATCTTAGAACTTAATTGAGTGCTTCACTCATTAACTGTGCGATGCTAATCTACGCATCGGATTGGATATAATGAGGTCATTTACCGCACCCTCGCTAAGCCCGACATTTTCGAAGGTGTAAAAAGTAAAATTTCGATGGCGTTTACGATCGTTTTATTGCGTCTGTTTTATCGAGCGGTTTAAAAATATGCACCCAAAATGCAGAAGGCGTGCGATGTTCACATTCACATGTTGCTCACGGAATAAGATTTTACAAGTATTGTATTCCGTTTGGGCGGGTAATTTTAATTCTAATGTTGGAAAGTGTAAAATCAGGTACAATAATAGTGCAGTAGTTTTAACAAATTTATCTCATACCTTCCGCGAACCTTTTTATCGACCTTATATCTTTATGCAAAAGATTACAAATCGAACTTTCTTATACATCTCGTGTTCAATTCAATATATTGATTCCATTGAGTGGCATTGTGCCTCAAATACGGGGAAGGCATTCTATGGCCACCTACCTGAGGCATCACCTGCTGTATACTCTATGGTCTGGCTTACTATAGACAGACAACTCAAGCGCCGCGTGAACTCAGATGTTTGCAGTACCTTTGTGATTCTACCATTGTGGTCATTAATTTAATTTGACACTTCAAATGGAAAGGTAGACTAATTGTAATTTCACGGACCACCTAGTAATAGACATGTAATGTGATGGTTAAGCGATGCAAGCGTCTGTCGGTATCTGGATGGGTATATTACCTACATACTATAATGCCTTAAAATAGCTTCAGCATTAGACGTAGAGTGAATGGATGGAAGAATGAAATGATAAAATGTGTGTTCAGAGACAAAACGCCTGGCGGATCCAATCTAGAAATCGGTATACACATAGAGGGATATCTACCCAAGGAAAGATATTGATTGCTTTATATCCCAAAGAAAAAATACTTTTTTGTGTAGATCCAGCTATCTGCTCTATTTGTCCAAGGAAATCAAGCATAACTGATTTCAAAGAGATGTTTCTTACATACATCAATGAATATTAGATAAAAATATTCAACAATACGCACGCAAATTCCTAGCGAAACAATGGAAGGTATTCCTTTAGGTACGATATCCTAAACATCCTTTGCAAATGTGCTACAAATTAATGGGATTGTAAACTTATTAACATAGTATAAATTGTCATCTGCAACAATTATATTTGAAATTCTAAATTCCGGTGAGATACATTCCATCCAACCCCTCATAACTTTATTGGAATGATCACATTTATCGACACGTTCCCGATCATTTTTAAAAGCTCAGAGAATAAATTTTCAACCGCACAAATTAGATAAAAATTGTAAATTTGGTACACGTATAGAGAATATTGGTTTACTGGAACAAATTGGTGCTAGATACACGCCATTATCAGTGTGATTTTTTTAACTCTATACAAACACATCAATTTAAGATAGTAAACTACTCACCTCACTCTCGGTCCAGTCGATCAAGCTCGACTTCTCTTCCAGAAGGTTCTCCGAGCTCCTCTTCTCATCTTCTCCATCACCTTCATCCTTGAAGACCTTGACCTCGTCAGTGGAGCCCAGGTCATCACCGCCCGAGCTCGCAGCGGAACTCGAGTGTGCATGCGGCATTTTTAGGCCCCTTCCATTATCCCATCCCTAAAAACCGAACTGATCTAGTCCGCCATTACAGAACTTTGGTCCTTCCAGCCGGATTATATCTATTTATTTATTAGGCGTGGCTTAGGCGAGTTTAAACTAACAATATTGAGATCACAGATAACTTTTGTTACGTCTTAAGCTAAGTTTGAGGTGGTCCGTTTGTGTATGGTATCTGTAACAAGGAAAAGGGGTAATTAGATACGAACAGACAGGCAAACAATTATTATAATTATTGTGGTAGTTAGTTCTTTAGGTGTTTTTGCGAAGGGTAACTGTAAGTTAAATGCGCAATCGCCATGAATGCATTCTTGGGCGTTTGAAATAATGGGTATCAGAAACGCAAGTAATGCTATCATGTAACATACAAAATTCTTGAAGCATCGAGAGAAATGAAATAGACAAACAGACAACATAAGAAAATAAAGAGTCGATGAACCACAATGCAAAATATTTTGCAAAAGACCTTTCAAAATATATCAATTTCAATCCCAAAAATATATGGATAAGAGTATGCTTCATCAAGTGTTTAATGATCGAAAATGGCTTACTACAAATCGGGCATATAAGCATGTTTTCCGAGTTTCTCTAGTACCGAACATAATATATCTTGTACATGTATGTATGTATACGGGGTCAAGTACTATCAAGAGCCGCAAGCCCTTCTGGCTTTATGCCAGCACACTGATGCAATAGGATTCAGCAACCAAGTCCCACGGATGCTGATTGAACTAAACGAATTATATGAAACAATGTTAGAGTTTAAGGACACTAGCGCCTGTTTCACAGGTCTTGATTATTGGCAAGAAGTAAACTAGATTTTCATTGATGGAAAGGAAACGCCGAGTTACAGGAAATATTATGTTTTCTAGAAAAAATCCACTGAATAAACCCTCTGCTTGATTTAGTTAATAGTAATAATTTGCAGAGTTTTTATAATACAACATTTAACCTTGTTCCAAAACGCATTTTTATGAACTCCTGACAAGTTATCGATTTTGCAATTACAGTAGAACGCGGATTATCCGAACGCCGATTAACCGAATCGCCAATTATCCGAATCGGTCCTAAGCGTAATATAAAAAATTCAAACCAAGTAATTTTTGTTTTTTTACGTGAAACTGTTAACGTGAAATTCAGTTGAGCGTTATTGTAGAACTGTGTTTGTTAAACTTAATCAAGTTTATTCTATGTGTGACAGTTCGTTTTTCTTTATTACCATGTCCGAATTTTCGATTATCCGAATCGACGCCGGTCCCAATTAATTCGGATAATCAGCGTTCTACTGTACCTAGATAAATTGACTTTATAAGTAGGTACATTTAAATTATTGGCCAGAATTAAATCTAGAATTTACAAGACGTTTCGAAACTTCTACTACTACTACTACTACTAACTAGGAAGGTAATATAGAACTACATAGATCTAAATTTTTAGATTTTTATCCTAGTTAGTTTCCTACTTGAAATATGGACAGATGTTTTCAGTGGCCATTAAAAATACGAATTTTCAAATTTAGTCTACCATTTCAAACGCATGTCATAGAACTTATTAGAATTCCACATCCGAACGCGCCCTAATCATAGGCTGCATACACACTATGCCCATAGATCGAAGATAATGTGTGTACAGCGGGCACACAGCTATTGACACCTGTAATCTTAACTTGTTGAAGTTTGACGAACAAAGGAGTGTTTATAGGATATATGACTACTCCCAACTAAGGCCAATGTAGATCATTTGAAGATTATTTCACACAATTTCTTTAAAAATATCTTAGTAAACGCGAACGGAGCTGTGGGAAGCTTTATTGACTTTAAAGTGTCTCAAAAACAAAGATTTCAGTGCAATAAATCCCCTGCTAACCTGACCAGCTAACAAAAGAAGTATATCGTTGGAGGAACAGTCACAAGTCTTTGGCACTCTCTGTAACTAAAGAAAGAGGATAACAAAAAGTAGACATACCTATATACGGAATTACCGTTCATAATGGGTTTTCCAGAAGTCAAAGGCAACATACATGGCTATGTTCCCAAAATGGGGTAGCCAAAACTGCAGAATCACGAAGAACATCCTAAAGCCACGTTTAGCATAGCAGAACCAGATGTAAATTATGAGTGACAAGTAGCTATCTCATCGCCTGTGAGAACGCCCGTACCTGAGTCGACTCTTACGACCTGCAGCGCTGCAGCTGATGCATTCTAGTAGAGCCCCCCATCAGGACAGGACTGTCGCAGTATATTGTACCTACGTCAGTAACTCCCTACTATATATGTATATCCTTAAGAAAATATCTTGTATAATCAGAAGCATTGCTCGCTGTACAACATAGTATACATTTGTCATATCGGTATGTACCAGAGGTGCCAGTGCATATGAATAATGCTGTCACGCCCCGAGAGAGTTATGCATGTCAATGCACGCCGTGCAAGATTGTAGATATGACAGTTTTGGACTGCTCTATGCTTTTTGACCTTCTGTTTGAGGGTACATGTCATTTTATTCTAAAGGCGGATTTGACCAATCTTTAATCCGGTGTAACTTATAGGTATACCCTGGATTCTGTCAACCTTTAAAGGCTTACTGAGCATCTATAGGTATATGGTTTTAAAAAGTATATGTATTATAGTGTGTCTTGAAATCGTGATTCCATAGATAAATAGCCAATCACATTCAGCCAATGATAGGCTCTGCTTTCAATGTCTGCAACAATCAAAGGTAAATTCTATTTTCTTTTCGACTATTTTAATCGCATTGTTGTGTCGTGTGTATGTGGGTTTGTTTCAACGTCAGTATTATCAGTATAAAGTTTAGAGACAGACCTACCCAACTTAACTTTGAAGTGGCAGAATAAGGATTTATACTTCCGTTTTCGCCATCCAGTTACTACGAGTACCAGCCGCCCTCTTCAAATCATCGGTCCATCTGGCCAGGTTACGCTACTACAATGGCGACAGATCGGGTGACACACACGGATGCTGCTAACGCTACAGGTTATAAGACCGTGATTCGACCTGTCGTCTTCTATAGATCTAAAGCTAGGCCGTAAAGAAATCGATTAAAATCAACTGCATCTAAGCGAGATGCGAATGAAGTGATGACAAGAACGAAAGAAAGAATGATCATGGAAGTAAGTACATACTGTACCGACTCCAAGGGAATGGGAACAGACAGGGCAGAAAGAAGAAGGAGCACTGGAACTGATTTATTTATTTATACAGTTTAAAATATCTTTCAACAAAATACAATGCCTGCGCCGTTTGACTGTGGGATGCATTCAGTAAACGGGCGGTATTTTCATTTACGCAAGTTTGTCAAAAGAAACCAAACTTAGCATATTATAAGACCCCACCAAATCGATTAAAACCAAATTCCCCATTATAAAAAGGGGATAGAGAATAAACGTCGAGAGCCCACGCCTTCGCAAATAGGATATAACTGGGTACTAAACACGCACTTAACTGAGAATTGTAAATTCTGTAATAGGATCTCTGCGAGTATCCGTTTTATGGTGTTTTTTACGATGAAGACACAGAACCTATCCCAGACTGTGAATGACTGTGTAAAGGGCTGCCTCGTATTCTCAGAGATTCCGAATTGAGAATACATAACTTTGGTTTGCAAGCCATGGAGGGTAGCTGTATGTTAGAAAGGTGGATCGCATCAGGAACTGCAGGCTGCGCTCCTTGATTGGCATAACCGATTGTAGGAGTGCAGATCGCCAAGCTCAAATAGAACTGCTGCTTGTCTGTCGCTAGTACCATAGAAGAATGCTAGTACATAGATAGACAAATACATAGATGGGCAAATATTGTCACAGACTGGGTGTCACAGCGTTTGGACGCCTGCGTCAGGACGTGTAGGCCGTGTCCCGTATTACATAGTTACGTAGCAAAAGGAATGCGATAGCAAGAATTTTACAATATTCGCTAGTTGTTTGTATTTATTTATTTATTTATTTATTTAGGTAAGTACAATATATGATACATTTTTTTATTAAATTGCCTATAAACCTTTATAGGTTTGTGTGGCAATAGCATTCGCTTATTTACATTTAACAGATAGAACCTGAGTATCACCAATTAAGTATGAGTAACCGAGTACAAAACAGTAAAGAAACATAGGATAGACAAATCCAGGAGCAATGGTATGCATATTGCAATAGAAGATAAAGACTTCACTTAAAATAATACTTTGCAGATACTATACAAAGCAGCTGTTTTAGCGGCAAGAATCTGCGCACGTTATTTTGTTGCTAGTTTGGTGTCACAGCGTTTACAAAGCGCAGAGCACGTTTACCACAGGAGTTAGGCTATGTACAGGATGTCTCAATATAATTATAATTGTATGATTAAAACGGACAATAATTGAGGTAAGAGTGGAGATTTATTTCGATTCATATCAATTAATACGTGTCCCGTATTACATAGTTACGTAGCAAAAGGAATGCGATAGCAAGAATTTTACAATATTCGCTAGTTGTTTGTAAAAGTCATGTAACAGCAATCTTAAAGAAATTTCACACATCAACATTCATAATTTCAAGGTCGTATAGCCTTTGCATTTAAATACCAATTAATACCTTGTAAGGTAAAATGTGTACTAAATTAGATAACATTTAAAACTTTTCATACGTTCGGAGATATTTTTAAAGTGACAGCCCTAACACGAAAACGTTAAGGCGAAGTCAGGGTGCGCCAGTAAGTTTATTTCATTTTCTGACATGGAAAAGTGTAGACAACTTATTTTCTAAAAATTCTCCTCCCAAATCCTCCAAAGGTACAAAGTCATCGAGAAGTCGCGAAAGTTCTCGACATAAAAAATCTGACATTGATTCTCGTTCCGTATAATTTTTAGTTGTTTCAAAAGACATCCTTTCAGACTGGCCACTACATATCGGGGTCAAGTGAATTGTAGGCTCGAATCAGGGATGCTTTTGCTTGCCCACCTGCGGGACACCCAAATCCCGAGTTTCACGGCCCTAGAAGTCAAGCTCCGCCTATTCTCGCTGTTTCTCGTTACGTCTCATTACTTACCGAATATTTCTCGCCTGAATCTCCTTACTATTCTAAAACTATAAACACGTGTTCATGTTTTTTTTCACAGGCGTGCTTTTTGTATCGTATTTCAAATACGACAAATTCCATTGCATGTTATTGTGGAATTTGAACTCTACGCCGTAGACAATAGCGGGTGCTGACAGGTCAATTTACAGTGGCATTGCTGGCCCTAATTTCATAAGAATACGGTGGCTGGTCGTATCATATTACTAGGTCCGATCACGTTCGTGTCAGCGTATGATAAATATAATATTATTAGCATAATTATAATATTAAGTTTAAAGCATTTATGCCTGCTAACAGCGTCGCGCCACTGAAACTTAGAGACAGTAGACGCAGGTGACCCGCGAAGACTGTAGAAAAAATAATTGACAACATAACACACACGAAATGGGGTAGCCAAAACTGCAAGATCATAAAGAATATCCCAGCCACGTAGAGCGGCGGCAGATGTTAATGATCAGTAACAAGTTGCTAGCTTATCGCCTGGAAGAATGTCCCAGTTCCTTAGTCGACTCTTAAGGCATGCACGGACGGAAATGCAGCTGGTGTATTCCATTGAAGCCCCGCATCAGAAAGACACAAATTGTTAAAAATTTCCGGGAAAAATATTTTTAGCGATAGACAGATTAAACTGAGTTAAGTTACTTTCGCATAATAAGTGAGGATTTATACAATACTAGTGGACGCCCGCGACTTCGTCCGCGTGGATTCGCATAAAAAACAAAAAGTCGAAATTATCCGGGATAAAATTATTTTCCCGGGATAAAAAGTAGGCTATGTGTTAATCCGGAGTTTCAGCTAACTCCCATACCAAATTTTATTAAAATCGCTCCAGCCGTTTTTACGTGAAATAGTAACAAACATCCATCCATCCATCCATCCATATATTACAAACTTTCGCGTTTATATTATATTACGAGTATAAGTACGAGTAAGATAGCTGATAGTTTTAGCATTATATCAATATACGAGTATGATGCTAGTGACGCAAAGTGTGACGTGATATTTATATTTTTTTTTCTACATGACTTTGCTAATCTTATCTGATGATTAGCATCTATAAGGCTTGTGTTATGGTATTAATTTTATATTCGTACTCATTGCTCATGCGCAGATTTCATCACCGACAGATTTGCCGAAAACGGCGAAAACACCCGAAAGATACCGAAGTAGATTCTTTTTTCTCGCTATTGGACATTTCTCGTCGATTACACGTGCCGTCTTTTGCTCTTTGATATAGACTGAAAGAGATGACATATATGTTACTAGTGTTAACTAGCGTACGATAGTACCTACACATGCCGTCTTATTCATCTTTATATAGACTGAAAGAGACGACGTATATTATAATGTAACAGCGCGTTGCTTTGCTACGTTCTTATCTTATATGTCTTCTATACTTCGCTTTGTCACATCCACTGAAGTCAAATTAGTTTTTTTGTAACTACTTTTTAAGCTTAAAAAAACATAGTCCAAAATACAAACTGCGGTCACCAACCCGCCGCGCCGGCCCAGCGTGGTGACTATGGGCATAATCCCCCATGGCAGTGCACAGCCTTGTGGCATGCCCTTAGGGAGGCCTACGTCCAGCAGTGGACTGCGATAGGCTGATGACGATGACAACTTTTTAAGCAGCTGATGTATTCTATATTCTAGCTCTGCATCAAATAGTTAAGTAATACGTCATAAATTAACTGTTATGTGATATGTAAAAGTAACACAAACTAAACGCAAACAATTTCCGCATGACGTATACTACAGGTACAGTCGTGACAAAAACGCTTACCGATTACAATAATTTATAAGGCGAGGTTTATTTACATAGCTAAGTGTGCTACAATGGCTATGATTTAATTATGCGGTGCCGACACGCTGATGATAGGTAGGTACACTCGTGTAGAAAAGTGCTGCGTTTTTATGTTGGTGTAAGCTATACCTAAAATGTTAAGTATGTCGTGTATTATCTAAGTGTGGTATTTCGGAACTAAATCGCAAGTCAGTTATTTATCAGAAATTCTACAGGTAATGTAACAAGATTTGGTCTTCCTAATACCAAATAAATAAATAGACGTTCAGCTATGGTTCCCTTATATAGCGGTGCCACTGCTAGTGTCTGTGAAAGAACGTTTCACATTTTGCTACCCTAAGAGATGTCTTGATATCCTAGACAGCTAAAGCTTTAGTTGGTAATTTTTAATGTCACGCTTGGTCGTATAAATATCTTGAGCAGCATGAAATGATACATACTCACATTTGTCTAAGCACAAATAACATACTTAACTGCGACCCAATTATGTACATTAAAAAAGAAGAAATCTAAAAAGAAGAATAAATAACGCATGTAATTAACAAACAATCAAGGAGAATCTCAACACTATGACTGTCCACTAATTACGTCCGCAAAAGAATAGCCACATTTAATCATCAACATTTCTCTACACGCCAGTACAAAAATATCTACGGGGGAACTAAAAAAAATACCGCCTACCGCGAACGGTATTTGCCATGGTGTTTATAAGGCACCGGCCGCCATTGGTGGATAGCGGCTATAAAAACATTTCAATATTAATACCTAAACAGAACTATCGGTAATTAAAAGGATTGCAGTTGATTTGTTGCTTAATCCATGTTTTTCCAGTTAATTATGTAGGGTTGCCGCTATGTTAGTTTTCTTGGGATCCGTCGGGGAAATGTTTGCAATTGACTAAGTTAATGCGTAGGTAATCTGTGTGGTATAATTTGTGGGGATAAGTTCGTTTTGAATTATGTATTCGCTGAATTGTACTATTCGGGTAGATTTTAATTTAATATAATAATAGGTAAAGAGACAACTATTGCAATTTTATTACATTCCCCACTTTGGTAGTAAGTAGGTGATTTACCTCCTTATTTCGTAGTCATTTCCGTTACGTAGTTACATAAGCAAGTATATCATAAATTTAACAAATAGCAATTGTAATTATAATTAAGTTAGTAAATGTTGTCAAAATTCCACAGTACCAAATAATGGTGGAAACAAAAACCAATAAATTAGAATATTTACGGCTACCCTCGGCAAACAATGGCCCATTTTCAACTCTATTTTTCGACCATTCTGGAACCGTTAGGTCATTTTAGATCAGGTAGCCAGTAGATTCTTGGCACATGTAGTAGAACGAAACTATATACTTATCAAATTATTAATAAAGAAATGGAAAAAATTCCTCACCCGGGTGGGAATCGAACCCACGACCTCTGCATTCCGTGCCAGCGCTCTTACCACTGAGCCACCGGGTCAATTACTCGGGTGACGAATTTTACCATCTCTTTTTTGAAATTACATTATTGGAAACGTTATTTTTTCATCCCGATAGCTATACATAAGCCAAATCTCGGCAAACAAAGCTGAATCCCTCAGCACAATGTTTTAATGATGAAACGATCAACCATATCCTAACGGATTATATTATGGAGAAGTGTTTTTATCTTAATCAAGATATTATATATTATAAAATTATTAATATACTTATCTACATTCAGTTTTTTCCTAGTTGGGACTATACTATTCACAACTGAACCTAGGGATTTAATTCTGGCCTCAGACAATTGCAACAATTTTATGAGCGACAGCGAAGTTCGCAAAGTTATCGAAACATTTCCAGAGATGTCCTATACGCACCTACTACGTTACAACGGATGCGTATCCATTATTCATTGCTAAGTACATGATGTATTGGTGTCATAGAATTTGATTGGTGGATAAAAATCAAACGCATCAATAGCAATGTTACATAGTAGAAAGGGCAGTCTTATAATTTTACTAAATTAAGTAATCTGAAATAACTATTTAAAAAAAAAATTAAAAACCAAAAATAGTAGGTAGTTACCCACGATACAAGACCTTAGTGTGGTGAAATGTGTAAATATTTTTGTTTTAAAGTACGAGTATACACAATGCAATTTAAATATGAACTTAGAATAAAGGAGATCAAGTTCCTTGACGTTTTAACAAAAAGTGACAACCCTAATAATTCAGCCTAATTCACACAAGATGGATTTTTAAAATTATACGTTAAATCTAAATAGATCCCAAAATCCATACTACAACCTAAACCTATATTTAATAAGAATTCCATCAGATAAAATAAAGCAAAAACAGGACTTTCCCAAACATTTTTATGATAAATGAATGGAGTAGCCATCCCAAAACGGTACCAAAAAGCAAACCCCACCTTTATGTAGTGGGTTTAAAGCTCATTTTAAAATTGGTACCCATACCAATTCTTGGTAGTAAGAAACCGGTTGGAGCCTGAGCTCGTTGAGGATACGAGAAAACGATTATTATTATAATGTTCGAAATATAAAACGAGGGAATTTGAAGGGTTGTCTGCGCCTACGCATTCTAAATTGGAAGTAGGTTCGAAGTTCGAATGACCGAATTCAATTCGATTGAGTTTATAACTGGTCACTTTCGACTTAGATTCTGTAGAGAAAAAAATGTATAACTAAGTGACTAAGACTTCATGGTTTGATAAATGAAAGAAAAACAAAGAGATAGAGTAAAGGTGTCTACACACCGCGCATGCTTCCCGCCGCCCGCCGCCCGCCGCGCCGGCGGCTTTTGGTCTGAAGACACCTTAACGGGCAAATGAAAACCAAAAATCCATCTAAAACTAAAAGCATCTCTATCTATCGTGATGAAGAATAACGTTGCCAATATGTAATTTAGAAAAGAGATGGTAAAATTCGTCATTCGAGTAATTGACCCGGTGGCTTAGTGGTAATAGCGGCTGGCACGGTTTGCAGTGGTCGTGGGTTCGATTCCCACTCGGGTGAAGAATTTTTTCCATTTTCTTTATTATAAAACTAAAAGCTTAAGTTATACATAGTACCTAAGTCTTGTAGTTGCGGTAACCTGCGTGACGTTATTATAGGAAAAGAAACTAAATCAACTCCCGTTTAATAATCGAACTAACACAATAATGAGGGTTTCCTTCCTAGAATTAAAAGAAACAATACAAAAAAATCCTGGAGAAATTCGTCATCCTTCATACGATGATAATAAGATGCACATTCCTCTGGCTAATGATGACCGGGACGAAATCATTGGTCGCGCCAACTTTTTTGCTGTTTTTTTTTTAGTCACAGTCCCTTAGTTGATGAGTAAGCATCTTATTATTTAAGTTTTATTTTAAGCAACTAAAGATTTTTTTCCACGTATAGAAAAACTAGAAAATTCCAAAATTTACAACTTTGTCTAAGATTTTTTTAGGATTTCCAGTAACTAAAAGGTTAAAATGGGACCCTACCTACTAAGACCTACTGTCCCGTCTGTCGGTACAGACAGACTGTAATAAATATAATGAACATCAATTGACAAAACATATTAGAAACGCTAAACTAAGCGTTTTCGAAGACAACTATAACCTATAACAACGTATGAGAACGAAACGGGAATGCAAATGCGCCAGCCAGACGTATGCGCCCGCGCAGCATACACAATGCTCTCCGACGTCGAAACCACGAAGGTGGGACAACGTGGAAGCGAAATGTGAACCTGCGACAGCTAATTTAGCTACACAGAACTGTATGAACTAAGGGTGGATCGAGAATTTATTTCTAAGGGGGCACAAAGGGCAGATATGACGAATCTGTCAAGTGTACCCGCGGCTAAGGCTGACTTTCCACCAGAGACGGGCTACACTACGTTGGGATGCGTGGGATAACCACTAATGACAGACATTGGTCCATAATGAACTTGATTGGTATTATATCAAACGCGTAGCAACATAGCATAGTGGAAATGCAGCCTTAAACGTGGGCCAACTCCTCATTGTTCATCCTTTATGTTCCAACGTGGAAATACACTGGCCCAGCTAGGCGCACAGTAAAAATTTTAACCGCTTTTCTACGTAAATGTATTTGTATATAAAATATTCAACCCTCGAAGTACTGCTGAGCACATATTCCTTTCGTTTCCTATCGTAAATTGTAATGGGTTTTATGTTTTCGCCTGCCTAACTATGTTTCCTGATATTTTAATGATATTATAGTCTGTTCCGAAGCAATTTGTGAACGGCGACAACAATGGTTTGTGTGTTGTTGCTAATTTTAAGCGTCGAAAGGTTATGGACGATTATGACAAACATGTAAAGTCATGTTGTTGATATCATTGAATATAATGAAAAAACAATAAGATTCAAAAATGTAATAAGAAATACTTTATTAAGTATTGAGTTAATTATCCACGCCCTTTGCAGTTGTGTAGTACTTGGAACCCATACAGATAGGAATCAGACACAATAAATAAATAATATTTTTTTAATTAATATTACAGGTTTAAATAAATTGCTTTAAGTCCAAGAACAGAAAGCTAGTGTCAATAAACAGTAAAAAAACGATTTTATTATAAAAAAAGTGGTAATAAAAACGACTCGCCTGGGTCCAACCCTGGCCATTTTTCTTTGGTCGTAAAAAAGTAAAAAGGTCCGCCATTTTTATATATTTTATTTTTCGAAAACGGTTATAAATTGTGTGACACTCGCGGCTAAGTTAGAGGTCATTTTAAAAAAGTTCTTCGTTGTGTTCTTTTTTAAACTTTAAATCCAAGATTATTGACAAATTTAAATTACGGATAAACTACACGTCGCATATAGCTCTAATCATTATAGGAACCTGCCTACATAACAAATTGTTTATATTTGAATTTATAACTAATGGTTTTCGCAATGTTACGCAAAGGGAATAAGTTTGTATTCTTGAGACAGGATTTTTTCCATTGTAGAAGGTGCTCCTCTCAGTAACTATGGAGCATTATATTATATCGATATCAATGAAAATCTCTCTGCTAATTTTGACATAGGTTTGAAGCTGTTTTGGGATGGATTATGTATGTAAGACGAAATAATATGCAAGTACCAATATTTCTCGGAATGGTTATACCAGTGCGTGCAATGCAAAAATGAGGCTGACGCATATGAAATAAAGTTATTAATTATTCATATCACGCATCATTAATTACTTATCGTTCAAAGTAAATGTCGTTATTTAATTAAACGTAGGCTGTTTCATTGTTGACGAATTATAAAAGAGGTTACATATTTTCAAATATAGAAACGTATAATTTCGATGCCATAAAGAAAACTGTATTACACAGCTAAGTAAGGGGATCTCAAGTTTTTTCCCCAAAGCAGGTGCCTTTGCACATTGAAAACTATTTATTAAGGTTCGATAAAAAAACAAATGGCAGGCAGTCACATTATCGGAAACGTCTTTGTCATTTTGTAACTATAATTAAGAATTTTAATGTGGATGTATAGACTTTGATCCTTTGCCTGTGGGGGACGGGAGATATAAAAAAGCGCTCATAATTCCTAGTAAAGCGCCAATGGCTACTCGTGTGACTGCTTCCAGGAAATAAAATTAATGTAAGGTGCCACTTCCATATTTGAATGACATTCTGTCAAATAAGGTTGAAGTTAATGATATAAATGATAACATTACGTTTTTGTTTCAGAATAACTAATGATGGAATAACATCGTCATTGCCTGTTGAACAGTTTTTATCAGATGTATTTAATAATAACTGCACATTTCAGGTAGGTAAAAGAAGGTTTGCTTTCCACCTAGCTATGGCTAAGTGTTTGGTTAAGTTAAAGTACAATTTGAAATTATTATATTTGTTTTTGTTGTGTAATCTTTCTAAAGTTATAAATAAGAAAGTGCGTATTTGTTCATGGGTGCGCCGGCGAACATACATTTGTATGAGAAATTAGCTGTTCTCCGAGCCCTTATTCCATCGCTTCTTCATTATAAAAAAAGTTGGAATGTCACAAGCATGATCATCAACTGTGAGGAGTGAGATGCGATTCGGCGGGAAAAACTAGAGGGAAACGAAACTATTTCAAATATTACCGAGGTAAATTACTTTTTCGCGGGTATTTTTTAGTTTTATAAATGCGTATCCGCGATAAGACGCGAAAACGTGGAAAAGAGGTGCTCTTTCAGAAGGACTAGAGTAGCTGAATGAATAAATATGTACCTAGTTACTTACAAGCAAATCAGGAGTCATACATAGGCAGATAGATCTTCTATCTATATCTTCTATGTATATAATAAAAATATAACGGATCGCTGTCTGTACATGGAAGATATATGAGATAAAATATTATAGGAGACCTTTATCAACGCAATAGGACCCAAAACGATGATTTTTTGGAATTTTTGTCTGTTTGTGCACGCTAATCTCAGAAACGGCTGAACCGATTTCGATGCAGTTTTCAGGAATAAATATAAATAATAAATTAACATTTTTATACCGGGAAAATATTTTTATCCCGGATAATTTCGACATTGTGTTTTTTCTGTACTCCACGTGGACGGAGTCGCGGGCAGGTACAAGGACACTACACTACAGGTTTTGATTGAATTGATTACCATCACAACTAGAGTAAAATAAGGCTGTATGGATTTTCATTTATTTGCCTTCGATTCGGGATAGATTTAAAAAATGCTTTAGAACCTGCTGTAGTTTAAAATTTCTAGGACTAATACCTAGATAATGTTTCCGACCGAATTTTAAGAGAAATAATCCCAAGGTGTACGGTCTTTGCAGTTAATATGCTAGTAAAACTCTGATTTTTACTTTCAACATGAGATACCAGTTAAGAGGTACACAGTGGTTTGGTTAGCATCTCATTCACTCGACATTATAAGTAGGGGACTAGTTAGTAGGTATTTTGATAACAAAGTAAGTACCTACCTAAAGAAAGAATAAGGGTAGGTAGGTACCTAAAGAAAGCATAATGACAATATGATACTAGCTTAATAAGCTTTAGTTCCTTCCTACTGTCATTTGCGGTTTTCCAATGGAATTTATTTTAGTTTAGATAGGTCAACAGATACAGTGTGTACCTAGAACCTACTGACTACCTTGGGAAACCTACCTAACTACTTATTTAAGGGACTGTGGGGTGAGCACGAACCTCTCGATAGTCCGTAACGTAGCGTCAAACTGTCAAATCACATAGATTTTGTTAGCGAGTCGCTAGCGTTACGCCGCGTAAAAAAGTTCGTCGTCATAAGATGGGTCGATTGCGTGAGTGAATTTCCTATACTTAGATAGGTAGTTTGTTTAGCATTTAAAATAATTTACATACACCAAGTAGGTATTTAAGTTACTTAGTTTCCTACTTCTTCAATTTTATTTTGTATTAACAGAGTATAAACAATGAGAAAAACACAAAAGCAGGTAAGAAGCAAAGACCTTACATTAAAAAAAAAAAAAAAAAAAATTATCTTTTCGTGCTTGCTTTAGCCGTGTCGCGCCTTATCGTGTTATTTTTTTACGACTCGAGCAAGCAATGGACATTGGCTTCTTCACCATACAGCCACGGGACGAAATTCAGAATCATTTTAAAACTGGGCCCCAGCGGGCGGTCGGATGCGGATGCAAAGTTCACGCGGCTCGATCGGTTCACCGGCACCAATAAATGTATTAATTACATTATAATATAACTCATATAACACGACACACTTCCCTAGCTGATAACACCGACCGACGGCGCCATACACATATTACAAACAACTGCGGACCTGATTACTTGTCTTTACTACACATTAATGCTAACTAAAACAGTTTGAAATGCCATCGTATCATTCGTATTCGTTAGGAATGAAGAAGTAGGCACCTACAAAGTTTGAATGGTTGGTAATTCGGGCAAACATATCTGTCACCGATTACGAAAATAAACTAAACATGGTCGGCGAATTTACAGGCCACCGACCTCTTAAAAACACTGATGGGGCATAATTAATCGTTCAACACATACCTAAACACGACGAGCATAGCGCTGTCCACGCGCTGCAAACTCCTAAACACGGTGAAAAACGCACTCTGATCCACACAACACGCATTACATACTTGTTATCACACACTTTTGTCGCTTGTTGCACTCACGTTGCACGTATTGTTGTACCTACACACATTATTTTTGTTTATCGCCGGCAGTTTTGTACGAGAGCGGCGTAGGAGCGCGAAACGGACCGCAACCGGTCGAGGGCCGCTAGTCACTGCACATAACAATGGTGGGGGCGCGCGAGAACGAGCAAGCGCGCACACTAGCCTATTTCTCACTCACACAAGAGACGTCGACACGGTCTTGTATAAAAAACCAGCGATCGGTATGCAGACGTTCGTTTGAGCAGGTCCACGGCTTGACGCTGTTTTCGTCTGCTGCTCGGGGTTCCCAGAATCGGGTTCGATTCTTCCCCAAAAAAGTGTGCCACTCTCGCAGATGATGTGGGTACCTACCTGTTTATTTTTATTTATGTATTATTATTAAGCTGTGCATTATGATATCCCAGTAAGATAATCTGATACCATTCGAAATATATATATAGGTTATGAAATATAATAATCTGCTTAAGTAGGTACATTATTAAACATAATTTAATTTATTCTATTACGATATTATAAAATTAAACAAATTCGTTCATTTACATTTACAGAAATAATATATAAATAACGCGTATTGTTATCAATTCTATGGTATCGCCCTACTTAGTCTAATACTACTACTAGGTCTACTTATTAAAATACACGGGTTTTTACTATTTATAAGAGCTGTACTGTACCCTAATTAGCAAATAAACATTTAATTTGATTTATTTTATACATTGTAATAACAAACTTCATGAATTTAGACTTAATTAATATGCATAAATTCATAATTAGATTAAATTTCTTAATACATTGCAAGAATTCCTAATAAATAAATAATATGAATGCATGCATTTTTATCTGTGTCTAATATAGAGGTGTGCGCCTCGCCGGCTTTTTTTTCACACCGCCACCGCCGATTTGCTTTTCGGCGAGAAATCGGCGCGACTTTGAACATTTAAACACCAATTTTTAGGCGAATACACGCCAAACCAGCCTTTATATTACATAAATAATTTTATTAAAACGAAAAACCGACTTCCTCCCAAAACTCGAGCTTACTAAACCAAACTTTTACTAAAGGGAAAATATATATTGCGTTAAGCCGTGTACGACGTTTAGAAGGCATAATATTGTCAGATTTATATGCCAGCAAATTATTAAATAGGCCACATGACAAAAGAGAGAAATGACTAGGCTTCGAAACTTTACGTCTGACATTGTCAGTTGATATAAGCAACATATAATTACACTCCTTCTTCCCGCCCTGTTCCCAATCATTTGGGGTCGGTGCAATATGTAGGTAGGTACTCTTCTTTCATTCATCCCTATTATCCGTCATCTCGTTATTCTTATGTCTACCTCTTCCTCTATAACCATCTTACTTCGGACACGGCTTAACGCAACATGTAATTTCACCACTTAACACTTTTATCTTTATTAACACAATTATCTTCATCTTCATAAGCCTATTGCAGTCCACTACTGGACGTAGGCCTCCCCCTGCCATAGGGGGAATTTGTTACTAAAAAGTTCCACTATCTGTTTTTCGGCGGCTCCATCTTCAGACCCTCGTTTCCTTTATATTATGTGTAGCTGACCAAAATTCTCTATAAAAATCTAAAAACGGACTACTCGTGCCTATTATATTTGAGGATATCCCTAGATTCCTTAGAGATTCCATCATAAGATGTTATATTTTATATGTAGATGACTAAAACGCTCAGTAAAAGTGTAAAAACAGACTACATGTGCCTACAATATTCGAGGATTGCCCTCGATTTCTCCAAAATCCCATCATCAGATCCTGATGTGGTGAATATGGGACCAACCTGGAAGTATACCATAACCAACTATAAAAAAAAAATGAAATCGGTTCATAAATGACGGAGTTCTGAGGTAACACACATAAAAAATAAAAAAAACATACAGACGAATTGATAACCTCTCTTTTTGAAGTCGCTTAATAAATAGGTACTTGGACTTTTTAATTGTGGAATTTTGCAGATATCAGCAGAAGCGTGCTGTGCACATTCATTAGACTGCCCATTTTTGCACACTTTTCAAGGTCCAGCGCCGCTGGTACAGCTTCGGTGCCGGCAGCTTTCAACAGAAGCGTGCACAGCACATCTATTAGACTGCGCACTTTTGCACACTTTTCAAGGTTCAGAGCCGCTGGTACAGCTTTGGCGCCGGCAGCTATTAAAAAGACCGTGCATAGCGCATCCATTAGACTGCCAATTTTTGCGCACTTTTGCAGGTCCAGCGGCTAGGCGCATTGGGTACCTACCTACCTCACATAAAAACTATGGAGATATATCTCAATTCTTCACGCCGAAATCACGTCGTCGCCGCCGATTTTTGACCGGCGGCGTTTGTTTCCAAATCATGGATGTTTATATACTTATCTATGTATTTATATACCGTTGCGTAGTACCCACTACACAAAACCTTATGGATCTTAATGGGACTAAGCTATTTGATATGAGTGTGCGTATATATTATAAAATAAATTAGTTTACAAGGTTCACGAGATAGTATGGATGTGCAGTTTGGATGTTTTGAAATATGATGATTTGTCGCTTACTTCCTTTAACTTTTAGATACCACAGTTTCATACAAAAAATATATATATGAAAGCCTACATTCTAGGTAAAATTCAGGACGTGGCAACACTAAAAACAAAAGAACGGCAGTCAGCGAACCTTGAGTGGGCAGCGATACGATTCGAGCTTGCGCCCGAGTCAGCGCGCCATGATGATGCCGGCCCGACTGAGATGGCGCTCTACAAAATTATCGCTTCCTCCTTCGCACGCTTGTTAGCGTTATTGCGTGCTGTAAGTATACTCGTCGTCACTATACCACACACCCACACGCGCGTATTGTTATCTTTACACAAAATTTATAACAACCAAGTCTGATTTCGTCTCTGCAGCGGACACTCCTAAATTCTTGCGGAAGGATTTCTTTTTTTTATGCCTTCTTCGCCTTGAGGAAAATGAAATTATAACGCCCGATTATAGTTTGTTTTGTGGTATACTGTTTGTTATTTTGGCAACACTGTTTGGGTGCGTTAATTACTTTTGAATGGGCGCGATGAATGATCATGTAGGTAATAGGCAGTTGAGATAGGTGTTAACTGCGCGATACAATTAATTGTTTGCGTACATAACGAAATCTGAGTGCCGGCATTGGTGTTCATTGACAGTGCATTTCTGATACCTACTTAGTTTGATGAAGCTTAAGTTACAAAAGAGTACAACATACTCACATTAAATAATTATTTTGTAATTATGACTTACATCATAATAATCATCAAACTTGTATCAAATAATGATATTATAAGAATAATAATTTAACATTAACAGGCAAACCAGGATAAAGTCTAAGTAGGTAATACTTCTGTCAGAGTAATATACCTACCTACTTACTAACATAGTCTATTTATTTAGTAGGTAGGTACTTTAATATTGATGAAGGAATAAAAATAATACAAAATTACCTACATATTGTTATTGTGCATAATACGATATAAAGTATATTATGGCTGAATTATTTAATTAGCGATAGTCAAGAGTACTCTAAACCGACGAGCGTGCATGAAGAATATCATGAAAGTAGATGAAGCGAAAGAGGTGTGTCAGGATCGTAGCAAATGGAGATCCGTGATCTCTGTCTACTGCCTCCGGGAAACAGGCGTGATTTTTATGTATATATATGTATGTAGGTATGCGATAGTCAATCGTTTAAACTAACTAGGGCCAAAATTTTCTAATGGTGTTATAAAAAATCGGGCGTTATAGTCTATCAGAAAGGATGCTATCTTTTCTTAAAACTTGATCAAGATGGAGACAGCCAGTATCAACTTTATCCTTCAGATAACCAATCTGACCATTAGTCAACATCGTCACAAAAACGTATTTTTTTTCTATTCATTAATATTTTAATCAAGTAAGGTATTCATTCATTTACTATTCAATAACTAGGTAGGTAATTTTATGCCCTTTTTCAAAATTGGTTGTCATGTTGCTCTTTCCCGATATCTGCCGGTTAACACTTGAAATCGGCAAAGCCTTTGTTTACAAATAACACGAGAGAGGCCTCGTCTGAAACAAAATTGAATGACAAGTACTTATCTGCCAAATTTGTCCCCTTACAGAAATTACATACCTACAGAATCAAACATACATAACCAGTGGTCGGAGTAGGTATATTGAATTAAGGTCATTGACATCAAACGTATATGTTAATATGGATACGCCTCCGAGTTTCCGGATTATTATGATAAATAAAAAATACCGAAACTTTTGTAATAAATAGTTATTTATTTTAATTGTATAGAGACAGAAAAACAAAATGTAGAAATTGTAGCCGATGAGGATTAAAAATAATTGTTTTTAATAAAATTGTAATAATGATTATTTGTATTA
This sequence comes from Carposina sasakii, assembly GCA_014607495.2. NCBI lineage: Eukaryota > Metazoa > Arthropoda > Insecta > Lepidoptera > Carposinidae > Carposina > Carposina sasakii. The sequence goes on from CP053173.1 coordinate 5,846,826, forward strand.
ACAATAAACAATTTTGTTTGGTTACGTATGGTTTTTTATTTTATTAATCTATTTACCAAATTTTTGGAACTCCGGTACATTCCGGAAAAAATGCATGTCCATGTTATGATATAATGACGCAAGTATGTAAAATCAATATACCTACTCCGACCACTGTACATAACACTAGAAATACTTAACGCAAACAATCAAGACAAGAAGAGGCCGGCCGGAGACAGCTGAATATGTCCCGATGTAATAAGGCCCTTAGGGCGTCTACGGTGTCGTGTTATATAGTCTGTGATAGAACGGAAATGGGTAAGTACTTACTAAGTACTCGGTGTGCGGTACTTACTGCGTATACAACGAACCTGATATGACCCCTTATTACCTAACTAGCAAAAGCAAAGCGGTAGCGAAAATTGTACAAAAATCGCTGATTGCTTGTCAAATTCGCATTACGTAAAACGAATTTCAAAGGAACTTTGACATTTCAAGGCGAATATTGTTCAATTTTCGCTATCGCTTTGATATTGCAAATTAGGTAATCAGGGGGCGGATAAATTATCGCTGGGCAAGACATGGGATCTATAAAGCTGTGATTTAAATACTAATAAAATAATTGTGCTGAGGGATTAAGCTTTATTTGCCGAGATTTGGCTAGTGTATAGCTATCGGGGTGAAAAATAACGTTGCCAATATGTAATTTAGAAAAGAGATGGTAAAAATCGTCATCCGAGTAATTGACCCGGTAGCTCAGTGGTTAGAGCGGCTGGCACGGTTTGCAGTGGTCGTGGGTTCGATTCCCACTCGGGTGAAGATTTTTTTCCATTTTCTTTATTAATAATTTTATAATACTTACTAATATTTGTTACTTATTCACGCAATCATTACTTAGCAGACTTTGATAAAACTTGGTAGTTATTTTTCCTATCATCATCATCATTTACAGCCCTGGGAAGTCCACTGTTGGACACAGGCCTCCCCAACAACCTATTTTTCCTATACATGAGTAAAATGGCATAAGGGGATAATGTAATTAAGTAGAAAGAAAGAAAATATTTATTCAGCATATCACAGAACATAATACAAGCAAACAGAGAAAAATCAGCTGAAATGGAATTCAGCTCAGCATACTGCTGCAGACCAAAACAGATAGAATAGAATAGAATACGTTTTTATTTGGTGATTACACACACACAGATACAATAGCAACAATGAGACTAAACAAACAGGGTAGAAATAGAGACAGTGCAAAAGTAATTTAAAATATGTATACAGAATGTTTTTTTGTGGCCACCTTTAACGAAGGGTACGTACTCTATACATGAAATAAAGTAAGTTTATGCCAAAAAAAATGCTGGGAAAAAAAATTTTTTTTTTGAAAAAAAATTTTAAATTCCTTGATCGTGCGAAATTTATAGTGTCTAGTGTTTATGTTAGTTTTTTTATAGACAGATATTAATTATTTTTCGTGAAAAAATCCTGCTACGCGCGTCTATGTGCATTTATGCAGAAAAACGCAGTCTATTTACTCAACTTTGGACCCTAATATTTTGGAAACCAGACACTTCCCAGGTATGCTTCCATGGAGAAAAATGATCGTGATGATGAGGAGATTCCGTAGTTTTCGGCAACGTTGACGACCAAAAATCATCCTGTATAGTGCAACACAAACATTCTAACTAGAAAAACCGTGTACCCTGTCAGGAACTTGCCAGTTACATCACAAGCGTGTGTAGCCGCCAAACAGATCCCTTTTCAGCTTGATGCTGCTGAGATAGGGTAGGGGTTGCCTACCATGCAAAACAGCGCTGGTTTTCAAAAGGAACCTAGGAGATGGTCAGCAGCGCTGGTTTGATGTTGCAGGCCGTAAATACTTTGAAATTCAGATACATAGTTAATTATTATAGTTAGGTATGCATCAATTTTATTATTGTTATGTAAGAAACATTTTGGACAAAAGTTATAATCACAACTACATAAATTCAGAATTTTCATCTCCCTCGACTAGTTGCGTTGAAGACTTGAGTTGAAGACTTGACTCTTGCCTTTTCAAAATTGTTTCAAATTTTATTTATTTTTTGTTTAGTTTATCCCGAAGGGGATTCGGCGGGAAAAGCTGGAAGGGACTTGACTCCGTAAAGTGATGTTTTCTGGTAGATAAGTTATATTTTGATTACTTGCAATAATTTTTCATTTTGACTAACTTTACACTTGTTCTTGAACGCCTTTTCAAAATTGAAATCATTTTAAAGACAATCATGGGCTTAGTTCCCCTTGCCTTTCCTTCCGGATTAAACAAACAAAAAAAAACAAAAAGGAAAGCCAAGCGGAACTAAGCCCATATTTTCTTTTTATTGAATTTATTTGTTTAGTTGGAAACGTATCCCGAAGTCAAAATCAAAAAGGGAAACAACTTTACTTATTCATGAAGAGGCGGTTTTACTCAGAAACCTTCTTCAGCTGCATATAAAACCATGAAGGAATCACATCACAAGTAAACAAAATATAACTTATCTACCATAAAACATCACTTCAGCGGCCATTTACAAGTAAATTTTAATTCATACACCCGCTTTACTAGACTTTATTTTGATTTAATGATTAGAATACAACAAAATTTTTTATGCTGTAGCTTGGTCGTCAACAGCGGGCTTAGTGTAATAAACTAACCACATTTTCCCCAAATATGTGTGCAGTAGTTTTCTTGAATATGGCAACACGATGCCAAAGGTATTTTCGTTTTTATTCTTCATTAAGTTTGGGATAAACTAAAAGAAAAAAAAATATTCTAATGTTACGAGTGAGTATTAAGCAGGGATTTGGATCTCCTCTTAGAAAAGCAAGAAATTGAAACATGAAAAAAGCGCCTCCCCCCCTTGTTTTCCCACAAACTAAGCAAAAAAATACCCTATAATGTAAGTAAAGACGTTGAAAAAGGCATAAATATAATATACAGCTTGGATTGGTTTTGAAAATGTTTACATATTTAATAGAGTAATGAAATGTATTTAATGTAATTTGTATTATTTTCTTTAGTAAAACCTTCGCGGTGAATTCTGTATTTTGAATGTTCTGTTGCTTTATGATGGGTGATAAATAATGATGATGAATGGAATTTGTGTGGACTAAATAAGATATTTTGGTGGTATTGATATAAATCAGTAGTGAAATGTATTGTTCGTGGTTGGAATCTCGTCAAAAACGAGTATTTTGCCCTAAAATTAGCAAATTTTCAAAATCAAAAAGTCACAAAACTTTATTTAATTGCTTATCCTCATAATCCCATTTGCTTCTGAAACAACTGTGTATTGTATATTTTTGAGAGGGTGCACACTAACAAGAGACCGACCCACATGAATTTATTTTTAAAGCTTTTTATTATCATATATAACATTATAAATGACTCTGTCTGTCTCGCTTTTAGAGATCGGATTAATTTTAGTGTATTTTCTCTTCTGACTAAAGTTTAAACGCCTAGCTTGGTGGCGCCTCAGCTTACTAGTTAGTATAGGTGCTAAAATTTAAATTTTTATCAAGGAAACCCACGTATGGATTATAGTAACTTCGAAATATTATTCATGGCTTACCTGCACAAAACATTTGTCGTTATAAAACCATGCACATGGACAAATAAAATAAAAGATATTTATTGGTTATTTATTTAATAGAATCACATCACAAGTAAACACGTTTCTTAAATATAACTTATCATAATTATGTACCATAAAACATCACTTCTCATCCTTTTTGACACGTCTTTATGCAAGCCATTTAACGAAAACAAGTACCTTAATAATTAAATAGAAACAAAAATTTGTAAATATTTCACTTATTTTCTGTTATGACGAGTTCGTGTCGGGGAGCGGGGCGGCGGGGGAAATTACACCGGCGCTCCCGTTTCTATTCTCCCTCCCAGCGTGGTGCTTTCGTGTGTTTGTCAAGTTTATTTGAACCGATTGATTTATACAAAAATAAGTGTAATTTGGACGAATCTTTAGTTTGTTTGTTTGTTTTTTGATTTAATGTATTGATTCTTTCAGTGTGAACACAAGAAAATTACAACAACCTGCCCGGCTTCGCACGGGTACGCCCCCTCACGCGGACGAAGCTCTCTTAGACAATAAATATATCAGCTATGTATTTTTGTTTCTATTACGTCGTTCTTTTTTTATTAAAATCAACAGCGTTTTCATTTCAATCTTTTACTTTAAAACATGTCTTGACACGGCCGTGTGCCCCGAATAGCCCCACCCGCTTTTTATTTTGTAAATGTGTAATGTAAATTGTGTATGAATAGGCCAATACAAATTCCATTGATGTAACTTTTCTTTAAACTAACCACTTATTAATTATTTTCCCATAAAAATTAGCTGTTTAAAAAATATGACCTTCAAAAATGTACAGTAGTTTTCTTGAATATGGCATTTCCTTACAACTATTAAATAACGATAAGCCTGTAGAATGGAATTGTCAAAGGTATTTTACGTTTTTATTCTTTCATAAAAAACAGCTAAGCATTTACATTTGTTAATGATAAACAGCAAGATAATAGCTAGAGCCAAAATACCTACGTTAGTATCAGCATTACAAAATCATTTTGTGTCACAATGTATCTGATATTATGTAAACTCATATAAATGATGTCATAAGTTAATTATCTAATGCTTCCTGTGTTACTTGGGTTGTTCGTGGTAGAAATGAGTGAGTATTAAGGTACACTCTAATTTTTTTATTGTATGTAAAATTTTCGGGAGGCAGTTTTTAGTGCCTAGGTACTATGGTATTAATTTATTATAGTCAGTGCTATCTTTTTTTTTTACAATTAGCTAGGCAAACATATGACCGCTAACGTGCCTGATTTAAGCAAGATGCGGCCTAGGGTGGTACATGTTTGCCTAGAGAGTGCCTATTCACTCTAACTTTGAAGAGACCAATGCTGTAGTCCTCGGGAAATACATCGGCACGAAGTGCATTCCACTCCTTAGCCGTTCGCATTACAAACGAGTTAGCATAACGTTTGGTGCGGATGGGTGGGATATCAACAACATAAGGGTGATACGCTAGTCTGCGTCTAGTATCCCGATGGTGAATAGGGGCTGGTGGAACTATATTGTGAAGTTCCCACCTATTCGTACAATCTATTCGTATTATTTAATCTGTATACCTACCTAATGCTTAAACCGAAATTTTTAGGTATAATTACGTTTAGGAATAAGTTGAGACTGCCGGAATCATGAACGGGTAGGTAGGTAAGTTAGGGATAAAGTCTATTGATTAAGGTATTAGTAGGTATACGTCATTGCTATTCCTATTTGCAAAAACGGTACATACCTACCTACCTATTGTGGATCCATGAATTTGTAAAGACTGATATATATGAGATTGGTTGGTCAATCAATTAACATCTTGTTAATTCTTATTAAACCAGGATTTTATTGTCATAAACGGAGAAACTACCGAAGGATCAGTCAGATAAATTATAAATTCATAATCATTCAAATGATTTGAAAATAACACAAAATAATGATTTAACCCTTTTATTTACTACTACTTGCGCCATCTATGCTCATATATAATAAACTTAGTTTTACTTTATCTCGACTAGATGGCAGTAAAAAACAGCGCCATCTATGCATACATAATAAAAATACGACTGTAACTCGCATCTTTACTTGAATAGTGCCAAAAAAATTCACTGGAAGGCGCTGTTCGGAAAGGCAAAACTAGTGCTATTTTCTTAATTAGATGGCGCTGTTACGTAAAATTTTTGTAAATACCCGTTTCAGGCGTTTTCACATTACTTGCACCTAATGTGTATCAATACTAGGGTTGCCCCCCTTCTTTAAAATAAAGTATTGTACTTTATTTCAGGTATTATTATTATTATTTTGTATCTCTTTCGAAATTCACGGGACTTACAGAGTCCCGGTCCTTTGAGAGGCGTGCATCGGGCCGTAGCCAAGATGTAGAGGCCCTTTTAAGAGAGTATTAATATGGTGTGGGATACACATGGCGGATACCATCACCGAGCGCACAATATGATACACCCGGTGATGGTCCCCGCCATGTGCAAAGACTATTGGAGGGCAGATCTAAGTCGTGCGATGGAAAACGGTCATGGGCTATAGAGTTGAATGTTGGGTGGCTGGATAAGGGCTATTTCATATAGGGAGACTATCGGACGCCAGCCATTACAATCTAGTCCCAAAATTGTTAGGTGGCAGGCGGTGACTTGCCGCCCGTAACTTAAGGCCATGAGGTGGGCTTCCCATAAGTGGCGCATGCCGGGGAGGCAACACCGGCGCGGGCGGCTAAGGGTGCAGAGAGGTGAGACTGTGGGGCGTGAACGTTAGTTACCCCCGGCGCGGCGTTATGACATTTTACACTTCCACCCTGGAGCAAAGGTTCCGCTCTTGCACTGTTCCCTCTTAGCCAGCCAATGAAGGCAAGCTAAGAGTCGAGGGCCAAAGATGGTAAAGTGGCCCTCTGAATTCGGGTCCGTGGTGACGCCAATCACCAACAGCTTCGCCACAAAGCTGCCCTGCGGGCTTATTATTTATTAAGTTTACAGTTTAAAGTTTACAAATTGTGATTGTACAATATCCCGCAAAACTGTTATAATAACAGTTTGACTCTATTATGAGAACAAAAAAGTACTTAAAAATACTTTATTTCGTATGATTTTATTTCTTTGGGATTTTGAAAAGTTTAGTTTTAAGTCCCCTAGGGCTGCCATCCGTTCGAGTTTCCCCGGATTTGTCCTAGTTTGGACAGGCGTCCAGGGATGTTCATGCCAGGCTTTGGTGGGTAGATATTGTGCTTTAGGAAATCTTTTGGAATAATGCTACAAATAACCCTGTCCTCTTCCGTATCCCTGTTGAACCGAAATACAACCTAAATTAGCAGCCGACTATTATTTTTAAGCGTAGCGTTTATTCGTACTTATACAAGGTGTAACAGAAGGGGTATGATAAAATGAAATGCTATGAAAAACCTATCCACAATATATGCTTATTTTACAAGATTGTAGTAATACTACCGCTCTGCTTCTCTTCCCGCAAACTGCATACTGTACAAGTCAGTAGAGGGACAAGAGGGTCTTGGTGTTTTGTAGGCGATGGGCTGACCACCTGTCACTACTAACCGAACTTGTATATCTCAACTCAACTATACACTCAAAATTGGTCAGAAGTGGCACCATGTGGTCCTATCGGCCTTTGGTGCTCTGCCTACCCCGTAAGGGATAAAGGCGTGATTATATGTTATATACAGAGGTCGGAATTAGGTAGAGTCATTTATGTACTTGCACTGATTTCATACAGCGAAAGAATAAAGTGGATATGCCTCAAATTCCGGTATTCATTTTAAAGAGCAGAAATTTTATGTTAATTATCTTTGTTTTATTTGTCTATCTTTGAGGGTTTTATTATTATTTATTTGTAATATTGTTGGCCACACGGGATTGTCCATTAGAAATCCTGGGAAGGTCCACATTAATATCAACATTTCGATGAAAGTACATAAATGACTCTACCTAATTCCGACCTCTGGTTATATATAATGTAATGAACATTCCTGAGTTGCTTAGCAATTCTTTTTGTACTAAATGGAAAAATAAACATGTGAATTCGAGTCTCAACTTTTGTGGATACATTCTCTATAGTGGACTATAAATCATAGCATTTCGCTTAACATAGATAACCCATTTGTTACACCATGTAGAAGATACAGGTTTATAACTATTAACTACTTGTTTCAAATTGGCCTAAGAAAATCAGGTCAAATACTCAAAATGGTGAGTATCTCGTAGGTGAAACAGTTAGGATGTTTTTATAAATAAAGACTAGGCAGTAAATAAACATGGAACGGTATGTCCAAACTGGGCGCATGCGCATGGTCGTATTGGAAACAGCGAATGGTGTCCACTCGGTTTGGTCGGACATTAACGTACGTAAGTACCGTCCGCACCCACGACCGAGTTTGAAAGTGAAGTGGTCACTGTTGCGGGTGTTGCCAACATTTTATTTGAGTTATACCACAGACTTAATTATACATAGTCGAATGAAACCAATAACTGAAATTTGACGAATATATACTATAGAAATACTTAAGTTCCTAGATTGGGCGGAGGGCCTCCACTGAAATAAGTATCACAATTATGTTGAAAATCAGTAAGAAACATTTTTTAAAATTCTAATTAAGTATATAGTACGATAGTCAAACGGCTACCGTAATACATGCATATCTAGCAAAAGCAATTCGTAAGTACCTATATATATATCTTATTTCGGCGTGAAAATTGTGTTTTGTCTCTGTCGGATTGCTACTGCTTTTTGTGCAATATACGTAATTATCTTAAGGATTGGCAGAATAGTTAATGAGTGATGGCCATATCATCTATGCTGTAGCTTTAGTTTGAATAATTACACACCTACATTAAATCCTAGATATACTAGGTAGGTGTTTTATTAGACAATTTCAGAATGGTTGGTTATCCTCCTTTCAGGATCCCTAACCATGCCGATTATGTTCATACTAGTGGACGCCCGCGACTTCGTCCGCGTGGACTGCACAAAAAACAAAATGTCGAAATTATCCGGAATAAAAATATTTTCCCGGGATAAAAAGTAGTCTATGTATTATTCCAGGGTGTCGGCTAACTCCGTACCAAATTTTATTAAAATCGCTCCAGCCGTTTTTACGTGAAAGAGTAACATACATCCATCCATCTATAGGTACTTACAAACTTTTGCGTTTATAATATTAATTGGATGTCTGTTTTAACTTGATGTCAAACTTTAATTTGAAATCTTAGCTTATTTGTTTATACACCCAGCCCGTCAGCGTCCCATAACATCCAGGCAAACTGTAGATCATCTTTGGCCAAGACCTGAAATTAAAAGAAAAACAATTAAGCGGCAATACTTTGAAATTGGAAATATTTCTATAGATTCCTTACATAGAATATAAAGCTCAAGTGTTATTCTCTTATAAAGTTTATAAACTGTTGCGAACACCTGCCGAAAGCCCGAGTCAAGAAAACGATCGGCGAACGCGCTCGTCGAACCGTCCCAGTCAAAGTAGAACCGCTCGGCTCAGCGCACCTCACGCGGGAAAATGACCCGCGCGTTCCAATAACAAATTCAAACTTTTTATTTTTAAATCGACCTAATCCGAAGACAATCTTCTCCATCGTGCCTATTGTGTTGTGTTTTATTTTTTAAAGGCAAAAACAGTATGCCCAGTGTGTAATGTTGCAGCCAAGATTTAGTGTGAGTGGAATGGAGTTCAGATGGAGTGCGGTTTGCTTCGTGCTGGTAATCAGCATGAGCTTGCTGTCTTGTCAAGGTATTTTTTTAAAATGTCAATCATATCACGATTTTTCAACATTCCATTTTTAAAGTTTAGTACACTGCAAAGAGGCTTATAAATGCGATTGAAAAGTTCATAAAAGCGTTGCTTCAAAAGACATCAACGCGTTCCACATACTCGCCCCGTCCCATATTCCGTATCGCTTAACTGTTTTGTATAAAGTTATTTAAATAGCCAATTAATATTTACATATACGCTGTTTTTTTTAATATATTCATTGTATAGCGAATATGCATTATAAAATTATTTCAGAATATTTTAATTTTAATAAGTTCTAAGTACCCAACAAATCATCTTGTAAATTATCTATAGGTGGGTAGTTATTATTAAAAGCTTGAGGTACCGTACGAGTACTTGGTGATAGTACCTATATTATAGGTTTAGAAATGAATGTACCAATTACAAGCAATTTACATAACTAGGTAGGTAGGTACATAACTTGCAGTTTCGTAACATTTAAGGGCTAGGAATATAATACATACAGGATGTTTTTTCGTTGCCACCCTTAACGAAGGGTACGTACTATATACATCGAATAATGTAAATTTATGCCAAAATAAATGCTGGGAAACAATGTAAATTTTTTTGAAAAAAAATTTAATTACTTCATCGAGCGAAATTTATAGTGTCCAGGGTTTATGCTAGTTTTTTCATAGACAGATATTAATTATTTCTCGTGAAAAAGTCTATGTGCATTTATGTAGAAAAACGCAGTCTATTTACTCAACTTTGGACCCTAATATCTTGGGAACTAGACACTTCCCAGGAATGCTTCCTTGGAAAAAAATGATCGTGATGATGAGGAGATTCCGTAGTTTTCGAACGTTGACGACCAAAAATCATTCTGTATATCGTTTGCTTGACATTTACGAAAATAGCTGACATGGTCACATTTGGTTTGGTAGGTAAATGTGTCGAAATTTCAATTCCGTACTTAGAATAATAGAAACAAAATTATGAAACCTACCTTTTACTAAAGTTGAGACAAAACATTCATATTAACGTACCTACCTATTAAGAAAATTGTTATTAGCAAAACCATAAATTAAAAATAATTTACGTACTTACTTAATCGTTAAATAAAATGGACACCTACTTAGGCCGACTAACTAACTAATCAAACTAAATCTTTCTTTATAGAATATACATAGTATGTATAGGTAAGAACTATACAGGATTAATTTTAAAACATCAATAACCTCGAAAGACTAGGTAGCTACCATCATAAACAACAACATTTGTTCTACGAGTTTTGATAATTTGTCACATTTTACTTTCATACAAAAATAAATATCAATTTAATATTACCTCTGAATGTTCTTAAGTCTGTACATAATACTGAGGCGCGCGCGATCGCGGGCGTCCACCTTTTCGTATACCTACGAATGGAACATAGACTTACAAATGTCACGACAGTACAATAAAAGCTTGGAAAATCATTTTTAATTAATGTATTGAGTTATGATAAAACTCGTAGAACAAATGTTATTGTTTATGATTTTAGCTATCTAGTCCTGCGAGGTTATTGATGTTTTAAAATTAACCCTGTATAGGTATCATCATGAAGGAAATCTTATAGCAACGTTTAGCAAAGCTGGACCAGATGTAAAACATCAGTGACATTAAAGGCTCGAGCAGACATCGGATGCGTATGCGTGCACGTAAGCGTAGACGTACACGTACCTCTGAGTTTAATGTATGGAACTGTCACCGCTTGACGTCTATGCTTACGCGCATATACAGTTCCATACATTAAACTCAGAGGTACGTATACGTCTACGCTTACGTGCACGCACACGCATCCGGTGTGCTCGAGCCTTAAGTAGCCCGAGAGATACAAATGTGTTCTCTAGTCGACTCTTACCACATGCACGGAAGGAGATGCAGCTAAGGTCTAGTCTTGCCCCACATCAGCACAGTAATTTTTTTTTTTATGTCGAATATTTGTCATTTGAAAAAAGTCCTATGCTGATACGGAGCTTCACTAGAGTAGGTTCTTCCCTACATCAGCTGCTTCTCCATCCGTGCATATCGCAAGAGTCTACTAAGGAACTCGGGCAGTCTCTCAGGCGACAAGCAAGCAACTTGTCACTGATAAGTTACATTCCCCGCTATGCTAAAAGTGTCTGTGGGATCTCTTAAGGTTAGGTCGGGAAGACAGCCGTATGTATACGTATGTATATATAAATGAAGCTATTGTACTCTTCATTTAATTTGAATTACTCGCGTAGACACTCTTTACAGAGCAACAACTAAACTTTTTGTTTCAATAAATTACATTATTACATATACAGGATGTAAAAAGACAACGATGATTTTTTAATACCTCGTATTCTTTGTAAGATTACGATCATTTTCTTACAATGGAACCAAACCTGGGAGACGACAAAAAAATTATGAAAAAATACTGTCATTTTATTGCAAGCAATATATTCGTTTGATGCGCAAAGTACAAATGTAGGTACCTACAAAATTAACATTATGACATGGTATTTTTGAAAAAAAAAAATAACCGATTTCATATTCGATAGATCTATGTAAAAAAATTATAATATTAATGTAACTTTGGACCTAATATCTTGGAAACCCGTGGTTTCCCAGGGGTGCTTCCCTAGACAAAAAAATATCGTGATGTTACAAAGAATACGAGGTATTAAAAGAACAAAGTTGTCTTTTTACACCCAGTATATAAGAGATTGGGCAGAAGTGTGCAATTTACACACCCACTTTTCACCAGTTAGCCTATTAAGTCCCACGTGGTAAGGGGTGAGTCTACCGCCGCTTGTTGGGCAGAAATACCACAATCTTAGCTACTGAACGTAACGAATCCATGTATGTACCTATATATACGTTTGAAAAATTCCGCCATTTGTAAAATTCGTCCAATCATCTCGCGATTACGCAGGTCTGCACTCTGTAGTAACATGTGATAGGCTCGCATTAATGTCAAGGCTATATTCCGAAAGCTTCTAGAACTTGCATAACGTTATTATAACGCACGACGCCATTTTAAAATAATTAAAATATTACATACATAAATTAGGCGGGAAATATTTTTGTTAATAGGTATGTCGTGTAAGAATAAAAGTTTTCTCGTAAAAATAATAACTAACTATAATAATTAATTATTTGGAATTCTGTCTGTCTGTGTCGGAATATTTCCCAATAAATAACACCGATTTCCAAGTACCTATAATGAGTATTTGTGACCAAAATGCAGTGGTAGGCTCACCTTATCACATGGGACTTAATATAGGCAGAATAAAATTAACTTTCAGATACTGGAAGCAGGTATTGCAGCTTTAACTGCTTAGTAGGTATCTGTACTAGTAGGTTATACAGGGTGTAACAAAAGTGGTATGTTAAGTGAAAAGTAGTGAAAATAAATAAAGAACCTTCCCTCAAAATATGAAACTCGAAATCTCATATTTTTTCCAAAAAAGTATAAAGAACTCCCACCTAATCAACTCAGGAATAAAGAACTCCAATTTTTGGCGATAGGTTCTCACCTAATCAACGTTCCCGAAAACTACGGAATCTCCTCATCATCACGATCATTTTTCTCCATGGAAGCATACCTGGGAATCTTAGAAAATAAACATAAATGCACATAGACGCGCGTAGCAGGGTCTCAATATAAATTTGGCGATCCAGCAGGTTATCTACCTATATAGTGGGCTGTTTTCAAAGCATTTCGCTTAACATCCTCCTTTTGTTACACGCTGTATAGTTAAGTAAATATCACATTTTATGTTGTAGTAATAGAATAGATGATTGTGAATTTTTTAAATATAGTTATTGACATGAAAAGGTTTGCAATGAAATGCGATAGTCATCATTACTACGAGTATAACTTCGTCTGTCTACGTGTAACACTTTTGCTTGTCTTTTTGCTTTTACGTTTCGTTTGCGGTACCAATCGCTGTCACCTTTTTGTATGAGAACATTTAAATAGAAAGTTTCATAATTATAATATTTTCTTTGGTGCCATTCACTTGTAAAAGGTACTCGTAGGTAAGGTAACTGAAATAACGTTAGGTTAGCAAAGTACAATGAAAATAACATCTTTTTATTTAGGTATAACAAAACAACTTAAAAAATAGGTCTACCAGATAGTTTTTCGTGATTGTCGTGCCTAGGAGGCGAGCGAAGCGAGCACAATTTCTTTACCTATAAAATAAAACGTCTATTGCTTATGAATAAATAGATAGTACTTAATTGCATTAATTGGCTCATTGAGTTATATAAATGTATGTAACTATGTATGTGCGTATGGTGTTCGTTAGTAGTTCAAGTTACATTAGCTGAAATTTGATGTACTGTGTGTTTACACTGTACATCAATTCGAAGGCACTTGTCATTAGGGCCGAGGATACTGTACAGACCAACATATAAACGAATATACCCTTACACTTACATATAACAGCTATACTTACATCAAAAATACAGTATGTTCTACTGTGTTTTTGATAAATTAAAAAAAAATACTATAGCTATGCTATAATCTTAAAAATAAATGTTATATTATTACCATAATTTACTTATTGTTGTGGGTTTATAAAACTGTAGTTAAACTATTCTGATAGATACAGCATTAAATTAAACGAATAAATTTAAATAACTATGTAAATTTTGATAAAAGTTGACAATCGTGTATTTCTATTTTATATTTCACAGTAGAATGTAGACTTCATTTTACGGTCACGCGAACCAAGAACGGGTTTTCGAGGTATATTGGAGGAGTACAAAATTCTTGAAAAATAAATTAATATTTACATTAAATGTACAAGAGTTTATAATTATAAAATCGCTTTAATTTTCCTACTTCCTAGAAGAAAGCTCACTTAGAATAAGATTGCTTTTACACCTACGTAGGTAGCATCATTTCTTTGTACCTATGTTTCATACAAAAAAGGTATATCTTTGATATCAGTAGACTGTACTGAGTCACGACTTTAAGAAAAGAGAAAATTATTTAGTTACATCACAGTATACAGGGTGTAACAGAAAGAGTATGTTAAGCGAAAAGCTATGTATAAATAGCCCACTATAGAGAACCTATTTCCAAAATTTGAGACTCGAAATCACGTTTTTATTTTTCAAGATTGTATGAAAATTCCTGAGTTATTTAAAAATTCTTCATACTATTGGTAATAATAAACATGTGATTTCGGATCTCGAATTTTGTGGATAGGTTCTCTATAGTGGGCTATTTACATAGCTTCTCGCTTAACATACCCTTTTTGTTACACCCTGTATATTATTGTGTCTGAAGGTATCATAATAAGTAAAAGTATAATGATGTATGGAAGTTATGTAAAAAGTATGGTTTGATTATAAATATGATACTTCGTTACCTATACAGGGTGTAACAGAAAGGGTATGTTAAGCGAAAAGCTATGTAAAAAGAACATCATAGAGAACCTATTTCCAAAATTTGAGACTCGAAATCACAGGTTTATTTTTCAAAATTGTATGAACATTCTTAAATTGATTAGAAATTCTCCATACAAGTTGTAAAATTAAACATGTGATTTCGAGTCTGAAATTTTGTAGATAGGTTCCTTTTAGTGGGCTATTTACATAGCTTCTCGCTATTATAAAAATAATAAACATTTGACCATAGACCTACAAAACATAGACTTGTGTTTTACACAATTACAACCAAGTCACTTGGCATTTCATTTTAATTTTATCGTAATAATATGAAAATTTCACGAATTATTGTGCCCGACGCAATAATGGGGGCCATTAATAAAAATTGAATTGAATTGAACATTACACCATAGATATAAAGCCTAGACTAGTTTTTACGAAACTTAATGTGATAGCATATTACCAGCATACCTGAGTAATTTGTAGATATATTTTACCACACCATTAATATTTTATACACTAGTCAGGTCTATTAAAAAGTAGTCCGACTCACGGTTTAATAATATGTGCTTAGTCAATGTGTGGTGGTGCCAGTGTTAGCGATATATAATATGTCATTTATATAAAATGTTCGGTAAAGCGCAATACACACTGAGCCCACCGGGCCGCCGCCGACTTTATGTCGGCGGGCTAGTTGGCGGCTTCACTTACTGCAAGTCGGAAAATTTTGTCGGCGGCATGTCGGCGGCTTGAAATGAGAAATTACAAAATACTTGCATGTCACTATGGGTCGAGAGTGGTCGGGCAACTGAGCGCAGACGTACGCAAGCCGCCAACATGTTGGCGGGCAATATGCGCGGGCTCATGTTGCCGACATGATACATTTAGGCCGCCGCCTGGTTGTGTTAGCGGGCTGTGTCGGCGGCACGGCGGGCTCAGTATGTATTGCGCTACAGACAGAGTGGATAGGTACGTTTCATCATATACTGGGGTATTGCCCACGACTTCGTCCGCATGGACTACAGAATGTCTTATTCTATGTTCTATTCCTACTATGTATGTCAATTTGTCCAATATTGGTTGAGTAAATAAAGCGGGAAGCGAACAAACAAATAAACAAGTTTACTTTCGTATTATATAACTTGAGATTTCGTTGTGGCTCACGCTATACGTGTACCACTCAGATATGAAACAACTATATTTAACTATAATCATATATCTCTTAGATTTTACTGATTAAATTGTCATTTTGCGAATTACTTAATTTATTGATAATGATAATAGGTAGGTATGTCAATGAATGATTGCTTACAAATCACACGAAAAAAAATTCTATGCAAACACTTAGATATAGGTTTATAGGTAAAACGATTACACTCTTATTCCCCTAGCTAGATCAATAGATCCACCCATACGATGTACCTACGTATACAAATATCTCGATACATCCTTTCCGCTGTCATATCCGCTCGCAATGAGACCGCGCCATATTGAAACCTGTACTCAGTAGGTCAGTCGGGTGCGGTGCGCGTGCGACTCGAGCGGGATACGGATACGCAAGTGTCAATGCATGGTTTTTGTGTCTAGTCTATATGTCTACAGGTTTTATAGTCTATGGGCGTATACGTACGTAGTCTTGCGGTTTACCTACTTACATAAATACAGGGTGTGCTATCTCGTATCATTTCGCTTAAAATACCCTTTATTTTAAGCGAAATGCTACGAAGATAGCCCACTATAGGGAATCCGTCTACGAAATTTCATACTGAAAAAGGAATTATTATTCAAATTTTCCGTACAAAAGAAAAAAACTATATTTAAGGTAGTGGAAATCATCTGCCCATTGAATAATATTCTGGAATACATCCAGGTACATGACTATATTCTCAAAATGGGTTAGTGAGAATTGCCAGCCAGAACTGCAAAATCATAAAGGAGAACCTCACGTTTATTATAGTTGGGCTAGATGTAAAAGGTCAGTGACACCTAGTTATCGGTTGAGAGAACTCCCCTGAGTTCCTTAGGCAACTTATCCGATATGCACCGAAGGGGATGGGTACAGCTGATGTATTCTAGCGAAGCCCCGCATCAGCACAAAAAGCGGGCTTTAAAGCTTGTTTCTGTTTGTTCAACCTCGCATCATCATTCGCCTGAACCTGCACAAGTAAAAGTTGTCCGGCACCGTCACGAACCAATGTTTTGCGTTGATTTGATTTTAATATACAGAGCGTCGCAGTCTAGCTACATTATATTTTCGAAAACAGAGAATAAAATTTGATTTTTTGCTATTTTTGATAATCTACCGAAGGTGCGGCAAGGGGTTCTTGCTGCCCCCTATATATAAATGTTAGATACCTCTTTATATACAAAGATTTTCTAAAGTAAATTGTATAATAAGCGGTGATAGCCCAGTGGTTAAGACGTGCACCTTCCAAGCAGGAGGCGTAAGTTCAATCCCAGTCACGGACCAATTAATTCATTTCATATACAGATTTTAATGTTGTAAATTTATCACTTAGCTCGTGCCTCGGAAAGCACGTAAAACTGTTGGTACTGCGCCTGATCTCTCTCCGGTCGTGTCGGCTTTCCGTCCCATCGGACGCATCTGTGTTTGCGCACACTTGTGTACTATAATATCTCCTGTGTACCTATGGCTAATCTTCGTAGAGATTGGTCGCCTTGGCCCTAGAGGAATATTCCTCTATGCTTTGGCCGAAATACGGTCGGGATATCTTACTATACATATATCAAGATAGATTATAGAATGGCCTTTTCAAAAGCAATGTAATCTGTCGGTAGACAAAAATATATACCTAGCAGAAACTAATTACACTTTCTATATTTAAGGTACAAGTCTATCCACCAGCAAATAACCACAGATAATTAAATCTGATGGGCCAATCACGATACGTTTTATTCTCTGTAGGGCACGCACGAACATTTTGACGATTCGTAATGATATCGTCACGTAAACGAAATCTATGAGATTCGACAAAGTGATAATTAGGTACGTTCACATGTTTAATGCTCGAGCACACCGGATGCGTATGCGTGCACGTAAGCGTAGACGTACACGTACCTCTGAGTTTAATGTATGGAACTGTCACCGCTTGACGTCTACGCTTACGTGCACGCATACGCATCCGGTGTGCTCGAGCCTTCAAGTCAGCCTATTGCAGTCCACTGCTGGATGTAGGCCTCCCCAGGGCACGCTACAAGCCTACAAACCATAGGGGCTGGTTTTTGCCCATACAAGTAGTCACCACGCTGGGCTGGCGTGTTGCTGAGCACAGTGTGATTCGGATTAAGTACAACACGGTACTCTCTTAAGCGATGAGCTAGCAATTTCTGGCTATCCCATTAGGGGATCAAATTTGAATACATATAAGGAGTTATGTGCTGTGTGTAAATGTAGGTACAAAAAATCCTGAGAGGGTACGGCCCCGTCTTCCCTCCGCCCATGTTTATTACAATTGGAGATTTGTAGTTGAAAAAAAGCGAAAAGACCTCATCAAATTCCTTCACGAGTCTGACGTAATTCCTTTTTATCTGGCGAAATTAAATCGACGATCACCCAGTATGATCGCATCCTAACTTTCACATCTACTAAAGGTCAAACAGGTTTGCGTGTGTGCGTGTGGCTTTGTGTGTGTGCGTCGCAACAAGTGTTATAAGGATGATGCACTATAGCCAGCTATGATGCGATGGATTTTTGAACCATTGTAAAATAAATTACTGTTGTCCGTTTCATAGAATAGTTCCTATGCCGAATTTCGCAACTTACATTTTTTGTATGCTGTTTCACGGAAAATGTGGTCATACACATAGTAACTGGCGCCATCTCCCATCAGAACAATACGGTAAAACGCACTTTGCGCCAAACATAGGCTGTCTTTCCACCAGGGGTATTATGCTATTCTACGTTGCTTTAGATGCGTGTGACATCTACCAATTATATTCATTGGTCCAGAATGTTAGTGTATGTTATTGAGTAATATCAAACACATAGCACACGTTTGGTAGAAAGACAGTGAGCTAAAAATATTAAAGTTTACACTACGTGTAATTAGTTAATAAAAGGTCACTGTAAATTTTCCTATAGTATTTACAACTTGTCCTAGTTTTAAACTGGTATTATAAAAGCCAGTAACTACATAATCAGAGGTCTGACCTTGAATCGCCAATACTTGCAATCTAAGTTTAAAGTTAAGTCCTATCGCTATCATATTATTAAATAACAAGGTTTACAACTCTCTATTAAAATTGTATTCTACTTATAAATTATAATTATGTAATAACAATTAATAAATTAATAAGGCCCACGTTACGAAACATAATAATAAAGAATCACTTGAACCAAATAGACAATATAAGCTTACGTTCTGCCTCGCTTCGATATAAATAGAACAGAGGACGTCCCGATAGACCGTTGCTTAAAATCAAAATATTATGGAGTTAGTGTATTTGAGGATAAGACAAGTAACAATATAATAGATAATTTAATTTAATAGATAATTTAAAATTTATTTCTATTGGAGAATGGATAAGGATTGACAATGAGTAGTGATATATAATCTTGATCTATCTAAAAAAGAAGGAATAAGCTCGCCTTTTGTGCAAAGCAAGAATTTTCTCTGTTATATATGTGTGTTGTAATTATGTTACTATATTATTTAATGTTTGTGTGTATAGTGCATACAATAAATAATTATGCATATTTGAATAACAGGAGCTTGGATCTTACTCGCTATACGCCAGCACTGGTACATCACCCTTCATCTGAGAATGTATGCCTCAGACTCCGTATCCCATGATATCTACTTTCTAATTTTTGGCTCTAAGTCTATTTTTACTACAACAATAATGACTAACTATTATCTATTAGATGTAACAGTTTTTTTCGTCTATTCAGTTGTCATTAAAACTATAATTTTTCGTCTATTCAGTTGTCATTAAAACTATAATTTTGTGCCATAGATAGTGATGATATGAATATGTTTGGGCAGCTTTGGAGAGTAATTTCTTTCTGTTACTATTTAAATTATAACAAGGTTCATTCACACACTTCACACACACAATATATTATGTTCATAAGCGGTGATAGATAGCCCAGTGGTTAAGACGTGCGCCTTCCAAGCGGGAGGCGTAAGTTCGATCCCAGTCACGGGCCTGTACCAATGAATTTATTTCATGTACAGGTTTTAATTTTGTAAAATTGTCACTTAGCTCGTGCCTCGGAAAGCACGTAAAACCGTTGGTCCTGCGCCTGATCTCTCTCCGGTCGTGTCGGCTTTCCGTCCAATCGGACTATGAGAGTAACGGAATAGAGAGTGCATCTGTGTTTGCGCACACACTTGTGCACTATAATATCTCCTGCGTACCTGGCCAATCTCCGTAGAGATCGGCCGAAATACGGTCGGAGATCATCATATTATGTTCATATTTTTTATTTATTAAATATCAGTATTATCATTATCACGTACCTATGTAGTAGAACAGATTTAATACCTGTGCCTTGTGGTGTGACCTGAGTAAAAGCTCCACCCCATATCTACCCGCGGGTATCGTAAGAGGCGATTAAGGGTTTCCGGGAGGTGGGTAGCAGCACCTCCCGTATTGACAACATAGTCCGAAAATCACACTGCAATCATCAACCTACCTACCCAGCGTGGTGACTATTGGCGTG
The DNA here is from genome assembly GCA_014607495.2 of Carposina sasakii. NCBI lineage: Eukaryota > Metazoa > Arthropoda > Insecta > Lepidoptera > Carposinidae > Carposina > Carposina sasakii. The sequence goes on from CP053173.1 coordinate 5,867,245, forward strand.
CCCTGGAGAAGGCCTACGTCCAGCATATATTAATTTTATGAATGCATTTAATAATCAATAAGTCACAATTAATCTAAAAGGTGATTCTGGAAGCTATCTTTAAAAAATCTTTGCCTAAGAATTGCATAACTCACGTTTTAAAAGCGGCAGTAAACGTAGCATAAAATTAAGCCCAGCCACTTATAACTTCTGTAGGTAATCTATTGTCAAAAAGCAACCATTTATCAATGGTGCTTACTCGTAGAAACATTATCGTTCAAAAAAGTCGCCGCGAGAAATAATATTTGACCATTGACATATTACATTATTTTGTGACATAATAATACAATTGTATAGGTTTCTTTAACTGACATTTTGTTTGGCTATTGTGAATGTCCTATTATGTATGGTTGATGTAATAATTTGAGTATAACTATACAGGTGGATGTTAAATAAGATTGATTTGGCTTCGTTTTTTTTTTATTTTAGGAAATTTCTTTTAAAATTTTAAAATACTTCTATCTATCTATATACAGGGTGTAACAAAAGGGGTATGTTAAGCGAAAAGCTATGTAAATAGCCCACTATAGAGAACCTATTTCTAAAATTTGAGATCCGAAATTTCATGTTTATTTTTCTAGATAGCATGGAGAATTCCTAAACAACTCAGGAATGTTCATACAATCTTGAAAAATAAAAATGTGATTTCTAGTCTCAAATTTTGGAAATGGGTTCTCTATAGTGGGCTATTTACATAACTTTTCGCTTAACATACCCTTTTTGTTACATTCTATATAAAAGGGAACGGGTAAACGGGTATTCCTATATTCCTAAGTTCAGGCGGATGAAGTCGTTGGCAGCCGTATTTAAAGATGTTATTGGTGTCAGGCAGGTAGCCGGTTTGAATTTTAAAGAAAGTGCTAAATAATTATCTACTAATCCCAAATTATAATAATTATTAATATGTATATTTATTTTAAATGCAACTGTTGTTATCCAATAACCATGCAGGAAATATGACAGTTTCCTGAAAAAGAAACCTACAACAAAAAACATGAGACGTGTCTGCTAGATTTAATTATATTAAGGTCAAAACCAAATCAAAAGTTATTAAGAAGGAAGTAGTTTTCTGTCAATTTGCTATAGTTAATCTATATTCTAGTACATAAAAACGGTCGGCTGGAAGTAATCTCTGTTTGAGATAAGCTCGCCGTTCTACATTCTCTTTTTAAATGGTTATTCGAAAATGTATTTACTGTGTACAATAAAGAAAAAGAGAAATTAAATTAAAACTCTTGAAATGCATAAATAAATAATCTTAAACACCTTTGCATCGTAAAAAAATGTCTAAATAAAGAAATTAATGTTTAAAATTGGTGACTCACAAGAACAATTTAGACCCATGATAAACTAAGAAATAAGTGTTTAAAAGCCACTTAACTCGTAATTTCTTCATTAAAACCACGTGAACACGTTTAAAAGAAGTTAACCTGTTCCTAATTAACTTGTTTGTCTTGACTTTTCTCTTTTAACCGTGAGGTCAACCAGTTAAACATTTGTAGAGAAAGTAAATGCCGACTCGCATAAATAATCCATCGGATAAGAATAGAACTACCGATTTTAAATACTAAAATTTACAGTAACACAAAGTTACTAGCGACACCCTTCGCTGCAAGATGAAAGCTCGTCAATTTGTTTTGTATTTTCAGTCGGATAAGTATATAAATCAATATTTTCGAAGTATCAATAAGAATGTCGCATAGAAACTATAGCCACCTCTGATCTAACTTGGTAAAGTACTCCAACACAACTTGTACCACATTGTACAAACAACACTCGTGTACCTACACCTTTTTAAGGCGGTGTGATCAGACAAAAGAGGCATTTTAGAATCGATTTTTTAAATACTTGTCCGATTACCACAGCTCTAATTTTTTTATATCTTATTATTTAAATCTTTATCAAGTTTGTGGCCAACGTGGAAACTCAATTACTTAAAAAATTCTCGATAGAATTTCGATTTGAAAATTACCTTTTTTACGTTTTTATAAGCGAAATATCTTGAAAACTACTGTGAATATCAACACGAAACCTGCATAGTTGTATAGCGCTTTATCAGATCTAGTTTATGGCCAAAGTACATTTTTTGTAAATTTTGTAGATAATTAACAATTAATAAAAAACACATCTACAACTACGCTGTGTTCTAATCCTTGCACTGGCCAGTCTCGCTCGGAACATTCAGTACCGCCGTGACCACTGTCAACGCCGGTTCTGTGCTTGTTTTTTCGCGCGCAAATACATAATATAAAATACTTTATTTATTTAGTAAGTAGACTTGGGAAATCGTAGTGTAACAAAAGTTAAAAGAGAGAGACCTTACGTAAAAAAGACTTACGTAGATAACGTTAAATACCTACCTACATAGATACTTTATAGTATGTTTTAGATTGTACTAACGCCCGCCCACGGCTTTGCCCGCGTGAGAGTGCCTTACTCCCGTGCGAAGCCGAGGCGGGTCCCTAGTTACATTTTAAACCTTCCTTGTGAATCACTCTATCTATTAAAAAAACCGCATCAAAAAAATCCGTTCCCTAGTTTGAAAGATCTAAGCATACATAGGGACAGACATCAGAAAGCGACTTTGTTTTATAATATGTAGTGATTTCGTATTTAAAAATGATATTCATAAGTAGGTAATTATGTTAAGTGTCTATTTTACCATTTCTATGACCTAGTATAATTTTATGTATCTACTTAGTTTTTTTAGATCCACAAAATCCCGGGAAAAAATCCGGGATTTTTCCGAACATTTTGTGCAAAAGTTTACGTGTGTTAGTTAGTATAGTCCTCTTTATGACATTAAACTGCAAATAACTTAGTATCAATAGCAGTATATACAGGGTGTAACAAAAAGGTTATGGTAAGCGAAATACTATAAAAACAACCCACTGTAGATAACATATCCCGAAATTTTTAGACTAGAAATCGCATGTTTATTTTTCAAGATTGTATGTTCATAATATTCCCGAGTGGGTTAGGTGTTTTCCATACTATCTGGACAAATAAATATGTGATTTTTAGTCTCAAATTTTGGTACTTAATTCTCTGTATTGTTCTGTTCTATATTTTTATTTTCTGAGCCCTAAGCTTTTTTCCGATGTCATCACACGAAATTTTTCACCCCCTATTTTTAACCCCTCTAGGGTATTCTTTTACAAACTTTGAATGTCGTATTTATTTATATCTAATGAAAAGCCTAAAAAATAAGTTTTAAGCTTCTAGCTTAAAAAATGACGTAATTTCCATACAAACTTTCATCCACTATTTCAACACCTTACATCTCTTTTTTGCATTAAAAAGTAGCCTATGTCCTTTCTCAGGCTCTAGACTATCTCTGTACCAAATTTCATTTAAATCGGTTCAGTAGTTTAGGCGTGATTGCGTAACACACAGACAGACAGAGTTACTTTCGCATTTATAATCCGAAGGAAGAATTTGAAGATCATACTTTAATACCACTTTGGGGTAGAAGAGTTATAAATAATAATGTGTATTATCCAGCAACTGCAACCTATAACCGATCATAGTTATTTTTTAGGAGATATTTTTTAATTGCACATCAAATAAATAATCGCCCATCAATTTAATCTCATCTTTTATATACTTTAAATGTATTAAAGTATATAAAAGCATTAATCAAAGTATAAATACATACATATAATCACGCCTTTATCCCTTACGGGGTAGGCAGAGTACCAAGGGCCGATAGAACCACATGGTGCCACTTCTGACCAATTTTGAGGGTATACTTGAGATATACAAGTTCGGTTAGTAGTGACAGATGGTCAGCCCATCGCCTACAAAATATCAAGACCCTCTTGTTCCTCTACTGACTTGTACAGTATGCCCTTTATATACTTTATTACAGCAATTAAATTATTTTAGTACAAATAAACTCAATGTTTTACAAAACAACTACAGCAGATAATTCGAAAATACATAATATCAGCCCAACATAAACTGTTTTCCTCGAATGCAAGACAAATTAATACATTTTGGTACAAAAATACTACAATCTCATCATAAATACTGACTGCACATCAAATTAACCTTAGCGCACAACTAGTATAAGACGAGTGACGTTTTGTCGGTGTAACAGTTCCCTTTTCATACAATGATAAAAATAATAAGTTAGGTTAGGTTAGAGTATGACAAACAACGCACGAGCCGAGCGAGCGGAACGAGCGTGCCGCGGCAGCTGCCGGTGAAGTTTCAGAATCGAATTGATGAAACGATATTTTAGTGTTGATCTCACTCATTATGCTATGTTTTGTTTATTTAATTCGGCCTTAGAAAATGGCTTAAAAACAAAAATTTTACCAATAGACGATTTAAAAAAAAACCAGTTACGCTCAAAACGTTCAAAAACCTGATCAACCCTAATAGAGAGTCACAAGTGATCCAAAAAACAGCTATGTATCACACAATAACCAATAAGCCCATTTAACTAGTCGATATCGCCCGATATAATTGGCGCGAAAACAAACATTAGGTACGGATAATCAAAATAAAAATGCATTTCCTGCGAGTTATAATATTGTCGTGTAACTCAACCTATAGCACTTGTTCAGCATTCCAGTATTTGCCTGGCTGTCACCTACACCCTGTAATTTTTTAAATTATATTTACAATTTACGCAGTAAGCAACCCAGTTACAAAATTGATTATACAGGAAAGAAATTAAAATCCCGGCAATTAATCCCGAATTCAACCAGAATACGGATGGCGACAGAATAAGGACGTCCGCGGCAGATTGCGCTGGTTGCGGGGGGCGCCCCGCAGTTACGTCTACCTCAACCCCCTCAAATACCTAAAATTCGTCTATTGGAGCGCCTTAATGTAATTTCATACAGTTAAACTGTCAATATAGTTTAGGTTATGGTTGTCTTACTTCCGTGTAAATTTCATCTTTTGTAGGTCGAAGTATGGCATTGAACAGTACGTTTTTGATTAATTTTTAATTAATACTCTTAGGTTTGTCCGATCTATCTCTTATTAGTATTCTGTCGTTTAGTTCCGGCATTTCAAATGTTTGTGTGAAGGTCATGAGACCACTAACCTATAATGAAAATGAAAGGTATCGATTAGAAGCCATGTATAAAAAATTATCTACAAAGATTAGAGATAACTAAACTATATGGAAACGTATCCACTGGTTTTCTTTGTGTACTCCATATAGTACGAAGATCGAAAAGCCATTCGAAAGGGCTACCATCATTCAGTAAAAGATAACAAAAAATTTAAGCGAAAGTTAAAATAAACTTAAATGATTATTTATAACTTATTTGTATCAATTTGTTATCTGGTCTTCTTCTTCTTCTTCAGCTTATTGCAGTCCACTGCTGGACGTAGCCTGCCACTGCCACAGGGGGGTTTGCCCATAGTCACTACGCTGGGCAGGCGGGTTGTTAACCGCAGTTTGATTTTCGGACTATGTTGTCAGTACGGGAGGCGCTGCTGCCCACCTCCCGGAAACCCTTAATCGCCTCGTAAGATACCCACGGGCAGGCAGGGGTGGTGCAAACTTTGCTCTGCCGGCACCACGCGGCATCTGTTGTCTGGTATGCTGGAAGAAATCTCTTGCAGAGCTAAGCACGCCTTTCTCTGTATTTACTTTAGTGTCTTGTGTACAATAAAGGATACGAGTATTAGTCACAGAGTGCTTGAAAAAGTTTAATAATTTTATCTTTAAGAAGTTTAAACTTTGTGATTAGGTACTTTGAAAATTGAAATATGGCTTTGCTAAATTCCTATTTAGTCGTCTTGTAGGTAATAAATTAATTGACTAGAACACATTGTCGTAAGTGGTATTTGCAAATAGGTATGTGTACCTAACTAATTACTATGCCTAATTGCATACATGCGGTTTGCTAATAACCTTGTGGCAATTAAAAAGGCATTTTTTTGCCAATTTATAATCTTGATAAGTAATTTTTATTATGACCAGATTTTTTTTGTATAGTTGGCATTTCTCAACCATTTTGGGTAAATTAATGAAATATCGTTAAAGGGTAATTTTTTACTAGGATCAGATAACCTATCTGACGGATAATATTGCTATTTGTATCTCTGTCTGGATTAAATTTTATAGAAAGAAAGCATCAAATTTATCCTTCATAGGTTATCTGATCGTTGGAAAAATACTCATCTTATACATGTATGTATGTACCTATACAGGGTAATTTTTGGTCGTCAACGTTCCCGAAAACTAATCTCCTCATCATCATGATCATTTTTCTCCATGGAAGCATACCTGGGAAGTGTCTGGTTTCCAAAATATTAGGGTGCAAAGTTGAGTAAATAGACAGCGTTTTTCTTAGACGCACGTAGCAAGATTTTTTCACGAGAAATAATTAATATCTGTCTATGGAAAAACTAGCATAAACACTGGGTACTATAAATTTCGCCGATCAAGTAATAAAAAAAAAAATCAAAAAAATTTACATCGTTTCCCAGCATTTTTTTGGCATAAACTTACTTTATCTGATGTATAGAGTACGTACCCTTCGTTAAGGGTGGCAACGAAAAAACATTCTGTATTGTATTTTTAAAAATAGTTTTCTCTACCAGCATTCTCTACCAGCTAACATTTAATCATTCTTTATTGTACACAGAAAAAACACACAATATACAATATTTTAGAAGATAATGTACAAAGGCGAGCTTGTCTCTAACAGAGATTTCTTCCAGCCAACCATTTAAAATAAAGTTATTAGCTAAGAAAAAGGAAATCACACGTGCACAACCAAATAATAAAAAAAAACAATGTACTTAACATAGACAAACAATTAAATAAATACATACAATATAACTAAATACATATATACATACATACATTTTATAAAATAGAACAAAAGGTAAAACTACACATCATTATTGGACAGAAAGGTAGTGACTTCTTAATTTGTTCTTGAACCTTGTTACTTAGAAAATAATTTAGGGTAGCTCAAAACAAAATTAGACGTGATGGAGAAATAAAATTTGCTTATTGCACATTTGCTTATTATTTTGATTAATGTATATCTATACATATAATAAAATTGTAATGGATCGATGTTTATGCACGCTAATCTCAGAAACGGCTGGACCAAATATATTATGACAGGTCCCACTAAAAATAGGCTACTTTTTATCCCGGATAATATCGACATTTTGTTGTTTCCGCAGTCCACGCGGACGGAGTCGCGGGCGTCCACTAGTTTTGAATATGTCAAAATGATTACAATTTATAAATGTCTCATTATTTATTTTGCCCAAATTGTCATCACGTTACCGAAAGGGGGTGTAATGCACACTGACGTTGTTAGTTTTTTGAGGTTGTTTACCAAATAAATAGTGCGTAAACCATTATTAGAAAAGATTGCTTCAAATTTACTCGAAGTTATTTAGGTATAATGATGTATAATTCTCGTCTGTAAAAAAAACAAGAAACCATAAAATATCCCAACAATTTTATACTCGTGTCTACGATTTCGAAAATTTGGAACCGATTTTAAGATTGACGTTGGTATTCACAGTTTTGTATTTATATACCCTGTATTATACCCTCTATAGGAGGAAGAGGAAGTATCTTGACAAAAAGAAATCTTATCTTATAATGGTTAAAAATGACCAAATACTACATTTTCACACAACAGTTTTGTAAATTTTCCAACAACTTAATACAAATGCATCCATATTATAAATTGTAACAACTTTAATTTCATTGAGTGTTATTTTTAAGAAACGAGAGAACGGACTAGTTTATCAACTGTACTCAAAAACTGTAAGTACAAGGTTATGACAACACTATTATACTGCCAACAAGTCGATTTAAGAAACATTTCATTCCAAGATAAAAAAAAATGAAATGAAATGATTATTTATTTGCTTTAAACATATAGTACATTAAAGTGTGTGCGATTGTTTCACAATAAATAAATAACCATTTTTGGCAAATCATTCGCTGAAAAATGTACAAAACTTTGCCTTATCTGCTTCTAAACAAGAATTTAAATATTATAACTAGGTACTTAATGAAATATGTAAACAAATCGGCATTGCCTCATCAACGGTGCAGCCGCGCGTGAAGTTTAGTCTAGACATAGTCTCTTGCAAGATATGCGACTGAGAAATATTGCGGTGTACTCGTATTCTGAGATTTTTTACCTATGTTTGTGATTGCATGCTATCTGGTGCCTCATTACGACTGTTTGTAGTTGAAAGAAGGTGATTATTTTAGTCATCTTTTAAACCTCCTTTTGAGTACATTTTTACTCTTCTGCTGATTCGCAGCGTCACTAGACTACATCAGCACCCGTATGATGTATTTGGTGACAGCGAAACGTCTCACTTTTAAACGTCAAATCCACAGAGCTAAGTAATAACTAGACAAGGCAAGTGTTTCTACTTGGTATGTAAAAAGGGATTACAAACCACTTCTATCAGCCCTAATTCATTCAGTCCTGTGTTGTGTCAGTGTCTATTCTAATTCTTAAGTCTATTTTTTTACATGAAAAGTACATACACTTAGTTATCTAGTTATTAATATCTCTGTGAATTTAACGTTTAAAAGTGAGACATCTCGCTCTCACCAAATTCATCATACCGGTGCAGCTGCATCTCTTTCGTGTATGTCGTAAGGATAGACTAAGGAACTTAGAAGCGTTCTCTCAGGTTATGAGCTTAATAGTATGTTTAATCTTTTATATCCCCGCGTGGAAAACATGGAGCTTTCGTATCTGGCTTATCTTTGGGTAAGTAGGTATGAACAAATAGTATTTAGCTTTATTACTAGGTATTTCAAAAATAGATTTTAGAGGTAAAAAATTTAACAACGTATTATCGGTTCATATTAATATCGGTACATATTAATTAATTAGTAAATCTCTCAGGCTCAAATGCGACTAGCCATTTAGACTCTAAATACACTTGAAAAACATAACCCTTCTTCTGGCGCGGTCGGATAAAAATACCTTAGTTCCTTACCTAAGAGCCGTATACAGGTGCTTTTATTTCACCTACCTACCTATACCTATAAAAAAGAGGTACTTCGTCAGGTTAGGGCCGTTTCACCACGCTTCGGTATGCACTTTCACTGGCACACCTATTTGCGGATTTTGACGTAAGTTTGTGCTACTTTATCTGAGGGAGCCCTTGTGTATAACTCTCGCTGTGTCTCGACGAGAAGTCTCGAGAGCTTTCGAGCGTATAGTACTATGAGACAGAGAGAGACCCATATTACCTAATTATTTCTTAACTAACAGCTAATTTCAATAACCGATCTCGAGAGATTATCTTTGTATATTTCAGATTATACAGGATAATTTTTGGTCGTCAACGTTCCCGAAAACTACGGAATCTCCTCATCGTCACGATCAATTATCTCCATGGAAGCATACCTGGGAAGTGTCTGGTTTCCAAAATATTAGGGTCCAAAGTTGAGTAAATAGACTGCGTTTTTCTGCATAAATGCACATAGACGCGCGTAGCAGGGTTTTTTCACGAAAAATAATTAATATCTGTCTATAAAAAAACTAACATAAACACTAGACACTATAAATTTCGCACGATCAAGGAATTTAAATTTTTTTTTCCAAAAATTTTTTTTTTTTCCCAGCATTTTTTTGGCATAAACTTACTTTATTTCATGTATAGAATACGTACCCTTCGTTAAAGGTGGCCACAAAAAAACATCCTGTATGTTCCATTGTTTTCATACAAAATTTGTGGAATAAAAAAAACCGAGATACTTTATGATCTCTAGTATTGAAATTAGCCGTTAATGTTCAGAATTTAAATCTTGATTATCTGTTTATCTAGCCAAATGTTTTGAATTTAAGCCTAATCAAGAGGTGTAGTTATTGAAAAAAATTGGAATAGTGCAATAACTAGAGTTCGTTTCACCAAACAGTTTTTGAATTATGGCGCTAGTTACTATATGTATGACTAAATTATCTGTTTTACTGCGTATAAAAAATTATAGTTCCGTAATCAGGCTAGGAGTATTTCTATGAAACAGACTCATAACTACAAGAATGAGATGGAGTATTCTTCAAACCGTATCGATAGATGGCGCTGCTTCTAGAACGCGATATCAAGATTTTTTTCCGATACGTATAGTCTCGTCAATACCAAGATTTTATTAACTCTGGTTTCCCTTCAAAACGTATAAATCTTTCGCCTTTTACTAAAGATTTCCGTGGAGGGGAACACTCAAATGAGTCTTCTCATATTTTTGATACCCTACTTTGTAGGGTTTATAAATCTTTAAATAATAGAAAATAGAATTACACACACCCGGTCCGTTCCTTCCACGTCTCTCAAAGAACCGGGACTCGGTAGACCCGTATCTAGTTTCTTTCCTAGAGATACAAAATAAAATAATAATAAAAGAAAACAAATTACAATTGATACACTAATGTTGTTAATAACGATAGATTAGAATATAAATAAAAGGTAGGTTAATGAAAAATTAAAATGCATATTAGTTATTTTATCCCAGCAGCTAGTTTATTAATAAAAATATTGTTAATGAAATTGTATTAGGCGTTACAATTCGGAAGTTCAAACATTCACTATGGGTGCGCCCACCACCGTGATATTGTTCAAAAAATAATCATTATGTATAGACAGAGTATAATAAAAGCCACGAAAGAAATTGGAAGTGCCACTGTGTGTTTACTCCTCATTTTTTTGTAGTGTAGAACTGTCTAATTAAATGAATATTTTTTTTACAGGTAAGAAAAAGTTTTCTTAACATCTAGGAAAGTTGGTATAACAAAAATCATGAAACAGATACATACATAACAGAGAGGATAAAAATTTATGTTCGAACAACGTACTCGTATGTTTGTTTATTGACACAAACAGTTGTCTATGTTTATTGAAGACGGGGCTAGACTATGGAGTAAATGTGAGTGAGCAACATTACTGGACAAATTATTATCGAAATAATTAGGGTTTAACTTAATTGACACGTACTTAATTATCCTCATAAATATAATGTATTACCTACTACAATTAAAATTAAATGGTCCTCACAAAATCAACCCAATTTAAAAAAATCCTTTGCCTCATCCAAAAAAGAGCTTCAATAAAAAAAGACAAGATGGCGCCCAACATCGATTACTTTCCCGTCTTGGCGGGGAAAGCTCCGCATCATCTGTTTCATTCCGTTCCTTCATTTTGGTTCACGTCATATTTTTTTTGTGGTTAGTTTAAGATTTGGGGGTCAATGACATCTTTGTTTTATGTGTGGGGAAATAGTGGGTCAAGGATGAAATGCGTTATTTTATAGTCTACTAACATTATTTTGAATGGAAAGTAAGTAGAAAAACTATGTTAAAAAAGTATTTAAACAATTATTGTTATATGCCATTTCTATTATGAACATCTGAAGAAAAAAATATAAAACTTGAAAATTTACTATTTTAAACCATCCTGTAAAAATTAAGCTGGTCAACCATTAGCCCTTAGTAGTTTTATGTTAGTTATATGTAGATATTTCTAAATTTCCCATCATCTGATTGTCTCAGATTGTAATTTTTATGAATAAATCTATTTTAATTTGGGTAATAATAAACATAGCCAGCACTGTACAGAGAGATATAATAGGGTAGATTCTGACCGTCACGCTTAAACGTGAACCTAATTTTAGTCAGGTCTCTCTCTGTTCTTAACATAAATGGCCGAGAGAGAAAAGGACAGGTGGGACTAATTTTACGATTAGGTTTAAGTATGACTGACAGTCATACTCTCGCCCATAATACCTCATAATCATTGAATTATTTGTACTACAGGTGATATAGGCAGTCTCTTTTACGAGACTGACAATATACCATCTCCTAACGAAGATCTGTCATTATTTATATTGTGTTATCTAGGGCCATAATGGACACTTCCCAGCAGTGGGCTGTGGGACTAACACAGGTTCATAATAATGAATAATTGCCGCCTCTTTCTGCCGACATTTTGGGAGTTTCCCAACGAATTGTCTTGCAACATGGACGTTCCCAAGCCTGTCGTATCGCCATAAAATATAACACGTTACGTGATGTGAAGCGAAAGTGTTTACTTTCGGCCATGTCAGAAAAGTTCTATAATATATTAATAATATATTACAGTATTTTAGCTTTTTTAGCCGCGTGGTGCCGGCAGAGTAGAATTTGTACCACCCCATCGTACGAGGCGAATAAGGGTTTCCGGGAGGCGTCTCCCGTGTTGTTAACATAGTCCAATAGCAGTAGCCTTGTGGCATGCTGTGGGAGAGGCCTACGTCCAGCAGTGGACTGCAATAGGCTGACGAGGAATTAAAGTATTCGCAATCTATTAGTGTAGTCATTTATGTGGAACTGCAATTCCTATTATGATTCATAATCCGAAGTGTGATTCATACTATGCAAAGGTGCAGCGTTGTTCTGAGAAACGTCATTGCAGTGTAATAAATGTGACGTAGGCCTGTGTCGTTCAAGTTTTGGTATCGTTCAAAGTTCAAAACACTCCAACAACTTTATCACAAACAAATAATAATAATTAATCAATGTCATTTCTTTTACGTAGGTAATCTGAGGTAATTTGTAAGAAAAATTGGCAAGCAAATAGTGAAGTAAGTCCAAGCCCATTACCTTGTTTACATGTACTAAGATTTTATCTAGTGTACAAAACAATCGCTAAATAGTACGCCATTAGTACAAAGTTCGTTTTCACTTAGTTGCAGCCAATTTGCAATTCTAGTTTGAATTGGGGCACTTTCTATGAGAGCATTCTCAGGCCCTTACGGAATGTACGTACTACATTGTATGCGATAGATCTAGGTGAAGTGGTGTTTATCTTATAGTTACAGCCTTACTATAGAATGAAAAAATATACAGGGGATAGAAGGGGTATGTCAAGCGTAAAGCTATATAAAAATGGTCAACTATAGACAACCTATGATGATCTCCGACCGTATTTCGGCCAAGGCGACCAATCTCCACGGAGATTGGCCAGGTACGCAGGAGATATTATAGTGCACAAGTGTGTGCGCAAACACAGATGTACTCTCTATTTCGTTACTCTCATAGTCCGATGGGACGGAAAGCCGACACGACCGGAGAGATCAGGCGCAGTACCAACGGTTTTACGTGCTTTCCGTGGCACGAGCTAAGTGACAATTTTGCAACATTAAAATCTGTATATGAAATAGATTCATTGGTACAGGCCCGTGACTGGGATCGAACTTACGCATCCCGCTTGGAAGGTGCACGTCTTAACCACTGGGCTATCACCGCCTATATGTATAGTCGCAAGATTTGAGACTCGAAATTACATGTTTATTTTTTGTTGTTTGGAGGATCCCTAAACACCATGAATGTTCATACAATCTTGAAAACTAAACATGTGATCTAGTTATTTAGTTGCGAGTTGCAAGTAAAATACATTTCGCTAATGCAAAGAAAATACATTTTGCTTCACACACCCCTTCTGTTAAACATATGCATATGGTATACAAATATGCAGTGTAGGGCTCCCAGGAGACTACAAGCTTGTGCTATTTGTTGTGGCTCCGTTTAGTAATATAATATGGTCGATTCCGGCAGTCACACTTAAACCTAAACGTAAATTAGTCCTACCTGTCCGTTTCTCTCTCAGCCATTTATGTTAAGAACGGAGAGGGATAGACCTGACTAAGATTAGGTTTAATGTCTCAACTTGACTTTATGTCCACACAAATATCTAAAAAGAACATGGCGGCAGATTTATGATCAGCTGATATTTATTGTCGACAAGAGATAGAGTCCGTTTCATATAAAAACTCTCGTGTATGATTTCGGAACTAACAGTTTTTGTATGCAGTTACATAGATAAATGTAGTCATACAAAGAGCCCAAAGTAACTACATATTTGGTGAAAGATATTCTTGTTTATTCAGTTAGTTGTGTTATTATAATATAGGTACCACGTACATACAGGGTGTTTGTGACAGCCAGGCAAATATTGATACCATGACTTTAGACCATGATTCTGAGGCGGAAAACACTGAAAATTTTCGCAGGAAAATTCCAAAATTTTCAGACTTTTTTTTCGTATTTTCAACAAAAAATAGTTTTGTTCGTTTACTTAGGCCTTAGATAATGATTTAAAAATAAAATTTTAACCAAAAATTATTAAAAAAAAAGTTGCCCTCAAAAAGTTCAAATAATCACTCAAACCCTAATGGAGAATCACAAGTGATCCAAACAACAGCAATGTGTAACACAATAACCATTTAATAAGCCCATTTAATGAGTCACAGAATCACCCAATTTAACTGGCGCGAAGAGCAAAGATTACTGATAATCAAATCAAAAATACAATTCTGTGAGTAATAAATAAGCTCATATATAATACCCGGTAGCTCAGTGGTTAGAGCAACTAGCACGATATGCAGAGGTCGTGGGTTCGATTCCCACTCGGGTGAAGAATTTTTTCCATTTGTTTATTAATAATTTTATACGTAATATATAACACTGTCGTATAACTCAACACAATGGTACTTGTTCAGCATTTCATTATTTGCCTGGCTGTCACCCACACCCTGTATAGTTAAGTCGCGGCTTTTACCCCATAAACAGCCATCACTAAAGTAGCCATACTTAATTGTTGGCGGATTTTTATCTAACTAAATGAAAAAGTATAAAAAAAGTGTTAAAAATACATAGACACTAGCGCCAATGTCATTTAATATCACTACTTTTGGCTAATTTTCTTTCTCTAACCCAGATCGAAGGTAATTTTCGTGTTCAGAAAGTTTTATTAATTCTTAAATAGCTTTTACAGTTAAATTATGGTCGGCTATGTCTTTTGAAGTTAATTTGACTTTATACTCACAGTTTATGGCTCATTTAGCCTTATAATAACATAAATAAACCTAACTTTTTATGTAAACTTTTCCAAACTAAATGCAACTAAAGGCAGGTCAATAATCACGAAGGTTTATCATCTCCACTTCTCACCACTACTCCTAATCGCTCCTTCTAAAGCAGAGAGGATATTTTTTGCAATATTACTTCTACAGTTATCATGGACCCATTGCCTGCTTATGACTTGATGGTCTTACCGATCGAAATGCTGGCATCACGATTGTCGATCATGTAAAGGCATTTAGAGATCGAATGACACCCAATGGTTGAGTGGCTACTGGCATACAATAAACGTTACGGCAATGGGGTCAGTGCGTTGCTTTCCTAGTAACTAGTGCGTTTAGTTCCGACTGGACAGTTCGCGTTTAGTTATCGATTCGTTAATCGTTTCGATCGTTTCCTTTATCGAGAATTTTGAGAAGTTTCTAAATCACGTCAACTACAACATATAGGTTAAAATACGCCCTTAAGTCTAGCCAGTCAGTTAGCTAATTTCCAAAAGCTAATTTCTATATTTACAAAAGAAATGCCATGTTTATCTGTGCAAGAAATTTCTTCCAGCATAACAGAAAACAAGATGATATAAAGAAATCACATAGCTAACCTTAACTTCATTAAAATACGTCCTAAACTAGATCAAATTACCATTAATCACATTCAAAGAATTTAAACATTGTTCAAGCTAACCATTGCCTAAATTTTACAGCTATTCTATACATTTTGATGTTAAATGTAATTTTTAATCAGTGCCTAACTTTAAACGCGAAAAACACCGATTAATCTAAAGTTTACTAACAAACAGCACTGTCTATTAATTATGATAATTATCCAATAATGCTAAATAGTCGGAAACCCGGCGCATTTCACGCTGAATAGTTTCACGATAATGCTGATGTTTACTGCAGAAATGTGATAATTACCGCAATAGGTTTGAAAATGAAAGGTTTGTGTTACCATGTGTTATGTCAGGATACATAATCTCTAAAAAGTATCAAAAAATCATATAAAAAATAATAATAAGATGCAGCTGATGTATTTTAGTGATGCTCCATCTACTTTGTTAATATCTTTTGTGCTTTTAATTCTACATATATTTGTATGGGTATTTAGTTTAAAATATCCTTTTTGTTACACACTGTACCTATATATTATATCATGTTAACATAAGTATTTTCACTACTTGAGAAGATATTATGATACCTATTATATTTAGAGGAATAAGCTTTAAGATAGAATAGGTTTACAACTTTCAAGTCTCGAATTAATTTTAGTCGTTAATTCTTAATTACTGCTAAAACAGCACGTAAATAAGTTTCTCTGATGCTTACTTACGAACATGACGTAGAAAGTTAAATGAATCGTATAGAAATTATGATGAAATGCGATGTTTATATTTTGTCAAGCTAGAAACATAGTATCATTTTTTATTTCTCTAGGTGTTCGTGAAAACAGTTGTTTATATGGCTTGTTTCCGCAACTAGGAATGTGCCTAAGAATGAGATACATTTAAATCAACTTCATTTAACTAACTCGTGTTTTCAATTTTCGAAAATTTTACTAACAACTCTTTACTGAAACACTTTCTGGCGCAGGTAGAACATGCACATACTTACATCTTTCAGGAGATACTTATATAAAATTCTTTATTGTAAGTACTTCATATTTTCATACAAGGGCGAGATTTTCCATGGCTTTCTCTAACAGCTAACCTTACAGTATAATAAGTTTCTTATGGCCGATTTTTCCAAATGCCAGCTAGATAGCCTATCAGAAGAATAAAGTTCATGATGTCTTTCTCTAAAACGTAATCATGATAAGGACAGTATCAATTTTATTCTTCATATACATAGGTAAGAAGAATAAACTATCAAAGTAGCAGAAAACATAAACATTGCTCAAAATTCTTCCTAGACATACCAGCACAACATAACCGCGAGCAGACATCGCACTGGATTTCTCGCGACCTTGATACGCGGATCGAAAGTGCGCTGCCGGACGTCGCACGTGGTTACTGGCTTAATGGGCTTTTTTCTTGTTAAACCACCTCTTCGCATGTCCTGCTCTGCTAGTACCCGCGCCTTATAAGAGGTAAAAGCTTACGATGTAAGTTCCAGGTAAACACTGGAAAGCCCAGTTTGTATGAATTGCTAGCGAAATTGTGACATTGTGCCCAAAATAAATTTGTTGTTTCCCTAACCGATATTAAGTATAGGTGATTTTAGGCTAAAATATCTATGTGTATGGCTGTGTGATCTCCTTTATGATCTTGTAGTTTTGGTAGCCAGAGCCATATAATTGTTCGGGAACTATTATATTGTATTATAATGGTGGAGCCAGATTATTCTTACCCAGATTAGTAAAAAACTGGTATATGTTAATAGCAAGTTTCTTCAAAAACAAGTTTTTTGGAAATCCATTTATTATTTTAACTCTGACTTTAAAAATATAGCATACCTGGGAAGTGTCTGGTTTCCAAAATATTAGGGAATAGTTGAGTAAATAGACTGCGTTTTTCTGCATAAATGCACATAGATGCGCGTAGCAGGATTTTTTCACGAAAAATAATAAACTAACATAAACACTAGACACTATAAATTTCGCACGATCAAGGAATTTAAAAGTTAAAAAAAAAAAAAAATTCCAGCATTTTTTTTGGCATAAACTCACTTTATTTCATGTATAGAATACGTACCCTTCGTTAAAGGTGGCCACAAAAAAACATCCTGTATAGGTATAGGTACATACATTATACAGACGGCTGTGTTTTCGAAATAAGATAGATACTGCAAAATCAAGTAGGTAATCCTAATTACAGCCACGTTTAGGATAACTAGTCCAGATGTTAAAGATCAATGACAAATTACTAGCTCATCAATAGAATTATAACCTATAGAAGTATAGTCCGAAGGCCGATTTTAGGAATTTTTATGGGTGCAAATTTGAACCAATCGCGGCTCTGTCATTCATCAGCGGTCAACGTGTTTTTGTAAAAAAGATAGAGATCACTATTATTTAATAAATTGAATTTTTTTATGGAAAACAAAATGTTGCCTGAATAATTAAATAAATTCTTTGATTGATTGTGGAATTATATTCGTATACATATACAGGCTGATTTTTGGTCGTCAACGTTCCCGAAAACTACGGAATCTCCTCATCATCACGATCATTTTTCTCCATGGAAGCATACCTGGGAAGTGTCTGGTTTCCAAAATATTAGGGTCCAAAGTTGAGTAAATAGACTGCGTTTTTCTGCATAAATGCACATAGACGCGCGTAGCAGGATTTTTTCACGAAAAATAATTAATATCTGTCTATAAAAAAACTAACATAAACACTAGACACTATAAATTTCGCACGATCAAGGAATTTAAAAAATTTTGTCAAAAAATTCCCAGCATATTTTTTGGCATAAACTTACTTTATTTCATGTATAGAATACGTACCCTTCGTTAAAGGTGGCCACAAAAAGCACCCTGTATAATATATGTAATAATTATAATGGGCATGTCCTTTCCTTTATTGAATGAAATAAGATGGCCTAGATACAAATTATTGCAGAATATCGTATTTTTTTGTCACACTTTTGGACCAATGATGTAGGTAAATCACGATAATTATACAAGAGTGTGCAAATCAGTATACTTCTCAGCATCAATAATAATTTTATCGACTATTTCCCCACATCTAGGGATAACTGAGATGTTAAAGTCAATTTTTTCGCCTTGCGTTTGGTTGACAAATTCTATTAGCTCATCACTAGTCATCACCAAAGAATACATCTCTTGAGTTCCTAAGTCTACCTATTCTAACGGCGGCGTGCACGGAAGGAGATGCAGCTGATGTAGTCTAGTGAAGCCCCGAATCAATACAGGATTATATCGATAAATTCTACGATAAAATATCTAAATTCCCCGATCTATACCGATTCAATGTAAATACAATACCGCATTGAGCTAAACACGCAACTAGGTGGGTAAAACTGTTTTTATCATGAGACATTCGCTTTTCATAGTATGCTTCTCTTTCAACGGACAATGACCTGCGGAAGCGGGATGGTGCTAATTTTCTGCTGATTTCACTTGAAGTTAAAGAGAGATGGGTAGTACTTTTTAGGTTTTGTGTAAGTCTCCGTACCTAGCTAACTTTCCTTTTTTAGTATTTAAGCAAACATCCTTACTTACAGTTAATTAAAATGTTTCTTTTGTCCCTCACATGATGTCTTGCTTTATCTTATCATTAACGACATTAACAGAAAGAGACGTGTATTTTATAGACGCCATGTAAAATTAATTTAAAGATTAGGAAGTTGGTGCAAGACTTTACATACTTGACTTTTCGTAAGGAAAATAGAGATATTTAATAATAATAAAACATACAGAAAATGGGAGGTAATTAAAAGAGTGATCGTAAAACAATCATGTGCGGAAAAGACTCCTTTTTTGCATACATTCAAATGACCGGGTACCCAAATACCTATACATGAGTATGTGAAAAATCACAGTCTAAAACAAGTCTTACCAACTTAACGGCATGAACGTATAAAGAATAACGGACAGAGTGTTGTGACTATACAGAGTGAAACATTCATAGTAAGCTCGGCAACGATATTCCATGGAGTAGGGATGTGTATTAACGCGTTATCCACCCACACATACAAACCATAGCAAGCTCGGCGCCTACTGGAAAATACGCACACATGCCCAACACGCCGCCATTTCGGTGTTACAATCTGTGCAGTGACAGTATTACGTCCGTTGTTCTTTATACGTTCATGTTTAACGGATTAAGAAAATTGAGGATAATTGAACAAATATCAAATACGCAGCTACAGATAAACCAAATAGATTACCTACCTTGCCCACTCAAACAGGACCTAGATCCTAGGCATTAATCATACCTAGATTCTAGACTAGTTTAATAACTAACTGGTACGGAACTTGATTTTGTGATTCGAATAGGATTTCAAAATGGAAGCTTGGATTAAAGACTCTTTGGTAGTTAATAGATGACTAGCACATTTTATGATTAACTAGCGGCCGCCCACGACTTTGTCCCCTTACCGCACCAGGAAGACGGTGCTCGGGTGACGGACGTGCGGTGGACACGCGGCTATACTAGTCTATGTACCGCTACTTCGGCGCCGTCATCTCGTTCTCGGTGACGGTGGCGGTGGGCAAACGGCCTTAGAATTCCAATTTTTCCCGTTTGTATGACTCAATGGCGTGTTAGCTTCCAAAACGATGAAATATAGGTAAATACATAGATGCACAAGGATGTGTTCCCGAAATGGGGTAGCCAGAACCGCAGGATCACAAAGGAGATCTTACAGCCACGTTTGGCATAGCAGGGACAGATGTCATCTCATCACTGACAGCTTGCTAGCTTATCGCCTGAGAGAATGCGCGCGTTCTTCTGACGAGAGATACCTTGAATATAAAAATAATAACCTGTAATAACTAGGAAATATTTCCCATTGCATTTGTAATACCTAGAAACGTAATAGTGGGCTCACCCCTTACCATGAGATGGTGTGTGATTTGCACACTTTTGCCTACTTTGAGGCTAATGGGCGTGACTGTACATAAAACGATAAGAGTGAGATATACAGAGGTCAACTGCCAAGTGAAAACGAAATGCTAAACCGAATCCGATGAGTCAAACATTGACCAATCAACAGATAGATGTACAATAGAAAGTGCTATTCGATATGTAGGTATACCATTGCTTATAAATTTGTCTGTCGCCTAACTAGTTTGGTGACTACTAAAAAGGCCTAGAAAGTTTATATGTATGCACATCCGTTGAGGTTTTCTAGTTGGTAAAGTTTTCGTTACGCCTTTGATGAGTGCCCACCGTATACCTACATTATATTATCATGACCGTAAAGCTTAGGTTACAATGGCGGTGCCGTTATATAACGTTCGTGAAAGAATATTGCATTGTCAGCACCGTATAAAGGCATGGTTTTGCGTATGTATGGATTTTTGATAAAAGTTTGTTCGATGTGGGTCAACTATACAGGGTGTAACAGAAAGGGTATGTTAAGCGAAAAGCTATGTAAATAGCCCACTATAGAAAACTCATTTCCAAAATTTGAGACTCGAAATCACATGTTTATTTTTCAAGATTGTATGAACATTCCTGAGTTGTGTAGCTCGTGCCTCGGAAAGCACGTAAAACCGTTGGTCCTGCGCCTGATCTCTCTCCGGTCGTGTCGGCTTTCCGTTCCATCGGACTATGAGAGTGAGGGAATAGAGAGTGCATCTGTGTTTGCGCACACACTTGTGCACTATAATATCTCCTGCGTACCTTGGCCAATATCCGTAAGATTGGTTGCCTTGGCCGAAATACGTTCGGAGATCATCAAATAATATATTGTTTTTAGTTTTTACATTGCAATGCAGATTTGTTTATGATAGAACGAATATTCTTCGTAAAAATGCGGAATATCAGGTTGCCATAAAGTTTTCTACTAAGAAATTTAGACCCACTTTTGAAAGTAAAACTAGTACAATTTTTTTCAAGCCAATTGCCGGACATGCCATATCCCACATTGTAGATCTAGGGCTCAGTCTAGTGCAATGAGACCTAATTCTAGGAACACGATGAGTCCTAGATGGTCTAGGTTTGTGGGGCAGGTTTCATTTTTCTTTGCTGATCGCTTTTTTCCTATGTTTGCGAAATATGCGGATGTTTGGTTTGCTGTGAAATGAGTTCTAATCAATAAGCCAGTTCAGGGTTCATTATAATTATTCACGTACTACCTATCTACTAAAATTTATTTAAAAAAAAGTTCTAACAACACACTTTTTGATTTGTATATTTGCAAGGTGATTTTAGATTAAGTAAGTAGTACTTATAACTTTTATTTCAATAACCCAACTTCATAAAATATTTTTTGTTAGGTATATTTATTCAATGTTTATTCAATTCAACCTGTGTTGATGCGGTACATCACTAGAATAAATCAGCTGCATCTCTTTACTCTTTAATTGTAAGAGTTCTCATTGGTTGAGCTTACAACTACCTGTTGCTGTTCTTTTTATAACATCTCTGGTAAACGTGGTCGTGGAGCCTCCATCGTGATCTTGCTGTTCTAACTATCCAATTTTGGAAACAGGGGTCTACTCTGAAGTGACGATAAACGAAGTATCGGCCGAATATCGAGGTGTTTCCTACAACGAACTTCCTTCGATCGGATCAGTCGCGCCGTTTTTTCATTCGGTCCGATCGAACTCTATTTGACAGGTATAAGGCTAGATAATAGAAAGCTTATAATATTAGTGAATGTGATTATTCTCTATGGTGCCGAATGAGTTGTGAACATCTGAAGCAATTTCGTAGTAGGGTCAAAGAGCTGTCTGTGTGTAATAAAAAACACATACTTTTGAAATAAGCAATTTTTACACGTATTTAAAACCATAAATACATTTAAAAACTCAAATTTCTTTCCTTAATTACAATTAATAAACCCGGTAATGAGGTGATATTTCTCATTATGGTGTTATTGCTCTTTGTTGCTTTTATATAGTACCTACGTAATAACAATAACTTTAGTTTATTTACTGTAAGTTTATTAATAAATTGTTTTTATTTACTTCCAGGTAATCTACAAAGTTTAATTTTAAAGTTGTTGCTGAAATTCAGCATTTAATGGTAAGTCTAAACTCTTAATATTCCTTTCAGTGATTTTTTAAAACTTTAGGTTCAGTATAATCTTAATATAATTATAGGTGTATGTAAAAAATGACTCGAAAGATTTTAATGATATTTTAGATGTGTTTGAGTGGGACCAAGAAAAGCTTAGATAAATAAGTACCTATAAATGGCAAAGCTGCTGAGGGGATATTAGGAGTAGTTTGATATAAAAACCGACCCATTAAAAATAATGATCGTTTGGTAAGGTTTATTATTGTTTTAAAAGCGGATTGCAAACTTCCATATCTCTAAATAATATCTACTAATTCTGCATGTGCCTAATAGGTACATGCGGAAGAAGTAGTGCGCACAACCAAAGCGTATTATAATAATATAATAAGCTAAATATATGTCTTGACCTATATAGGTAAGATTAAGATCGAGATAACCTCGGAGATCTACATGCTTGTAACGGGGAACCTCTTATAAATTTTTGTCTGTGCCGACATTAGGGATGGGAAACTATACAAATTTTTATCGATATATTCAAGATTATTTCCATAGATTTTCGTCAGCCAGAATAGTGTACTTTTATTTCTTTAGTTTCAGTTAAAAATATAATTTAATGTTAATACCTAGGTCTAAAACTACATTTTATGTTTCTTGATTTGACCGAATTTTAATAAAACATTTACGAAAATATGTGTTCTATTTTTGTAGTCCATTCAGAAACTGCAGAAAATCGCTAGTACTACTGACGAGCATATTAACAAATTGTGTATAATAATAATAATAATTCTTTATTGCATAAAATATGGTATGTATGTCTGACTGTAACATATATGTGGTATTTATTTGTTTTAGGTACAATCTGGTCAGCTTTAACTTTTTTATTTTTACTGACCAATATCCTTCGTGTATTCTTACGTGAAATTGGGTACTTGAGTCCGACACAATGGTGGCTATTAAACAAAATTGAATTGAACTACTGACGAGCAATAAATGAATCTAATCAAATATATAACTTGTATATAGTACATCTAAGAAAAGCGTATTAAAAACTAAGAATACGTTTAAACTCAATGGCACTAAAAATCCTTGTAACATTTCGTGACGTGCCCACTTTCGATGCTTTTTGTCCGATAACAAAGAACCTCTTACAACAAAGAAGGACAGTGATCTATTTTAAAGGCACCTACTGAAAAAGGCAACTTTGTAATTGTATTAAAGAGAAAACAGAACTTTGTTTGTTAATTTATTCGATCAAATCTCTATGTACAAAAAACGGTATATTTCACTATGATCCCCTTGGGTGATATTACCTTGTGACAGATGCACTGAGTGGATAAAACAATAGGGGGCCTGATAATGAAAAACTAAAAAAAAATGTTTCCTTTGATTGCTTTCCCTCCATATAATAATAGGTACTAATTTACTGTACGAGGCTGGTTAGTGGCTTTATTTTAACTCTTCTCAAGTCTGACGCGGGCTAATTTTGAAGAAACATATCATCACACGTAATATAAACCTTAATATTACTTATCCAAGTACTAAAGCTACTAGCGCATAATAATATTAAAGTAAGTATGATAATGTAGTCGGCAATGAAGAATATTTAGGGTTTATATTTATTAATGATAAAATGTAAGTGAAAGTTGTTTAATTTGTAAAATATATTCAATATTATAAACTTAAGTACTTACATAAATATAGATACTTTAATAAGTTTTCATACGTAATTGAATTGTTTTCTTATTAGTTTACATTAAGTATAGTAAATAAAAGATTATGGTTTTTATTTTAAGCGTAAAACAAATAGGACATGTGGTAGTGGAAGTACTTATAAATTTCTTATTCAACGACATTAATAAAATATTAATTACGACACATCGAGAATATTCGTACTTAAATGCTATAAATTAAAATATCGATACCGCCATCAACAGAGCCTAAGGAAGAACGTCGATATCGATATAAATATAAAAGTATTTCCCATCCCTATTATCTGAAACAATGGATGATCGTAGTCGACGTAGCGTGGCGCCGCCGGTGGATCCGAACTTGCTACCCGTTAGTGACTATGTTTTTAAATAGTTTTATTGGATAAGTTTTATAAAACAATACAAAAAAATGTCATGAAACTAGATTTTCGCTTTCTATTAGCGATAGTAAAGATTAAGCTTTCTAATTTGTAAACAATTTTTTTTTTGTATACTTATAAATAAACTTGCAAAAATATGTTCTATGAATTAGTATCTAGGTAAACTTATAAAGTTAGCTAGTCTATAAGTCGACTTTTAAATAAAAATAGTGTTGTTGACTATACAATCCTACCGCATTTTAAAATAGATATGGTTATGTTTAAAAACTAGGGTAGCCACATCTACATGATCACAAAGGAGACCCCACTACCACGTTTAGCGGCGCATAGCGGGGCCAGATGAAAAAGATCAGTGGTTTGCTAGCTCATCGCCTGAGAGAACGCTTTTTAGACCAAACATAAATAAATGTTAGGTTATGAATGAATGCGTTAATTAAAGTCTTAATTAATTCCAAACTCATAGACACCCTACAAATCAACAAGAGTAGTGAGTGTGTTACGCGGTCGATCCCATGACCTGCGCCACACAAAAACTACTGGTAAATGAAAACTACATCATTTACGGTACAGCACATTCCCGGGTGAATTCATACGACTGTTGAAACATTGTAGTTCATTTGTCATGATTAGTGTGAGAATATTAATGTCATGATTATATTAATTGTAATAAATTAAATATTGGTATACAGGGTGTAAAAAGACAACAATGTTTTTTTTAATACCTCGTATTCTTGTAATTGAATCGATTATTTAAAATTATCGCATAAGTAAGTTTTGACAAAATGACGGAAGTAAATACAGATACTTAAATTACTGATTATAAAAGCTGATACTATACATATAAACTTTCCTCTTGAATCTCTCTATCTATTCAAAACCGCATCGAAATTCGTTGCGTAGTTTATTAAAAGATCTAAGCATACATAAGGACAGACAGACAGCGGAAAGGCACTTTGTTTTATACTGTGTAATGATTATGATGACATGTCGAATATTTATAATATTTCGCGCATTGAACAGTCTTCCAAACTCAACATAAGGTACCATCTTGAGTGAGGGTTGTCTCAAGTATAAAATACGACTATAAATACCAGTTAGTTCCACATAATAAAGCAATGTCGTGTAACTAATCCATGATATAAACTAGTCTATAAGTGAGACTCAACGGTGGCACTGAACGACATTCACCGCGTTTTAATGTTATATAGTTATTGATATAAACATGGTTCGCAATTATGTCATAGATACAGGGTGATATAAATATATGACATAAGCCAAACCTAGATATTTCGCCTTTGAAGACTCTCTATCTTGGTTATATGTTTGTATAAAGTATGTCATCTTCAGCCTGCTGCAGTCCACTGCTGGACGTAGGCCTCCCCCAGGGCACGCCACAAGGCCACAGGAGGGTTTTGCCCATAGTCACCACGCTGGGCAGACGGGTTGGTGACCGCAGTGTGATTTTCGGACTATGTTGTCAGCACGGGAAGCGCTGCTGCCCACCTCCCGGAAACCCTTAATCGCTTCGTACGATACCCACGGGCAGGCATGGGGTGGTACAAACTCTACTCTGCCGGCACCACGCGGCTAGTAGTATGTATGAATCAGGATTCTATTGATTACATAAATACTCATATTACTCGGACAGATATACATATATGTATTTTATTTCACAGTTTAACTACAATGTTACTTCATCATATACAAATAGATTAGTATTTAAGTTACACATAGATTACGGAAGTCTAAGTATACTTGATCTTTAAAAAAGTATTACTAATTCTTACATCGATACGAGATTCGTAACACACATTTCAAAATGATCCAAACTTAGCCCAGCATAAACAGGTTAAAGTCAAAAGTCAAGCACCCTGTACATGAATTACGTCTGGCACCCAATATCTAGACGAATGTTGCAGATTGTTGCACGGTATTGCGCAACACGTTTGCGCAACGGATACACTGTCAATTATGTATAGCTAGGGCCGGTAAGCAAGGCTTGGATCATAATTATTGAGTGCTTTGACAGTATTTTTTATTCTGTATTAATACGCAAAGCGAAATTTTGTACTTATTATGCGGAGAAACATGTCTTAGCAAGGAATCTGCTTGAACGAATTTACTTGAAATTTGATAGTTACTAAAGTTGATGCGGAGAAATCGTGAATGCATTATTCACGATTTTTTATAATAGTAATTTAATGTTTTACTAAAGTAGATAGTTCAAAATATTTCTTTCCTTCAGATAGGTAGTCCATTTTACATAAAAAACTGCTATTTTTGATTTCGGTATGTACTTATACAGGGTGTCTTTTTGTTGCCACCCTTAATGAAGGGTACATACTCTATACATCAAATAAAATAAATTTATGCCAGAAATATGCTGGGAAACGATGTATTTTTTTTTTTTTTTTATTACTTGATCGGGCGAAATTTATAGTGTCCAGTGTTTATACTTGTTTTATCATAGACACATATTAATTATTTCTCGTAAAAAATCTTGCTACACGCGTCAATGTGCATTTATGCAGAAAAATGCAGTCTATTTACTCATCTTTGGACCCTAATATTTTGGGAACCAGACACTTCCCAGGTATGCGTACGTACGTTGACGACCAAAAATCAGCTTGTATATTTTGTATGCAGTATAATGTTATTATACACATCGCAACTAGCGCCATCATCCAAATGAACTACATATACGAAAAAACGCACTCTACCTATAAATTATTTAAAGTTTCTTTGTGCAAGTAGACTGGTTTATTTATAAACTAAGAGTAGATATGTTTGTATGTCTCTTAAACACGGATGCCTTTAAAATTACAGTTATTTTTTTATTTATATTTTGTGACATAGCAGTTTAATAACGTTTTCTTAGCAACATAACTATACATCATCATCATCAGCCTATTGCAGTCCACTGCTGGACGTAGGCCTCCCCCAGGGCACACCACAAGACTGCCATGGGGGGTATTTGCCCATAGTCACCACGCTGGATAGGCGGGTTGGTGACCGCCGTTTGTTTGTGTTTTGGACTATGTTGTCAACACGGGAGGCGCTGCTGCCCACCTCCCGGAAACCCTTA
Organism: Carposina sasakii; assembly: GCA_014607495.2. NCBI lineage: Eukaryota > Metazoa > Arthropoda > Insecta > Lepidoptera > Carposinidae > Carposina > Carposina sasakii. Next base: position 5,894,975 of record CP053173.1, read on the forward strand.
ATCGCCTCGTATATATATCGATACCCACGGGCAGACATGGTGTGGACGAATTCTACTCTGACGGCACCACGCGGCCAACTGACTAGATAGGTAGGTTATATCCTACTAATTAAAGTAAAATATAGATATATTCATACAATGAATATGTATGTAGTCTCATAATAAGGGCGTGGTCTCACTTCAAGCGTGGCGACAAGCTGAGCGAAATAGCCGCGAATAATTACAGTTTAGCCAGCTGCTGAGTTCGCATAAATAGCCTGAGCGACTTATCAATTATTTTAAAGAGTAGAGCAGTGACGTGATTTTATTAGAGTCAAATAAATCTATTGGCTATTTTTTTATTAAAATAGAATAACTACGATGGAGCAAGCTGAGTCGATAGCGTTACGGCGCTTAAAAAGGTTCATGCTCACCTTACGGTATTGAAAAAGTTCCAATAATCAATGGTTTAATAAATATTTGAAGCAGTGTTGCCAGATCGTACATTGCGAAATTATCTCATATTTTTTGCAAAACGCATGATATGGTCAAGGTATCCAACCCTACCCTACGCTCACGAGTTGAAAATTCACGGGGTTAAAATTGGATGTTTACAAAATTATCGTAGATTTGACAAAAATATCGTTGAACGAATTATCGTGCGATACCTAATTTTAATTTTTATGGTATGACACTCAAAATTATCGTGGATCTACGATAATTATCGTGCATCTGGCAACGCTGATTTGAAGTCGCATTTTATTAAAGCATCAAGGTTTGATAGCCTATTATTTAAGTTAATTTAGCCTTGAATTTAAGTTGAGTCGACTCTCGTTAATTCAAACCTGCGATAATTCGAACCTCTCTAGTCACTTTAATTAGTCAATCTAGTCAATTCAAAGTTAATTCGAACTTACACGCGTCAAACACGCGACAATTCAAAGTTGCAGAGAGAAAGATCACAGAATTAGTTTGCACTAAGTACATCTGTTGCACTCCTCATAATTGTTTATTATACAATAATTCCAACTTTTTACTTTTCACGAAAATTTCGAACCATTTAATATTTCAAACTCTCGATAATTCGCAGTATTTTTAAAGTCCCTCGAGATTCGAATTAACGAGAGTCGTCTGTATATGAAAAAGTGCTATCCCACTATATGAAGATGATGATGAAGGCGACCAATCTCTACGGATGGGACGGAAAGCCGACACGACCGGAGAGAGATCAGGGAGATCAGGCGCAGGACCAATGGTTTTACGTGCTTTCCGAGGCACGAGCTAAGTGACAATTCCGCAACATTAAAATCTGTACATGAAATAAATTCATTGGTACAGGCCCGTGACTGGGAACGAACTTACGCCTCCCACTTAGAAGGCGCACGTCTTAACCACTAGGCTATCACCGTTTTATACTTAATACTAAAAACTTGAATCTGTATAAGGATGTTTGTCAGTCCGTCACTTTAAAACTACCGCACGGATTTTGATAAAAGTTGGCAATAATAAAGCTTACACGTCAGAATACCACCTAGTGGGTATAGTACCTATAATCGGACAAAGTCGCGAGCGTCAGCTAGCTATACAGATGCTAGCACCAACGTCACCAGACATTACACAGTACCGTTGCTATAGGAAGTCAATACAGTTAAAGATGTTAACTAACGTATGTATAAATGCGTGTACCAGTAACCTATAGAGATAAATATTGCAGTAATATTAGGTAATACGTAGTAACGAGTATTGCGATATATTTGTATGAGGGAGTACAGTTATTTAACTGTCCCCCGCTTAGGTTAGTTTTTATGTTTCATTTTTATATATTTTTTAGCCAATTGTTTTTACCAATTTTATACGAGTATTAGGAAAATCGACACTGAACTAAGACTAAGAACAGTTCGGTGGTACTATTTTTTTTCATTTTTATTTATTTATCATTAATACATATTTTACAAAGAATAAATTACAGTGTCTCATAAAGTTTATGCAAGTTTTTCCGTACACCGTTATTAACAAATAAGATTACGGTTAAATGATCTTTCCATCCAATCCAATGGAACTAGGGAAAGAAGGTATTAGGTATAACAATACCTACACGAAATTGGTTTCAAACAAAATGTAAATTTGGAAAATTTCGAGGAACTTACGTAAAGAGATATGTGTGGAGTAATTTTAAAAGAGATCTTACGAGGTCAGTGCCCTTGCAAATGTAACTTTAAATGCAAACCTGCGCATGCGAATATAGTGCGAAAAATATATTTTTGTTGTAATGTTTTTTTTTAATCTGGCTTTTTTTTAATTTGAGGAATACAGGCGTGTGTAGGTACCTACCTAATATGTAGGTATGTATGATGGTTTTTTTTTTGCAATATCATAGATATTGTATGCAAGTACTAATAGACTGTCAAATAAAAGGGCGCCAAGTGAAACCCCTCCGGTTTAATGGCACCCTGAACCTAATTGAAATTCTTTTAAAAATCTGAAATAAATAAAAAAAAAAAAATATTTTGTACATTAAAGGTAAGTGGCACCATGTGGTACTATCGGCCCTTGGTGCTCTGCCTACCCCGTAAGGGATAAAGGCGTGATTATATATACCTATGTATGTATGTATAAAGGTAAGGAATACAAAAAATACTAATTGTAGAGTCAGACCAAGAAAAATTCACGCTATTAATAAATATGACTTGATAAATATCATCGTAGTACCCGGAATCAAAACACGATCAATTAAAAAAAAAACGACAAAAATTACAAAACTTTAGATTACAAAATGATGGACAAAAAGATTCGACAACAGTCACGACATCTTTGTAAAAAAACATCGAGATTCTTTACTAAATCGATTGGTTTATTATTCATAAAATCAACAGGTATTATGTCATAATAATTTTGTAGGATAGATCGTTGAGTTATCTATTTTATAACGGCTCGAGGTATTGTTATTATCTCCAAGGGACAGGTTGTCTGCTCTGCCTTTTAAGGTAATTAGTAAAAAAAAACCAACATATTTTCACCGATATGATAAATAGGTATTTAAACTAATAAGAAAAGCTTCTGGTTATACTAAACGTGACTGTAGAAGCTCCTTTATTATCTTGCAGTTCTGGCTTCTCGAAAACAATAAGGCATGTGTATATATATATGTATGTAAAAGCTTAACTAGTGATCAAACAACTGACCCTATGTTGTTAAAATTATAACCTATAAGTTGGAATAACCATACATACTTAGTTGATACGTGTATATCTATCATGAACGTATAAAGAATAACGGACAGAGTGTTGTCAATACACAGAGTGAGGCATTCATAGTAAGCTTGGTATCGATATTCCATGGAGTCGGGAGGTGTAATAATGACGCTTTATCCACCCACACATACAAACCATAGTAAGCTCGGCGCCTACTAGAAAATACGCACACACGCGCAACGCGCCGCCGCCATTTCGGTGCTTCAATCTGTGCATTGACAGCATTACGTCCGTTGTTCTTTATACTTCATGCCCTCTATATTATATTTATATTTTTTACTTAAAACAATTCTGAACAGCGCGGCAGCGTCAAAAAAATCCAATTAAATAATTTTGTTTAGTCTGCTTAGGTTGTTAAGTTTTTCTGACAATATTACCAATATCTATTTTAAGTATAATAAATAACTTGCTATACCTAATCTATATTTTTATTAAAAACAATTTTTTCTCACAAGGTCTTTGTCTAACGATTTGTGGTAAAAAATATAATAAATGACCAACATAATTTAACTATGTATTTATTTTTCAAAATATTCAATTACCTACTCTCGAAATAAATAAATCTAGTAGATATATCGGCTCGTTTCCAAAGGTCCACGACTCTATTGTTCTTCTTTTCCTACCGGGTCCATGGAATTTGTAAAATATATTTGAAAACTTTCACATACGAATTCCCAATGGGTCCACGATATTTATCCGAAGTACAATCAGCAAAAACGACACAAGAGAATTTTGGCATAAACCAAAACTGTGTTTTTTTTTAATGCTTAGGTCAGTCAGCAGACGACAAGGACCATGGACGGTCAGTGTAAGATCGAGGTGATTTTTGTATTTCGAAACTGTGGTTTTAATGTGTTACAGTTTACAGTCAGCACCACATCATACATATGAATATATAGCGTACCTTATAATATTAATTATTATTATTATATAAAGTCAATTGATTAAAGGCTATATTTTATAAAAGTAGCTATTATGACTCCTGCAATATTGTTCTGGGAGGTTGCGATGGTTGTATAAATAGCAGGGTAGAAACTAAATGGTGTCACTTTATTCTTGACTGTTGAGTTTGTAAGACGTTACTCTGCTCGATCTCTGTTCTATCTAAAAACATTGCAACGATATAATCTATTTACGGCGAATCGGGTTTCTTGCTGCTTCTTTCCCCGAATGTTATATCGCCTGAAGCAGCTTTAACTGTATAAGTGATAAATAAATAGTTCTACATAGCAACTGCGATGTTTGACTCCGCATCCTGAATATACTGCTGCGCCAACGAGTAATCATCGTTCACAATTCAGAAGTGGGATGCCGGAAAATAAACCCGCCCTGCCCACGGGTGACGACTGCAAGAAAAGATTTGCGAAACATGGCAAAATCGGTGAAGAATGTACACAAAAGGATGGAGATTTTTTTTTTATGGACAACTGGAATATATTCAACATGAAACAACAAGAAACTGGAGAAACAAGAAGATGAAGACAATGTAATTACTAGAACCCAATCAATGATGCTGCTGTACTACCTAAATTCCATGCTGTTGCTGTTACTGTTAAGAGCGCCAGTGTCAAGATCTTTTAATGTCCATCTGCAGTGGGAGCCGATTCCGCATCACAACTTAAAGGTTAGATATATTTGTTTGTTAGCTCTGCTTATGTGGATACTTATACCAAAATCCTTGCTTCATACCGTACCGTTGGTACGTGATTTTTGTTTTAGTGTAGTTTACGGTTAGCGTAGGTTACCGTACGTAAATGTCGTACCTACCAGAAAGAAAAACTATGTTAGTTGCACAAACAGTACGTAAAGAATATTCGTATCAATTTTTACAAAAATCTTTTTACAAAATGTATCTATTATGCGTTTGACTTTATTGGGGTACCTAAGTATTTCAAATAATGTTCCGTTATTAAGTTTTAATTACCACTGCAGGTATGTTTGACTAGCAAGATTTATTTAGTTAAATTTAAACAATAATGTCAGTCCATAATCGGGAATATTGTTATACTAAAATATGTAAACTATAAATGCATAAGTAGATTGTATTGGTGGTTTGTCCTGTTGGAAAATGAAGATTTTTGTCAGCAAACCAGCAAACATGTTTTTATTACGTGGAGTTTTGTAGTAATTTACTTACATGCTATTTAAAATATAGGTACTTTGAAATCTACCCACACTAGGGTAATTATCGTTAAGATAATTTGGTTCTAAATTATGTTCTCTTGTTTCATGATCTAATATGCATCGATGTTCATGGTTATTTTTCCGGAGACCGTCGCCACCGCTTGGGGCCGTACGGGGGTAATCTGTGGGCCATACAGAAGAGCACCTGGCTGTTGTGGCGTATCAGGAGCTGCTTATTCTGGGTAAGATCGAAACATGTAATTTGTTTAATATGCTGTGTGAATTTTGCAACTTTAATCTAATAGTTTATGACAGTTTTTCAAGATACGGCTTTCGTGTATCCATGTCGTTATCATAATAAGTTACGACCCGTTTTATTATATTATGTGTAGATATGATACGAATAATATTCACCTTACAATAGATTCAAACCATGGGGTGTATTAGCATAAATGCGAGACTTTTGTCTGGGCTTTATGTTTCTGGGCTTGATTGTTGCCATCTTCTTGCTACGCCATGCTTAGTATTTGGGAAGGTGATAAGAGACTTTTGAGAAACAATATGATATTGAGTATGTGTACTGACACACGAAAGTATTATTTAGTATTCATTGCAACTACAATATAATTATTTGATCCTTATATATTTAGCGGGTATGCCGTTATTAGCAATCGTGATAAATAGGAAATGGAAGGTAAATGCGGCATAGCAATACGATACCCTAGTTTCTATAGTAGGTATATAGATAAATTAGGTAGTACACTCGTAATAATGCCATGCATCTTGGTAATACAGTTTGCTAGTGCAATTTTAGGATACAATTTAACGATGCAATTTCATAATGCACTCTAACAATGCGTTAAAACATTAGAGTTTCTGAAGTTCACAACAGTGTTGGTTAGAAATTATTAGTTTAGATATGCAGTTTTCCTATTAAATTTTGAGTGCAGTTTAACAATGCATATAGCAGTGTAGTTAGCTATGCAATTGAGCAATGCGGTTATAATACGGTATAAAGTTTGGTAAAACTATCTAGAGATGCAGTTCACTTTTTAGGTTAGAAATGCAGTTGACTAAACAATATACCTATAGAGATACAGTTAGAAGTACAATTAACTATAGTTAGAGGTGCGGTTAACTACGATTAGAAGTGCAGTTAACTAATATAGTAAAAGTTTTAGTTAACTATACAGTTAAGAGTTATACTAACAATACAGTTTAGAATTTCAGTTAAATATACAGTTTAGAGTTGCAGCTGACTATACAGTTTAAAGTTGCAGTTGATTATACAGATTAGGTTTAAAGTAGCAGTTAACTATACAGTTTAGAGTTGCAGTTAACTATACAGCTTAGAGTTACAGCTAACTATACAGCTTAGAGTTGCAGTTAACTATACATTTTAGAGTTGCAGTTAACTATACATTTTAGAGTTGGAGTTAACTATATAGGTACAGCTAACTATACCTATACAGCTTAGAGTTGCAGTTAACTATACATTTTAGAGTTGCAGTTAACTATACATTTTAGAGTTGCAGTTAACTATACATTTTAGAGTTGCAGTTAACTATACATTTTAGAGTTGCAGTTAACCAAACAGTTTAGAGATGCAGTTAACCAAACAGTTTAGAGTTGAAGTTAACTATACAATTCAGGGTTGTAGTTACTATACAGTATAAGATGCAGATAACTGTACAGTTTAAACAATTGAGTTTGAAGAATAAATCAATAAATAAATAAATTAAAAATAAATTTAAATAAATAAATCATTTAAAATAAATTTAAATAAATAAATAAATTTAAATAAATGAATTTAAATAAATGAATTTAAATAAATAAATTTAAATAAATAAATTTAAATAAATAAATTTAAATAAATATATTTAAATAAATATATTTAAATAAATATATTTAAATAAATAAATTTAAATAAATATATTTAAATAAATAAATTTTAATAAATAAATAACTTAAAATAAATTATTTAAAATAAATTTAAATAAATAAATTTAAACATATAAATAAATGAACTTTAAAATATTAAATGGTTAAATTAAAATAAATTTAAGTAAATAAATAAATTTATAATAAACTTAAATAAATAAATAAATTTAAATACAAAATTTAAATAAAATAAATATAAAATAAAAAGATATAAAATAAATAAAATAAAGTTTAGCACTGTAACTTAGTGGTGCAGTTCAGAAATACAATTAAGCGATGTCCCTTAGAAATACAAAGTAGTTAGCAATGCTGTTAAACAATGCAATGCATTTAAAGTTTACAGATTAGGAATACTGTTTAGAAAAGCAACCTAGCAACCTATAGACAGGTTAACAATACTAATAAAACCCAGCAATGTATAGAAAGTTTATGAATACATACATACATATAATCACGCCTTTATCCCTTACGGGGTAGGCAGAGCACCAAGGGCCGTTAGAACCACATGGTGCCACTTCTGACCAATTTTGAATACAAGTTTATGAATACAAGTTCACAAAATCAGTTTAACAATCCAGATGAGCCAGGCAGTTTAAGAATATGTTTGAATCACAACGGTTAGCAATAAATACAGTTTAGTAATATGGTTTAATAATCCAATTTTACAATGAAATGTAACAGTGTAGACCTGAACTGTAACTTAGTAGTTAAATTAATATTCATATTACAGTATAGAAATACTTTGCGATGATAGATATAATACAACAGGAAGTTAACATAATAATGCTAACATAATAGCATAATAAATATAAATAAAACATCGTGAAAATATTTAGCAAATTTAATGTCCCTCTGCAAAAGTCTGGTGCAGTTTCAATAAGTTCGACTAATGTAGATCACTTAGAATAATAACGTACCATATGAGAAGTAGGTACCTACGGTTCATGGTGTTAACAAGTCGTAGATACTGCTAGTAAGAAAATTTTTATTAAGGTTATTCAATTGAGTTCTAGATTTCTAATATTACTTCAATGTGAAGCTAGTAAAATTTATAAAATAATTAAGAAAAATTACGGGGAATGTTAAAACTTACTGGTTTAAGGCTATGTTTGAGGAAAGTATATTACACAATGATATGAATAGTGCCTAGAACTAAGTAAAGTCTATCACTGAGCTTTAACTGAAACCTGTAGAACTTGTCTTGATGTTGTATATGTGACTTAGTCTCTGTGACATAACCCACATTGTGATGTATTCAATCTATGTCTCCTAAACAAGAATCTACTCCTACTTAAGAAATGGAAACACCTTAGAGTTTTCGACCTTGTTCCAGCTATTCTCCTCTATGCTTGTACCGAAAATAATAATATTAAGTGTCTTTGTGACGTATGATCTATATGACGATGTTGTGTCTGAATTATCCATAGAAAAAAGGAATAAATTATCTACCTATTTATTGCAATTATTATACTTCTAGTTAGGTACAAAAAGGGGGAATCGTCATCGTTTTCAGCCAATTGCAGTCCACTGCGGGATGTACGCCTCCACCAGAGCACGTCACACTACTTGATCTCCCATTTTGTCGTCAAATCACTGCCAGCTCCATTCTTTAAGTCATCAGTCTATCTGGCTGGATATACCGATGATATTTTAAAAAAATAAGGGGAAATAGAATAAACAAAACAATAAAATAATTTCAGTGTAGGATAATAACTTAAATATTATACATACTCGTAGGTACTTTTACAAGCTTCAGAAAGTTAATTACAATGAACTTATAAGCCCCAAATAGTTAGCCAACTTCTGTCCAAAAAAAATGTACTATGTGAACCCTCCAAACTTAAGCGATTCGTTCGCCCACTATAATTGATCAGCTACTACTTCTCTACTTGGAATGCATGATTATAATAATTGACTCTACAAATAAGTAGATAAATAAATACTTATAGTACACACAGTTAAAAATGAAATAAGACTTAAGTACCCGAATCAAAACGAAAGAATCGCATACCTACCCGTTTGCAAAAGATGAAGTCAAAGAATAATGCAGTTTACTGTCAGGTCTGCCATTATAACGACAGTGTGCTTCCATAATTATTATAACGTTGTCTATGTGACGCTGTCTATGTGACCCTGTCTATGTGACGCTCGCTGTCTATGTGACGCTGTCTATGTGACGCTGTCTATGTGACGCTGTCTATGTGACACTGTCTATGTGACCCTGTCTAGGTGACGCTGTCTATGTGACCCTGTCTATGTGACGCTGTCTATGTGACACTGTCTATGTGACGCTGTCTATATGACGCTGTCTATGTGACACTATCCATATGACGCTGTCTATGTGACACTGTCCATATGACGCTGTCTATGTGACACTGTCTATGTGATTTAATGTTCTTTTTTTTGTGTGATATTATACTTATTGGGAACAGCTGAAATCTGCGTGAATTTTATTTTACAGATCCTCGTCCAACCCACTAAGAGTGAGCGCCGTGGGACACGGCTTATGCAGGATGGCCGAGTGTTACAGTTTACAGTCAGCACCACATCATACATATGAATATATAGCGTACCTTATAATATTAATTATTATTATTATATAAAGTCAATTGATTAAAGGCTATATTTTATAAAAGTAGCTATTATGACTCCTGCAATATTGTTCTGGGAGGTTGCGATGGTTGTATAAATAGCAGGGTAGAAACTAAATGGTGTCACTTTATTCTTGACTGTTGAGTTTGTAAGACGTTACTCTGCTCGATCTCTGTTCTATCTAAAAACATTGCAACGATATAATCTATTTACGGCGAATCGGGTTTCTTGCTGCTTCTTTCCCCGAATGTTATATCGCCTGAAGCAGCTTTAACTGTATAAGTGATAAATAAATAGTTCTACATAGCAACTGCGATGTTTGACTCCGCATCCTGAATATACTGCTGCGCCAACGAGTAATCATCGTTCACAAATGCCTTTGTGCAGAGAGACAGTCGTCGTAAAGACTCTTTTTTCATCTAAAAAAAAGGTTTTCCTGCTGATTGTACCAAACATTCTCATGGACCCGTTGGGAAAGAAAATGTTTATTATTTTTCAATATCGTGGACCTGTTGGGAATTAAAGTATGAACTTACATTTTTGAAAACAATAGAGTCGTGGACCTTTGGGAACAAGCCGATATATCTAATCTCATATGTAAAAAATACCAGCCACGCATAAAGTGGTGAGATGTAAATGTTTTTTTTTGTTTATTTTATCCCGAAGGAAAGGCAAGGGAACTAAGCCCATACAGCCATCTTTAGTAAATGATTTCTGATGAATGATTTATGTTGGATGATATTGATGACGATAAATGGAAACGTCGAAAAATTCCTCAAGAATGGGTGTAAAATTAGTAAAGATCAAAAAGAATTGCAGAAACAACTTACATGAGCCAATGGAGAGATCGTATTCTGATTAAAGTTTTACTTGGCTTACCTGCATATAAAACCATGCACACGCACTAGATTCACATCACAAGTAAACAAAATATAACTGATCTACTAGAAAACATCACTTTACAGACACATGCAAGCCATTTACAAATAAATTTTGATTTTCAGAAGAAAAATACACCCGCTCCCTTCCAGCTTTTCCCGTCGACCTCAGATGTAAATGTTCAGTGACAATAGTTGCTAGCTTATTGCGCCGGAGAGAACGCCCCCGACTTCCTTAGTCGACTCTTACGACACGTGCGGAAGTAGATGCAGCTGATGGTGATGTATTCTTGTGAAGGCCCGCATCAGCACGAGACATTTACATAGTCCGCATGCAAATTTTTCATATTATACTTACAGACACAAAAAATATCAATATGGCGACAATCAGACGCCATATTGTGAAAAATAAAAATGCTTTCATGCTCATGACAGCAGTAGGATTTCTATTCAAATTGTTAAAGCCAAGAATTTTACACCTTCACTTATTTTATGTTTTATTATGTCTCAAGAGACGGAGTTATATGTGACCTTTTGCATTTACAGGCACCCTTGATAATTCGTAGGTACTTTCGAATTGTTTAACATAAGTAAATTGTTTTGTTTTTGGAATACATAGGTACGTGCTAATTGGGATTTTAAAAGTTCCAGGCGCGGTGAAAATGTCTTTGAGTTCCTGCATATTGTGTGATAGTTCAAGTAATTATATAGTTACCTGATCATCATCTATACATATCATAATATTTTTTTTAAAAACGAAAAACCGACTTCCTCCCAAAACTCGAGCTTGCTAAAGTAAAATTTTACTAAAGGGCAAATATATATTGCGTTAGCCGTGTACGTAGTTTAGAAGGCATAATATTGTCAGATTTACTCGTATATGCCAGCAAATGATTAAATAGGCCACATGACAAAAGATAAACAACATATAATTACACTCCTTCTTCCTGCCCTGTTCCCAATCATTTGGGGTCGGTGCAATATGTAGGTACTCTTCTTACATTCATCCCTATTATCCGTCATCTCGTTATTCTCATGTCTACCTCTTCCTCTATAACCATCTTACTTCGGACACGGCTTAACGCAACATATAATTTCACCACTTAACACAATTATCAGTCCACTACTGGACATAGGCCTCCCTCTGCCATAGGGGGATTTTGTTACTAAAAAGTTCCACTATCTGTTTTTCGGCGGCTCCATCATCAGACCCTCGTTCCTTTATATTATGTGTAGCTGACCAAAATTCCACTTAACATATAGGCTACTTTTTATCCCGGGAAAATGTTTTTATCCCGGATAATTTCGATATTTTATTTTTTTTCTGTAGTCCACGCGGACGGAGTCGCGGGCGTCCACTAGTCATTTATAATAAAAAGAGCTACACACTGCCTTAAGCAAAAAATAGAAAACAAGAAAATAAATACAAACCTACGTAAAAAAATATTTCTGTTCATCGTTCGTCTTGTTAAAACCCGAAGATGGCTCAAAAGATTTTTATTTTTTAACTAGGTTCAGATAGATGGCATTTTTTAAAAGATTGGTTTAGTACGAGTAAATAGTGCGTGAAGAGGTTACAAATAAACAAACTTAGGCATTTATAGTTGGGATGATTTTTTCTGTGTGTATTACAGGGAAGTTTTAAACTATTTATTCTTTTTGATGGGATTTCAAATAAGAGATCTAGTAATTTGTAAATATAAGTAGGAAGTTAGAGAATTAATGGAGGTTGTCGCGTCAACGGGACGTAGCGGGGCTAGAGATATATTAAAAAGACCCGGCAGCTCGGTGGTTAGAGCGCTAGCACGGTATGCAGAGGTCGTGGGTTCGATTCCCACTCGAGTGAGGAATTTTTTCCATTTCTTTATTAATAATTTTATAAAAAGACTTTTTTATAAATGAAATTGTAGGGCCCGGTGGTGGGCGCACCCATTGTGAAAAAGACTTTTATAGGAGACACTTGAAGTCTCCTAATATAAACTTAGGTGCCTACATATTGGTACATCAACCAATTCATTCCCGGATATAAAAAAATATCTTTTAGACCCACAACATGATTAGATAACAGACACATCAGCACCTGCAAACCGCTGTTCACAACACAATCAAGGCAGACTTTCATCTGACAAGCGGACATGCACGATCGACCACTTTCACTCTAAGGTACTCGGCTCGAGACGAATAAACTATTAAATATATACCATTTGTTATTTAAGTCTGGCTGTAGCATTTCTATGTTATAAACTTATACGAGTATATTAGGGCTGTGTTGCTAAAAATCGGGTATACATCGAGGGTTCGCCCACCACCGGGCCCTCCGCTGACCCTCGATGGAAACTTGAACTTCCGAATAGTGACGCCCGATAATTAAATAACAATCGGGTAACCAGAACTAGAACCAGTAGGGTCGCGATTCGCGAATGAGACTTCAGATGTAGGAGCATCAGTGATAATTTGCTAGCTGATCGCTTGAGAGAACACTTTGTGTCGACTCTTACGACATGCACGGAAGGAGGTGCAACTGATGTATTCTAGTGAAGCCCTGCATTAGCATGGTAGGTTTTGATAATGAAATTATTGGAAAATATCTAATTTCCTAATAGAAAATTTGAATTTTATGTTTGGGAACGGTTGAGGACGGTTTTATTATATAATTTCACAGAGGCTATAGGTATAAATACATACATATAATCACGCCTATATCCCTTACGGGGTAGGCAGAGCACCAAGGGCCGATAGAACCACATGGTGCCACTTCTGAAAATTTTTGCGGGTATAGTTGAGATGTTCAAGGTACGAGGTATAAATGTCTCTATAAAACCTACACTAAAACTCAGCTGTTATGTTAATGTCATGTTTATTTGTACACGTAATGTAATAATCACATTACTCATTACAAAACCACATGTTTTTCTATCCGATGTGAACGATAACAGTTTTACGCTCCGCGGTGCGCAGGAGTGGGTTGATGGCGTGAGATATTGTATGTTTATTTTGAGTTAATATGGAAGAAATTATTCTTATTCTTTATTGTACACAGAAAAACAAAAAATATTTACAAAGATAATGTACAAGGGCGGGCAGGCTTTTCTTTTATAGAGATTTCGTCCTAACTATTTAAAATTATGATATCTTTAAGGTAAATAGTACATAAATGAATATAAATTAATTAGGGAAAAACCCAGGAGAAAAGGGGTTGTTTTTTTTTACAATTAGATAGACAAACATTTGACCGCCATCGTGCCTGGTGTTAAGCAAGACGCGGCCTAATCTATCTGGATAAAGTTTCAACCGGAGTGGGCCACTATAGCGAAAACAAGACAAGTGTGGGCTCAAATCAGGGAGGACTTTGCCCAGCAGTGGGACCCGGTTTAGGCTATTAAAAAAATAACTTACCAATCCGATTCGACCGATCACAATTTAACTATATTTTATTTGAATTAATCACCAACTTTTTTTGTTCCAGGTAACAAAGCCATATTTTTAGATGAAGAAGAGCGAGATGACATGATATAACTTAATGTAAGATACAAAGAGAGAGAAGATAAGTTAAAGTGTACACGTGGGTAATCATGAATTCTTAAAGCAGGTTTGTTACCATTGTGGAAGCAAGATGTCACTATGAGATACTCGTAGTGACACTCGATTTCACTCACAATGTTTAAAATCCTGGTTTTCGTCAGTTCGTTCATTCGTTATTAATTCTCTGCCGTACAGAAAAAAGTCTTAGATTAAAATAGTCCACTGCATAAAAATGTGACGTTACACGTTTAAAACAAATACCCATACAAATATGACATTAATTAAAGTACCTTACCAACCAAATAAATAATCCTGAATGTAGGTACTATAATATCCTTTTCAAATGCTAGTTAATCGAATCGCAAACTAATTAGTATTACTAGTACCAATATGACCAAAGCAAATAATTTAATATCAACAGGTATTTAAAGTTCGACCTACAAACTAGGTTATACGACCTTGGTGATCTAGAATGGTCTATGACTAGAATATTTGACCATCCAGTTGGCTGTTTTAGCGATTATATAAAGCACAAAATATTTTGTATCTATTATAAATGTTTAGAGGCTTTATTTATAGCAAATTCTTAGTTCAGTAATAATGTTACATTGATAAGAAAATCCGTAGTGCAAATATATGATTGAATAAAAACTTATTTGCTATCGGGATAAGTTTTAAAAATGTTTTTGCTTATGTTTGAACTTAGCTTAGCAATCATCCTAAAGATATGGTAAATAGATTCGTCATCCGAGTAATTACGCAGTGGCTCAGTGGTTAGAGCACTGACAAGTCAGTAGAGGGATGCAAGAGGTCGTGGTGTTCGATACCCACCCGGGCTGAGGATTTTTTCCACCTTCTTTACTAATAATTTTCAATAAAAACTTATTTGATTAAGAAGTTGTTCCTATGTTTGAACTCTAGCCTACCCCGTAAGGGCAATCATCCTAAACTATATTTTTTAATTATAGATTTTTTATATCTGTATATTACGCAGATAAATTTTATTCAAAAATTTTTGCTCTAAACTGGCAAATCTAGAAAAGTATAGTTTTATATCTAGAGAAATACTTTGAGAACAGTTAAGAGTGGAGAAAGTGTCCTTCTATTACACCAAAGTGTAAGCACCATTGTCGTGATTGACATGTAGCATATGGTTACGTAGTCTTGCAAAAGTGAAGTGGTAGCAAGGCGACAGCAAAAACTGTAAGTACTTCGCGTTGCAATGGCAAATTCTTCAATTCATTCTAATATCTGTATTTATATATTCACAGCTATATTACTAAAAAAGGGTAGCCGCAACGGGATATTTGTAGAGATGCTCTGTGACAATGACATGAAATTTTATTTCGTATAGTGGACGGACGCGCGTTTATGAGTTTTACACGTCGTATTTGTAAAAAAATTGAATGACAAGACAAAACCATGTCAATAGATCCTCAAATGAAAGAAGATATCTACCTAATCATTTCCCAAATTTAAATAAAATATTCACACATACGTACAACACTTCATACTGGTGTAAAATGTTACATGACGTTCTGAAAACCGTATTCAATGACCATTTCATTGGCCAGATGTCGTATAGCTTTGCGCACGCGCCGATCGACAACGGGACAAGATGGACGCAATCACACTTATGGAGCCCATCTCGTGTGAAATGCGAACTATTTTTATTATTATGATATTGTAGAGAATGTTTATGGCATATAGCGATTTATGATTTTAAGAATTTTCGTGTTTCTTAATGACGAAGTTGAATTTATCTGCTAACCACTTTTTTAGCTAACTTACATAACGCATATCAGTGATAATACAGTCAAAAATAAAATTGGGCTTTTGTAAAATAAAGTTCGCATTGATTATTGACATTTTTAATGTAACCGTTGAGTATCAACCGTTGACTGCCGGTCGTAGGAAAGCAACGGAACTTTTCATAACACAAACATTTAGAAGATATCACAATCACCTATAATACTGGAAAAGGGCTGGCTGGCTAATGATGAGATATATATTTTTTATCTCAAGAACAAAGACATATTTCATCCCAGCTGTTATATAATTAAAGAACAGCTACATAGTATGTGTGACACATTACAGTGCCATCTAGCGGGAACACCAGAAACTAACACAACTTTAAACGATACATTTCATTATGACGTAGATTGCAGCGACACTCTCATCAGGCCAAAATAACGTGCACAATACAGTAATTTAAAAAAAAAACTGTCCAATTATCTACGTATGTATGTATATTGTTGGCACATAACGATCATGAATATGAATATGCTCGTAATAATAATTATTACAATGCACATAACTGTTACCGTAACTATATAACACAATTACGTAGAAGTAGGGTAAACGTCACAGTTATTGACGTGTTATTTTCACTAACAGTTTTGACAAGCTGTGTAATTGACTTCTCATTACTATTTCTTTATTGTACAGGCAATATATGTTATATGGAAAATGTGATAGCCCAGTGGTTAAGACCTTCCAAGCGGGAGGCGTAAGTTCGTTCCCAGTCACGGGCCTGTACCAATGAATTTATTTCATGTACAGATTTTAATGTTGCAAAATTGTCACTTAGCTCGTGCCTCGGAAAGCACGTAAAACCGTTGGTCCTGCGCCTGATCTCTCTCCGGTCGTGTCGGCTTTCCGTCCCATCGGACTATGAGAGTAACGGAATAGAGAGGGCATCTGTGTTTGCGCACACACTTGTGCACTATAATATCTCCTGCGTATCTGGCCAATCTCCGTAGAGATTGGTCGCCTTGACCGAAATACGGTCGGAGATCATCATGTTTTTGTGTAAAAATATTTTAGAGAGAAGTAGTTATAGTATTCAAAACATGACTTTACATAAATATAAAGGTAAATGCTTGCTGTTGGATATTTATCTTATTTATTTTATTTACTGTTTATTACAAATCTAAACGTAGCTCCTTTCCGATCCAGCTGTTCTGGCTACCCTATTTAGGGAACAAAACTACGGAATCTCCTCATCATCACGATCATTTTTCTCCATGGAAGCATACCTGGGAAGTGTCTGGTTCCCAAGATATTAGGGTCCAAAGTTGAGTAAATAGACTGCGTTTTTCTGCATAAATGCGCATAGACGCGCGTAGCAAGACTTAATATCTGTCTATGAAAAAAATAGCATAAATACTGGATACTATAAATTTCACCCGATCAAGTAACAAAAAAAAAAAAATTACATCGTTTCCCAGCATTTTTTTTTGGTATAAACTTACTTAATTGATGTATAAAGTACGTACCCTTAGTTAAGGGTAGCAACGAAAAAACATCCTGTATGTATGTATGTTCTGTATAAACATTGTTAATGGACCGAAATTGTGCATATTACCCTAAATGGTACCGTTCCATTTCGTACGGACTATATTATTAAATAATTTTGTTGCTAAATTCATTGACCGTGATCTTCGATTTAAAACCGTGAATTTAATTATTTTTCATATTGATAGTTGACCGAGATTTGATAGGTTGAAAACTAATAATAAATAAAATTTAGTTAAATACCAGCACAGCGAGTTCGCGACTACAACGTTGATCATATTAAATATTTTACCTACATTATTTAATTAAACAGAGCTATGCTTGGGATCTCTCTGCTTGATCAAATCAGAAATGAGGAGATCCGCAGACGTACAAAGATCACCGACATAGCTCAACGGTCCAGCACACTGAAGTGGCAATGGGCAGGGTACATAGCTCGAATAACTAATGGCCGATTGAGTCGGAAAGTTCTAGAGTGGATACCAGGTATCGGCAAGCGCAGCGTGGTACGGCCACCCGCGAGGTGGACGGACGACCTGGCCAAGGTCGCGGGCGTCGGTTAGATGCAGGCGGCTTCCGACCGGTCGGAGTGGAGGTTGTTGGGGGAGGCCTATGTCCAACAGTGGACTTCTCAGGGCTGTAAATGATGATAATTTAATTAATAACATGTAAATCTAGTAATTTCTTATTATAACCACACATAGTTGAATCAAGTGAGAGTTTGAAAGTTAATTTACAAGTAACTTACATGCAAAGTTTACAACTTGTGAAAAGTCGCAAGATGTGTATGCCTCTCTCGCTCCATCTTATGAATTTGCTTATTGAGAAAGCGAGACAACGGTATGCAAATGATAATGAATATTTTCCGATGGCTACCAGTATCGTGACCTACTGATCAGTCTCATTAATATCAAGCACTAACTTTATCCCGCGACTACGTCCAACTATAGGTAGGTAATTATATATACATATTATCACGCCCAATATTTCCCAAAAGGTTGGGCAGAAGTGTGCAAAATACATACCCAGTTTTCACCAGTTAGCCTGTTAAGTCCCACGTGGTAAGGGGTGAGGCTACCGCCGCTTTTAGGGCACAAATACAACAATCTACTCGTAGCAACTGGTAACGAATCCGAGGAAGTGTCATTCTAAATACCTATAGGTAGGTATTACCTCTATTCTTTGTAAGATTACGACCTTATTTTCTTATGGAACCAACCCTGGGAAATGACAAAAAAATATGAAAAAAAAATATTGCAACCAATGTATTCGTTTGATGCGCAAAGTACAAATGTACCTATAAAACTAACATTTTAACATTATGACATGGTATCTTTGAAAAAAAATGTTTGTTAACCGATTCTAGATGAATTTATGTAAAAAAAGGAAAATATTAAATGTAACTTTGGACTTCAATATCTTGGAAACCCGTGGTTTCCCAGGGGTACTTCCATAGAAAAAAATTATCGTGATGTTACAAAGAATACGAGGTATTAAAAGAACAACGTTGTCTTTTTACACCCAGTATAATACATATATGTATTTTACTAGGAAACCTATCCACATAATCCCAATATTATGGACAACTTCTAGAAAACTCAGGAATTTTCATACAATCTTGAAAAATAAATATGCGATTTAGAGTCTAAAATTTTGTGGTAAGGTTCTGTGGGTTCTGTACCTACTGTGGGTGTTTTTTTTATAACCTTTTGTTGCACCCTGTATACCTACATATATATACACACGGCTATATTCCGACCGGTCGGAGTGGAGGTTGTTGGGGGAGGCCTATGTCCAACAGTGGACTTCTCAGGGCTGTAAATGATGATGATGATATTCCCGAAACGGGTTAGGTAGAACTCCTGGATCATAAAGAAGATCTCGCAGTCACGTTTAGCATAGCAGTGACAGATGTAAACGTTCAGTGAAGTTTCTATCTCATCGCATGAGAGAGCACCTCTAAGTTCCTTAGTCGACTCTTACGACATGTGCGGAAGGAGATACAGCTGATGTATTCCAATAAAACCGAGCATCAGCACAAGACAAACAGGTAAAAGTTAGGTAAATTAACCCTGATTTCATTAGTCGACTCTTAATAGATGCAGCTGATGTACGCGAAGCCCCCGCATAAGTCCCAGACTAGTAAATTAAATCCTATTATTACAAAATTCAAAACCTATTATTACCAAGCTGTTATACTATTTAACATACTGGTATAAAAGTGGAGTAACAGGAAACCATAGGCCAGATGGAAAGTAAGGCCGACTCGAGGTCGCGCCAAGCTAAATCTCATTGTTCCTTGGGAATCGTACGAATTGTAGGGTAATTGAACGAATTGATACCATTCAATTGTACGCGATCGTATCTTTATTTGATTTTAAGTGTTCCAAGGACACGGGTATGTTGTTTGCCTTATGCTCGAAAGTTTTCCATTTTCGATTCCTACTACGATGTTTTTTTATCTATTATTTTTGCCATTCTTATGCCATTATTTTTACGTGGCGGCGCAATATGGTTTCCTTCGAAACTCACGACCTGACGCCAAGCCTCCTCGGGTATAGCTACTAGTAAGTGACAATTTTTAGCGTTTAAAATTCTTTATTATATTTATACCTGTGGTCTTTTGTTGGGTTGATATAGTAAAATACTTGACTAGGGATAGTA
The DNA here is from genome assembly GCA_014607495.2 of Carposina sasakii. Lineage (NCBI taxonomy): Eukaryota > Metazoa > Arthropoda > Insecta > Lepidoptera > Carposinidae > Carposina > Carposina sasakii. Next base: position 5,915,223 of record CP053173.1, read on the forward strand.
TGATCCTGCATTGGAGCCTCCTATCGAGCACAAAGAGAAAGAGCCAAAAATATCTTCTGGTAGATATGTAGGGTGACACGAATTTATATGAAACTAAAATAATTACAATTAATGAGATAGTAATACAAAGCAATATTTCAGATGCCTTAATAAGTGAAGATAAAAACAAAAAGATGCTTTCCGGATCTCAAATATTAACATAATTAAATAAGTCTTGACCTTTTAAAATTGTCACGATGCGTCAGCGATCATCTTTTAAATTGTTCTTACCTATTATCCTCAATAATTCAAGTTTAAAATATGAACTCGTGCGCAAGCGCATATAATAGTTTGTCTTTTGATATGGAGTTCCTTATTTATTTATCAAGATTTTACAACGTCCTTTATGTAGAATTAAAAATATACCGATGTTGATATTAACATTTCTGGTATTTACAAAAAGTAGATACGTTCATATAAATACGAAATGTAATTTTGTAATAAAATCCTAATACTTCTTAAAATACTTATCAAAATATACCTACCTAGTAATTAAAGCGGCTGTACTTAAAACATTTAATTTTTAATTTTCATGAGATTTTCTAGAAGTAAATATTATTATCTACCAATCTCTACAAGTCGTCACGCTGTCGACATGAAAGATAAAAATTCATTATACTTTTTTTTTTTCGGAAAACCGGATATAAAATTCGAATTTAACAAATATACATCTGCGGCCAGTGTTAAAAGTAAATAATGACAAAATTAATGCACTGACAAACTTTTTCCTTGACTTATTAAACTTATTGAAGTGACTACCGTGTTACTAAGGTCATTTTAAATAATTTGTGGGTTGTTAACCGGTTGGCATTTTCTGTGAAGTAAATATGCAAAAATGCTAATAATGTAGTTCAATCATGGCTGAATAAGTGACTTACTTGATTTAAGGTTAGGTGTCTCCTAGATGGGTAGGGCTTCCACAGTGCGCTGCCATCCTGTTCGGTTTTGAGCTTCACACTTCACACTTCATTTAGATCCAGGTCTTGCCTAAACTAATTATGTAAAATTTTATAAAGTGTTGCAGGGCTAAAAAAACTACCACACGATATATATATATACGAACAAATTTTTGTCGTTGTTACTTATCTTTTTAGCCTAAGGTGTTCAGCATTATCCATCATCCAGTTCAGGTAAATCCTATGCAATCCAATTTGGCAGTACAATCTTTTATCTCTTTTTTTGCTACTAGAAGAAAAACATATTATTTTTAGGCATCATAGTACATTATATTATTAAAGTAGTATACATGTCGTGGCCATATCGTAGAATTGATCATTTCATGAAATGGTCGAGCATTTCATGAAATGGTCGCATTTCATGAAAATTTCAACTGTCTATTGGCCACATCATGATATGGTTTGTGCAGATCGATGATCAAAAATCGTTTCTCGATATGGGCAACTAAACGCCCGATCATTTCATGAAGTGGTCAAGATTATTGATCATATCGTAAAATAGTTACATGAATCACCGGTAGAGGCGCTGCGCGCGTTTTATTTATGTGTGAAGATGGCGGATTTTTCTTTTTAGGTTATAAAACAAATTAAAGAGAGTAGGACTATGCAGAAGAATCACGGATAGTGTGTTATATTGTATAATGTATATTAGACTTAATGGTGGTTTATAATAATATTGTTAAACAAAAACCTTAGATTACGATAGGTTAGGTTAGGTTAGACTATGACAAATGACGCACGAGCCGAGCGAGCGGAGCGAGCGTGCCCACGCAGCGTCCGGCGATGTGCCAGATGCGAATCGCTTTTGTAAAGTCTTTTATGTTTTTAAATATTATATTGTGAAAATATCACATAAATAATAGCAAAAAAATCATACCATCATACCTTAGTATACTTATATATGGTGTACGGTATATATTATTTATATAAGCTCTTACCACATTCGGATTTTATGGACACCCTGTTAATACGATTTGGCCAAACGTGGATGACAAAATCGTGAAATGTAGACGATTTAACGATCTGGTCAAATTGAATTGGCCACTTCATGAAATGCGACCACTTCATGAAATGCTCGACCATTTCATGAAATGATCAATTTTACAATATGGCCACGACATACACATAAGTTAATGTAGTCAAAACTATTTTTGGCGATTTTTTCTGGAATCCATATCACAAATAACTAGGTTGACCTACAAAATTTTGTAATGAATCCGCCTATTTAAATAATTTGAAACAAGACAATGACATTGTAGGTCATTCAGCTCAAAGCATAGACAAAACTAGCCGTAGGGCAAGAGAAAATAACTTGTCACAATCACGCGCCTAAATTCGAATTTTGAACCTGTTTAGCGCGCTTTTTGCGGCCCGGCCTCGATAGCCATCATGGCGGCTTTTTAGATTATTATACTTTTTAAACACTTTCGATTTTGATTTAGTGTGAAGCTATTTTCGCGTGGCCCTTCTAACGGTTGCTGATTGCGGTCTTCCGCGGTTAGCAAGATTACGGTTTTACGGATTAATTTTAGAATGTTTTATGGGTTTCACAAGACGTAGACTGCTAAAGAACATGAGATTGGTTATTGTTACAAACAAGGAATTATTAACACTGCTGCTAAAGTTTATTTGTTTACGAGGTTCTAAAGATAATACCTACATAGGTTCTTACAAAATTATGAAAGGTTATAAACTAACTAAGTAAGTTTAAAATTACTGTAAAAACACTTTACATATATTATGTATGTACTTACAAAAATGTCGTGTCCTCGTCACGTCTCTTATAATAAGTAATAGCTCGTTGGAGTGAGGTTGCGGGAGGTAGGACACTTGGTGTATGGCAGGAAAGTTTAAAATTAGAACTAATGAAATACTTTTATCAGTATCCGGATCTTTTTTTCTGAATTCATCCCGACGAAAGTAAAATGAAATTATATAACCAATGTTATTTGAAAAAAATCATGGGGACTTCCATACAGGTTTCCCTTGATCGTATATTTTTAAATGGGGAAGGCGCATAAACATTCAAATTAAGAATTTTACTTATACCTTATAGTTCAATATAGTACCAAGGAGTTCTTTTAATTTTGTAGGTCCGAATATAGTTTGTGATATTTTGATACGCATGACCTGGTTTAGTCTAACTAAACTATAATAATTATCTTTTAATTAAATTAGTTGAGTATTATCTTACTACCTACCACATAGGACTAAATAGGCTCACTGGTGAAAAGTGGGGGTGTAAGCACACTTCTGCCCAACCTCCTTGGGGAATAATGTGCGTGACCTTTATGTATGTATGTATGTAAGTATTATCTACGTGATTTCATGTTTTGGTATCTCACAAAAGAGACCAAAATCCCATTGAAAAATACACACTTTACGTTCACTATAACCCCGTTTGTTATCAACAGGTTCTACCACTAAAGTTGAATAAGTCCAGTTAAGTTGGCTAACGGACTCCCGATATTGGGCCTATACCTCTGTTATTCTACTAGATTCTTCCTGATAAAAGGCCATCCATATATTACGTCACAGGTCAAGGGGGTGGGAGGGGGTCCTAAATTTTGTGACGTCACATTTTGATTCGATAAGCTCTAAATATAAATTTGCAAAAAAAAGCTAAATGTGATGTCACACTAGGGAGGGTCTCACAAATGTGACCAGCTGTGACAAGGAGGGGTGGGGTGGGGGCAAAATATCTGTGAAATGAAATGAATGAAATTCGTGTGACGTAATATATGGATGACCCCTAAGTTGAAACTTTGTGACCGAACAGCGGCGGTAGGTTCACTTACCATGTGTACTTTGAAAGGCGAAAAATGTGGGTAATTTGCACACTTCTGTATCATATTTATAATTACAATGTATTATTCCACGTCATAGATTAATGATAGGTCTTCGCTACGCATTATTCTAAGTTCTACGTCTATTACCAGAGAACGAGAATAGAACACTCCTTCATTCAAATCCTTGTCTTTTCTAATATCCACTTGCATGACATAAACATTCCAAGCGTACCAACATAACAATACCAAACTCAATAAATTAGCGACCTCCTACATCTCGTGAGAGCAGACTGTGGGCTGGTTTCACTTTCTATAGGCACTACGACCTCAATACCTGTGTCGTTCCTACTTTAAAAACACTTGTGCCGCCATTGTAGTTCTCGATTGTTGATAATAGAACCTGTATAGTGCCGAGGAGGATCTGATACGAAATCGTGTATGTCCGTAGAGAGAGAGAGAGAGAGGATTTCTCTTTAGATAATTTTTGATACCTATTTACTTAATATAAGACTATCGATTGCCAAATATCTAGATTTCGAAAGAAACCATAATATGGCAGGTAGATCGCGCTTGACATAAAAATATACCTATTACCTAAGCCTTGTGTAACTGAAGATGTTTACCTGAATATTCACAAAATATACCTATAAGTAGTATTTGAAAGTAACCAAAAAATATCGAACGATTCAATTAATCGATTTCATGTACTTGACATTCAAGACAACACTATTCGGCAAAATTACTTATACAAATTCAGATTTACGCCCAAAACAATAAGGCTTAATTTTAAATGAACAAAATTATTGAGTATGCGATTCGTGTCGCATGGTCTTTATGTTTTTACCTCATTTTAAATTTCGAATGCGCACGCGTTCGCAAGTCAAAGGTGTGATTCGATTCTTAAATTATCTACATTCCGATTAACTTTCTTTTATTTTATTTCCCTTTCTTTTTTTAAACTGGAGCCATGGCAGTGCCATTGCTAAGTTCAGAAAAATAAAGCACGGTTGTTACAAATTATTCTAATGACTATTACTTCTATTAAAATGATTTTTTTAAATAATAACCCATTAACTTCAATGTTAATAATGAACTAATACATAGCAGTATCAAATTAATTAGTTGTGGTCTTAATTTTATGCAGAAAGTGTCGCAAAATTTAACGTATGACATAACCAGTAGCGAATGAAACATATAAATAGGTAATATGCAAACAAAACTATCTGAAAATAATGGTAAAATAAACAATAACCAAGTCTTTTCATGCATATTATGGCATGCAAATTATGCCCATTTACATTACGCGTGTGAAAAAATATTTAGCGGAATGTGAATGTGTCAACTTTCACCCGAAAGTCACTTTTGTCGGGGAATCATATTCCAAGTTTTAAAGAATATGACGTTTCAATCGAATGGAATATTTGAAACTTTTAAAATTCTTGGAGTTCGAATAAAGATTATAAATCTGACAGACGTGGCGTTATTGTCGACAGATTTTTCTTATCTTAGAATGAACCGTTCGTAGTTCCAATTATTGCCACAAAACGTGAGTGATGATGCGAAATCTAGGAATATCTTCATCTGTTTCGTAAAGTATTTGTGTATTTGTCACAGAATACAAAATTAAAGTTTCGTGCGATGTGTCATATTGAATATTAATTTAATAATAAGACAATACTTGTCTTATGCACCTTTTAGTTTTAGGTTCAAATAGATTACGTAGATCTCGAAGCTAAACATGTAAAAAGGAACGCATATTAACTAAGATACGATGTTAAAACTTTTGTCAGAAGTGGCACTATGTGCACATTCATATAACTTTCTCCAAAAAAAAACTATCAAAATATAATTATTATTAATATAACTGCTAAATAACAGTATTCCCACATTATAGACCAACAAATAAACAATGACTCGAATTATTTAATAGACTGGTATCCATTATATGCAAAACCGTCCCGTTTCTCAGCATTGTCTTCGCAACTGGCACGTTGATGGTTTCATGGTGGCCCAGTTCTGCAGGTGGTGATGCCCCACTGAGGAAAGAACCATTTATATGATATTTTTAATTAATAAACCTATTTAATCACTTCGGTGATCAATGATATTACTTTTTTTTTCTTTTTTATTATTGTATTTTATTTATTTTTATTATTATATTATACTTATTTTCTTAGCAATGCAGCAATTTTAAGAGCGACAGCGAAGTCATCAAATCATTTACCTACAATAATAGCTGTTAGATTTCATCACGTGATTTCATTGGGCTTTTCATTGGAGGTATTATCGATACGATAAGCGATCTTCTCCAGCGCTCATAAAATAATAACATTGTCTAAGGCTTCTCATCGAAATTTGGAAACTATTAAACTAATTGCTCAAGTACTTTGAAGTATTTGAACATAAATGTACTAATTCACATTAAGTTATATAATTCATTTCGACAGTGATATATAGCAGGAAACAATTATTATATGAACAGCCAATGGACCTCAACAAGTCTGTAACAGATTATAAATTGATCTGGGTTTTTTTTATTATGAATATTTATAGGTTTTACGCAAAACAATGATTTAATTAAGTAATGTAATGTAATATTTTACAACTCTTGTTTGGCTAGCAATTACCTATATAGTCCATTCTATTACACATTTTTTCAGCAGTCCCACGTGGTAAGGGGTGAGCCTACATCATCTAATATAAACGTCAGATAACTTTAACCGTTTGTATCAGCCCTTAGTTTTCTCTAATCTATAGATACATATAAAATTATTTGTCCTGAATAACTGACGGATCAACAGACAACTTAAACCACTGATCTCAGAGACCAGATACTTGGAGGGTCTGTTCTTTGTATAACAGGCATCCGATAAGAAAGGATGAATTCATAATTCTCATGAGAATGGGAATTGTAAATATTACGCGCAGAAGCTTTAGGCGCCCGCTATATTTGATTTTAATAAACTCGATTGCCTTGGAATAATCCTCATGTTATATAACCTAAAAAAAACATAGTTTTTTAAATTAGGGAATTGCTAAGTAAATAAGACTTAAACAACGATGAACTCATAGCTATACTTCTTTAAGTAATTTATTAATAATTCCTTTTTCTATAGTATTATTTATATTACGTAATAAACAACTTTATTGTTATTAAAAAATAATTTATTGGTATCGGCAGAATATTTATTTTGTTTGTTTCCTTGCGTCTATAAACTTAATTATATGATCACAATTTAATACGATTACAATGCCTTTTAAGTGTATTTTTTTGTTTTTTTTGTTTATTACAGTTAAGTTTATTTCTGTGTTCTCTAGAAAACAAATAAAATTGTTACTAAAAAATATACAAGTTTACGTAACAATTGCATTAACTTTCAGAATATTAATATTTCAATACACACAATTGGATTGCAATCGTGCAAACAGACAAGGTCACAGATAACTAATCAAGATATTAAAACTATGGACAAAACCGGTACTTTACCGGTTCAAAGTTTACACAACACTAGTGACAAAGTTTTGAAATATCAGAGCACAGATTATATAGTATACTCGTAAGCTGACCGATATAGATCAAGTCTAGATTCGTTTTATACAACAACTTCTGTGCCTGACAACGGAACTAACGTTTTTTGTATGCCTCAATACAGATAATGTACATAGACAAAGTAACTAGCGCCATTATTCGAAGGAACTATTTTGACAATAATTTAACGATGTTTTCATAACTTTGCGAACTTCGCTGTCGCTCGTGAAATTGTCCTATATGTCTAAGTCCACTTTGCTTACTTTGTGCTGAACTTGGCGGGGGCACTACCGTGCTTTCAGAGAAAATACTTAGTACAATCTTTGCTTTCGTATTACTTATGCTGGGTACATTATATAAGGGTCCTACCTAAGCAGATGCAGCTCAATTCAGCTGATGATCACGTGAAGCCCTGAATCAGCATAGAAGGTGTTCAAATTACACACTCCCTTATGTAAGCCTTTTAAGACTACGTGGTAAAGGGTGAGCCTACCGCCTATTTATCAAAATAAACTCTAATTATTAATATTTGTTATTTCTAGCCTATTAAAGTAAATATCGTGAGAAAATCTCAGTAGCGACGGAATCTAGGTTGAAAATACAAAGAGGTTTTATCTACGTAAGGTAATGTTTATTAGATTTAAAGATGGCCGCTTATTAGAAATTCGCGTGTTTTCGAGTGTGTCGCACAGATTATAATAGTTATTTGAGGTTACGAAATTTATGAGTATGGTTAAGTTATGTAGGCGGTAACATTACCTATTCGAAGTTATTGCAAAAGTTCATGTTCACACGCAACGAATATTATTATTAAAAGTGCTCCAGAATCTTTTTAGTTAATTTAAAAAGTAGTTTAAAGATACAATGGTGATGAAGACAGTATATATTTTCGGACATGTTGTCAACACGGGAAGCGCTGCTACCCACCGCCCGGAACACTTAACATAACAGCTGTATAATATCTTTCGTGATCCTGCAGTTCTGGCTATCCCAGTTCTGGCTATCCCAGTTCTGGCTATCCCAGTTCTGGCTATCCCAGTTCTGGCTATCCCAGTTCTGGCTATCCCAGTTCTGGCTATCCCAGTTCTGGCTATCCCAGTTCTGGCTATCCCAGTTTTGGGTACACAGTAGTGCGTATAGTATGTAAGTCTATTGCTATATTATTGCGCACTATACCAAATAGGAATTCTGCCCCATTACCCCTATTTGGGGATCGAAATGCAAGCCCTATGTTACAAATCATATAGGATTAGTCAACTTCCCGCCAAACTACATAATACAACTCATATAAGTATATGTTTTACATACCTGCCTAAGTACAGCTTTAGATTGCATAGCAGTGCATTGGACTTATATTACCCACTGACATAGTTCACTGACTCTGTCGCATGCATAGCGCACGTGATTAGGCCGTCTCTTTCGCTCTCGTGTGTTTTTCATGACGATTTCCCGCCATAAAAGTTGACTTGTTTTGCAATCCGGCTTCTCGAGCAGTTTTGTCTACGCTTTACGCTAATCCTTAGAGTGATAAAGATGAATGAAAACTTTGGGAAAATCCTCAATAAAGAGTGTAGAATTAGTCACTATGGCTATTCCTCTATGCTGTGGCATAGAGCATAAATAAGATAGATAGTGCACAGAAGCAAAAACATTAATCACAAAAAGCCAACGTCATCTCACTTTCTGCCGGCAATAGTAAAAGTGAAATGGACAAAAACCGAATTGGCCAACATTGGAATTGTGAAAAAAAAGAGATAACATCGAATTTCGTGAGAACAGCGGGGTTACAGTGAATTGTTAATGGATTGTTTACGTGGTGGGAGCGAGAGAGCGCGATACACTGCTTATAGCGTCATCTCGTTCACGCAACGAAAATAATCCTACTTTGAAATATAATTACACAGTGATCAAGGCTAATACTATACAGTGTGTCCATATACCTATACATCATCATCATCAGCCTATTGCAGTCCACTGCTGGACGTAGGCCTCCACCAGGGCACGTCACAAGACTGCCATGGGGGGTATTTGCCCATAGTCACTACGCTGGGCAGACGGGTTGGTGACCGCAGTTTGTATTTTGGACTATGTTGTCAACACGGGAGGCGCTGCCGCCCACCTCCCGGAAATACCTGTACATACATATACCCAAAATGCACGAGTGGTTAACCAAAATGGCGTGGCCAAAACTGCAAGATCACTATGGAGATCCCAGAGCCATGTTTAGCATAGCGAGGTTAGATATACTCGTAGAAAATCAGCGAGTAGTTGCTAGCTTATCTCCTGAGAGAACGCCCCGAGTTCCTTAATCGACACGACATGCACGGAAGGAGATGCATCTGATGTATTCTAGTGAAGCCCCGCATCAGTAGTAGTTCGTTTTATAGAATAGTTCCTATGCCTGATTTCGGAACTAACATTGTTTGTATGGAGTAACACAGAAAATGTGGTCATACACATAGTACCTAGCGCCTCTATAAGCAATAAGTACAGTTGGCAAAAAAACACGAATTTAAAAAGAGAACGTGCGAAACTTTTACACTAAAGTGAGACAACACGTTTAATTATATCGCGTAAACAACTATACACTTTATTCGCATGTATTAAAATATTAATTAGCATAAAGTTTTATTCTAATGGAAGTTCTAAATTTCAAATTGCACCGGAAATAGTTGTTTTATTTGGACAATTGACATACTTTTTTTCTTTAAACACTTGACTGGTCTTTGAAATCTCTTGATAACCACTTGACTGATGAAGATAAAATTTGTTAGGAAGGTAGATTATGACTAGGTGACAAAAATCATAAGATGCTTAGAATAACAGGAATATGTATAGGTAACGGGTATTCTAAAGTTCACTATTCTAAAACACTTCTCCATTATATAATCCGTTATGATATGGTTGATCATTCATGATTCAGCTTTGTTTACTGAGATTTGGCTAGTGTATAGCTATCGGGATGAATAAATAACCTTGCCAATATGTGATTTAGACAAGAGATGGTAAAATTCGTCATCCGAGTAATTGACTCGGTAGCTCATTACAAGGCATTAAGCTCGCCCTTGTACATGTGTTTTTTGCTGTTGTACAATAAAGAATTTTATCTATCTATCTATCTATCTATCTATCTATCAGTCAGTAAGAGCACTGGCACGGGATGTTCGAGTTCTACTCAGGTGAAGAATTTTGATCCATTTCTTTATTAATAATTTTATATTCTAAAGTTGTCGAAGTCGTGGGCATGTGTTGAAAACATCGTGATATCTAATAATCATTCATTACAATCACGATTCATAAAATCAGTGCTTATTATCAATTAGGATACGGAAGTAGGTTTCATGCCCTAAATCACTAGAACATACCAACGTAATAGTGTCGTCACTTTCACATGTACGCTGCTAGTGCGGGACATCAAATATTTGTCCGCTGACCTATAGACATGACACGGATCAAATACGCATTACTATGCGAAGAGCGTTTAGTTGTCGAGCAAATGCAAAGATCAGGTTCTATCAACGTTTGGTGAAGTTTATTGGTAGAAAATTGTGAATAGCTGGTAAGCTAAACCATTGAAAAGAGGAAAAAATCCAAGTAAATCCGTTCACTGGTTTCCATACCTCTCACAACCTTGCACATTTTTACAAAATCAAAATAATCAGCCTTTTGCAGTCCACTGCTGGACGTAGGCCTCCCCCAGGGCACGCCACAAGACTGCCATGGGGGGTATTTGCCCAAAGTCACCACGCTGGGCAGGCGGGTTGGTGACCGCAGTTTGTATTTTGGACTATGTTGTCAGTACGGGAGACGCTGCTGCCCAACTCCCGGAAACCCTTAATCGCCTCGTACGATACCCACGGGCAGATATGGAGTGGATAGTATAATCTGAAATTATGAAAATTTTAATTTAAATTTTCAGTAAGTAGGTAGTGCATTTTTTCAGTGAACGCCACATAGTCTAGTAAAGAAAAGGGATGAAAGGCATATTTTACAGAAAGCGTTGTGCATAAATGTCAATGGATATAAAGGAAGAGATAGACCGAAGAAATGTTGCATGAAAGGAAATGTTGAAATGTATGATGATGAAACAATAAGTGATTTCGAGTCTCGAGGAATAGGTGTGGACTATTTTCATTTTGCCCTTAACATATGCCTTTGTTACACCCTGTATACAGTTTAAAGGCTCGAGCACACCGGATGCGTGTGCGTGCACGTAAGCGTAGACGTATACGTACCTCTGAGTTTAATGTATGGAACTGTATAGGCACGGGCAGACCGGATGCGTATGCGTAGACGTAAGCATAGACGTCAAGCGGTGACAGTTCTGTACATTAAACTCAGAGGTACGTGTACGTCTACGCTTACGTGCACGCATACGCATCCGGTGTGCTCGAGCCTTAATAGAGTTCTTAGTTCGTTATTCCTGACAAAATGGATGCCACTAGGTTACGAATGGACTCAATTCTCATCGCGTCCACACTGACCCGGTCTCGGAAGGTCTATATTTGCATATCGGAAGTCCTGGGCATGGCGGGAATGCAGATTTTTATTGTAAGACTGCTTGCAAGTGTTTTTTTTATATAAGATTAAGCACCATTGGGCTCAATGGATGCCATAGATTTGAAATACGCAGAGATATATCTTTTATATGTTTGTATAATCTTTGCAAGAAAATACTATTATTATGAACCCGCCTCCTTATTACCGAACTAGCAAAAGTAAAGCGATAGCGAAAATTGTACAAAAATCGCTGATTGCTTGTCAAATTCGTATTACGTAAAATGAATTTCGAAGGAACTTTGACATTTCAAGGCGAATATTGTACAATTTTCGCTATCGCTTTGCTTCGGCTTTGCTATTGCTTTTACGTAATCAGGGGGCGGAGTATACTACGAGTATGACTTGATGAATATATACAGGATGTAACAGAAAGGGTATGTTAAGCGAAAATCTATGTAAATAGCCCACTATAGAGATCCTATTTCCAAAATTTGAGACTCGAAATCACATTTTTATTTTTCAAGATTGTATGGACATTCCTGAGTTGTTTCGAAATTCTTCATACTATCTGGAAAAATAAAAATGTGAATTTGAGTCTGAAATTTTGGAAATAGGTTCTCTATAGTGGGCTATTTACATAGCTTTTCGCTTAACATACCCCTTATGTTACACCCTGTATTATGAGGAACGTGTAAGTGTTGGATGGACTGTTTAAGAGCATAGGATGATCTGAAAATAAATACATATTGCGTCGACCCAAAATGAATGGGAACAGAGCACTAAGAAGGTTAGGTCCGAGTATACTAGTAAATTCTTTCCATTCCATTTTGATGAGGTTATCTAAGTATGAAACTGTGACAGCTCCACTCTACTTCCACCTCCGTGTTTAGGTATAACAAATAATATGCATCAATAAAATAATTTCATAAATCGGCTACAGAATATTTCCTAAATAAGGTAACCGTGCGAATATACTACTCGTGTTTATTGCTAAAGACGCATCTCTCTTACAAAAGTTTCCGTTATGAAGTAAGATGAGGGTCTGAGAAAAAAAAATTACGCAATAAAGACAAAAACAATGGACGCAAAGTGTTTTTAAATGACCAGGTGCGAGTCTTACTAGATTAGACTGTAGAGGAGCTTTAACAATAGTGAAGTTCATAAAGTTATTGTAATATACAGGGTGTAACAAAAGGGGTATGTTAAGCGAAAAGCTATATAAATAGCCCACCAAAAGGAAGCTAACCACAAATTTTCAGACTGGAAATCACATGTTTATTTTTCTAGATAGTATGGAGAATTCCTAAACAACTCAGGAATATTCATACAATCTTAAAAAATAAAAATGTCATTTCGAGCCTCTAATTTTGGAAATAGGTTCTCTATAGTGGGCTATTTACATAGCTTTTCGCTTAATCCTTTCTGTTACACCCTGTATAATGAAGGAAATATATCGATAACTTTATTGTTAGTCAAATTATTACATTGTCTCTGTTCTAATTCTAAAAGGGGCCCTTCGTGATATTTCTTCTTATTTCTATCAAGTTTGCCTAATGCCAATAATCTCATGATGTTGCTGAGTTTTAAGATTACCTATAAGTTCATGCTAGAATTAGAAATTCCATTTCTTACAATTTTTTTCTGATTCATTTATAAATTCAAACTTTTTATTTTATCATTCAAACGTTAATTGGGCATGATTATGACAGTAAATTTTATCTCGGACAATTTGGTGCGGAATTTTGAAACAGTTGAGTTTTTTTTTCTCACACTTCGGAAGTAATGTGTGAGTTGTTACAAATGTAGCGGTGGTCACAATTAGTGACATGCTAACGTACAGTTGCGTTATACTTATTATATTTTATTTTAAAAGTCCCACGATTGCTGTTTTGCTGCCTCTTTATAGCATTTTGTTGTACTGGTTGTAGTTATTTCAATAGGTTTTATTTTATTTTAATAACTATTTAACAATAGTTTTAGTTAATACTCAAACACTTTTATACTTCTTAACATCTTAAAGACATCTGTATAAATAGAACATAAATCTGCGAGCGATATTAATATAGATATTAATATATAGATAGCTGGATGCGTTATTGCAAAATGAGAGTGTAAAATTTTACACAAGAAATTGAATTTAGCTACTTTTGAAGAGGGAAATGAAGTACACGCAATTAAGTAAAAGCTTCCAGGTACAACATTAGTTCTTCACTAGTGATCTCATTAATCTACCGGATTCTATTACATAATGTATTTTAAAATAGCATGTGCAGAAAAATTACTTCTAAATAATTCATATAATCACACCTTTATCCCTCACGGGGTAGGCAGAGCACCAAGAGCCGATAGAACCACATGGTGCCACTTCTGACCAATTTTGAGGGTATACTTCTAAATATAATCCGAATTAATGTAATAGATCATCGCCTACTAGTGACCTTGCTTACAACAGCGACTTTCTACATCATCTGGGGTATGTAATTACGAAATTAACTAGACCAAAGTCTAATTCAATATCGAGCTCCCACGGCTTTTTATGAAACTAATTGAAGTATATAATACTTTGTTAGAATTACATAGACACTAGCGCATATATCATGGTACTTACTGAAATGGGGTACTTATAAAATCGATAATGATTGATGAGTACGATCGACATTCGATCGATATGGCGATGTATTTCTTTTATGTAAGTATGTCAAAACTTTTATTATCCAATAGGAGCCGTTTTTGCGATTGGGATATTTTGAATCATAATTAGGATTTAGATAATTATAATCAATAAATTCAATAGTGTTTTAGATATAAACATTAGATTTTAAATCTAAAACACGTTTTGTCATGATTATTAAAAAACCAGCCTCAAAAGTAATACTGCTCATTCAAGAATATACTTCACGTTTAATATAACATATTAAAAACAAATTAAAAGTGTAGATATTCCTTCATTCAGATTTTAAAAAAGAAACTAATTAATTTCACACATTTTTATTCTTTACTAGTGGACGCCCGCGACTCCGTCCGCGTGGACTACAGGGACTACAGAAAAAAAAACGAAATGTCGAAATTATCCGAGATAAAAATATTTTCCCGCGATAAAAAGTAGCATGTTATTCTGATATGTAAGCTATATTATTATGAAGTTTCTTTAAAATCCATTCAGTAGATTTTGCGTGAAAGAGCAACAAACATCCTTACATAGGTACTTACATCCTCTCAAACTTTCGCGTTTATAATATACTCGTAAGTAGGATTAGGATTTATTGCATATGGCTGAGCTCAACAACATATCTGTTTCTTACGTAACCTAATAGCCCGCAGTCGGCTAAAGTTCAACGGGTTAATAAAACTAGTTGCCTTGGACGGACTATCAAAGGATTGGTGTAGAAATATCTCTTTTTGCATGTAATACTTTACTCGTATTATTATCTACATAAATAAATGTCTGATGAGGTCTGAATCAATATGCAGTTCTTATTTCGGCGTACTCAGTTTATTTTTTTTTTAGATATTTTGATCAAATCACGCATCTGGATTATTTGTCTATACAATCTATTTAATTTAATCTTTATGGTTTATAAGCCCTAAGCAAATCTAGGCCAAATGACTATAGTTTATTCTTACTTTTATGGTTTATTGTATGCAGTATTTTATTTTTCACAAATAAAGTCAATAAAAACATGAATAAAGGCGCGCATATCTTTTAAAGATGTTAAATTATAACTTCGAAGATTTTTAATACAAACATATATTTTGTTACAGAAATAAATGATGATGTAAATGAACCAATAGAAGCGACTAGAATAAAAAGAGAAGGAGTTCCAGAAAACAGGGGTATGTAACTTTAAATATCAACCATTCCTATACTTATATCTAATGTATAAAATATTTCTTGGCTCTTTATCATCTTTGCTGGAATGAAACTCTTAACTTATTCTAACTCTATGTTTATGCAAACTATTCTCTTCGTTTTAACTTTTAATTTTCTTTTATATTAATATTTTAAAAGTAAATTATAGGGACTTTGTATATTAGAATGCTTATAAAACTGATGATACATCTAATGTAACATTTTACCTAAGAACCGGAATTTTGGGGTATTTAATATTATTTTATAGGGCATTTATTTGTCTTTACTGCCTAAATATTGCTTTGGGCAATACGAGAACTTAAAAAATATTGTGAATTTGATTAAATAAGGCGTATCAACAGTTTTATTCAAGCCATTTGTACAAAATTAGTGCTAACTTGCTCGTTGTCTTTTAGTGTTTCTTATTATATCTATTTAGCGTTATTAATTGTATGTTTTTATTTCTCTTTCAAATCTAATCTGTGGCGTGGTCAACAAATCAACTCCAATGGAACCTTTGTAAAATACGCACCTTCACCCATCCTCTGAATTTGACTCGACGTTGACCATCAGACCTGACCGTACTTCTTGTAAACGACCAGCAACGAAATGACTATAACACCAAAGTTGGAAGGTATCACAGTGTGAAACCCCTCATCGGCTTGTTGACTTCCACGGCCAGAACCTTTATCCAAGATGGAGTGACTACGGAATTTGCCACACAGATTCTGGGCACCACCCTTGACAATGGACGAATATACGCTCAACTTCTCACAAAATCTTCCCTCGTTTTATATAATAAGCCCACAAATATTGAAGATCCAGTTATTGTTAAGCCGACACGTAAAAATCCTGATTTCGATGGACAATGGAACGTCAAGCAAGATTTAGGCTTTATAGATCCGGAAAAATTTGCTCTTAAAAATACAGATTACTTAGCTCCAAGTAAAATGGATATTGTTTATGCAAGCAAAGCTGCGCATGATATTAAATATTGGAATTCGCCCACAGCACCCGATAGTCATTCTAGCAATCATATTGAGGAGCCTGTAGGTCGTCGTGTACAACCTGTCAGTGAAATTCCGCGGTACGTTCAACATGAAGCCTTTAACTATCTTGACGGTCCAGCCATCGATAATGAAAAAAAAGTTGAATTTGTTATTAATCCATCCATATTAGAAAATGTTAATACTTTACACAGACAGAGTAAAGCTTTTGAACCTGTGACAGAGCCTATAAAATTAGATAGTCTTGTCAAAGAAGATTCAATAAACGAATCAAGTGTTATCAAAGTTAAGCCGAATTTTGATTTACCTACGTTTACAATTAAAAACGAGTTTTCGCCAATATTTTATTATATTGATAACGTGGAATCTCGTCGGCCCGATGGTTTGTCTTCTTCACAAACGAAACTGCCTAAAAAATTGTTTGGACAAAAGAGTGAGTCAAGACCAAAGAAAACCTTCACATATGCCGGATTTGCTGATTTCACAACTGTAGTCGGAGATACTGTTATTATTTTTAGTCCTAATACTGCTAGTAGCCCTCAAAACCCACAAGAAGTAAATGTCTTCCCTTCTGCAAAGCGTGTCGACAAGTTGGCAACTAAAATAACATTCCTATCTGCAGATATCCCTGTAGCTACTTCTACATTCAAAGCTCATGATTTGAATGCGGCTACCAAGCTAACAACTCCTAGTAGTAGTAGTGATATACGTGATGAAAATCGGTCTGAAAAAGCATTATATAATGACGAAGAGAGCCTTAAAAAAGTACTATACGAAATTGATGACAAAGTTCCAGATGCTATTAGTGTCCAATATAATAATGGATTTGACTTCAACGTAGATGTCATACAATCTTCAGAATCAGCTGTGACCACAACTGATAGTATAAGAACCACTGACGATTTAGGAGTTATTCCTATACACCAATCTTCTCATGCTACTGAGCCATTAGGATCTATTTACCCATCTTCTACTACTAATGATGACGCACCAGAAACATCGCTAGCAATGGATGATATGGCTGATATTTTATCAAACTCAGAGGAAGAATCAGAAAATACTGCCGCTGAAATGACAGAAGCATCAGAAGAAGAAAATGAAGATACAACAACAGAATCAGAGATAATAACAACAACTGAAAGTGGACACAGTGAAGAATCTTCAGAAGAGTTGGAAACAACCACAGAAGGAAAGTTTGAAACTCACGATGACGTTGTGTGTACTAATGGTATAGAAACACAATCGACAATGACCACTGAGTTCAAAACTTTAACATATTTGACAACATATTTTATACCCTTGGAGAGTACTGAGACTACTACTTCAGTGAAATCTGATGTTGTGGTGGAAAGTAAATTTGGATACATCACTAATGTAATTTGTAAAAATGACTTTGACATTCTACCAACACCTGTGGTATCAATAAGCAAATCAGAGTCTACTAAAGAATCTACTTTGCCAGTTAACACAGAAGTAACTACTGAAGCCGATTCAGTCACAACACAGGTGGAAAAAGAAATAGTAACGGCATCTAAGAATGATGAGGTGACATCTACTAATAGTGAAGATGAACCAAGAGAAGATAGAAAGGATATTTCTACAGTAACTACCACTGAACAAATAACGACCAATCGAATTGAAGTTTCTGTAAGTACAGAAAACTCAACTACACCAACTGAAAATCCAATCACTGAGGAAAACACCAAGGAAGATGACACATCGGAAAATGAAATTGATCTAATTTATAAAACGCTATACACCACATACACTTACTTTACTACATTCTTTGGAGACCACACGTCAAGTGTAACTAGCCATAAATCAATTGTAACAAATATAATTACATCAACAATAGATCTATCTCAATTAGATCCCTCTTTACTTGGAGCTTTTAATGAAGATGAAATTGCACCAACTAGTGTAGGTATCGGCCGTCCAACTGAATCATATGCTAGTATAGTTGACTTAGTAAAAAATAAGGATGTCATTGAATCAGTGGAGATTGGTGAAAAATATAGTTCCCAGACGCCCACTCCATCTTTGGGTGATGATATTGCGAGCATTAACCCAGATGCTGTGAAAACATATTATACCACTTATACCTTTTTTACAACGATATATGTTGGATCCGATGCAAACGTTTGCAGCCGTAGTGAAGTTTACACAAACTATGTCGGTCCTGATTCACTTATACCAACAAAAACCAACCCTCTTGCAGTATCGAGTTCAAGAGCACAATTTGATTTTAGAAATTGCAAGCAAACTAAAAGAGATCCACCGGCTAATGCTGAAGAAACTTCTTCTATGGAAAAATCTGTCAGTATGGAAGAAAATAGTCAATCTCATGAAGATTTAACGAGTGATGTCACACCCAAACCTAGTCCACTTGAAGTTGAAATGTTATTTAGCGTAGAATCGAACCCTCTGGAAATTGACAACTCTTTTGTAACTGACGTTAAATCATCATCTTCAAAGGGAGAACGCAAATATTTAGACAATAATAACGTATTAGAAGATCAAATTAGCTCTGAAAGCAACATAGATGAGATTATGCCATCACCTACTCTCTTGTTACAAACTAGTTACACAACATTCACCTATTTTACTACAATGTACATCGGAAAAGACTCAAGTAAAATCAAAAGTAGATTAGAAACTGTAACAAATGTAGTTACTGAAACCATCACTCCAAAGAAAGAAGTAGAAGAAGAAAGTAATTTACCAATCACATACTATACAACATTTATATATTGGACAACTTTGTATAAAGACAAATCTACAACAATAACGACACGAGAGGAAATCGTGTCAAACGTAGTCACACCTATAGGTCAGTCTGTGGCCACCATTAGTCCTATTGATACAACTCCCATTGACGTTGAAAGTGTAGTACCATCCAAGGAATCAAATGTTGAGATAAAACCTTCCATTGTGGATGAAATTTTGGAGCAAGACGATGGAAAAGCTACATTTTACACAACCTATACCTACTTTACCACATTTTATGCTGGAAATTCATCTCAAATCAGAAGTAGTTTAGAAACTGTGACAAACATTGTTGATAACACAAAGGTGTTGGAAGATAATCAGTTAGGTCGAAAAGTGGCATCTGGTTCAGGAGACAAAAATTTAATTCAAGACAATGATGGGAAACCTCATATAAATCCGACTAACGTAAAGGAGGAAATCACTCCGACACAATTAGCTGATTTAGGCTTACCAAGTACCACAGTTTTATCTGGTACATATATAGATAATTTGTTTGCTGAAGTTAAACCTGTTCAAAATGATACAAAGAAAGAAAGTGAACCGAAAATTCTATTTTCACAAGTTGCTGTAATATCGGGTGACTCGACCATAGTCACAAGTGATAATAAAACATTAAACCAAACAGAATCTACAACTTCCGGGTCAACAACCACAGTTTCTGAAAGTACGGATGCAACAATTGTAAGTCCTACTCCGCAAGTGATTGAAAGTTCAGTAGGAGAACCTGAAACAACCACTGAATATAAACCAGATTCTGAAGAAGAAGAAGAAGATGACAAGAATTCACGTAAAAAGGGTCGACCATCTTATACACCCAAGAAACCAGCGTTTACACCTGTAATTATACCATTTGCCTCAATAAAGAACAGGCCCACATTTAGTTTAAAGAGACCATTGTTAATTAGTGCTACTACTATAACTCGCTTAGATGTCACTCCAACTATAACTGCTACTCCTCTTCTAAAAACTGTAAGACCTAATGGGTTTGGATCAAGTAGAAAACAGTCTTCATTTTCGCCATCGGCTAGTGGAGGTAGAAAGTTCTTTGGACGCAGCAGTTTAGCAAATCCATCTGCTAATATTCCATCAGCTTCCAGATCTGGTGGGTTTGGTAGAAACAGTATACAACCTACTTCAAGAAGAACAGGATTTAGATCAAGTTCAACTAGAAGTAATAGTCAAGACTTTGCGTCAAGGTCCGCATTCCCAAGGATACGACCTTCTGCGTTATCACGGTTACGAGGTAGTAAGCAATCAGCATCTGTTTCTTTACCACCACCAGATCAAAATGAATCGGAAACCACTGCTACCCAGCAAGAAGAAAATGCAACTGAAGCACTAGAAGAAGTAACAGAAGCACCAGCGAGAGCAACTTATAATCCTCTATTTAGATTCAAAAGGCCACCTATAGCTAGACAGCCTGGTACTGCTATAACTCCAAGGACAAGCACACTTGCATCTAGAAGAACTACTACTCCACGAGGTCGTATAACCACAACGACAAAAAGAAGTACAACTCGTTCAACGGTGAATCCATTGTTTGCTTTACGTAGACAGAGACCAAACTCATTATTCCCTAAACGTAACTTGTTTAAACAGCCTGAGCCAGAACCGGAAGAAGAAATCAAGGAAAATGAACAGAAGGTGGAAGAAAGTGAAGAAATTTTAGAAGGAGAAGAAGAATTTGGAGATGAAGATAATGATTATGATTCATCAGATAGAAAAGAACAACAAGTATCTACGCCTTCTACACCTGCCCCAAAAAAGAGTAACACTGTACAGATAAAACCATTTAATTTCAAGCGGCGAACAAAACGTCAAGTTGATTATGGTAATCGAAAGTATTCAAACTTTCGAAGACCTGGTAGTAAAGTCAGTGTCACACGTCAACCTGATCCGGAACCAGAGACTGAAGCTCCAGTTACACAAAAACCTAAAAGTGGACGGTTTAATTCGCGGGTTTCCTCTAACTCTAGGCCAACAACTTCTTCTCCAAAATCATCTTCAAGACAACCTTTTATTATAAGAGGAGAGAGCCGAGGTACTACCACTTCTTCTCCAGCTTATAGACGTCCCAAAGCAAGACCATCGTTATCTACAAGATCATCTACCGTTGCCTCAAAACCTTCTGCCCCACGTTTGTCAGCAAACAGAAATATACAGTCGAGGCCCAGTACATCACGTGTATCAAATAGCAGAAGTCGTACACGTACCACTACAAGTAGAGCTTCAAGCCGACAACGTGGATCTTTTGAAAATCACAGCGGGGAAAAGAAAAATTACAATAGCATTGTAAATGATGGTAAAATAACAATTACACATCACATACCCACTGAAGTCACAATCCCTGTAGTAAATGGGAAAATAACAGAGTATAAGAACATTCTTACAGCCAAACCTAGCATTGAAACTTTATTGCAAAACCAAGTATCAACCACTATTGGGCCCCATGGAAATCAACAGTTAGTCCTTGCTTATGAATCCACTGAGATAGCTGATAATGGCGCTACGAAATTAATCAAATTTGTACTCCAGGAGACACCCACTACTACACACATTTATACACCTACTACTATTCGGGGTCGTAAGACATCTTGGGCGCATATTCTGCCTAGTACAGTCTATAACGTTGAACCTGTAACTCAAACCATTGCTCCCGAAATTAATGCCAATGTACCCTTAGCAAACTTACTTCTTTCTCAGCTTCTTCTTGGCAATCAGCAGCCTGCAATAAATCCTCTCTTAGCTTTACAAGGACAAGGTTTATTGCCACAACAACCTGTGGTACAAACACCGGTTACCGAATATAAAACCAGGACAACTACCTATGTTACAACTGTTACTGATTCCAGAGAAACGGTGTTATCTATTACGTTCAAAGGAAGACCTATACAAACAACAATCTCTGACCCCACCATTAATGTTATTACTGCCACTGAATATGTAACTGATACTGTAGTTTCAACTCCAACTTTCGCTCCTCAGCCTCAATTTAATTCTCTTCTTCTACCACTTCTCTTGCAACAGCAGCAGCAACAACAACAGCAACAAGCGTTGTCGTTGCAAACAGCAAATCCTCTTTTAGGTTTAGGCCAGTTAGGACAACCTGATCTGCTACAAAACAATTTGAACAATGATATTTATAGCAATAGTCCTAAACCCAACATCTTATCCGATTTGAATAGCAACGAAGATTTCTCAGATGATAACAGTGATGCAGAGGAAGAATCATTACCACCTCCTCCACCTCCACCATCCCGTTCAAAGACTAGGTCTCGTGCCCCAAAACCAAGTCCTCCTAAACTTACTAATGTAGTTACTCTTTATGTATCAGGTAGACATCCTGGTGAATTCAGTACAGTTCTTTCAACAGTCGTTACTGAAAATACACAGAATGTTAGAAAACGAGAAGCCATTTATTACGAAGATGTTCAAGTTTCAAATTCAATATTACCAGTAGTTGATGAACTTGTAGGTACCGAAATTGACGATGAATTGTCAAATTCGTTGATAGCTGAAACTGAAAGGTATATCAACAATCCAGTTGATAAACACGAAACACAAAGCCTAGAGAGTATAGTTGGCGAAGTCAGCAAACATATAAGATATGGCTCATCTCCGACATATGTTGTAGAATTAGGAACTCCCACTGCCATTAGAAATATAAAACAAAGTTCAATTGACCATGTGTCGTGAAGTCCAAACAAATTTTTAGGTGTATAAAGTAATAATTAGTTATTTATTTACTTTGTATCATAGTAGTTGACTATGAATAGTGCCTTATAGATTTTAAATACTAATAGTAATAAGTTTTAAATAAAATACTCTTTAATTCTTGACTAGGATTGTATTATAATAGTTTTTAAGATAGCCAAAAATATTGACTTGTTACCACGGTAAAATTTATACAAACAATAAAGTATGTAAATGTACTCCAATAATAATAACCTTAATCTCTACTCTTTACCTAAGAATAAGTCTAATCTTAGCTTATATACTATTTTTACTACGACGAATATCTTTGTAATACTCTATCTTACTTTATTTGCTTTGACTGTAAATTGTGAATACGACTTAAAACTGTTGACATGAATAAAATGATTGAAATAATTTATATTAATTTCATTACTTAACTCCTACATAAAATTAAAACAAAATATCAAAATAGTTCACGATTATATTAAGTGCTGCAATACCTTAATATTATTTCAAAGTTGACCACAGATTATTTACTTAAGAGGACTGTGGCGTAAATGACCTTGGCCATATAAATCGGGATTGACCTTGGCCTTTTATAACGCATGAAATTGATAATTTTTTAAATGAAAATCGATACATTTACAAAATACTACAGATAACTTCACTGAATAACTCTACGGAAGAACCCAATAAATATTCAGCATAAAAAATACAAGGCCATGATTATGATTTTTCTACATATGGAGTTATATTTTATAGTAGCAAGTGAATAATTTTAGGATAACTATGCCGTTAGATATTTGACATTTACATGATAAATGTCTTAACAAATGAAAGCGATATCGGAATAAGTTGCGTATAACATACATACGAATCCAAACATAAATTGGTTTTTACCATAGTTTCCGCCATGGAAGGTCTTTAGTTTCCGCACATCACACCGATATCGTTGTACTGACTAACCAGGATTTACTGACAGACGAATTGACTGGAAGACCATGGACAAGACTGACAAAGATACTAGATTTGTTATCCTGAAGAATCCTGAAGTTCCTTCAAAGGATGGTTCCAAAATCCACATCCTGCGTCATCCAATCTATGTGAGTATAATGGAAGCTAAATACCTAACTCATTTAATTGATAAAAAAACTTATCCTAGAGAAAAATTACGAGGTAAAGAATTTCTCACATAAATCTATGCTACTTTATAATAACGAGGAACATCTAATAACACTACATAGAGATTTATTTTAGTTTACATTCTACACATGCAGAAGAATGTTAAAAGTTAACGCACATCACTTTACCATTCACTTTTAAATCTTGCAAAATCTGTTTATGGCGAGTCAGCTTAGCCTTTTCGCTATTTTTCTCTAGTTTAAGTTTCATAAAAAAGCTTACGCTCCTAAGGTAAATTATTTTATTATAGTTTTGAAGTAGAGATTCTAAGTTAATTAATTACTGAATCCTACTATTGTTGTTTACTAGAAGAAATATCTAGAAAATATCCTGTTTATACATCTGCGTGTACTTACCGAACCTGTGTTTGATAAAGAATACAAAAAAAAAATCCACATGAGCTATCCCAAGTAGCACAGATAGCTGAATAAATACTCACTTTTAGATCTACACACAGCTCTGGGCGTATTAAGACTCATATAAGAATACACTCGTGGTCCCTTAGCTGCATAATAGCAGTCAGTGATATTTAAACAGCTTAAGGGTAAATAAGAGCTGCACAAATATACCCATAAAACGCAAAGAGTTATAGAAAGAGCCAAGAGCAATATAAGAAAGTACTTGTGAACTGTTATTGAGCTGACTCATCAAAGGAGCACAAGTTCTCATAATATTAAGCCAATAGACGCATAACGGGACACCTGTGGCCCATAATATATCTTAGCGCTGAACATATTTACCGCTAAGCAGCCTTTATTTATCCATTCCACATCCACACTCTCTGCATATAGCGGCAGTTTAAACGTTCACAAGATGCCTCATGGATATTTAGAGGTTCACTAGTATATCCAAAGTGATTTTAACTTTAACTCGTGAAACGCTTAACAGCTCTTTAATAAATAATGGTTCACTCGTGAAACGCTTAACAGCTCTGTAATAAGTATGGTTCACGCGTGAAACGCTTAACAGCCCTTTAATAAGTAATGGTTCACATGTGAAACACTAAGCAGTCATTTGATAAATATAGGTTCACAAGTGAATCACTAAACATCCATTTGATAAATAACGGTTCACATAGCTGTTTAACATCAACCAAGGCTGCATACGGAGTTACATGTTCAATTCTACTTTGCTCTTGAACTATTTCACAGTACACAGGTGAATCGCTCAACAGCCCTTTAATAAGTAATAGTCCACACGTGAAACGCTTAACAGCTCTTTAATAAGTAATGGTTCACGCGTGAAACACTTAACAGCCCTTTATTGAGTAATGGTTCACATGTGAAACACTAAGCAGTCCTTTGATGAATATAGGTTCACAAGTGAATCACTAAACAGCCCTTTGATAAATAACGGTTCACATAGCTGTTTAACATCAACCACCATTTTATTGTGTTTAACCTGGAAATATGATAATTTACTTTACATTTTTTTATATGTTTTGTGCATGAATTACGAACTTATTAAATTAGGTATTACTTCTTATATGGTAACAGTCTCTATTTATTTAATAGTTCTGTCCAAACTATTAAAATTGTTGGGCCAAGATTTTAAAACACATAGCTTATTTACATCATTTATTACTATATTATTTAAAAACACAATATTTTCGTAGCGCACCAAAATTTTCTTAGACAATATACATATATAATGTCAGTAAACTTGCATTCCCACACATTTTTCTGGCACTAATAAAGAAAACCGTTCCGTTTACTTAGGTACCAATAAATATATTATGAAACGACACCGCCATTAATATGGCGTTTACGTTTATGTTGTCACAAGTTACTACGGTCACTTTTCAACAATAAGTAAAATTAATATACAAAAATATTATTTTCTATAGTCACGCGTCACCAACAGGCCCATTGTGATACATTACTTAGGTATTCAGCTGAATAAAGAGTAACATGGTCTCTCAACCAGTTGATATTCAGCTCTTACAACACACGTTACCCCTTATAACTCTCTTAAATTTCTGCTTCTACCACCAACAGGCCCGTTGTGATACATTACTTAGGTATTCAGCTGAATAAAGAGTAACATGGCCTCTTAACCAGTTGATATTCAGCACTTACAACACCTGTTACCCCTTATAACTCTCTTTAATGTCTGATTATGTGACATTAGAGCTGAATAATTTGTGCCCATTTAAGTGGTTTAAGGGCTGAATAAGCTCGGAATCAGCTTTTATGCAGCTTTCTTATACCACTTCAAGGGTAATTGTAGTCCAATATTCAGTTGCTATACAGCCTCTTGTGCTACTTGGGATGCTATGTTGGTATACATGCGTTTGATATCCATACATACATAACATACATATATACATAATATAATCACGCTTTTATCCCTTACGGGGTAGGCAGAGCACCAAGGGCCGATAGAACCACATGGTGCCACTTCTGACCAATTTTGTTGAGATGTATAAGTTCGGTTAGTACGAGTAGTGAAAGGTGGTCAGCCCATCGCCTACAAAACACCGAGACTCTCTTGTCCCTCTACTGACTGGTTGGACATCTACCAATGCAAATTAATAGATAGCATAGAATAATGTACCTATATATTATTATTATTGAATATCACAGCCATTCGTAGCAACGTAGTGTGGCACCATGGATAGATAGAATTCAAGTAAAATGTCGCCTGAATTATTCACAAATAAAACTTGAAATATCAATATACCTATATAGGTAGCGATAATTAGATTATTAACTACAGGAGCGTATGCTGAAACTAAAATAAAACAAAATAGTGTAAATACAACTAACATAAATGTAACAATTTAGTAACTCACATTTTATTTAAGTATTGATATATTTTTTATGTAAATAATTAGGTATATTATTTAGTTACATATCGGTAAGTAGTTTTTTTCAGTAGTTGGTTTATTCTTCTTAGTTCTTCCTAGAAAATTGTGGTTCGATATTCTACCTGTAGTTTGTTTATAAATTGGCAAAAAACAAAACAAAATTTGGTATTTTTTTACTAGCATCGAAATTCTAAGTTTTATAAAGAAATAGCATACTTATCCGATCAAAATTAAATATCTAACACTTATACATAACGATGTTGTTGGTTTATTGGTTAAACTTAATATTTTCATTAAATTATTGTAGTTCGATTTAATATTAATACCTTGTAATCTTAATTAATTTCGAATTACTTTCTCATAATATTAGATTTAATATGTAACTTATTCCGACCTTAAAATATTTCAGCATTCAACACAAATGGCATAGTATACGATAATTCCCCATGGAGACCTGGTAGAGATATGGACTTATTGAGTGGAGAAGTGGTGGAAGACGAGAGGAAAATGAAGAATCTGGCCACGAGGATAATGTCCAATGGAGTCGAGGTATTGGTAAAAGACAAGAGTTCTGATGGAAAGCCTGAACAGGTAAGATTTAAGATTCCAGTAACGTCTAAACATTAAATAGGCCATAAGTTAAAGATATTCAGGATAATGGATCCTAATAAGTCATTGAATAATGAATGAAATTTTCATTAAATTCAACAAGGTAGAATTCACAGAGTTGTATAATGTCTTAATAATATTTATCATTACTCATCTAATTTTGTTTTCCCAGCGTAAAATAAAGTTTATGCACGCAACTACTCTTCGTCCATCACATCATCATGCTACACCGGCGCTGCCACAAAAATCATTGTTATCGTCAGCAGTGGCTACCGTGGTCAATCATCAGCAAATCAGTGCTATGTTTCCAATACACCAGCCCATGCAACATAACTATATCATTAAAACTTGTATGACAACGTATACATACTTAACAACTGTTGTTCATAATAAGAGAAGTGCTATATCTACGTTCGAAACTATAGTTTCTGTTGTTACAACGGAATCTTTGACCAATGTATTTGGAACAGATGTACTGGCAAATATAAATCCAACGAAAGTAAGAATTGCTGTTTTGGGGACCCCTTTGGATAAGTCCCTGGTGCCCTACCTTTAGAATGCGTACATCATCACGGTTCATAATTCGAATTGCTTTAGTTGTCTCCAATCTAAAAAATATTTTTTATGTGGTTCCATGCAAGATTTCCAGTAGTAACCTATCCCAGATATCATTGGAATGAGCCCTATAATATCTGCAACATTTACCCCTATATTCATAAGATATAACGCCGATTTCTCGGAGGCATGTCAGTGCTTTACGACAATAAGATACCAACATACCTTGCCCTCGAAAAACTGGCTGATAATCTCATATAGTGTTGAAATATGTTTTGTACATTGTTTTATAGCATAACAAATAAAATGTGTAGCATTAAGTATCTTAAGTAATAAAGTGTTTTTATAATTTCAGACAAAATATATGGAAGTAAAAACAATTCAACCATCAGCAAGTAATTATTTTGTAAGCAATTTTCCCAAAATTGATAAAAGAATTGACAGTGAAGAAGAATTAAACTTTGATGTAATACAGCCGTCTGAAATTAGTCATTCTGCGATATGTACAACAAAATCTTGCTCGTGTAGTAATTTAAAAACTGAAACTTTGCAAACAAAATACACGAAAATAAATCCGCCTGTTACTCTCCCTGTAAAATATGGAGTTAAAACTTCAAAATATAGTGCAACAAAATTTGATTTGAGACCAACAACTAAAGAGACGTTAGATAAAAAGCCTCACTATACACCATATGAGTATGAAACCAGTTTGGCCCCCACCGATCGGATAGTAGAAAAATATACTGAAGTCATCAACGATTTTTCGGATGAGAAAGACTCTGCATCTGTTGAAGAGAGTGAATTGTTAACAAATGAACAAGGGCCAGAGCCACCTAAAACAAATAAAGTCCCCCAAAAAAACCCCGAAAAATTCAAGCCTGAAAAGCCACATAAACCAAACAAAAATAAGTTCGTGGTAGCTGATTTACTAAGACTTGGCTCCTTGAGTATTAAAGGCCTATCTCAATTAGCACCTGTCATAGAAAAAATGACAGGGGGTTTTATTAAAAGACAAGAATACAATACTACTTCAACAACTACCACTACTGTGAAACCAGCTGTAAAATTAACTGCTTACCATGTCAATAAAAGAGTTGATAGTGAAATAGATTCAAAATACAACAATTTTCCTATTTACATACCTGTTGATGAATTAGAAACTTCTGAATCGCAAACGGTTTTTACCAATGCCACATTACATCGAAATCTGGCATGGGTTGCTGAACATAAACAATCAAAAGCCCGTATTGTTCCACCGAAAATGATCCACGAAAGTCCACTTGTAAATGGAGGCATACCCATTAGTCCTGGAGAAATAATTACAGCTAACTCTGATGTTATTGTCGGTAAACCAGCAGTAGGAGGACCGTTGACTTTAGCTGCAAGTGGAATTAAACTTCATAATCAAGTAAATCCACCACCTCTTGATAGTTTTATAGCAGGTAATGAACAATCTGTGGTAAAAGAATTACCACCTATTAAAAAACAAAATTTGATTGCTACGAAAGTTGATGATTCCTTTGATTTGAGACCTCCTGGACTACCTAAGCCAAAAACCAAACCTAACAGGAATCTTTCAAGACCACCCATGCAAATGAGTCACTATAATCCTCAAATACATTCTTCACATAACATTCCACAAAAACATAACATTAATGAAAATATGATGAAAACTGAGCAAATAAAGGTAACAAATTCAATATTAAGTAATCATGGAAGACCAGCATTTTTAGATTATATACCAGCATTAGGTAAACCGAATAATAATATACCCTTGACACACCATATTGATTATAAACCTGTAAATGAAGATAGTGATGAAGAAATGTCTGACAACAGCCCGAGTTCCTCTGAAGTGGTAAACACAAGGGTTAAAGTTAATAACGCATTTATAAATTCTAACCCAGATTCTATACACAAGCCATTTTTAGTGGACATACAGCCTTCAAGAGTAGCCAATGTTCTTATACCTCATGGAAGTACCACCGCTTTAGTTTTTGCTGGATCTTCAGAACCTCATAAATCCGGAGATTACGTCGACGATCCATTACCATATCCTGAACCAGGGTATTTTGGAAGCTTTAGTATTGATGCACCACAGATGACTAATGTACATAATGTACCACCGAATAGTAAACTACCTAACTTACAAGCTACAGAATCCCAAAAACAGAATGTCTATTATAAAGATCAGCCATTTGGAAATGATTATAAATCAAAATGGAAAGATAATAAACGTCCTATTGACTACAGTAACATTCCTCCTCCAACGAGTAATCAAGAAACACACTTCCAAGTAGGACCTCAAATTACAGTATATAATCCTGATACTTATAAAGGGAATAATGGAGACTTTGACAAATATAACCAGATTAAGGGTAGTGAGACATACAAAGATGGCAAAGAAGTAATTGATAGAGAATATGAAAATTATTTGGCTGTACCTCCACCTCCTCCTCCAAAAAACAAATTGAACCATGAGTATAAATTTGATAAGAAGAAACCTTATAACCAACGTCCAATAATTCATACTCAACCAATTCAAGATATGAAAGTATTTTTGAATATTCAACATCCCGTACCAAAACCCTATCCTGAGGAAAATGGATCAGGATCGCCGAAAGTAACATCAGAGATATATTATGCAGCACAAGCTCCAAACACCAAGCCATCGCCTACATATACAATTCAAATGCCTGGACATGGACAAAGTAATAACTTATATTCTCACCAATTAAGTCAGAATGTGCACACGTCACACAATCAAAATGCCTTACCAACTTTCTCATCAACTTTCAATCCTGTACCTGCTAATGAGGTAAATGATAAAGACAACACTTATACTGTCACTTTAAACACAGCAACCAATGTTGCCAGTGGTGTTAGAGACTCTGCACAAGTTATTGGTTCCAGCGTATCTGTACCCCTTGGAACCTCACATAATATTGATAAAAACCAAATGAATACTGATATTCCTGTCGGTACTAATTTTGCTATAAGAGTCGAAGATACACCTCAGTTTGAAAGCTATGATTTGAGTACTGGCACAAATCCAACTATTTATCATGGCTTTAGTCCCAACCCTGTCAAATTTTCATTTGATGATGATAAATGGGTAAAAAATATCAGTGAAATAGTAAAAGACAATGTTCATGTTTCAACAGTTCTTCATGAAAACAAAGAACCAATTAATAAATTACTAGATAAAGAAAATACGACAATACTTCAGTCTCATAATAGTCACGCCAATTTTCCTATAGTGTATGATGCAAGTACGCCTTCAACTCATGACGATAATGTAAAACCTGTCACTGAATATTCCGAAGATGTAAAGTTAGATACGAAACGACCTCCAAAGCTCATTCCTAATATACCCACAAATTCACATGGATGGTATTCAAGTATTCTGTTAAACGAGAAAAATAATATAAATAGTATGAATATTGATGTTACTACTCGTAAAATAATACCATTAATTAATGAATACAAGGACCAAGTACTAAACTTTGGCCAAAAAGTAACAAGTGCTGGTAAACCCCCGGCTGAATTTTGGCCACAAAATGTACCAACAATTAATACTTTCAATGTTGGGAAACCTTTTAGTAAGTCAACTGAAACAACAAAACCTACCACAAATGTTCCACCAATGACAACTAAGGTATATGAGGCCAATTATATTCCAAATCTTAATTTCAATCGTCAACCTGTATATGACATACCTATATTCGATAATAGTGACGAAACAACTACCACTAAAAAACCTGAAAAGTCTACTCAAAAAGTTAAGCCTGTGTATGAAAATTCTGAAGAAATTTATGACGGTGAAGAGGAAGAAAACAATAGTCAAAACGATGGAGAAGTTAGTTCTGAATCGATGAAAGTACCAGTAGTGACTTCTTCGGTTGAATTTAAGGATCCTACCAAAGCAACTACACAGTTAAACTTATTTAAAGGTGAAGAATTTAAACCACCATCATATGCACAAAAGGACAACAATGAATTTGTCAACTTCAATCCAGGTACTCAAACAGAGAAGCCATTTGGCACTAACAATAAAACAACTACCTATTATTCAAATACTATAAAGCCTATTTATAAAAATAATCATTATAACATGAAACCTAGGCCATTTACTGTAAATACCATGGCAACTTTGGACCACCAATTACATCAGCCACATTGGCAAATCAACCAATTAATGGTTAATTCTACTAATATGTCGTATGAAGAAAATCTGGACTTGAATATTGGAGAAGAGATGAGTACGGTGGCTACTAATAAGCCCATATCAACATCTAAGACCCCTCACCGCTATTCTGATTATGTAAGTAAATATCGCAGACCACAAAGACCAATTAATCAACACAATGTTACACGTAATACCAATGATTCTAATATTATAACTTCAACAGTTCACATAAAAGATAGGAAACCATTGATTGTAGAAGTGTCAGAAAAATCCACGTTACCAACATTTACTATTACAACAAATATGGATGTGAATCGTACATCTAGTGAAATCATTGATTTGTCCCCACCGCCTCCAACAATAGATTACAACTTCAGACCATCAACTAATGATGAAATGATAATGGGCATGAGTCCTCCACCTCCACAAAATCCTCCAGCCAGGAGACCACTGCCTAGAACACCATCCACCTCACGTCCAAATATTAGAAACCCGCCGCAATACTGGACGAAGCCACCACATACATCACCGCCAAGGGTAACTACTCAAAAACCAACAAGAAAACCTGTTAACAGAGATGAAATTTCTACTTATAGGCCAGTGTATGACATCAATAAGAGGCCTATGTATGCTGAACGTGATCAGCCATCTGCTATCTTATTACCACCTCCCAGAGATCCCCCATCAAGAATCGGCACTCCCAGTGGCATTGATGTCCTAGAACCTTCAGAAACAGTGTCTGTAGTTCCAAACGTTGTTTTCCCAACACTCATATCATCAGGATGGTTAACATCATCTGCCATAGAATTTTCATCAAGTTTCGGATTTGATCCGACTTCTGTTCATGAAGCTGTAGTTCCATCTATTAGTAAGTTACCAGATATACCTTCATCATCAGAGCAACCACACTCTTATGAAATTGAAACTTCATCTGAGAAGATGGGTGAGGTTAGCTCTGAAAAGTCTCATATTGAAAGTCAAATTCCAAAATCAAATACAACTACAAAAGCTCCCAGTATAAGTTCAGAGACTAGTTTAAGCGACACAACTTCTAAAGAGTCGAGTCAAGAGGAATCTTCTACTGAAAATACTAAAGTAGTGTCCTTCAGTAGTAAACACAGGACTCGTAAACCATACCCTATTCGCAACGATGATAAAAAATCAAGTACAAATAAATACAAACTACCAACTAGACCCACATCTATATCGATTCGGCCTACTAGAACACTCTCACGGCCTGAGATATTATATCCAACGAGACATACATCTATAAGAAAAATTGTGCGACCTCTGCCTTCAAGGTCCCCTACGGTTTTGCCTAGCAGTATAATTGAGAGCTCCGAATCTTCTATTGAGGATGATTTTATTAAACCTACAGAAGTTATAAGAGAAGACGTTAAGCCTACTTTGGTAACACCAATGTTATCTAGTACTTCTTCAACAACTGAAAAGCCTTACATTTCTTCTAGCATTCCTACTCCAAGTTTGCAGGAAACATCAATTAATCTTATTCCTACACATCATGCTGGCAATGAAGTTAAAATATCAGATGAGCCCCTGCCAACGAAGACAGAATTTAAGACAACAGTTGTAACACTTACAAAGATCTTCTCTGAACCACCTACAACTGTATCTAGTATTGGATACGTTAATTTGACTCACACATTGACCGTTACTCATACAAAAACCAGCTTGATGAGCAAATCCGAAGGTGCAGTAACACAAACATTGGTATTAACAAATACACAAACTTCAACAAGAGTAGACGTAGTAACTGAGATATATACCCAAGTGCAACCTACAACCATTATTG
This sequence comes from Carposina sasakii, assembly GCA_014607495.2. Classification (NCBI taxonomy): domain Eukaryota; kingdom Metazoa; phylum Arthropoda; class Insecta; order Lepidoptera; family Carposinidae; genus Carposina; species Carposina sasakii. The sequence continues at coordinate 5,949,515 of CP053173.1, forward strand.
AAACAGTAACTAAGCATATACCCATACCACAAGTTGAACCAACCCCAGTTCAAGAAGTAACCGCGAACACTAAAGTATCTCTTGATGATATTTCTATGTCATCAGAAGAACGTGATAACTTTATTATCAAAGATAGCGAAACAACTGAAAATGTCCAGAAAATAGATACCGAAAACGAAACTGATAATGATACATTCTTTGTGGTTATGAATAAATCACAAAATGGTGGCAAGGCTCCTCCTATTAATAATGACGTGGACACCAGTGAATATGACCTGACTAGGAATGAACAAGTTAATAATAATGGAGTCTCTCAAGTATTGTTTGGTGAGATCCTTCTAGCTGGTACTCCTTACTTGGAAACTACAAACGTAGTACATCCTACAGGTAAAGAACAATTTAATATCTTGCGCTATCATAAGTTTGCTCCCTTTGTAATATCTAATGCAATTACGTTTATTTTAGGATTCGGCAAGGAATGTCAACCAGACTGCAAAGCCTCAAGAAATGAGAGATGTCAAAGAATAGATGGACTGATGAAGTGCGTGTGTAGACCTGGATTTGCCAGAATGTTCCCAGATAGGCCTTGCAAGCGTGAGTCTTAATCATTGTGGATCTTTATTATTTTATAGAAATATCTCTTTTAGTGTCAGTTATCTTAAGTATTAGATTTTTATATGAAGTAGCTTGGAGTTTTAAATAATTTTTCAATCTAATCTTTTACAGCAACCTACACATACTCTGTGAAACTGGCCCTTAAAAGCCAGGGTAAGCAGCGTCTGCTCTTCCACCAGAATCTGGCAGATAACTCAAGCAAGCAATACCACGATCTGGCAATGGCAACTTATGAGGGCATCAACAGAATGGTCATGCAGTCAGACCTGAGGGACGTCTTCCATGGAGTGCACATCACTGGATTCCAGCCGGTTGAGATGAAGCAGGATGGAGAACCATTCCAGGGGGTTATGAACGACTTTTATGTGCAGGTAAAAACCAGAAGAAATTCACTATAGTGCTACAAGATCATACAATACACCAGAAAATAATAGGATAGAGACATAAAGAGTAGATTTTTACATATTGTTGTTTCCCCAGCTTTCAGATAATGCCCACGAGAGTCGTCTAAAGGAAGTTATAGAGAAGTACCTGAGGAACAACAACTACAGTCTTGGCGGAACAGACGTCTTCGCCTCTGGAGAGCTCATGGAAAAATTGGATGTCAGCGGTTAGTGTACTTGAAGACTATAGGAACGAGAGTTAGATGAAGTGATGGTTATAACTGCAAATATTTTATGTGTGGTACTTTTGCTGTTGCACACAATTTATGAAGTCAGCAAAATTTGGAGACACAAAATGCTAATAACGACTTATCTATTGGGTAACCCCGTATTAGTCATTAGTTAACTGGCTGTTTATTTATTCATTGGGATTAGGCACACTAACATCACATGTATTAAAAAAGTAAAATAATGATTATACATTGTAACACAATACTGATACATGCAACTACAACTGGCGCACACAAAACATGCATTAAAATCCTTACGGCCGCGCCGCCCAACAATCCATCTCGCAATAGTTAAGTGAAACAGATATCACTGCCTCGAACACGAGACATGTTACGTTTTAAAAATACCCCAAGGTTGTTGCCAAATGTTCTATTATTTGAATTATGATATTCCGAAATATGATGATGACGAATCAACCTGATTAAGATTTTAACATAGTCCGATATATAACGTAGTCATTGAAAATTACAAATGCTTTGCAACATTGACGTGGCTTCTTTCGAAAGTCATTTTGCTAAAGTTTTTGTATTTCTTTATATCTGTGTTGCATCAATTTATCAGTTACATGATATTACCATCAACAGTGACTAATCTGACAATACAAATTTTGCAGATTTCGACGAATGCACCAGTGGCCAGTTCCACGACTGCTCTGAGCATGCGCAGTGCTTCAACCTCCGCGGCACTTACACCTGCAGCTGCTTGGAAGGTTTCGCTGACTTGAGTATGAACACCTTGTATCCAGGGAGAATATGTTCTGGTCAGTTACAATTTCTATTTATATATTCTGGTTACGCGCATCTAACCGATAATAATGAATGATATTCACTTTTATCTACCTTGTGAAAATGATATTCATCGTAATCGCTTTTTCCTCGTAGTAATCAAAATTTGAGAAGACTCATCCGTGTTTTCAAAATCGTCTCCCATGTCCTAACTAATTTTATTAATGCGAAAGTAATTTTGTTTATTCGTTTGTTTTTTACCTCTTCGCGCTTTATTATCTTGAGCAATCTTCTTAGTTGTATACGTAAATAATTATATACCTATATACAGGGTGTAAAAAGACAACGTAGTTATTTTAATACCTCATATTCTTTATAACGTAACGATCATTTTTTTCTATGGAACCAACCCAGGGAAACGGATTTTTTTAAAATCTCTTTTTATTTCAAGCAAGGTATTCGATGGACAAATGTACCTACAAAACTATCATTTTTGATGGTGTCTTTAAAATAAATGTTTGTTAACTGTTTCCAGATGGATTTATTTAAAAAAAATGCTGATATTCATGTAACTTTGAAGAACAAAGTTGTCTTTTTACACCCAATATAAAGACTACATTCTGTAGTCCGGAGCGGATAAAATCACAGGCTACATCTAGTTCTCTATATCCGTGAACCATTTTCATTGCACTTTCTTCAATATTCATCCTGTAAAAGGAAACCCCTAATTAGCTTATAGATAGAACTATCATTGTATTTCAGCTGAGCCAGTAGGCTGTGAGCTATGTAACTACCACGGCGCATGCTACTCCCGCGACGACCGCCGCAACCTGTGCGAGTGTTTCCAGTGGTACGCGGGCAGCACTTGTCAGGTCAACTTGAAGGGTAAGCCCATCTTATGAAGCTGGAAGGTATGAAACTAGTAGTTCTATAGTTGCTAGCGTAATGCTTTCATCCAGGGCCGGAAATAGCTTTTTCTGCGCCTTGTGCGAGCTCTGTAACTGCACCCTATTTAGTTCTGCCTGGTCTAGCCATTCTTACGTCCACCAGAGTCTATGCCCTATTTACGGCAATGCTTTTATCTACTATATTGTTTTCTGTTGTGTTTTTACTTCAGTTAGAAATCCGTCGAAATTATGATACCATCCCCCCTAGCATGACCACGCATCGTAGATAACGTATCGTACTGTTATACCCCTTAGCTGTATGCAAAAGGCCTTACGCTTACCATAACTTGATGATGTAGCATTTTAGAGCTCATGCCTAGTTCATGAAATCTTTCAGTCAGTCTCCTCTCAGCCGTCTCGCGCGAAACCTGCCTAAGGATAAATCTAGGATTTATCCAATAAACCTTTTTTTTAAAAAAGCATTCAAGAGTATCCTTATAACATTTGGTGGCAGCGTAAAGGGATTTTAAAAATCCTCGGTACCGTCTCCTAGTTCTGTGTGTTTCTATTTTCCATTCCGTACTATACTATATCCAAAGTGAACCCAGTTCTAGTGAGTGTATTCAAGATCAAGAACTCAACATCGAGATACCCATAGAAGTCTTCGTGACGACTTCTGTGACCAGAAGATACCTATTTACGACGAGACTCAATAAGGCAGTCAACATCACAGGCCAGTGTCCTGTATTTCGCCGAGACCATTCATATACTTCTATATCCTGCTATATTCTACTATATCCTGCTATATTCTACTATATCCTGCAAACGTGCCAGAAGGTAACGTCGTCGCTGAATCCAGAAAGTGCAAGAATGAAAATCGCGTACTACAACTTAATCCTACTATTGTAAGTCTTTGGTCATTTAAATAATTTTGTAGCTAGAAATCTACTTCTATATCATTTCTTTTGTTATATTTTACTACTTCTGTGTACTATATTTAATTCTGTAAATTTAAAAATGTCGCAACCTCATAAGGACATCTTAAAGGTTCCTGAAATGTCACTCCCAGAGTCAGCAGAAGACTCTGATGGTAAAAACATTACCATAATTGATCCTCCGCGAAAAACCAGAGCAACAAGGACCATAACTTCAAAACCAGTAGAAATAGATTTAAACATTATACTCAAGTTTATCAAACCCTATGATGGCAATAGGGATACACTAAATTCTTTTATTACAAACTGCAGTAATGCTTTCGACTTAGCGTCAGATTCTCAAAAGGATTTGATTTTTAAATATATTCTATGCCAACTCCAAGGTAAAGCCGAAGTTGCATGTTCAGTTAGAGAATTTGCATCTTGGAATCACCTCAAAGATTTCCTTAAAACTCAATTCAGTGAACGTAAACATTATACGCACCTGTTAACCGATTTACAGGAAAGCAAGCAAGAGCAAACAGAAAGTGTTAGTCAATTTGGTTTGCGTATAGAAAAACTATTATCACAATTACTAACTGAAATTTCATTTACTACTTCTAAAGTTAAGGAAATTCCTGGTAGAACAGCTGCCATGGAAGACCTAGCACTTCACCACTTCCTCATGGGCCTACACCCTCGCGTTTCGAATATTGTGAGGTGTAGATCGCCGAAAACCCTCAATGAAGCCATTAACCTTGCTTCCTCAGAAGAACGGATTCAACTAACCCTTTATAAACGAAATCCTTCTTCAACTGCAGTCAGACAACATAATAACGATAAAATAAAATATACACCTCGTCCTTTTCAACAAAGATTTTCTAATCCTAATTTTCAAAACCGCCCTGAGCACTCCAGGGATATAATTTGTCGTTATTGTAAAAATCCTGGACATAGTATCGAAAACTGCCGAAAGAGACAGTACAACAATAACATAAAATTACAGGGTCAATCCCCTCAGAATCGTCCAACAAATTCATTTAATGCTCCGAATCCACAACGTAAGATTTTTAATATTAATCAAACAGACGATGAAGGTGTTGACGAAGTCGACAACCATTTAAACGACTAGAATTTCCTGTTCGGTATCGCACAGGAAATGATAATTATAAATGCAAAGACGATACTAAATCTTCCACTGACTCCGCTGTTCCCACTGTTTCCGCTGTATCCACTGTTTCCACTGTTTCCGCTGTATCCACTGTATCCGCTGTATCCACTGTTTCCGCTGTATCCGCTGTATCCACTGTTTCCACAGCATCCGCTGTATCCGCTGTATCCACTGTATCCGCTGTATCCACTGTTTCCACTGTATCCGCTGAATCCACTGCATCCCCTGAATTTTTTAACCCTATCAGTATCCAAAACACTTCTGTAGAAACCCTGGAAAATAATAATAATAATTTAAAAGTTTATGAAATCAATTCAAATAACAATAAATTGTCTCTCCCCTACGTTTTGTTAAAAACACCCGTGTCAGACCAACCACTATCGTTTTTGGTTGATACTGGATCATCTGTGAGCCTCATAAAAAAGACTTCAATTTCTCATTTACCCATACTAAATCCGGAGTTTATTCTACTAAAAGGTATTGATACTGAATGTGAATCTACTTCAACATTAGGTCATTTCGACATGCAACTATTTCCTGATATAATACCTAAGATTTCTAGTACTTTCCATGTCATAGATAAAATTAACTTAATATACGATGGTATTATAGGCAATGATCTTTTAAATAAATATTATGGTACAATTAATTACTATAACAATACACTACAACTTTCCTCCATTGTCGTAAAACTTAAATTCACTGAACCAATTTATATGATTAAACCTCGTTCTGAGACAATAATCGAATGCTCTGTATCAAATCCAGATCTAGAAGAAGGTCTTATCCTAGATCATAAAATTTCCGATGACTTGTTAATCGCTAACTGTGTAGTTCGTGTAAAAAATAATAATAGAATAAATATATCTGTTCTTAACATCTCTGAATCTCCTATTTCCGTTAATTCCAATCTCAAGCTAACGCTTATTCCAATACCTATGTCTGATACAGAATTCAATAATCAAAAACAATTTAAATCAGTTAATGCTCTTGAAGTCACTAATGAATCCTATTGGCGAACTCAAGAAGTTCTAAATTTACTAAGAATATCTCACCTTAATTCAGAAGAAGCCAATGCTCTTGGTGAACTATGCTCAGACTTTTCAGATATCTTCCATCTTCCAAATGACAAATTGACATATACAAACTCTATCAAACATAATATTAAAACATCGTCAGATAACCCAGTTCATGTAAAATCTTATCGTTTTCCTGAAATTCATAAATCAGAAGTCAAGAAACAAATAGATCAAATGCTAGATCAAGGTATCATTAAACATTCTATTTCCCCATGGTCATCCCCTATCTGGGTAGTACCCAAGAAACTAGACTCATCTGGCCAACAAAAATGGCGAGTCGTTATAGATTACCGAAAGTTAAATGATCTCACAATCGGAGATACATATCCTATTCCTCAGATTACCGAAATTCTAGACCAATTAGGTCAAAGTAAATACTTCTCCACGTTAGACCTAGCTTCTGGTTTTCACCAAATTCTTGTAAATGAAGAAGATGCACCTAAAACTGCTTTCAGTGTACCACAAGGTCATTTTGAATTCACTCGTATGCCCTTTGGGTTAAAAAACGCCCCATCAACCTTTCAACGGTTAATGAACACTGCACTCTCAGGCCTACAAGGCATCCGCTGTTTCGTGTACTTAGATGATATTGTTATTTATTCTCATGATCTTAACTCTCATATCCAGAATCTATCATCAGTTTTTCAAAGACTTCGTGATTTTAACTTGAAATTACAACCCGATAAAAGCGAATTTCTCCGACGTGAAGTCGCATATCTCGGTCATCTTATTACTAAAGATGGAGTAAAACCGAATCCAGATAAGGTTAAAGCAGTAACCGATTTTCCTATACCTCAATCACCAAAGGATATTAAATCCTTCCTTGGACTCGTTTCTTATTATCGCCGTTTCATTCCAGACTTTTCTAAATCTGCTAAACCTCTAACTAATCTTCTTAAAAAGGATGTATCTTTCAATTGGCAAAACCAGCAACAACTTGCTTTCGAATCATTAAAACAAAAATTAATATCCGCTCCTGTCCTTTGTTATCCCGATTTTACCAAACCCTTTATCCTAACTAGTGATGCTTCAAATCACGCCGTAGGCGCAGTCCTATCTCAAGGTCCTATCGGTGAAGATAGACCCATAGCATTTGCTTCACGCACACTAAATAAAAGTGAATGCAACTACAGTACAACAGAAAAAGAATTATTGGCAATAATCTTCGGATGTAAAACTTTCCGACCATATATATTTGGGCGCAAATTCCTAATCATAACCGATCATAGACCATTGAAATGGCTATTCAATCATAAAGACCCAAGTAGTAAGTTACAACGTTGGCGCTTAAAATTAGAGGAATATGAATACGATATAACCTACCGTAAAGGTAAACTCAACTCAGTCGCTGATGCTCTTTCCCGATTCCCTGTCAATCCAATCCATAAAGAAATTCCTTCTTCTGAAAACCCTGACAGATCCCCTGATTCTAATAACCTCGATGATCTAATCACGATTCAAGATCTGATTGATCTTGGCCCCTTAGATCTCAGTCCTAATAGCGAAGAAATCGATATTGACCTGGATAATATCGACGTTCCTTTACCTATAGATCCTCTTGATCCTCAACCGTCGACCTCCAATGCTCCTAACCCTCCTATTTCATCACCTGAAATTGAATTAAATGATGGTGATTATTCCCAGTTTCTCAAGGCAATTCAAAAAAGTGATTACATACAAAATACTAAAATTAAAGAACATAACGAATCCCTTCTTAAATCACCTTGTAAAATCATCCTAATTCCTACATCAATTGATCTAGACGAATCTAATCCCTATTTACCGCAATTATTCAATAACATAGAAAATAAAGACGAACTTCTAAATAAAGAAAAAGAATTACATTCATTCCTGAAAATCGATTCCAGTAACAAAATTTATTATTTACTATTTACTAAGGTCCATCATTTTGATCAATGCACATATCCTGAAATTTTCAATACCCTAAAGAGAGTTAGAAATAATATAATGATAACAGAAAATGTAACAGAAATTGCTATATCCGATTTTAAAAATCAGTTTGATAAACACGCTTTTATTAAATTATACAATATTCTTACCTATATTTTTAATAATACTAATATTCTCCTTAACATATACCATGACAGCATAATTTATCCTTCTTTAAGTGAAATTAAGAAAATCCTTAATGAAAATCATAATTTACCAATAGCCGGACACTTAGGCTCCGTAAGAATGCTGAAAAGAATCCAAGAAAAATATTATTGGAAAGGTATGCGCAATGAAATAGAACAATATGTAAAACAATGCCTCCTTTGCCAAAGAAACAAAGCTCTTAGGAAAACTAATAGAGCTCCCATGCAAATTACTACAACTTCTACCGCCCCTTTTCAGCGTATAGCTCTCGACATTGTAGGACCCCTACCTGAGTCTGGCCCTGCTAAGCTTAAATATGTCAAACACCATTTCGATCAGGTTAAACCTGCAACGTTAACGGAAGAGTTAAACGTATCCTAGTTATAATTATTATTAAGTTTTAATTATATTTCTACTAACTATTATTATTATACTATTATTAACCTTATTTCAGCGCTACATGCCAAGCGTTACAACCGGACTATGTCCAGCCCATAACTTCAAGCCCTGGAATATATTTTGATTATTTAGGAAAGTTAAGAATAAGTAATGGTTATCTTAATTTAATTGCGTCTCTAGATATATCCTACATTAGTTCACACATTGTGAACCTCGATTCTATCATAAAAACATTCCGGTCATTATGTAAACAATTCGAAAGCACTACTTACTTTGTTTGCAACAATGTATTAGAACCGCTTACTGCGCGCTTTAATGACGCAGCCCGAGATTACGAGTCTATAGCTCATTTGGCTTCTACTGGTTATCGAAATAAACGTTCAGCCTGGTTTGGTTTCGCTGGAACCATTTTTAAGCACATTTTTGGAACCCTCAATGAGGACGACGCCATTAAATACGATAATGCAATCAATATTGTCCAAGAAGATACTAAAAAATTAGCTTCATTAATAAAACAAAACATTTTAGTTACTTCGTCGACTCTTTCCGCCTATGGTAAAGAAATTAATAAACTTAAAATTAATGAAGATAATTTAAATATAGCTATTGATGAGCTCTCGGAAATGATTCAAAATATTTCTACGATTACGAATAATCTAGTTATTAATTCTAAAATTGAATTTATCATAAATAGCTTAGAAAGCTCACTTTTAACTTTGTCATTTCAACTTGAAGACATAACCAACTCTATACTATTCGCTAAGCAAAACATCCTACATCCGTCGGTAATTACTCCGGCACAGTTATACCGAGAATTGATCGATAACTACAGGCATCTACCTGATGACGTAGAACTACCTTTAAGTTTAGATTTAAACAACATTCATGTAGTTATGAGTATTTCTTTGTTACAGTGTTATTCTTACAAAAACAAGATTATGTTTATAGTACAACTTCCTTTAGTTACAAAGAATGATTTCAACTTATACCATAACATACCACTTCCTGTGCCTCATAATCCTAAGCTAGCTGACACATTCCTAGTAATACATATGTAGCAATGACCAAAGACAAAATCAGTTTCTGTTTTGTAAACAATCTACAAAGTTGCACCAAAATTTATGCGAACTACTACATCTGTGACGTCACCACTGTGTTTTCATCTAATGCGCACCCTACTTGTGAAAGTGAATTATTATCAAAAGTGATTAGTGTATTACCATCTCAATGTGAAACAAAAACAATTTATGGACAGGTTAATATTTGGAAACCTCTAGTAAATAATAGATGGATTTTTGTTCAGTCCGATATAAGCAAATTATCAATAGATTGTACTAATTCTGAATTGTTCGAAACAAATATCCATGGTACAGGAATCCTCAGTGTTCCGAAACACTGCACAATATATTGTAAAGAAACTAGGTTAATACCTACAAGTACTATTATGAATGTAAGCTTAAAATTAGAGAATTCCGATTTTTCCATAATTAATGATTCCTGCTGTAATTTTAATAAAATAAGTAAAATAATTAATAATGTGTCCCCTATATCCTTAAAGAATATAGATTTAGATGATTTAAAATTTAATGATCAATTAATTTCCTCCCTTATAAATGATACCAACTCGATTATCGATTCTCCACATATTGTCAAATACGGGACACACTATTCGTCTTTAGTTTTAATCCTATTTTGTATAATTTTAATTTCATTAATTATTAAGATTCACTTATATTGTAAATCATCCGGCGGCAGATTTCGCAATTATTTTAGAAAAGATACGAGTAGAATCCGCGATGATCCAAATCCTCAAGTTGAATAATTTTACTCTTTCTTGTATTATATTATAGTTATTTCATTATTAGTTTCTTTCACTAAACTTCGATTTTAACCCCGAAGTTTAGTCTTCTCCGGGGGGCTGTTATACCCCTTAGCTGTATGCAAAAGGCCTTACGCTTACCATAACTTGATGATGTAGCATTTTAGAGCTCTCATGCCTAGTTCATGAAATCTTTCAGTCAGTCTTCTCTCAGCCGTCTCGCGCGAAACCTGCCTAAGGATAAATCTAGGATTTATCCAATAAACCTTTTTTATAAAAAAGCATTCAAGAGTATCCTTATAACAGTACGATATCGTATCGTCTCTACACAAAATTCAACTTGGCGGCTATATTTATCGTATTTTGACAGGCTAAATGTCGATAAATCGGTTTATCATATCGTGTTTTGCTGGTCATGCTATTTGTGCACGTTCTAATGATAGGTTAATACCTACAGGTTTCAGGAGGATTTTGGTCACTACCAAAGATATAGAGAAAGCTGTTTATCAAGCAATTACTGAAAGTGTATAATAGTACTAATTATCATAAACAATAGAACTTTTAAAGAATCTTGCAAAAGCAAGGCGAGGCGTGTGCTTAGTGAAAAAATTTTCCGTTAATAAGTTAGTAGGTACCTAGATTTTATCTAGTACCTAAATTGTTTTTATATGTTTGTTATTGATAAGCTTGTTAGGTTTTGTGGAACTCTGATGTAAATTGTGTGTGCATTAGTGTCTGAATAGCTCTCACAATGCTTCTATAAGTGTGGACCTGTTATTTATGGCTTTATGTGGCTACAAGTTTAACTATAATTATAAATAGCTGTTGGTCTTCCTGAAATTGTAAAATAAAATAAAAATAAAATTTTCGATACCTCTTTGCAATATACCTACTTCCGTTTGGCAGTAACCTAACTAACTAAGCCAAAGTTTCTAGCTTAAATTTCTTGTGTGTAATATCGTACCTACGGTAGACCTTGGATCTTAAAATGAGACTGGGTTAATGTCATTATCATTTTAGCCAGTGCTGAATATAGGCCTCTCTCAGTGACATCCATAGGTTGGTATATAAATGATATTAAAGCCCATTCTTGTCTCTAGTGGTACTAATATCACTGGTGGTCCTGGGAGCGCTTCTGACGGTGGTGCTGGCAGCGTGTGCCGTGATCGCCTGTAGACCACGCAGCCAGCCACGGTCCATCGTCGCCTGCATACAGACCATGCCTTCACTTCATCAGGTATGATAGTTTTTTGAGTATTTCTTCAAAATCGGATTAATCGAAGTTTTAAAAAAGGCCTTTGGACTACTTCCTTATGAGCTACGTCTTTTGTTATAAGCTGCTTTATTGTTATAAAAGTATGTATAAATAGATTTATGGATGTTGGCCAGTTATTTCACACAAAAAACTATTAAACGGATTTAGATGAAACTTGGCATTTTGTAGCATCAAAATAACACAGCGATAATAAAGCAGATCAAGTCGCGGACGGCTAGTTAGATAATTATATATGTACGAAAGTACAGCAATATTCAAATTATTCAGGTAGATAATTTATTGTAAAGGTTGCTAACAGTTAATTCTTTTAGGGTGCCGCACCATCGAAGCAACGGGCAGACCGACGTGCTTTGATCAGCGAGAGAGGAGAGTCAGGGGACAACTCTAGTATACAGAACGCTTCACTGCCTTACATGCCTGCCAAGGTAAATATAATTACTTGATTGAATAAACTTGATTGCTGATTCGGTATTTAGAAGAATATTCCTTGGTAAGGTACAATATGGTCCTAGAAAGATTTATTCTAAGTGATCACACCTTAATACGCCCTCTTAATATCTAAGATTATGATCCTCATTGACTCAAACCTCACATTCAATTATTTGAAAAAAAAATCTCCCATTAATGAAATACGTGTGTAATAAAAATTACCTTTTATTTACATTTAAACTAAATTAGAGTTTAAAAGGAAATGTCGATATGAAATAATTATAATGTATTTTTTTTTAAATTCCAGAACCGCAGCAGTGGTAAGAAGTGTACTATCGCCCCTCCGCCCGCGCACGAGCCGCCGCCCCCTCCCCCCGCGGTGGTCATCCCCCGCGCTAGGTTACATGGACATGATATGTAAGTAACCCTATTATTCCTATGTTCCCGTTGGCCCCATGATTTTGTCCCCATCATGGGGACAGCGGGAAGTCAAATTTTTTTATTGTCGTTGTCCCCATTATCACGATAATGGGAACAACGGGCAGTTAAAGTTTTACGTATCGTTGTCCCCATATTTAGACCCGTAACTATCTTATAGAGGCTAGGCACTAGCGGCGGCCCACGACTTCGTCCGCGTGAAAGGGCATTACGTGCGAAGCCGGGGCGAGTCCCTATTGATTATTGTGAAGTTTTAGAGGGTTTGTTTCATATTTTTCAGTCGCGATAACTCATCAAGGAAGAAAAGTCTAGAAATGTGCAGTGAAGCGAAACTGATCAGCTATTTGGAGTCCGGAGCCACTACTGTGAATGATGAGGTATACTTCGATGATTATTCATTTAATACATATAATGACATACAATGAAGGCGGCTTCAGACCGGTCGGGGTGGAGGTTGTTGGGGGAGGCCTATGTCCAACAGTGGACTTCTCAGGGCTGTAAATGATGATGATGATGAATGACATACAATATATTATATACACAATGGCTGTGTTCCCAAAATGGGGTAGTCAGCTGCAGGATCATAAGAGAGATCCCACATAAATTGTTATTATTCTTTACAGATGCGAAGAAAACACAGTTTAGAGTCATCGTACAGTGCCAATAAAGATAGAATGGTCAACAAACAAGGTAGGCATTATGTTTTATGGAATCATAAACTTAGTTTTTCTTCATACTAGTCTTGAATTTCTCGTGTCACTATGAATGTTTTGTACTATTGTATGTGTTTCCAGGCGCCCTCATCTCCGCGGGTTTCAAAGTCTCCACCACCGTGAGGCCAGATGAGCTGGTCTCCCGTGAGGAGCGTGAGGACCTGTCCTCAGTGCACAAAGGGGACCTGGATGATTTAGGAAGATTCGGATCGCTTGGGAAATCTTACAGGTTTGAATTTAGAATAGATATGAGGTCTTGAAGGACATAGACTTGTATAATTTAATGTATACGATGTAATATTTTTTTTTATTTCTTGATGGGGCAAAATTTTTTAGTGTCCGGTGTTTATGCTAGTTTTTTCATAGACATATATTAATTATTTCTCGTGAAAAATCTTGCTATGTGCGTCTATTCATTCATTCATGCAGAAAAAAACAGTCTATTTACTCAACTTTGGACCCTAATATCTTGGGAGCCAGAAAATTCCCAGGTATGCTTCAATGGAGAAAAATGATCGTGATGATGAGGAGATTCCGTAGTTTTCAGGAACGTTGACGACAAAAAAACACCTTGTATACAGACGGCTATGGTCCCTAAAAGGGGTAGCCAGAACTGCAAGATTACCAGATCTTACAGACATGTTTAGCATAGAGAAGTCAGCCCCCCTAGCATGTCCACGCATCGTGGATATCGTAAGATACGATATCGTATCGTCTCTGTACAAAATTCAACATGGCGGCTATATTTGTCGTATTTGAGACAGGCTAAATGTCGATAAATCGGTTTATCATATCGTGTTTCGCAGCTCATGCTACTAGAGCAGGTTCCATGACCTTTTGTTATACAGACGGCTATGATCCCTAAAAGGGGTAGCCAGAAGCAAGATTACTAGATCTTACAGACACCTTTAGCATAGAGAAGCTAGCATGACTACGCATCGAGGATATCATAACGTACGATATCGTATCGTCTCAAAATTCAACATGGCGGCTATATTTATCGTATTTGAGACAGGCTAAATGTCGATAAATCGGTTTATCATATCATGTTTCGCAGGTCATGCTACTTGTGCAGGTGTAAATGATCTGTTGCTAGCTTATTATTACCTAAGAAAATGCCCTCGAGTTCCTTAGTCAACTCTTACGATGTGAACGGAAGGAGATGCAGCTGATGCATTCTAGTGAAGCCCCTGAAGCAGGAACGAATACCTCGATTTCACAGGTTACGTGGTAAGGTTTTTGTCTCATTCAATATTTTAATTAACTTCCAGCACGCTGTCGGAAGCGCGTTCAGTTGGCGGGACATTGCCGGCCAGCACGGGAAGAGCTGCTTCTTCCACTAGACTTACTCATCAGGTAAAATTGACTACGCAACTTTCTAATTGATATTCTACTTGCACTCTACACTGACCCTCGAATATGACAAATCGTAATATCAGTGGACAGAACTTCTCAATAGCCCGTAATGTTATCATCACTCTGTCATATCTCATAAATTTTTATGGTTAGTCGATAGAGCTTCGGAGCGGTGCGTAAAAGTTCATTCATGCTTACCCTACAGGCAACTACAGTCAAGGTTTCTCACCTTGATGTTCCGAATATTACCTAACGCTAGATAAATTTTTTTTCCAAACTGAGACCTGTGTATTTCAGGAGGTAGTGAAGAACAAAGATGAACAAACAGAAATTATAGATATTTCTTTAAATACATTACTTTGAATAGTGTTCATATACACAAAATAGTGAAAATACTTATAAAAAAAGATCGAGATAAGACTTACCTTTGACTCCATAAAGATGCCGAGGATAAAACATTAGATAAAAGCTATTTAAGTTAAGCTTCAGTAATTATTCACGCATATGACCCTTGGAAAAAATATTACAAAGAAATTGTTGCACGACAACCATAAAGTTCAGAACTGAGGTAAATACATCCAGTCAATTTTATACTACCCTCACTTTTGAGAAAAATTTAACGTTATAGTAGGGTAGATATGTGATTTCCATTTCCATTGACATCATGTACCAGGATCGTAGCAAATGGAGATCCGTGATCTCTGCCTATCCCTCCGGGAAAGAGGCGTGATTTTTATATATGTATGTACCAAAGCATATGATTGGTGGATGAATATCACCATATAATAGCAGCCTAAACCGCACTATAACGACGCATTGTGACCCGAAATATATTCTCTCTATGATTTCGTATAACCTTGTAATACAGCGGTGATAGCCCAGTGGTTAAGACGAGAGGCGTTAATTCGATCCCAGTCACGGGCCTGTACCTATGAATTTATTTCTTGTACAGATTTTATTGTAAAACTGTCACTTAGCTCGTGCCTCGGAAAGCACGTAAAACTGTTGGTCTGATCTCTCTCCGGTCGTGTCGACTTTCCGTCCCATCGGACTATGAGAGTGAGGGAATAAAGAATGCATCTGTGTTTGCGCACACACTTGTGCACTATAATATCTCCTGTGTACCTGGCTAATCTCCGTAGAGATTGGCCGCCTTGGCCGAAATACGGTCGGAGATCATAATCATCATCATAATATAGCGGTGCAGCATTTCTGTTAAAGGAAAAAATGCCGCTTCGCTGCAATGTCGCAGCGTGCCTCTAATAAACATTAACATTTCAACCTTATTAAAATATAACAAATTCTGTAAATTATACACCGATGGGTCAAAAATTGCCGATGGCTTGGGAGCAGCATACTACGATCCTATGAGAAGGCATAGTGCTTGTTTTAAGATTAATAAGGATGTATCAATAATGACAGCGGAGCTAGTTGCAATCTCAGAAGCTATGTCATATGTTGAAACTACACTAATGGATTTTAAAAACATAGTTATCTTCACAGATAGTAAGAGTGCACTTCAACACATAATTATGTGTGCATCTGGACGTAGAGGTGTGTCTTTAGCCTATGTAATCTTACAAAAAATTTACAAATTTAACCAATGTGATACTAATCTGAGATTGCAATGGATCCCGTCACACATTGGCCTAACTGGTAATGAGGAGGCGGATCGCTTAGCAAAAATAGCAATATCAGAGGGAAATGAAATACACATCAAACCCTTTTATCATGAAGTACTACACAAGTTTAAGAATAAAGTATATCAAAATTGGAAAGAATACTTCAATGAAAGATCTAGAGACATCGGCATATGGTATAAAACGATACAAAGCGAACCTCCTCATGTACCATGGTTTAATGCAACAAAGCTGAACCGATCCTCTATTGTCACTGCGCACAGATTTCGATCCGGGCATATGCCACTTAATAAATTTGCATATTTGATGAAAAAAGCAGACTCCCCGAATTGTGATCTGTGTGGGATTATGGAGGATGTTCAACATTTTCTAGTAGAATGTAGTCGAAATCAAACAAAAAGGGATAATCTTATGAGAGAGTACAATCTTAATGCTTATGACGTAGGTATCTTTCAAACGATACTGTCACAACCAACCTCAGAAGCAGCTAGAAAATTATACCTTTTTGTTACTAAGTAGCTAAATTTAGCTGTTGTATATTTATAAGTTATAAGAAATGTTCAGGGTATGATGGGACTGACATGGTACCTACGTGTACCAAAGCCCCTAAATATAAATAAATATAATAAAAAAAAAAAAAAAATCTTATTAAATTATCTATAAGCGTTATTTCATGAACACCCACATATAAGTACGATACCTATCTTTGATTTATATTTATATAGATTTATATTTCACTCTGTGTCATCAATAAAATGAAAACTATATTAAATTCCTCAAATTTTTCTGTATGTACTACCTATAAACCTTCCCCTTGCACCTCTAGGAAGCTAACACGATGGCTGAACGAGACCTGGGCTCCACGTTCCTCCTGCCTCACGTGCACCTCTATAAACCGGACTTAGTAAGCACATAGCACATTTTCTATTAACATTACCTTTCATTGCAACCAAATTCTTTTTTTGTTCCTATGTATAATTAATATTTTAAGACCCGATTTCACCAAGAGATACTATTTATTAATTAGCTGTTTTAACCCTAATCCGTTGTTTTGTACTAATCAATATTTAAGTGGAATCGGCTGTTTAAACGATCGTTACATATTAACGCAGCCGATATGTAATCGATGATTATTTTAATGTTGGCGATCTCGAGCCTAACTTGTTTATTCTTTATTGAATTGTTATTGATATGGTGTATGCATTTATATTTTGACATGGCCTTTAGTAAAAGAAACGTTGCGTTTTAGATCAACTTACTTACGAATTTATCTGAATGTCTCTACAAAGCAACGTTTAAGCTCGGAGTAGTTAACAAAACTTTTTTTTTTCAGACGAGCGACGTGTCGGAATTTGATTCCCTGTAAAAAGTCAACGAGTCACCTCTTTATAATAATCGTGTTAAGCTTTACCTCCCTCTTTGCGCAGTTGGGTAAAATTATTTTTTATACCACCAAAGTGAAGACTAATTTATTTATTGACTATTTATTCTTTATTCTAAGCTATTGTTATTAACTTATTGGTGTTTTAAGGCTACAGAGGATCACTGTGTACTTACATCTTATTACGAGTACCTGCCAGAAGAAAAAAATTTAATTCCTTCAAAATTATTATAAACTTGATCATAATAGAACTTTATTAAGTTTTTTGAGCATTAGAAAAATCGCCTCTTAAACAAATGTATTTAGATACATTTAGGAAAATGGATGTAGGTAAGGAGATCCTAAAAAATATTTTTGCGTGCAATGTTTTCTACGATAATTTAATTTCCATGACATTCGTTTGGTAACTTTTACCTACTTATGGTTTGGCTCTTCTCAATCTTTTTGGGAGATTGGACAATGATGTCTCTGATTAGTTTAATAAGAATATTTGGACTTTATGACATGAACAAATACATTATATAATTTGACAAAATAAATAATGACAGTCTGTTCCAATTCCCATGTTAAATCGCCATTCCAATATCTATCTAAACTACCGATAATCTATACATAAATAAATTTCTTACAAGTTTGTTATATGTATGTACCTTGGTCTATGTACCTAAGTTGTATACCGATATAACTAAATCAAGTTGCTTAGTACCCACGACACAAGACCTTAGGGATCTTAATGTGGGACTAGGTCAATGTGTTGTGAAGTGTGTGAATATTTATTTATTTATTCAAAATTACTCTAGATATTGCTTAAGTATTTAAACACCTACCCACGTAATTCTGTAATTTCTGTAAGTGTTTACTGAAGATCAAGTTATTCTATTTTATTTTTAATGTTTTCAAAATAATTTTCGAAAATTTATAAGCAGCGCAAAATATTTAGCCATCTGTTATCTTTTAGTGAAAATTTCATCTTTCTAAGACACGACACGAAATTAATATAAATGCCATACTTAGTAAATATAAGCATTTTTAGTTTTAAGTCTTGAAAACAATTTGAATGGGAAATCGAGTAATAATGTAAATTTAGACTTTAATATAATGCAGACTGATTTCTTATTTGAAATGTTTTCATAAGTTTATATTTTTTGGTGACCTTTTGTGTGCAAAATAAAGTGCCAATAGAAGATATTAGAATATAATAAAATTGTTTTTATGACATTTTTGACTTATACATTTCTTGAAAAAAAAAATCTTATGTCATTTAAATTTTAATTACTTACTTACATTTTATTCACATAATTTCGTCAAGTGGTCACCATCCTATCAAATATTGTTCAATAGAAGAGTCTATTACCTAAATCAATTATTTTTATATTTCTTTGTTAATAAATGTTAATATTAAAATATGTGTTATTATTGTAATCCTTTGTCTATAATAAACTAAATAAGTATTCAGTTACTGTCGGTCCAGTGCTTAATAACACCAATACCTAATCTTTTAAAATATTTGAGGTCATAAGTTAATATAATTCGTTACTTTGGTATAAAATTAAATAAAACACACAAGTCAATATGAGACAGCGTTTTATATAATATTCAATAATATTTAGTTTAATCGATAGAATATGCAGCAATTACAAATACAACGTTAGAAACAATCGAACATGGCAACAAAAGTTTGTTTTTTAAACTTAAAATAACCAGCATAGCAACGTTCGACATCGAGCTTTTTCCGTGTCATGGAAATTTGACAAATTAATTTTTGACAAACTTATTTTTAATCCAACTGTACCCAATAATATGAAGGTAAAATCTCCTTAAACATGCGTTAAACAGACCATTTTCAACATTTTATTTTACTCGGACAGTATGACAAAAGTACAGTTTGTAAAAAAAATATGTCCAACTTTCATAGCACAGTTTATACAATATAACACCAATATTCTTAAGCACATTGATTCCTTAAAAAAACAGAATTTATCTATATTTATACATACAATACAAGCCCTAATTATTAATTCACCTAAGTTATAATTTTTATGCTGATCTTAAAAACATGTGTCAGCATATTATGTACCGCCGTGATTTAGCTAAGCATCCTTCTTCAGTCTTAATCGATCAAAAATCGATTATAATCAAATCCTTACCCATCTCGATACTTCGATATTATCTAAACGATTAACCCTTCAATAGTTACTTTACTAATTTTACATATAGGTAGGTATGTTGTGCACATAGCGTAAACTCTAAAATCGGTTACTCAAGACACGCAGTTATTTTCATCAGTAAAGTAACTAATACTTTGAGTAGGTATATCTAGCCCTTTTTACCTTAACCTCCTTTCCTTACAAATTCTGTTACAAAATTGGAAGTGAGCAAGCTCAAATCTTAACAAGATGAACTATTTATTAACGGTCATTTTTATATATTTTTCTTTAAAACTGCATTCAATTTAAAAAAAAACAAATTTCAACGAAAACTATTATTTATTTGACTAGATTAAAAAATAACATATAAATAATTGTCCTCTCTTTTTAATTTTCCGCTTACTAGATTATTATTTTCAATTCTTTAAAATAAAATAATCAGAAATAGGTGTGTTGTTTTACAATATCACCCAAATAAGAATATGACCGTAAATATTAGTTCCTTACTTCTACATTTTGAAATTCTATCTATCTACCTATATCAGTAAGAAATTGTGCATGAATTAAAAATGTTATGGATAGCGACTTAAATTTGATAATATTACGTTTATTTTCCAGACCCACCTATGTACCGCAATAGATGAAAATGATTTTCTTAGCTTTTATGGTGATATACCTACAGGTTCTGTTTCCCCAATTTTGTCGAGTTTTTGTTATAGATGGCCACATTTCTTGGAGCCTTTTTTAGTCCTTATGTGAATCCGAAACGAATGCTTTACAAATGTAATAGTTAATAAAACTACAGTGATAACATTAGAAGCAGTAGGTATCAATTCTAGAAATATCCGGATGTTTTGGCATCAAATGTTGCTCGTCTAATCGTGCAATGATTAATATCGTTGCAATTAAATTTGCGCAACATTTGTCGCCGAAACCGGTTACCTAAGCTAAGCTAAGAGTTTAGCCAAATTTAAATGGACCAGTGTCGCTCAAAAAACCGACAGTTCAGTACAAAAAGAGTACCAAAATACTATCCAATAAATCTATTTCGTTATGGTCAATCCTAAAATATAGTCCGATATGGATTACAATAATTAATAAAATAAAATATTTGAAATAAGTATATATATATATAAATTATGAAGGAAATTTTAGCAGAACTGTTCCAGATCCAAAATTACGTCTAGCGATCCTAAATTCGACCATACTCATGATCATATTGTCAAAGAAAAAGTTAGAAATTCTACAGAGTTGTAATATTGAAATTACAGTTAAACTCAAATAAAAATTAGGAGTGGACAAAAAATTAATACATACCCGACTATATTGTGCATCTAGTGTAAATATGAAAAAGTTTCTCCATCTGTACAAATGTATAAAGTAGTAACAATATCATTTTTGATAATTGCTATCACAATATTAATTTGCAAGTTCTTACGTAGATTGAAACTATGAAATATGAGGATAATAAATTACTAATAAACATAGTAAGTACACAATAAATATGAAAGCTAAAACTTTGAAAATGATAATACCATGTTTATTAGGAAATATTTGGCAAAATAATATTTCACAGTTTTCAAGGCAAGCTCTTAAAGTAGACAAGAAATAAAATAATAATGCGAGAGAAGAGTTTTCGAAAATTATGACAAAATAATTTGTCGAGAATTGTCAATTATTATTTTCAAAAAACCTGATTGTTTTACGAACCTATTTTTTTAAAGCACGGCAATAAGAAAGAACATTTTGTCATAAATTAAGCAATCAATAAAAAATAACAATGCTCTTAAATAATAATGAGGAATAATAATAAATTAAGGTTTCTTAGGAGAATCTTCTAGGCTAGAAGGTGGCGACTTTGCAAGAGAAGTCAGGGACCTATAAATAGATTACGAATTACTTATATTTCTTACGATTGTAAAGAATTGTATCATTATCACTCTTAACATGCTAAATATCACAAGACTATAAAACCAGTTCATTTTCAACCGCGGGATATTAAGCGGCAATATTTCAAGAAATTTGTAATTCTCCATCTTTATTTACATACCTCTGATATGTAGCTCTCATACTTCTGTATAAAATAGGTGGAAAGACAACAAAAAACTTGATGTATTTGACATCATTTGCGTCGCTCAATACCCCGTTCAAAACTTTACAATATAATAAATAAATCATAACATGTTATAATAATATAAAAAGCTAAAAATGTCAGTCAAGAGATTCCAAATAATATAAATTAACGATATACCCCTAATTGAAAGGGTTCGTATACAGGATGTTTGTGCCAGCCAGGCAAATATTGATACCATGACTTCAAACCATGATTCTCAGGCGGAAAGCACTGAACATTTTCGCACGGATTTTACAATTTTTTTTCATATTTTTAGCAAAAAAATAGTTTCGTTCGTTTAATTAGGCCTTAGATAATGACTTAAAAATCAAATTTTAAGCAAAATGTGATTTTCAAAAAAAGTTCAAATAACTGATCAACCCTAATGGAAAGTCACAACACAAGTTATCTAAAAAACAGCAATGTGTCACACATAAATAATAATAAATAAATAAATGCTTTTATTCAAGAAAATCCATTTCAAATAGTAGTAGGGGCTTCCCGGTAAGTAGTCATGGACACTTGTAGTGGGAAAGCCACCCTCTTCCGTTTACATATAGTTTACATACTCGTAGATTTAGTCTAACAGCCAATAACCGATCTCGAGAGATTTTTGCATATTTCAGATTAAGTGTTCCATTGTTTTCATTCAAAATTTCAAATTTGGAATAAAATAAAATAAGAAGAATCCAAGATTCTTTATGATATCTAGTATTGAAATTGGCCTAAAATGATTTGAATAAAGTAGCAATAATCACAATTTCAAGACTGAGTAGTTTACAAGACTTTTGCAATGTTTGACTTTGTAAAATGTGAATGTGAGTGTGTTGTGTGTGTGTGAGTGTGTTTGTGTGTATGTGTGTGTGTGTGTGTGTGAAACACACACACAATAACCAATAAGCCCATTTAATTTGTCAGAGGATTGCCCGACACAATTGGTGCGAAGACAAATTAAAAATACATTTCCTGCGAGTAATAACACTGTCGTATAACTCAACACTATGGTACTTGTTCAGCATTTCAGTATTTGCCTGGCTGTCACCCACATCCTGTATACACGGTTTTTGATTGTAGAAAATCGTTAACTTAAAAGAAGATATCGAAGCTTATAACAATAATATACATAATAATGTTATTGTAATAGTGATAATGAAGCAAATGAAAGAAAAGAAGCAGTAACATATAATTGAGAAGTACCTATTTGCGGAGGTTCTCTTGAGATTGAGAGTGACTTAAGCAATAGCAGCTGCAAGTGGAATTTCAAATGAATTAATTTTAAAACTAACAAAAATATTAATTTAGAATATGAAATACTTAGTAGGTCTAGGTACATGAATTTATATATAGCTTAGAACTGATAGGACTACGCAACATATAAAACTATGAACACATAAAATAAAATGATAATATTCTATTAAATACAATTAATTTTAACAAAAACAAGTGTAATAATAATTTTCCT
Organism: Carposina sasakii; assembly: GCA_014607495.2. Taxonomy (NCBI): domain Eukaryota; kingdom Metazoa; phylum Arthropoda; class Insecta; order Lepidoptera; family Carposinidae; genus Carposina; species Carposina sasakii. The sequence goes on from CP053173.1 coordinate 5,972,850, forward strand.
GAAGTATAAACAGAGATTGATGATCCCGCTTGACATAAGATAAATCACGAAATAATAAAAAAGATGGATGGAAGAAAATACAGTGAGTGAGGTCTTAAAAATGGGATGAGTACCTTCTCTGAGCAGGGACAGGCGGTGAAGATTGTGCTGGTGGTGGCAAGGACGCTGGGCAACTGCCTGATAGCTGAGGCTGATCATGTTCTTCTTCTCTTACTTCTCCTATAAGTAAACCAGGTTGTTACTTTCGTAAATATGACAAATTTTCTAGATCGTCATTCATAGAATAAAAGGAGATAATTAAGAAAATAGATGTTAAAAAGTCTTCTTCTTTCATTTCATTATCATACTTATTTCATGATCATGGGTTTCATTTAGTTACTGATTTAGGAATATAACATAGAGGATCTGACAAAGAAGTGAATTATTTTTAAGTATCAAAAAAGTTTTGTACCTATGCAGGCAAATTTACCTCTGACGATGGGAGTGTCCCCGATATAAAAGGTGGCAGCAGGTGTTTCTACCACTGCCTCCTTAACAGATCCATCACCGCTGACAGCGCTAAGGGTGTCAGTGCTGTCGAACATGATGGTGCGCTCCTTAGCGTGTGGAACACGACCATCCAGCTCCTGTAAATCATCAACGTGGCTTTAAGGTTCTGACTACAATCAGCAGTGGCAGATGATGAAACTGATTCAAATTATTAATTCGACTAATGGTGAATGGTTTGATGTGTAGTTAAGCTTAGTAAGTTAAGTTAATTTTTATACTGTTACTTTATATTTCTTTCTTATACAGTTTGTCAAGCTTAAATTGGCCTTTCGATACGATGGTGGTTATCACAGAAAAACTTGACTGTTAAAGTCAGGTTCTATATTACATCAATACCAACTGAAGAAACCACTCTGCGTAACATAGAATCATCTTCTTATCATCATCAGATAAAACTATGAATATTAAATGTTAAGGTAAACGTCAATTTTCACTATCACCGAACCGAGCTTCCGACCTTAGCTCATAAGCGAGGAGTTATGGTAGACTCACCAATCTCTCGGTATCCGAGTCAGGTTCCTGAACGTCGTACTCATTGGAGTGATGCTCACTAGTGGAGGTGGGCTCCAGGCTCTCCACTTGGACCGTGGTCACCGGGTCCAGGGTGTCCAGAGAGGACACCATTGTGTTCGACCCTGGAGGGCGTAGCGCTGTTATCTTTCTGATTAGTAAAGCTTGGCGGGAATGCGATTAGTAGGTATATGTGGTGTAGGTTTACTTAATATAAGTCCATGAGATTTTAAATTTAATTTATCACATCTACCTATATTATAGCCTATGCCGAATTTAGTTCTTCTACACGTATGCTGCTCTGGGAGTGAAAAAAATATAATACTACAGCTGCTTCTCTTCCCGGGCATACTGTACAAGTCACTAGAGGGAGAAGAGGGTTTTTTTGTTGTTTTGTAGGCGATGGGCTGACCACCTGTCACTACTAACCGAACTTTTAGATCTCAACTATACCCTCAAAATTGATCAGAAGTGGCACTATGTGGTTCTATCGGCCCTTGGTGTTCTGCCTACCCCGTAAGGGATAAAGGCGTGATTATATGTATGTATGTAAGTTCTGTATGCTAGTCAGTAAGGCAACATTATAAAAATAATTTCTTTCACTATATTCTCATTTTACGTAATAAGTTCTGTTTCTAAGAGCGAATATCATAATTTTTAGCAACTTCAAACTGCAAGATTTAACTCCAGGACTTATATTAGTGTTACATCGATAGACTGGCAAAATTTACCTTTAACAAAGTTTGGTATATGTACTTATATTCAAAATTATAGTATTTTGCCAGACTATTTTAAATGTCTAACAAGAGTCAACGCAAAATCAAATTAAGCATTTGCTTGTCAGTTTTTTTAATATCGTAAACGATTTTTGTAACACAATATTATTGTGATGACTCAAATTAATATGTAATAAAAGCAAGGGCTTAAAGTAAGCTGAAAGATAAAGATAGAACCTAAGTAAACAGAATATTAAAAGCATGCTAATAGGTACTGAGTGTTCAAATAATAAAATTAGTATAAATAGTGTTTTTTATAAAAAGGGATTAGGTGAGAAGAGATTATAATATAAAAAATGAAGTTATGAACCATTTTCCTGTGGAAATATTTTAGAAAATTGAAGCACAGGTATCAAGTAGAGTACGTTTCACCAATAAGTTTTTGAAGCTAAAGTAAAGTGGAAAGTATAGAATATTTTCTTTAGCTATCCCATAAATTCTCATCTTAAAAATCTTTTCAAGTAGGATTAGTTCAGCTAACTTGTATCAAAATACCTTATTTTTATATTGTCTTGGTTAATTAAAAGAACAACCAAAATTCTTCCTTGAGAATTAGGGGCCGATGTTTCCAATGATCATATTGGTCTTTTTGACGAATAAAATTGATGCTGTCACTATGTTGATCAACTTTGAGAAAAGGACAGAATCAAATTTATTAATCAGTTAGAACTATCAGCTTATTGAAAAATCTGCCCTTAATTGAATCAAAAATTATTGCTATTACTTTTATTTGACATTTGTCTACTTGAGCGATTACACCACGAAAGTTAAAATGCAACAACATCGCATGGAGGCATATATTATTTGCAGTAAGTACATAATTTAAAGCTCTATAGGTATAATATTTTATAATATATATTATATTTCTATGAAAGCTTTCCTTATATGAAAAGCAGGTGCCATGAGCCTACCTGTAACCTGATCTTCTTCGAAACCTGCTATTGAAGTGTTGAATTATTAAGATGAAATGAAATATGCTTATACCTCGCTCACTCCTATAGGTACGATAAGAGAGGACACATAATATAATTATGTAAGTAGTTTTACGATTTTTTTTCCAAATTCTAGACTTGTGTATCACCCATAAATAAAATACCTATTAGAAAATGCGACAAACCAAATCTATTAAATATTTTTGTTATGTAGTTATTGTTTTAAAATTTATTCCTGTAGTACTAAGAAAATCTCTCTCTTAAGGGCGAGCGAGGCAAATGAGTAAGGGAAATAGTTCTTGGACCCTTACCTCCAGAAGTGAGGCTTCCAGTCATGGGGGTGTCGACTTCATAGTTATATGTTGCTCTGGTAGCATTCGAACTCGTAGCCTCCAGGCTATCGGTACTGCCGAGCATTAAGTCTGCGCGTGCTCCTCTGAAATCGGGATATTTTTCAATGTAAATTGTTACCAATTGTTTCGATTCGATTGGTAATAGATAATTATGTAATCCATAATATACATAAAATGGCTTTGAATCGAAAATATGGTAGCCAGAACTACAGGATCACGAATGAGATCTTACAGCCACGTTTGGCATAGCGATGGCAGATATTTAAATGATCAGTGAAAAGATGGTCATCGCCCGAGCAAATGCTTCTGAATTAATCTATACAGGGTGATTTTTGGACATCAATGTTCCCGAAAACTACGGAATCTCCTCATCATCACGATCATTTTTCTCCATGGAAGCATACCTGAGAAGTTCTGGTTTTCAAAATATTAGGGTCCAAAGTTGAGTAAAAAGACTGCGTTTTTCTGCATAAATGCACATTGACGCATGTAGCAAGATTTTTTCACGAGAAATAATTAATATCTACTATGAAAAAACTAGCATAAACACTGAACACTATAAATTTCGCCCGATCAAGTAATAAAAAAAAATCATAAAATTTCCCAGCTTCCCAGGTTCCCAGCTTTTTTTTTGGCATAAACTTACTTTATTTGATGTATAGAGTATACAGGATGATTTTTGGTCGTCAACGTTCCCGAAAACTACGGAATCTCCTCATTATCACGATAATTTTTCTCCATGGAAGCATACCTGGGAAGTTTCTGGTTTCCAAAATATTAGGGTCCAAAGTTGAGTAAATAGACTGCGTTTTTCTGGATAAATGCACATAGACGCGCGTAGCAAGATTTTTTCACGAGAAATAATTAATATCTGTCTATAAAAAAACTAAGATAAACACTAGACACTATAAATTTAGCCAGATCAAGTAATTAAAAAAAAAAATTTGAAAAAAAAATTTTTTTTAATTTTTAATTTCTTTATTTGATGTATAGAGTACGTACCCTTCGTTAAAGGTGGCCACAAAAAAACATCCTGTATACCTATCGTTAAGGGTGGCGACGAAAAAACATCCTGTATAAACTACATTACAGATAGAGTAAGCTTAGGTCTATATCTCACCTGCTAAAACTTCCCGATGAGCTCAATTCTTCGTCTTGTCCGCTCCAAGACCCGCTAGCTGGATCTGTAAAATGTTTTCCAGATAACGAGATAACACTGTGAGCTATCGACCTCCCAGAGGAGGGTGACAGCTCCCTAACTAAACTGCTCTCTCTAGAGAAATCCAAGTCTTCAAGCTTGTCCGATGACATCAGAAAAGTTTGTTTAGTTACTGTTTCAGATTCAGTTATCTGTCTATCTACTACCGTCATCAAACTATCTAATTCTGACGGCTGAGAGGTAATAGAAGATGACAGTTCAGAAGTATACGATAGTGCTCCTTCATCTCCAAATTGTTTTGGTCTAGAAGGTATATCAACTGCTCCATCACTTTCAGAACTAGACACTATTTCCGATACTTTTTTTCCGTCCACAAACTTTTGCTGAATGACTGTAGTTGTTCGAACAACTTCAATCATACCGTCGTTTGAATCAGAAGCTTCTTTGCTACTTTTAGATTTCTCTTCTTGATCTAGTATCTTCATCATCTCTTCACAGTCACCTGGTATGGATTCAGCCGAACCATCCTTTGGTGCCGCAGCGCAGACAAACGAACTAGATTTTTTACATTCTTCTACCACTTCACATGGCTTTTCAGGTTCTTGGACTGGTTCTGGTACAAAAAAAGCACCTCTCTCATCATATTTTTTAACTGTTATAATTTTAGGCGCGAACTCTTGAATTTTTTGCTCTAAAGCCATTTGTTGCTCCAAAAGTTTTCTAATTGCAGCTGACTCCGATAATAGTCTTTGTGAGGGACTACCATAGCTCCCAACTTTTTGAGAGGGACTTCCACCTTTTTGTGATGGACTTCCACCTTTTTGGGATGGGCTGCTTCCTTTTTGGCTAGGACTACCACTTTTGTGAGGTGGGCTTTCGTCTGAACTGCCACTGTGAGACATTTTTTCATGCTCTAAGAAAGTACTGGTGACTACTTTAGGGTCTGCAAGTAATAAGGCTTCTTTTTGTTTAGCTAATATCTCGGCTTTAAGGGCTTCAAGACATGCTGACTCTAGTCCTTCAAACTCTTTTAAACTTGAAATGGAAATATCGTCACCTTGACTTCGGCTTAAAACATATCTTCGCGGTAGTGAGCCGTTCAAAGAATCTTGAGATGACGAAGAATGTTGCTGATATTGTTCCATTAGTGCTTTTTCTAGATTTTCAAATTCCTGCAAAGAGCTAATAGAAATATCGTCATTTTCTCCCCGAACCCTAAACCTAATACGGGATGCCATTTCAGATTCTGATAGACTGCCGTATGAATTCCTAAAACTTCCAAAACTACCAATTGATTCTTTTTGGGAACTCAAACTTCCAATTCTACTAGCATCAAAATCAGTCATTTCCTCTTCTTTAATATCTTCTAACGGGACTCTTTCGTATTCGTATCTGGGATCTCCTTCAAACTGCATTTGAACCCATCTTTTTCCTGCTTCTATTTCAGCTAACTCTTGGGACTGTAATTTCTTTTGTTCCAATTCATATTGTAGTAACTCCTCATCTGACAGTGAACCCGAAGTGCTACTCATGCTTTCTTGTTTCTTTGACAAGCGGCTCAGGTAGTCTTCAACTTCAGTATCGTGACGTCTGACAAAAACTTGAGACTTAATTGTAACACTCTTTCCTTCAGTATCACTTTCATGTGCCTCTTTTGCTACCTCTTCAATTACAACAAAATCATCCATTTCACTTGGCTTATCAACCATTTCAAATTCATCACTTGTTGGTGAATCTCTTTCTTTCTCATAACCTAATATTGTTCTATCTTCAGCAGTAACATGCTCTGATTTGCTAGTTTCTGTCAACATTTCTGACTTTAACTCTGGAGTTTCGGAAATATCGTACATGTCATCCAAAACGTATTCTTTTCCATTATCAGTAGAAAGAGAACTTTGGCTTGGTGCTGATAAAGGGGTATGAGGAGTAGATAAATGTTCATGGGTTTTTAGACTCGATGTTGAACTTTGTTTACTATCAAGTTGAGACTCTGGTGTTTGTACACTAGATTTCTCTATCTTGGTTTTAGGTACTGAAGAATCACTTTTGGATTTAAGAATATCCTCATATTGTTTTGATCCTATTGGTATTATTTCACTCTCAAGATCAACAAATTCGCGTTGACTTGCTGGTATTTCAGTAATAGGAAATGGTATAACAGTAACTTCTTTTACAGCTTTCTTTACGCATTCTTCTTTAATTTCTACCTTATCTCCTTTAGGAAGTATAGAATTATAAGGTATACTTTCATCTTGTTGTGTTGTAGTTTTAACTATATTTAGATCCTCATGAGATGATTTTGGGGAACGGCGTGGAGAAATACTTCCGAATTTTTTTATTTCTTCATACTCAGCTGATCCAGCCGGAATTATTTCGTCATCGATATCAACAAACTCTCTTTGTGGTCTTTCTATTTTTGTAACTGAAAAAGGTACAGCTTGATCCATTTGGGCTACAGATTTAACAGTTAAATCTTTAACTTCATCTTTATCTAGTTCAGGCTGAGATAACGATGATGACATATCGAGTTTTGAAATAGACGATGATAAAATTTCATCAGTTTTAAATTGACTGGATATCGTTGTATCAGATTCTCTATCTTTTCCCAAATCTTCGTCGAATTCCGCACTCTCTGAAGTAGTACCTAACGTGAAATTTTCTGGTATCATATCCTTCGGCGGAAACCTCATTTCGTGAGATCTTTTCATTTTTCCAACTAATTCATCTGAATCTACTTTATGTTCTCCTTCATCACAGGAAATTTCATCATCACTTATATCTTTTACCTGGGGTAAATGCTCTTTTTCAGGTTCATGGAGAAATTGTTCCACGTAAGTACTACTTTCCATTAATTCCTCCTTAAGTTCATTAGCTGAGGGTACCAATGTTTCTGAAGCATCGGAAATATCAATACTGGCTACATGACTTGAATTATCAGAGTCAAGACTTTTCATGCTATCTCTTGAAGCTAAAGAACTAGCAGCTGTGTAATAATCTTTAGAAGTTCTCAGTGATTGGGATGAAATATCATGACTAGTCATAGCAGTTTCGAATTCGGTCCCACTTTGTGCTGTCATCATGATTTCAAGATCTGATGATAAAGGTCTACTCTCTGAATGTTCAAAACTATGATAGTGACTTTCTCCTGAACTTGACCACCCTTCTACTTCAGACGCCGACCGTCTTTCTTCAATCCCTAATTTTGACTTAAAATGTTTTTGCACTCGTAGCTTAACTTCTGGGCTTCCTTTTGATGAACCATCTCTATCTGATAAAATAATCTCGCTTTCTGTTTCTAAGATAGAGTGGGGACCACTATCTGACTTAATTGATATATCTGCACAGTCTAAAGGAGGACTTGACTCCTTCATATTAACCGTATTCTTTTCTTCATCAGAAGTTGTAGTTTCATCTTGAGAGCTAATTTTATTTGATTCACTGTCCGATTTTTGACAATCTTTAGTGGTAATTTTATCAGTTTTTTCTAGATGTTCATCGGCGAATTGTTCTTCAGTGATGACTTCAGGTCTATCTGGACTAATCAAAAGTTTGAATTGAAATTCCGAAGGTGATTGCTTGTACTTGCTACTTCCATCACTTTTTTCGCTGATAATTTCTCCTTGGGCAGCTTCGAGAGATTGTTTGACTTCATCTATAGTTTTTTCTAAAACTGACAAGTCCGTGAGTGGCTGAGTGGATATCAAAGAATCAAAGTCCACACGTTCTGACTCAAGTTTCGTACCATGAAACTCGGCAGAGGATAGATCGGTATCGTAACCACTACTACAAATATCTTCTAGGCTTTTTTCTTTAAATAGTTTTGATTCTTCTTTTTTGTGATCTGTACCAGTCAAATAAGCAGAATCTGTAGAGAAATCTGATGGATGTAACGTTTCAGTGGTAGAGTCTATAGATTTCTGTAAAATTTCTCCTTCATGTAATTCCAATGATTTTATCATACATTCAGTATCTACGCTTTCACCAGATTTTATCATATCTTTCGAAATTGTGCTGATATCGTCTGACGTTTCTAATGTAGTTGGGGATAGAATTTCACTTTTATTCAATTTAAAGGATATATCCATTTTACTTTCAACTACAGTATCCAAATCTAATGCAGTTTCACTATCTGAACTTTTCGTAGTACTAATAGTTGCAACCGCATCAGGTTCAATTGTTTGCTTATGAAGTTCATCAGCCATTTCAAAAGAATCAGCTTTTTGTAAAGATACTTCCCAAACTTGATCTTCTATTTGTTGCTGTGGTACTATCACAGGTGTTTTCGCTGATTTATCTTTTTTGGGAGTATCACCAGTCCTATCGTCATGTGGCAAATCGGGTGCTATTTCTGATTCCGAATGCGTATCTTGACTGCCAGTTCTGCTAAATGTACTTTTAACTGGCGATGTCGATATTTTTATTTCCTTTATAAAATCAACCTCGTAAACTTCATTATCTTTCTTGAAAGATTTGGATTTACTCTTTGGACTCATTTCAGATGAATCGCGTCTCTCAGCTGTTTCACTTTTGAAACTAGGAGCATGAGATGTATCTGAGCTAAGGTCATCATGCTCTTTACTTTCTACTACAGATTCCTCTTTATGATGCTCTATTTTGGAGCTTACTATTTTTCCTTTTTCAGATACTTCAGTACTTGATACAACCTCATCTTTTTCTATAATTTTTGTCGCTGAATCAACAAAAGCGACTCTAAATCTATTATCATCCTCAGTTACGTCTTCAAGTTCTCCTGGTTCAGTGAAATACTCTTTTCCCCATTGCTCATGGGATAAGTCTCGTTCAGAAATTTTTAGTTCATTATTTTTTTTCACAACGTCATCTTTTAATGCCGTCATTCTCTCCTCAGATTTAGTCTGCCTACCAGTATATAAACCCTGCTCAGTAAACTCTCTTTCAACTTTTATAAGTTCGGTATCATCCGTAGATCTTAAAACAGTTTTTGTTTCTATATCAGATCGTATTGCTGAAGCTTCGTGAGCTTTTTCCATTTTCTTTTGTGACGTTGCTGTTTGATCTCCATCTTTACGAATAATTGTTTTTTCTTTAATCGCATGTTCCTGACCTCGCAATTCACGAGTGGTCTCTGTCTTAATAATAAGAGAATCGTCATCGGATGAAGATACCTGCTTTGTCTCTTTAAAGAGTTCTTGTCCTGATATTTTCCGAGTTTCTGTTTCTTTTTGAGTTAAAATTGTACTATATTCATCAGAAGTTCCAAATTTGGCTACCATATCTGACATCAAAGATTCTGGATCAATAGACTGAAATTTAATATCTGTTCCTTCAATTTTTTGTACTGATGAAGAAGATGTGGAAGTTTCAATTCTAGATTCTGAGTAGAAGGTGTCAGCTGTGATAGATTTTTGCATTTCCTCTAGTTGTACTGCTAATTGTTCCTTCTTAATCTGGTCAATGACGTCAATGCTCTTTTCGATTGTCCGTTCAACAAGCTCCTTTGCTCCGCTTGTAATGGTTGGTTGATTAACATTCACGAATGTTAAATTGTCAGCAAGATGTTTTGTTGGAGATTTAGGTCTGGCGGCTGCACTAAGTGCCGTGGACGCTTCCGTTAGTAAATCTGAAAATAAGAGATGATTTGTTTATAGAGTACTGTTAAACCCCCTTAAAGATATATAACTAAGTAAAAAAACATTTTTAAATATATTTATTTAAATTTTATTACATTGTAATCGTGATATTATTTAATATGTATATTATTTTACCTACGCTAAAACAATTCCAAATATGAAAATTGTTTGGATTTATAATAATAATAATATATTATAAAAATAATAAATTATATAGAATTATGTACAAAATGGAAGAAGTAAAAGCTTCTGAAGCGTGGATAGATGTATAGAAAAATAACGGTGAAAGCCGTGATGAGATGAGAAAAAAAATTGAGTTAAATCAAAGCGAAACTTTACTCAAAAGATGAAAAATGGTAAGAATGGATTGCGATTCAAAGACGTCTTGTCCTTGGAAGACGAAAAGCGACATTTAAAAGGTGAATTTTGAACTTTGCTTGTGGCTCCACTTACCTAAGGCAACGTAAGGGCTCCGCAAGAAAGAAAGTAAAATTTACTGTGCTGACGTACATAGGCGTATTTATGAGACGGTTGCAAAGTAAATTATGAATATTTTAGGTAACTATTGTTTTAAACAGTTCAAAGATTATTATTTATGGATATTTATTATACCGAAAACGGCCCAAACTCTTCTCCCAATTTTTCCGCATTGTTTTATTGGAATTACAGTGCTGCAAAAGTCATAACATTGTAGCTATTCATATAATTCTAATAGTTTCATTAAAATAAAATGAACATGCGTTCTATGTATGTGTGGCAAATAAACAAATATACCTTACATGGAGTGTGCCTAATAAACTACCATAACTTAAGAGTAAGGTTTCGCTATGACTACGTTGCCACTACTCCTTTGCAATAAGCTTGAATTTGATTAGTATATCACTATGATATAACTATGTTTATTTTATGATTATGATATTAAGTATGTCAAAATTTGTATGTCATACAAAAGGATCCATTAAGGGTAGGAATACTAAATGAAGGGATGAATGTGACTTAACATTTGATTCTTTGATTAAAATAATACATACTATTATATTAATCAAATCGAACTTGTACATATCAAATATACCCTCAAAATTGGTCAGAAGTGGCACCATGTGGTTTTATCGGCCCTTGGTGCTCTGCCTACCCCGTAAGGGATAAAGGCGTGATTATATGTATGTATGTATGTAATCTAATCTAATCAAATGCTAATCTACTTAAATATTTCTTCAAACTACAATCTAAACTATACTGACCACTATGATGTGCCTCGGTTTCACTAATAAGGCTATCACCAGCAGATGATGTTCTTGGAGACTGACGGTTGGCGTCCAGGAACGAAGAATCGGAACCTAAATGTTTTTGGACATTAGCTTCTACTACTAGCGAATACAAATTACTAACAACAAGTGTAAATACATCAACAATACCGTCTAATCTAAACACAAAGTTTAGGGATGTACCTAAGGGTGTAAGAGTATCTTTAATTTCTAGCCAAATAGGTAGTGAGTGAAATAAAATAACTAAGTACTGATGTTATTTTAGAACTACTTGATTGATAAAAATTCTTACATAGCTACGAGTAGGTAAACAATTTTGAAACAAATTATTTTGAAAATAATCTTAACTAATTTTAAAATTATTAGCATACTTTATTTGTTACTAAAACATTTTTATTTATACCTATAAAACATACCTTTAAGTTTTAGCCCGGTTTGCTTTTCACCAGCACCTTCTTCGATCTTTGCTTTATCTCTTCCAATTAAGTCTACAGGGGACGGAGGTGGCGTTTTTGAAAACTTGGATACTAGATCTAAAATTAAAAAAGTATTCAATAAATATTTCTCTAAGTTTTAATATGTACCTACCTATCTATAAGTATAATTTTATGACAGTAAAATATACTAACCCTGTGTCACATGCGTTGAATCAATTCTTATCAAGGCTCCTTGTGAAATATCTTCTAAGAGATTTGAACACCTTCTATTCAGTTCTGACATATCGGGAACTTCATCTTGTTTTTCATCTTCTTCGATTAGTTCATCGGATTTAAGTTTCTCTGTCTCACTAGTTTTGTTTTTTATTTCATTGTCTTCTTCTTTTTTATATTCATATTGAAGCTCTGCAATTTTTTCATCGATTTCACCAATCAAATCTTTTTCAGATTCTGATTTTGGTTTATCATCTTTATCGCTTGTAAGTTTACTCTCTGTTAGTATTGATGTTTCTTGTTCACTAGTTGATACATTTACAATTCTAGATATAGATCGTTCTTCTTCTAAAAATTCTTTACTAATAGTTATTGCTTCAGAAGCGTCAGAAGCTAATGTCTTGGAAACATCTAATGATGAATGATCTTCCGAGTAAGTTTTTTCGTCTAAAGATTTTGAATTTTCTCTTACACTTTCCACTGAAGCTTTAGAAAAATCTTTTGTTAAGTCTACTGTTGAATCTTTGGATAATTCATTTGTAGCGAAATCCCTTGACGTATCTTTACTATCCATTGATGATTTAGAGTAGTCCTTTGTTAAGTCTATAGATTTTTTAGAAAGATCGGGTGATCGTGGTAGATCTTCAATCCCATCTTCAATGCGTGTATCATCTTTTGCATCCATAGATGTTTTAGAAGGATCTTTGACAAGTTCTGCTCCACTTATCTTGGAAAAATCAGCAGATGTACACTCTTCTAAAACAGATTTTTGTTCTTCATCTGAAGACTTTGTTAAAGTTGAAATTACTGTAGTTACAGACGATTCTGTTGTAGATTTCGAGACTAAATCGGAACGAAGTACATTATCAACAAATTGAGTCTTTTTCGTGAATCTATATTCCGACTCAGATTGTGCTGAGCTACCAGCATGCTGCGGAGTATTGGAGTGTATTTTGTCACCAAGCTTGGAATGTGATATATCAGCTAACTCTCCACCATATGAACCATCGTCGCCAAAAAATTCAGCCTAAAATGTAAATCAAATGAATATAATAAATAGAAATTCAAAATTAACATCACCATAATTATGTTTCATCAAAACTAACCTCTTTTTCTGGAAAATCGTCTGCATCATCAAGCGAATCCGTTCTAATTTTCCTCGTATCAAATGCAGATGCCGTTACTTTTCCATCAAGGTCAGATGTTGGTTCGATTATTTCTAAAACTTTTGCTTTATCCATGTCTGAAAAATGAATGAAATCTTAATATCGGTAATTTTATTTTAAAAAATTACATGCTTTAGGGCTGATTTTTCCAAACGTCAGATAGCCTATCAGAGGAATAAAGTTGATGATATCTCTATCATGATCAAGTTTTAGAGAAAGACAGCACCAACTTTATTCTTCTGATAGGCTATCTGACGTTTGGAAAAATCGGCCCTTAAAATAATAAATTACCAGACTCGGAATCAGTATAAATCTGTTCTTCTACTTCATCAGGAGAGCTTTGAACTGAGAATGTCCTAGCTTGTTTCTTTTTTGGCATAATTAGAATTTCTCCACTATCTCTTGAAAGAGATTTCATTAAACCAGGTCTTTCTGCAGCAAATTTTCTTGTTTCTTGAAATACAGTATCACTTTTATCATTAACTGCTTTAGTTTCTTTAGAAGATTCTAAATATTCTTCAACTGTATTTACAGCCTCTTCTATTATTGAATCTACAGATACCTGTCCTGAAATATCTTGTTGCCCATTTATTTCATTTTCGGCTACGGCTTCATCGGAAGATAAATCTACATCTTCCGAAGCCTGTTTAATAATAATTTCTATATTTTCGGCCATCTTTTTCATAGCCGAATCAGACTTTTTCATTTCAGCTGGTACTTCTACATCCTTTGGATGTTCAATAGCCACAAACTTTATTTCTTCGTCTGTTTCTATATCAGATTCCGCAATTCTTTCAAGTGAAATAGCAGGACTGATACATGAATGTCTACGCTCATCTTTGTGAGGGGCTTTAGCATCGTATGAACGTTTTTCAGTTTCAACAATGTCTTTCGTGATTATTTTAATATCTTTTTCTAATACTGGACTTCGAGCTGCAGCAGCAATAGTTCCTCTATGTAGAATGTCTTCAATAACTGGTTGAACTTGTTCTTTAGTTATTTCGGGAGCTTCATGTAAATCTAAATCTTCAGGAACAAATTTTTTTGTATCCTTTGTTTCTTCTAAGTCCCCAATACCAAACTTGCCTAGTGTATCTGTACGGATTTTGGATACATCAAACTTACCTTTACCTTTTTTCATCGTTTCTGTTTCAGTTATTGTAGTCGTAATTACTTTTGTATCTGCAGGAATATCATGAGCTAGGCCCTCTTTTTTCAATATTGAACCAGCTTTTCCTGACTCTTTAGAACTCTTAACATCTTCAGCTGACTTGTCTTTTGAACTATAAGTCACAGTAGAAAATGTTGTTTGCACAATAGATACATTCTCTCTCTTTATTTGTTCTTCCCTTTCTCTATTTAAAAAATCACTTGTAATATCTCTATCTGGGAAGCTCCTGAAATATCAATATTAAATATAAGTAAAAATATTATTGGTTTGTTGATATTCTTACAAATAATTTTATGTAAATAAAAGGTCACTTTACAAACAATACTTACCCGATTTCCGCAATATGTGGCAGTTTATGTACGTAATCAGTAACATGATCTTCTGGAAATCCTTCGACATCATCAAGTGAATCTCCATGAGTTAGCTTAGCTGATTTAGATATATCGGGTTTACCTAGTAAAAATAATCAAACATTTTATCGTAAACAATTTACGAGTACAAACAGACATACCAATTAAAATAAATATTTATTAACAAAAACGTATGAAAAGCCTAGTCGGCACTATATTAATTGTTTCATACTTTTTTATAAATTGGAAAATCTATTGTAAGAATACTAACCTAAGGTAACCTTGCTCTTAGAATCAGCTTCATGAGCATCAAATTTCGAAGTGTCCTGAACATGTGTTCCTTGTGTGCCAATATCATCTTCAGACTCTTCAAATGTATAGTCTCTAGATTCAGTCAAACTATGCGCATCAGATAATCGTTTTTCTTCCAGGCGTAGTTCACTTATTGATCCCGAACCCGCAGAAGTAACTGATTGGCGCTTAAATATTTCTACTAAAATAAAAAAATTAATGTAAATTTTTATGATATGTACCTACTACGAATATTTTTTGCATTATTAACATCACTGTACACCTAACTACACTTTTGTGTTAACACAGAAATTAAGAATATTAATATAATTTTTTTTACAATAATTAGGTACCTTTTTCGACAGATTCCTCTTTGAAAGTATTTGTTTTTGATTCTGGTAATTCAGTATCCTTAACTAAAGATGATTTTTCTTTTTCTAAGTCCACAAGTTCTTTGACAGCACTTTCTTCGGATGACGTCTTCTTTTCAGTAACAGCATCCTCAGAACTAATTTTGTCCGAAACACCTTCGGATGATTTTCTTTCGGATATTTCAATTTCCCTACTGCTCTCTGAAGAAATTTTATCCGATGTTTCATCTTTTTCAAATGACTTATCCAATTCTTCGGCTTCTGTTACTATTATTTGGCACTCTTGCTTAGGTTTGGAGCTGTCACTTTCAGTCAAATCACTGAGTTTAGTGATCGACATAGATTCTGTACGAGAATGACGCTTTGGTGTCATTTTCTTAAATACTACATCAGAATCTTTGTCAGACTCGGAATCTTGTTTTTCTGCATCTAACACTTTAGAATCAAGTTTAACTGCACTAAAACCTACACTTTCTTCGAATTTTTCATCCCCAAATCCACTTCCTGAATCTACAGCTTCTTCATATTCTGCTCTTTCATCAAAATCGGATGATGATAGTTTTAATTTAACATCAGATTGATCAGATTTTAAAGAATCTGCTTCAGAATGTCGCCTAGAGTCTGTATGTTCTGAATCCTCTAATGAGTCAGAATAAATACGCTTGGAGAAGAAGCACTCCTGAACGGAATCATCTTCGGGTACTGTTTCTATGAATTGGCGCGCTTTTGCACTTATTACCGGAGATTCAACTTTCGGCGATACCTAAAAGGTTTTTTAGAATTTGTAATAAAAAGATTGTAATACATATACTACTTTAACATTCTAATTAGAGTAATTGACCCGGTAGCTCAGTGGTTAGAGCGCTAGCACGGTATGCAGAGGTCGTGGGTTCGATTCCCACTCGGGTGAGGAATTTTTTCCATTTCTTTATTAATAATTTTATAATTCTAATTAGTGTAAAAAATTGGAAAATAATATAATTAAATTACTGTAATGGCACCTTTATCATTCTAAATTAATATAATAGGTAATATGTTCAGACAGTTGAGTTGAGACCAACGGACAAAACCTTTCTTCATACGATTATACATATCTTGTTTTAATCATTTTCAGAATTTTAAAATGACGATCAACCGACTTGCCCTTTGGTATTTGCTATGTTACAACTTACTTTTTCAGTTGAACCTATTTGAGCACTATACTCGCTTTCATATTTTAAAAACTCTAATGTCTGGTCTTTGAACGTAGAACTTGATTTAACATCTATAGTGGAAGTAACAAAACTCTCTTCAGCCTTTGCTTGTGTAGTTTCAAGAGGTTTACCAGTTGTAGCTCTAACAGGCGGACTTGTACCTAGTTGGTCATCTAAATCAGAAAACTGTGATGCCTCATCTAATGAGTCACTTCTATGTTTAAAATCCTTAGAGTAGACCTGCAATAAAAAACGAGTTAACAGAAGTAGTAATTTCGTTACATGTTTTAATATTGGTCATGTAACTTTAATACCTTTGAGTCCGTTTGTGTTATACTAATATCTCTCTCAGTGCTTTGTTGTAAATCAGCCAAGGAATCAGTTTTATCTAAGACCGATGGTGCTGGTGATTCTTGTGATATTTTTTTACCAATCACATCTTGCAAATCAGAACCAATAGAATCTGTTTTTGTATGTTTGCTTATATCTGATTTTGTACTAGCTATAGATATTTGACCTTCAACCTAAAATTGATAAAAAAGCATTACGTTAGGAAGAGGAATATTTCTACCAGTCTAATCAAGATATACGTACTTTATAATATTCATTTACCTTGTCTTTAGATTTTTGATTAACGACTGTTTTCTCTTCAAATGTTTCAGTGATATCTTCGTCACTCACCCTTGCACGTAATTCTTCAGTGATTTGCCTTTCTAGTTTTTGTTCTTTTACACTAGCTAGTTTTTGTTCTTTTACACTAGCTATTTCTTTATTGCTATCACTTGGCTTTTCATCTTTATATTGCTCTATTTTGCTATCATGTCTTAAATCTTTTTCAATTAGTTCCCTCTTTACACTTTTCTTTACTTTAATATCGTCTTTATCTACTTTCACAGTTGTTTGCGACTCTGTTTCAGTTTCCGAGTCTGTTGACTTTTTCAAAAATTCACTATCTTCTTCAGACGAAAATTGAACTAAAGTTGAATCAGTCCTTACAGTTTTAGGTAGTGGTTTAGTTTTATCCTCATGTTTAATTTTTGTATCAAACTGTTGTATCGTTTCTTTAACAGATTTTACAGTTTCTACCTGTTTTTCAGCTTCAATAGTAATTTTGTTTGTAACCTTTTCTTGTATTTCAGTCAAGGACATTTGTTTAGACTGTTCTCGAACAAACTCTTGTGTATATTCTGTACCTTGCTCGTGTTGCATGGTGTGCTTTTTTAAAGCCTCTTTTGTTAATTTAACAGTTGTTTTCGGTATCTCTATGGAAGATTCTTTGGTCATTTTTGATTCAAATGAAGAAATTTTATCTTTGAGTGAAATCTCTGCTACATCTTTCTGATCTTCGCTTACTAGATCTGGAGATCTGTCACCATCATCTAACTTTTCCGCAAGTCTAGAACTTACGATTTCCTTTTGTGAAATAACTTCTTTGGTAAAACTATCTACTTTACTTTCCAGAACTTGTTTACTCCCAACTATTTCAGCTGTGATAGACTTTCTTTGCGTTACTGTTACATTTGAAAAGTCTCCTGATGGGAATCTCATTGAATCGTTTCTAATGTGTCTTTGTAAATGCTTGGGTGTAGGTTTTCCTGGCGAAGACGGATCGAATTTCCTAAATTGTTCAACAGGCCTTTCTTTAGGTTTTTGTTCTTCTTTGAAAATAACTTCTTCAGGCTGCTCTAACACAATAGATTCCTCCTCTTCTACAGCATCCGGAGATGTTTTTGATCTTGTCCTTTCTAAGTGTGGCTTCTTTTCTTTCACCTAAACAAAAATAATTCGTTTTTAAACTATATGATTAAAAAATATAAATTTTTAACCATAAATATAAAACTATCGTAGCAAATGGAGATCCGTGATCTCTGCCTACCCCTCCGGGAAAGAGGCGTGATTATTATGTATTATGTATGTATATAAAAGTAATATAAACTATTTACTTGGTGTTCAATGTCCTGGAATTTCTTTATATCAGGTTTAATTTGTGTTTTTATTTCTATTATCTCTTCCCGGATTTCTTTTTTCTGTTTCGATGCAGGAATTTTACTGGAACTTAGTTTTCTTGTGATTTGCTCTTTTCGTTCGGCTACACTACGTTTCACGTCTGTAATAAAAATTGATACTTATATTCCTAGCACTATCATAAAAATCCCTCTGATATTAAAAATAACATACAAGTACTTGAAAGAAAATAAGGTTTAAAAATCATTACAATATTTTAATTATAATTTTTATTTTATAAGCTTTTACCTTCGTCTTCTTCACTTTCTTCACTAGGTGTCGGTGTCCTATCTAGTTCGCTCTTTTCTACTATTGACTTCTCCTCTGGTGAATACTTTGCTTCATCTTGGTCATGTTCTATATCAACAATACGTTCTGAAACTCGATATTCATCGTAAATTTTCTCTTTAAGTTTATTGTCTTCTTCGGCTGTAAAATTAAAAACATTGTCTATTTACCTAGTATAATTTAGAGTTTATCAGAATTTTAATTAAATATTGCAAATAAATATCCTTGTATGCTTCAATTTCTTACCCTTGTATGCTTCAATTTCTTCTGAAGCTTGCCTCTCTTGATAAATGTTTCTCTGGATACGTCGTTCGTTTATAACTTCCGACTGGGGTGCTATTATATCATCTCTGCCTATACGACAAAGAGCTAACTCCAAGGCGTTGTCTGGAATTATTCAAATGTCATAAAGTCATTTATAATAATTAATTACGCAACTAGTAATAATTTAATACTAGTGATATTAAGTTATCCAACATTATCTTCTCTCTATGTATAATCTAAATTATTTTGAAGACCAAAAATCATCCTATAGATAGACGAATAGTGTGCAGTACACTTCCGACAAAAATCGGTCCGCTAGGAAAGACAAAGCAGATACCTAACCATCGCTTGCATCTCTGCTAAATTAAAGGTATCTATACTCTACTACGAGAGTTAATAGTTATAACTTATAAGTATTTGTAGCATTTGATATACTGTAGCATTTGGGATGAAAGGAATGAAAGAAGGACCTATACAGGAGTACGGAGAAGGACATAGACTACATTCATGCATATGAAGTCACGGGCAACAGTAGTCATTCATAAATTTAAGTTTGTTAAAAAAAATATTAACCCCATGTAGCAAAATCTAAATACATTTGAGCAAAACGTAAAATCTATGGAGAGCCAGGCTCGTACTTGCTATGTCTTTAACCTAGTCGTAAGCTACACCGTCTTTAGAAAACCGACCAGATGATTTATTGTCGGCTGTACACAGTCTGGGTGTGTAGCCAGCTTTAGGTCGTCAGTGCCGGGTGTATTCACGGAACTATTACAATATCCTTCGAGCTGGGAGAGGTGAGGTGGGGGGATTAGGGTAGGTGATGCACGCCATCTATTTTTGACTGTTATTTTAACTTGTCAGAAAATCCCTCATTGGCGTAGTTAGTAGTGACTGATCCTGTCTAAGGCCTCATAAATCCTGGTTTCAAATCCCAATAGGTGTAAACATGCTTTGATGAATATTGATATTTGTTTCCGAATCATGGATTTTTCTATTATTTATGTATTCGCTATGTGCCGTTGCTTAGTACTCACAAAACAATATCTGAGGAATCTAAGTGTGGCACTAGGTTACATACATACATATAGTCACGCCCATTATCGCCCAAAGAAGTTGGGCAGAAGTGTGCAAATTACACACCGATTTTTCACCATCCCACGTGGTCAAGGGTGAGCCCACCGCCGCTTTTCGTACTAACGACTGGTAACGAATCCAGTGGGATATGTTTCCGTGTAGGTATTATAAGCTATGAGCGTCAGAGCCTTGTCCGTTAAATAGCAGGGTACACCATGGGCAGGTGAGGTTAACTTTGGACTAGCTAGGTTAATGTGGTGTAAAGTGTGTGACTATTTATTTATTATTAAATATCATCATCTAACTTCATACCCTGAGCTTTAGTTCCAGACTGCGTTTTCCAGAGCTTCAGCATCAGCTGTGCCTGCTCCGCTGCCGTTATTCTCTTGGCTTGAATCTGGTTAACGGTAGCCACGCTTACTCCCAATTCATAGGCTAGTGCTACCCAGTCTTTGCCTAAGAGGTTGCAGATGTCTTCGAGTCTGCCAATGACAAAATAATATTTGGTAATGACTGAAGATGTAGAAAAAGGCTAAGTGTCATTATCTAAATAAAAAATAAAAAAACGTTAAATTAGACAAACCATTTATAGTTTGGATATCATTTGTTTTTGGTAATTAATGTTTTGAATCGTAAAAAGTTAAGGTACCTAGTAATGACTTCAAAATGACAGTAAAACAACTGTCAAAAACAATTATTGACTCTCGTTAAAAATATAAAATTATTAATAAAGAAATGGAAAAAATTCTTCACCCGGGTGGGAATCGAACCCACGACGTCTGCATTCCGTGCCAGTGCTCTTACCACTGACCTACCTCTCGTTAAAATGTCAAGTAAGGGACGTTTTTTTCAACTGTGTATCTGAAGGATAAAGTTGATGCTGTCATTCTCCAAAACTTGATCAAGAAAGAGACAGCAACAACTTTATTGTGCAGATAGGCTATTTGACCATTACAATAATCGGCCCTAAATTATGTAGGTATAGTTGTGCGGTACTTATGTATAGAAATTCAATACGAATGACGTTGGGTCTACATCTTTTAAATGAATCTTACCTCGGATCGCTGAGCCGCTGCCTCCACACTAGCTCCTGCTCCTCCGTTCGTAATGGTACGGTATCTGCTGTTGCTGGAGACAGCCTTTCCACTGGTATATCATCAGGTACCATAATATTCAGGACAGCAATCTACAAAAATACATCCTCTTGTAAAATTGTGCTTAGGTGATACTGAAATGGAACTGGAATGGTAGTGTTTGTAAGTTATTAATTGAAAGATTTACTAGTTTTTTCTTAACTCTCTTAGTTAAGAGAAAACTAGTAAATCTTTCAAATGACCGATATATAATAAGAGTGATACAAAGAAAGAATAATTAATATGTTGCAGCTGAATTTTTTAATCCAAAATTATTGCTACTATTTCATACTTAATCACCAAAAGTGATTTAAAAAATATAAGCAATCGACAAAATAGTTGACAGTGTCTTAGTATAAAAAACTACGTCAAAAATAATATCCATCAATCAGTCCGGTAAGTATTTGTATGAATTTCTGACTAAGAAGGTTTGGAACTGAAGATATTTGGATTTGAAATTTTGGTGATCTTCAGTAACATGTTTACTAGACTCACCGGGGCCGGAGAAGGCTCTCCCTTCGGAACCTTCAGGTCTCTCATGAACTGGCACCGGCACATTGGCTCCAGATCTTGGGTCTTAATCATCACAGGGAAGGCCATCCGGTTCTCTCTGAATGCTCGGAACGGTATTGACAACTGTTCCCCAGACTTCGCCACAGGCACCAGGTTTCCACCGAACTCCAAGTAGATTGGTTTGCCTTCGTGTACCTATATCATAAAATTTTGATTAGAATGTACACATAAAAATCCAGTAATAAAGAAATTATTATGAGATCTTCTGTACTTCATTTAACCACTCATTATAGCTCCACGATCCATCATCATCATCTTCTATAAGAAGTCCACTGCATGCTCTATTCTATATATAAAACAATATCCATACTTAAAGTTTAGGTTCGCCATACCTGCCTGTGTGGGAGGTAATAGATAGCTTCTTACAGTGTAATAAGCTTAAATTTCATGATAACTTACCTCAACATCTCGACTCTTAGCAACCTGTATGAATCGTTCAATGCGCTCCAAAGCCTTATCCTCCTTATCGTCAGTGACGCAGAACATTCGAATTTGTGCCTGATTCTCGTCAGTTCTCTTCGCGTACACCACGAACCGTGCCATGAAAGGCACGTGAATCGCTTCCCTGGGTTGAGATTTTAAATGTTAATAAGTGATACAACTCGAATCTTTTTTGGAGTCATACGAGTAGATAATAATACAACTTGACTAGAAAAGTGGGAGGCATTTGCACTTTGACTCTCATATCACGGAATCATATAAAAGTTGTAATAATTACTTCGACTAAGAACATTGCCTTATATACTGACCTATAAAGCTCAGTAGCCATTTTGGTAGCATCTTCAATATGGCGGCAGTCGATCAACCAGTATCGAGCCGACACAGTTGTAGTAAACGACACGCAATCATTTACAAAAGTAAGCGGTGTGTTCTCAGTGACATCTTCCCAATGAGCTCGATTCGTTCCTCCTGGTATAATTAGTGATAATTCATCAAATACTTATTCAGTTTCACCATATAAATGACATGCTTCAAAAAAACTCGACTCTATAAACGTTAATTAATCTTAATCTACGAAGACAGTCTAGCGGCTTCAACGCATTTTAGAACTGCCATTATGATTATCGTCATTTCTACAAACATGCTAAAGCGCTCTCTCCTTACTGAATATAAATACATTTAGTCCACTAATTAGTAAAATAGTAACAACTACTAACTCTATACAAATGGCGTCTAGACTAGATCGTACTCTTATAATTTTTTCAAGTTTTGGAGCATATTTATATCGGGTATGATATAAAACATCGATGACTTTATATTTATCACTAAAAGTAGAAAAGAAAAGGTAGTTACAGTCATAACATAGATAATATAAACCGATGTAGAAGGAAGATCAGAAATTAGAAAGATAGGTTTAAATAAAGTTAATGAAAATAATAATAAGATGTTTCCAAAACGGCCTATAGCAAACACTGAACAAGCAAAGACGCACACATCACACAAAAACAATAAACGTACCATTTCGTTGTTTAAAAAACGTATTGTACTTGTAAACCTAAACTAGCTTATCAAAAATAAAACAATTCTACAATTTAAAACAATCACATGTCTCAAGTCTGGTTTTTCGGAAACTGATCTCTCGAAGGACATTCACTGAAAACAAAATTCAAATTCCAATTCAAAATAAACGACCAAACTGTATTTAGAAAAAGAAATGACAAACTTAATGACAGTAACAAAAAGTAAGATGACATGAAGAAAAACAGAACAAATAGGCCGTTTTGGAAAATAAGTTTGATTAGTACAAACAAGCAAAGAAAGAAAATTTTAGGAACATTGAATAGGAAGAATGAAATGGAAATGAGAAATAGAGCACCATAGTGGGATATTTTTTATTCACGCTTATATTTTATAAAAAAAATATAGTATCACGAATATTTTTGACGTAGAGACCTCATTTGCCGATAACATTATTAATAATTAACTTCAAAAATCTAAATCCTGTCAAACAACTGACTATGAACGTTCAGTGAATCGCAGTGCATTTCTTGACGTCCCAAGATTTCAATGATTTTATGAAGCAAAGTGAGATGTGAATTAAGAAAGCGCAACATTTTCAGCCCGTGCAAAGAGGAAGAATGTATGAGAAGCAAGATTAATGAAAAAGCATTCAAAGTGATAGAGGGAAACAAATCTGGATGTCACTGATAATTATACTCGTGCATACGAATCAAGCGACGAGTATAATTAGCAAATAGAGACAATCAATGGCTTATGAAAAATAAATAAAAATGAAACATAAGATAGACAACGAAATGACGAAATAATAATGATAAAGTAACTTAACCGACTTCAATTTTGTTTATTATTTCTAGTATTTTACCTTCGAGAGATCGTTTGCGAAATACCCCTGTTGGTGCGCGCCGATAGATGGCAGCACATTATTTAGCGCCACACACGGTGAGCGTGCAACACACACAAACACGAGAACAAAGACAATGTAGACACGCACAAAACGCACACACAGGGACGAATCCCTTTTAGCAGCTTGTGTATTGCTATAAGCGTTAAACTACCCCAATCGGCCCTTAAATGATCGTGATATTCGTCGCGATATTGATACGAGCAATGTATTAAAAATCAAATAAATATCTATTCTATTACTCTTTCTGAATTTCATGCTCATCCCTTTATCTATAAAATTGGGAGTAAAAACTATATTACTATAATATTTTTAATTTTACTTCTACTCTAGACCAAATTTTTAAAGAGCATAAATCCAATATAGTAATTGGTATACCGTCAAAACTATTACAAAATATAAATAACTATATTATAGCTAGGTACCTAGTACGTAACGACAAACTCTATTTCTAGCGATCTCGAAAATACCTAAAGAGACTATAATTTCATAATAAGTACTTAAGTAAATTCAAGGGTTGTTGAATACAGTAAAATTTTGATCATGACCCTTCTACATCAAAGTTGTGTTGTAATGGAATATAGTTTTTAATTATGAAATATGTATTAAAATTTGTTAGAAAAGTCAAGCATTAAATCAGTTAAGCTTCTCCTAAAGCCCAACATCGTTGGAATAACTTACCTTAATCCAAAGCTAAATGTTATCTTTGAAATAGCAAACAAGCCATACTCCATTGCAACACTTGGCAGAATAAATAATAATTACTAGAAACCATCTTATGTTGAGATTAATAAACAACTCATTGATATAACTAAGAAAATTTGCGCTATAGATGAAATATTACAGAAAGTTTCCAGTAATCAATCGTTATCTGCTGTAAAGAAGCAAATTGCCAAAGTTTACCTGATATAGAGCACAGCAGTCGAAGAGTTGGCGCTGAAGATGTGCTGTACTGGTTTGTCATGCCTTGGGTATGGGGGCGCGGAGCAGGCATACTCAGGGTTATTGCTTTGTGGAATTTCCTTCTTCGAGGCTCCACGGTAACTACCGGGGATACTGCTACTCCTCTACCAAGGAGTTTCGCAGTCAGTTCAGAGTCAATTATTTGAGCCTGTGAAAATATTTTCCCATGTTTTCACAAAACTGATCATTTACGTTAAAGACCAAACGTTCAAGCCCATAAAAATAAATTAGGCGCATGCAATTTAGATATGGCGAAATTAATAGTGGTGCAAGAGAAATGTGATGTGAATAGACTTACCATTAAATATATTATAATAATATAGATATATTTATCCAGTTTACCTATTATGCGAACTCTGATACCAACACTTTTTTCGTACATGTAATAAAGTTTAAATTTATAAATATCAATAATCACACAGTAGGTCGGTGTTATAGAGCGGGTGGTGCAAAATTAAGCAAATATGAACATATGAAATCACAGGAAAAGCTGATATGGATAAAAATAATTTGTTGTCATACTTAATACCTCTCATCTATCTCACACATGCGCTTTTTAACCAAGACAAGATGCAACATACTTCAGAAAGGAACTAAAAAAAGCTTCAAACATTGACTCAAATAATAATATGGCAAACAAAATAAGTCATGCAACTCTCACGTTTGGTCTTTAGGAAATATATTATATAGGTACTGCATAAATATCTGAAATATCTCTTACAAGTCGATAAAAGCATAAAGTAGACATTACCCAATAAATTTAGTAAATACCTTATAATAAACAATTCGAATAGTAACTACAATAATACTAACTTCACTCCAGATCTCATTTACATACATAGGAATAAATTTAATATTACATGATATTACTTATAATAATATAAACACACATAAATATTGTTTACAATACTAACTTTATACCTTATTTTGAATAGAATTTTTTATAAGTACTTATATCATAGTAATACACAATGCTATTAATTAAATCATGCTTTTTCACCTAAAGACCAACTAGAGATAGATCTATTTCATTTATTTCAGGATTGATCAAAAACTCATTTCATTATTCGAAATGAAAAAAACTGCGGTGTGAGAAAAATGGAGCTTAGTGATTTCATATTTTCAATTTTGCCCAAATTGAAAACAAGATTTTTCGAAATTAAATAAAATTTTATTGAAAATTTCTTCTACAGTATATCGTTGGTTATAACTGACAAGGTATTAAAATAGAAGCTAGTTCTAAATTTATTGGGTAAACATCTTAATAATAACGCATGAGTCTTACAATCTAAAAGAAGTAAATCACATTTTGTTTTTAAAATAAAATTGTCATTGTTTTCTACGATATGTAAGTATTACGAAAAATTACGATCAAGATTAAAACATTATTCTAAGCAAAGAAAACTAGAAGATGATAATAATAAATTTTGTCTAACAGTATAGTGATTAGTGGAAAAAATGTTTAATTTACTGACTACGTTGACTTACATTGAAACAGTATAAAGTACCTAATGCATCTAATAATAATTGAAATTCATTGCTTAAAAATTGTTCCGTGTAAAAATACTACCACTGCATCTACTGACTACGTACTTATTTCAAAAGATTTGGCATTTTCATTTTGTACTTTAGTTAGGCAATACACTGTAAAACCTACTTCTAAAAGAGAGCAAAAATTTTGGCTTAAAACAATCCCAAGATTCAAGGAAGCTTAATTTATGAACACAATTTGACAAAATTTTGAAGCTGATAAAGATGAATAAATAAATTACAACCCAAATTTAGGTCTATTTCTTAAATACTTAAAAATATTAGTTGGTAGGTATTGATTGATTAAGTTCATTTGAAAAAAAAACCTAAATATTCGACTATGTCGATAGCTTCGATACAGATAGAATAATAAATACGCTCTAAAAATATTAGTAAACTATAACTATGTGGTCTAGTATACGATGTGAAAGATATATTAAATCTACCAAATTAAAGAGAACCGTTTCTTCTTAGAAACATTATTGACGGTGATCTTTTTAAGATTTTTGTCTTTGACGCCCTGGCGAGGTTTGAAGAGGTTTACCTGGAGGCCGACTTTGATCTTTTTGGTGAGGGCCCCTTGAGGAAACACAGCCTGCACTTGAGGCACTACCGAACTGGATACCATACCGCCTGGAACAACAATGAGTTTATACTGCATCGTTTGAATTCGAAAGTTTACTAAGTATATCTTAATTCGCAAAAAACATTTCCATTTTATTATTTTGTTACAGCTTTTGATATATATAATAAATATTAAAATCAGGTTAAACCCTGTGAAAAAAAATTGAATTGCTTATGGAAATGTCTCAAAAATTATAATGAAATCCATAACCACGATACAAAAGTTCTTACCTTCCGGCCCAATAGCATGCACCTCCTGTCGGATACGTGAGATGACGGCAAAGTACTGAGGGAAGTCATGTGTCAGGATCCGCGTAACACGAGGAGCATCCCAGGTTTTTTCCTCTTCATTCGGTTCTGAGGGTGACATATTTGGTTAGATTACATCAGATTAAATCCCTTATTTTAGGTTGCAATGTGTTTACAGTAAAGTTGTTTAGCTTTACTTTCGGAAAAATCTACAGTTGAATTAATTTGTAGATTAGCAGATATGTCATTTTGATTTTCTTTATTGAAAAAATATGTAATTTAAATCTAAAATATTTACGCATTTGCTGGGAATTAGATATGTGATGTCAATCAAGCGCTTTCAACTATTTAACCGCTGCTTTTTCATTTTCAAGTGCCATTTCATGTAATTAAGCAATGAAAGGATCCATACGGTGAAACGCACTCTAGTACATATAGTATTTAATATTAATCACGGATCCCACAGTCAAACGGCGCAAGCAGTTTTGTGGGACGTTGTACCTAATTTTAAGTTCTAGAATATTTAAAGAATAATAAATAAATAAAAAAATAAAATACCTTCAATCTCTAGAGTCTCATGGAGTATATCCTGAACCATATCATCAGTAGCATCAGTGTTATGTTCTCTCCAGCTTGTACCATTGTCACTGCGTAGAATCACAATCTCCCGTTCCTTGCCTCGAAGGGAGGCGTAGTGAGGCACTTCTAAAATTACTGGTCTGGAAGAGAAGATATAATTTTGATAAAAGATCTTCTTATTTAGGTGTGAATTGTATTTTTTGTTTTTCATCTAAAACATAAGAGGCTGACATGGATGGCTATGTAATTTATACATTTGTGTCCAAATTCATTGGATAAAATGGCTAGGGTGTACCTATAATAGACGGCCGATTGGTCTAGTAGGTAGTGACCCTGCCTACGACGCCATAGGTCCTGGGTTCGAATCCCGGTAGGTGCAAACATTGATATGATGAATATTGATGTTTGTTTCCGAGTCATGGATGTTTCTATACTTATCTATGTATTTATATACCGTTACTTAGTACCCACGACACAAGACCTTAGGGATCTTAGTGTGGGACTATTGTATTGTATTGTATTGTATTGTATTGTATTGTATTGTATTGTATTGTATTGTATTGTATTGTATTGTATTATATTATATTATAATAATACGTCCGTCATCCAATTTCTGGATCTATATGGAACCTATTTTCAGATTAAAACCATGAGAATTTCTGTCAAAGCAGAGATGTAAAGTCGATCCTCACTTGTGCCATATAAATTTTTAATATCATCAACAATTTGAAATAAATTAGTCCATCATCGATGACTAGACGTAAGTACCTTAAAAATTTATAAATCGGTTGGTATATCAACGTCATCAGCATAGACCCAATTAAAATCTACATACTTTTTTACTTTAGAATCATCATCTTTCCGTCCTAATCTCAATATTTTTGGGGTAGTCGCAATATGGTTTCTTTCGAAACTCATATTGCCAAAGTTTTGGCGATTAACGGTCAGCTGAATGCCTGACGCCAACCCTTCTCCGCTAAGGATAGGATAACTAAGTAACCATTTTAGAGGGTTTTTTGTGCCACCCGAAGGGTGATCAAATAAGTAAGTTTATGCCAAAAAAAATGCTGGGAATTTTTTTTTTTTTTTAATTTTTAATAACTTGATCTGGCTAAAATTATAGTGTCTAGTGTTTATGTTAGTTTTTTTATAGACAGATATTAATTATTTCTCGTGAAAAAATCTTGCTACGCGCGTCTATGTGCATTTATAGAAAAACGCAGTCTATTTACTCAAACCCTGGAACCAGAAACTTCCCAGGTATGCTTCCATGGAGAAAAATGATCGTTATGAAGGAATTCCGTACGGGAACGTTGACGACCAAAAATCATCCTGTATATAAAAATCACGCCTCTTTCCTGGAGGGTTAGGCAGAGATTACTTTCAATTTTAGAAAAATGCGTACATTTTTTTACATCAGTATAGTTGTAGTAATAGTTGCTTTAAACATCTTACCCAATAAACTTGGCAGCAACTGGTCCCATTTCGAGCACCCTGGCGGCCAGGGCTTCTCCCTCCATGAGAGGAGGCATGTGGTTGATGCGGGATGGCTTCAGATATCTGGAATGAATTTACTTTAAGTAGATAAAAGCCTCATAATAATATGCTAAGGTATAGCTAGACATGTTGTCAGTGGTGAAGAAGCATGAAATCGTATGTGCTTTTAACTCTTTAAAAGTAAAAATAACCAGCATATTGTCCCTAGCGGAATTTGAACCCTGAACCAAATATTCTGAAAAACACAAGAGTATCCTAAACTGACGCTACAAAACCTTTATCTCTAGTAATAATATACCTGGAGGTGTATACTCGTATATAAACCTGAACTCCTCCAGATTTATTATTATTAGGGCTAAAGGTTTTATTCCCAGACGTAAAGTGATATTTCGTATATAAAAGTCTGAAATTCATCGGATTACATATCTTAAACGATTTTTCTATATGAAATTACATGAGTATATCCCTCTTCCACAGACACTGACCTGCAAGTGATCCTAGTAGGCTGCTGCGACGACAGCGGCGGTACGATGACCCTCACGCCCCCCCCGCGGCACCCGCGCAGCGCGCCCCCCCGCGCGTCCACCAGGAACGATACCAGGAAACTGGAGGTAAGAAGAAGCAGGTGTAAGTTTGGTCTGTTCCACAAGTGATCTCACAAGTGATAGCACTTCTCTCTAGTGGCGAATCTTTAGTGTCCAATGATCACCCGCGAATATAATTACCTAGGTGATCAGAGGCGACCCCAAAAAAAATTGGTCTGAAATAAGTTTGTGAATTTGATATTTTTGCACAAATTGTTTCAAACTCACTCATTTGTTTATTATATTATTATGTTTTGCGTAATTTGATTATGACTTTAATCGTGTGCGAATGTGATAAAATGGAATAGGTGTATTTGAACATTACTCATACATAGTCAAATAATATAAGATAGCTGCAATAAAATAAGACAAATAGTACGAGTTGGTAGAAATGAATACAGTGGAAGTGACATAAAAATAATTTTAAATTACATAGGAAATTGTGCAAAATGTCTGTGTACTATAAAATTATATAAATGAATGAATGTAGTCGTGAATCAGCCTCATAATATTATAGAAATTAAGATAAAACTAAATTAAAGGAGAAAGTAACGGATCTAAATAACTTACTTCTTCCATTGCAGCTTTTTCCTGTAGGTCCCAATTCAGAATGCGTGAACAAGAATCAGATATATGAGACAAAATATATGGCCCAACTCTGAAAGAAATAACCTGTAAAGTTAGGTACATACTAAAATATTTTCTTAAAAATTAGGTTTCATTCGTTAACAATCCCAAGGGAACGTAATGTAAATAACCCACTACAGATAGATACCTAAACGAGATGTTAGACTTGCAATATTATTACTTATAGCAGTATTATTTACTTATAGCATTCTTGAAGAATAATTTATTTATCAATCCATTGGAAAACACAAATAGGTACTCTCCTTCTCTCTCCCCCTGTATAGTATAAGTACCTAAAGACATCAATAGCTATGTTTATAATATGAAATTAGACTTGCAACTGACTTGGGTTGTGTCGGGTCCACATTGTAGCAGTACCCCTCCGGCGCGTGCGCAGTCGAGTAGCGGCTGATGCTCTTCACTACCACTTCCTGTTGCGGCTGGTATGGTATGCCGTTCATTGATGCTAGATACCAAATTGATAATGTTTTTAATTCATTTTAATAAAGTTTAAATCTAAAATTGCAAGATAAACTTCATATCTGGAAGAAAATAGCTACCAATAATGAATGAATCGTGATGATCAAATTATTTGGTAATTAACTGGATCTGATAATCATAGTAAGTAATGTTGATGATAAGTAATCGTTTAAGGTCCACGGCATATAGATTTAAGACCAGGAGGGTGTTAAAACAATGTAACATCATTAAACATCGACGTTCGTTGCAACACTCCCCACCAATAACGGTTTAAATTCATCACCTGTATGAAGCTTCCTAATTGAAGCAAACGTGTCGATGACGAACCTCTACCGATTCCATCATAATGTAACTTTATCTAACGCCCCAAAAAAATATTGCAACTTACTCTGCGATAACTCCATAATATTCTTATGGCTCAGAGCAGATTCCGTCCTCTCATCTTTGGTTACATCGATGGGCAAGGAGTCATCTCCAAGAGATTTCATATCGTCTGCTGTAAGGTAGCGGTACGGCTGGTCGTTGAGGATTGCATCATCTCCTGAGAAGATGAAGGGAATGCTGGTATTTAAAATCGTATTTTTGAAGCACTCCTCTCAGTCAAAAGGCAAGTTTTTAAAAATAATTTAAGAACTAAACTTTGTGTAAACTTAAACTTTTTCGACTCAAAGCTTATAGTATCTGTAACCACATTAGAACTTATAGCATTTATCTTAAATCTGGCGGAGGTAGTATTCTGTGTCTAGGCATTGCAAGTTATTTTAAAAAGGACTATTCGTATTCACATTAGAACTTATACCTTATTCTTTTCTATGCTTATACCACTTAGATTAATGATTGGTCTTCGCTCCGCTCTGACTGTTGACAACTAGACTGTTGAGGTTCGAGCTCGTGTATGACGTGTACGTACGTCATACTATTTGTTGCTGAATTTATGATTATGCCGAGTACTTCTACAGAGCGGAGCGAATCATTATTCTAAGTTATACCATTTATCTTGTATCTGGCAGGATGCTCCCATATATTTCTAAAGAACATGAATTAGAATGTTTAAATTAATATTACTTCCTTCCTCCTTAGAATCAGACAAAACATAGATGTTAAAAATTTTAATATTATGGTCTAAGTTACCTCCTTCTTCTTCAGAATCAGACATAAAAGTCTCCAGCATGGTCTCAGGGGCCACCACCTTGTACTTCTCCTGTGAAGCCTGAGCTGCCGAGGGCTCGGAGACTTCCTTCAGGGTCTCCATGACCGTCACGTAGCCAAGTTTGGAAGCGATGTCTAATGGGGTTTGGCCATTCTGAAAAAATTGTTT
Organism: Carposina sasakii; assembly: GCA_014607495.2. Lineage (NCBI taxonomy): Eukaryota > Metazoa > Arthropoda > Insecta > Lepidoptera > Carposinidae > Carposina > Carposina sasakii. The sequence continues at coordinate 6,005,347 of CP053173.1, forward strand.
GAATTCAGTCTTTTATTGTTTGGTTGTACGTTTATACCATTGAATTTGGCTTATTACAGATGAATTTTCGTTTTAGAATCACTTTAGAAAATATATGAAAATGAGATATTTGGCTATATTTCCCCGTGATTAACCTAATAACTTCACCGCTTCCGGTCGGTCGGAATTTAGATTGTTGTGGGAGGCATGTTCAGCAGTGGACTTCTCATGGCTGAGAATGATGATGACGGTGAACCTAATAACTCACAAACCTTTTTGTTTTCTAAAAATAATAATACTGACCGTAGTTGCAGCATTGGCATCAGCTTTGTGTTCCAGAAGTATATTGACGATATTGATATGCCCTTGTTGAGCTGCGTGATGCAAGGCAGTGTAGCTGTAGAGAAACAAATAATACAAATTGCAAACGATTATATTTTATGTGTGATATGCCCAGAAGCGACAACAGAAGAATATACTAACTGTAGAAAAAAATATGTCGAAAATAAATGGAAATCCCAAGGGCTATTAATTTATGACGCCGCGCGCCGTCATAGTCGAACTTGCAACGGTGTGCTGAACCACGCCATTCAACTGCCTAGTTCAAGACGATAATATAATTAGCCGCTAATCCACATGTAGTCATATTTTTATAATACAATCCATAGTTAGGACAAATTACCTTTTAAAAACGGACTAATTTTATTTTATCCTGTAATTTTTTATCCTATGTGTGGCAAAAATAAACGTTTTCTTTCTTTCTTACCAAATTGCATCATAACCTGTCTATTTTTCAAGAGTGTATTAACAACACATCGGCTAATTCCGCTTGAAATCGACTAAATAAAAACTTTTGTTCTGGACAAACCTGTTTGCATGCTTAGACTCAATCATCTTCACCTATAATAACTACAAAAAATAAAAACCTTTTAAAACTCCTCGTTTATTACTTACCCATGGGAAGTCTGTGCCTTGACCGAAGCTCCATTTTCAAGCAAATACCGCACCATATTTGCCTGACCGTAGTGACTGGCGATGTGCAGCGGTGTGTAGCCTCCTTTAGTGCAGATATCCACCTAAAAATAAACACACATACAGGTATGTACATGACTGTGTTTCCGAATAAATTTAGCTAGAACTGCAGGATCAAAACCTCAAAATTTAACAATTAATCAACCATTTATTCAAATGGGGGTAATACATTTATTGAATGGAATAAGTAGTAAAGTGAAGCTTATACTAATCGAATAAAGTTAAGGTTACCTATTTACACTATTCACAAGGTTACCTAACGGACTGGCTTTATTTTTGAAGCATAGAATCTTATTCTAAGTTTTGAAGTTAAATATATTGGATAATGTACTCGTAAAAGCTAGAGACTACTAAGTATTTTACGGGAAGAATTTTTTTTTTAAAGAAAAAGAAATTATTAATTATTTTCTCAGAACATGGTACAATAAAATTATTAAATACATTATGAGACCAGAGACATGTTTTGCCAAAAAATGTGGCATGCAAATATCTTACCTGAGCACCATTCTTGACCAGTAGTTGGGCGACAGGCACCCGATCTTCTTGAGCCGCCAGGTGTAACCCTGCTAATCCATTCTTCGCCTGCTGGTCTACTTGTGCTCCATGCTCTAGCAGTAACGAACACATTTCTGTGTGACCCTGGAGATATTTTAAATTATAAATATCAAGTGGGTTTTAGCATTTCACTATAAGATACGAAGGCGAGGTGGAAGTTTAATTATACTAAGGGTCAAATTTTCCAATGATCAGCCTATCTGAAGGACATACTCGTATTTAGTGCTGTCTTTATTTAAAATTATATCAAGTTTTACCAATTGTCTTTTATAGCCTGCTAGTGGACGCCCGCGACTTCGTCCGCGTGGACTGCAGAAAAAACAAAATGTCGAAATTATCCGGGATAAACATATTTTCCCGGGATAAAAAGTAGCCTATTTGTTAATCCAGGGTGTCAGCTAACTCCATACCAAATTTTATTAAAATCGCTCCAGCCATTTTTACCTGAAAGAGTAACAAACATCCATCCATCCATCTATCAATCCATCCATCTATCCATCTATCATCTATCTATCTATCCATCCATCCATACTTACAAACTTTCGCGTGTATTATATTAGTAGGAAGTAGGATCTAAAAGACAAAGTTGATGCTGTCACTATCTGGATCAGCATCAACTTTGTTCTTCAGATAGGCTATCGATTTTCCAATGAAAAATCGGCCCTTAGATTATCTATACTAATATTATTCTCGAAGAATTAGGAAGGATAAGCACATAAACACTACAAGTTTTACAGAAATGAAATAAATAAATCTCTTATTATCTTTATTTTAATAAGTTATCCACACTTAATACCCAGTCCTTTCAAATCTTAATGGCAATATTCTTTCCCTACCTGTTGGGCTGCCAAATGCAATGGAGTAAATCCAGCCTTAGACTCAGCATTGGTCAGAGCTCCATACTCCAGAAGCGTGGCAGCTGTTTCCATCTGATTCTTCCTCGAAGCTATGTGGAGAGGTGTATGACCGTTCTTCGCCACAGCCTAGGCAAGACAAGGATAAGATTATCTAAAATAACATAGTTGAGAGACCAAATACGAGTAGTTAAATATTATATAATCCTACCAAAGACGGCCGTGTGGTGCCGGCAGAGTAGAATTCGTACCACCCCATGTCTGCCTGAGGGTATCGTACGAGGCGATTAAGGGTTTCCGGGAGGTGGACAGCAGCACCTCCCGTACTGACAACATAGTCCAAAATACAAACTACGGTCACCAACCCGCCTGCCCAGCGTGGTGACTATGGGCAAATACCCCCCATGGCAGTCTTGTGGCGTGCCCTGGGGGAGGCCTACGTCCAGCAGAGGACTGCAATAGGCTGATGATGATGATCAAAGACGGAGTTAAGTATTATCTGGTTATTTACATACGTGCATATGCACATGGTGCTTTCCCGAAATGGGGTTGCCAAAACTGCAGGATCAAAAAGGAGCCACGTTTAGTGTAGCAGAGACAGATGTAAATGACGAGTGTTAAGATGCTCAGTACATAAGTTGCTAGTTTATCGCCTGAGAGAACGCCCGAGTTCCTTAATCGACTATTACGACATGCACGGAAGGAGATTCAGCTGGTGTTTTTTTAGTAGAACCCCGCAGCAGCACAGCTAATATTAAAAGAAACCGAAGACGATTATTAGTATAACTGTTAAGTTTGCATTGATTAAAATTGATCAAGCTACCTAATACCCTGACAATACTATGTATGTATAGGTTTTAAAATAAACATCGAGCATTACTGATGTTCTAAACATCACAAAGAAGAAATCCAAATATCGCTATTAGAAGAAACCCCCCGTCTTAAACTTTACTTATGAAAAGTTTACTCTGTGCAATAAAGCATAAGAAAATACTTATAAAAAAGTACTACCTTACAATACATAGATTATGATGCCAGATTCCTCCTACCTTAGCATCAGCTCCCTTCTCTAGTAATGTATTGGCCACAGCTTGTTGATCGTACTGAGCCGCGACGTGAAGTGGCGTCATGCCGTTCTTGCCGGCCTGATCTGGTGCGGCGCCATGGGCTAGCAGCAGATTTGCCACCTGTTGTACCACAAAGCTATGAGAATTCTGATTATGTAGGAGATTTTAACAATGTAGACCTTTTGCTCAATCTCTTTATGTCTATCATCTTCCTGCCTTTATCCCATTTTTTATGTTGTCGGAGCAAAATATGGTTTCTTTCAAAACTCATACTGCCAAGGATTTGGGGTATAAATTTATGACCGGCTGCCTGCCTGGTAATAGCTAAGTGACAATTTTAGACATGACTCTGACCGAACCTACGCCGTTCAATCGGAATGTGCACATCTTTCTCTCTATCTCTGTCTACCTATATACTTCTTCATTATTTTACCTTTAAGTTTCCATATTTGGCTGCAAGATGTAGTGCTGTAAACCCTTTCTTGGTGGTTGCAGTCAGAGGCGCATTGTGTTCGATGAGTGCTGCAGCAACCTGAATAAAACATAGTCAGCATCAGTAACATACAAACCAAGATTTTCTAACTTTCTTAACTGTAATGTTTCCAATGAAGCTAAATGCATCTGTGACCTTTGCTGTAGTCGTAATGCTACACAAACCGCTATTAGTAGAAATGTTGCGATAAGTTTGCTAACTCTGCTGTCGCTTGTAAAATTGTCGCATTATCTTACTAAGCCCTCAGAGTTGTTCTGTAATTATAACATAATCTTCTAATATATAAAATTCTCGTCTAATATATAAAATTCTCGTGTCACGGTGTTAGAAGTTAAGCTCCTCCGAAACGGCTCGACCGATTTTCGTAAATCTTAGCATGCATATCGGTTAGGGTGGAGAATCGGACAACATCTATTTTTCATCCCCCTAAATGTTAAGGGTGGTCCACCCCTAAATTTTTTATTTTATTTTTTTCTATAAATTTTTTTGTTTTTATTTTTTTATGATACAGCATACAAAAATATATACAACCATGAATTTTCACCCCTCTAGGTTCAACCCCTTTTACATGGCAAAACAACGTTTGCCGGGTCAGCTAGTAATAATATATTTACACACTTGCCACAACACACACCAATCGGCAATCAATATTATGATTTACTTACATCATGATTATGTTGTTTAGCAGCAATATGCAGAGCATTATAATGGTCAGCAGTCATCGCTCTAACATCAGCACCATGTTGCAGTAATAGCACTGCAATATCAACATTGCCCAGTCTTGATGCGATGTGTAAAGGTGTTTGACGTTCCCGTGCTTTTGCCTCCACTGCCGCGCCGTTGCGAAGTAGAATACGTATTATGTCCGTCTGTTTGGAAATAAGAATTTCTTTTTTAATTTTTTCTTTATTTGTTTGTAGAGTTTTGTGTACTGTAATTAATAGTAATGTATATCTTATGGATCCAGATTAGATAGAACATAGATTTGATCATCGAGTCGTACAAACTTTGCGTTATTTGTTCGACTGTAATGCATAATTCTTGCGATTGCATCATCATTATTAGCAATTGCGATTGTGTATCTATTGCAAAATCTCTTTAGGTAGAAGCAGAGAACTTTCTAATATTGGAATAAGTTTTAACTAGACTTTGTCGCTCGTCTTCTCGAGAATTAAATCTTTAATTTCTTAACTAACCTGATTAGCTCTAGCAGCCAGATGCAAGGGTGTCTCTCCCCTGACAGTAGGTACGTCAGGGTTGGCCTCATGCTGCAGCAAGTAGATCACGATGTTCATGCAGCCCATGAAGGCGGCTACGTGAAGAGGTGTCAACCCTGATTCTGTTGTGGCTTGGATACCTGATAATAATAATAAAGAATTTTTTTAACCAAAGATCTGAAACTACAAGAGATAAAAGTTTGTTAAAGGAACCAGGTTTTAGAATAGTTCTATTATTAGAGGATGGCCGTATCTGCCCGTGGGTATCGTATGAGGCGATTAAGGGTTTCCGGGAGGTGGGCAGCAGCGCTTCCCGTGTTGACAACATAGTCCAAAATACAAACTGCGGTCACCAACCCACCTGCCCAGCGTGGTGACTATGGGCAAATACCCCCCATGTCAGTCTTGTGGCGTGCCCTGGGGGAGGCCTACGTCCAGCAGTGGGCTGCAATAGGCTGATGATGATGATGATGATTAGAGGATGGTGGAGATCTATGGCCCTCTGCCCCAGCTAGGAGACACATGAACATAAGTAAATCTAAGTCATTAGGAAATACTTACTGGCTCCGTATTTTAAGAGCAGTTCCACCACCTTAATCCGGTTCTTCTTGCAAGCAATATGAAGGGGTGTAAAGCCATTAAGCGCACGCGCATTTGCGTCTGCATTTCTGTCAACAAAATAAATATAGATACTTGAGTTAAATAGTATCTAACCCCGCAGCACTAAGCATGGCTTTGGAATCTTTTTTATGAATCTACAGTTCTGGCTACCCCGTTTCGAAAACAAAGCCTTATGTATAAGTACGAGTATATTACGGTTAGAAAGCCTGTTATCATCATTACCTCCTATTACAAAGCAGCGAAACATCATCAAACAGGAATAACACATTTTTAGCACAGAATTACCTGTCGAGCAGTAATTTAGCAACTTTAGCATGTCCGCAATGAGCAGCGACGTGCAGTGCGGTGAGGTAGTCGACGGTGACGTCATCGACGGGCGCCCGTCGCGAGAGCAGCACGCGGGCTGCCTCCGCGTGGTCTCCTTGGGCGGCCATGTGGAGGGGGGCTAGGCCGTTCTGGACGCAAGACATGGTGGTTAATCTTCTTATTTAGTGGTGGTGTCTATTATCATCGTTGGTACGAGTATTTAATACTGGCTTCCGCACGGTGCGTGATTTTGCGAGTCATCCATCACGCACGGCCAACGACTACGAATAGACGTGACATGATAATTACGTTACAGACATAATCTGCATTACCACGAAAAATACTTTTCACACGGTGCACCAGTAAGAGTGGTCCGCATCCGTCCTCAATGCCACGCACCATGGCAAGCCAGCATTAAGTGGTAAATAGAAATTTATGACTAAATTTGTTTGTAGTCACAAGTTCACAACAATATCGCTTCGCTTCTGATTTCTACTTTTTTGCCATGACGTTCATGTTCATATTTCTATTTGCTACCTAATGTGCTGATGCAGATAATAGGTACCGGTCCTTAGAATACAAGAATCCAATCCTGTTAGTCAGTTGCGCTGAGAGTTCTAGTCTTCTATCATGTATATACTCTATATTTCTACAGATGTCGGTTTTTGCTACTTTAATCATAAAATAGTATAAAACAAAGTTGCTTCCCGCTTTCACGTAACTGATGATTCGGTTTATATGTATAGTGTCAGCATTGCTCCCGTGCGAAGCCGGGGCGGGTCGCTATATTTTATGAATGTTATTAACAAAAATATGACTCTGTCCCAAATGGAAATATATTTTTCAAATATGTATGCTCGTTCTAGGATCGTAACCGAAACGATCGTAAACTGGAGAGTACCTAGTAAATTTTGTAGCCATGATTAAAATATAACAAATAAGACCGACGACGGTATATTTTTACGACAATTATAGAATTTTAATGATTTTGATAACGATAACATAATTATTATAGCTCCTATTCACTTTTTACATCCCAAAAGTTATCGATACTTTTCCTCCATTGGGAAGCCTTTATTAAGCGCATTCGATAAATGACGTGATGAACTCTAATCCCTGTTGGTGGAAGTGTTGCGATGATTTTGCGAACTTCGCTGTCACTCAAAAGATACAGTTATTCAAGATTAACAATTAAATGGGCATCTCAAAACATCGAAACAATCCTACAACGCTTTTAAAAAGAGCTAACACTCCTAAATATCAAACAAATAGAATAATAATGTAATTTCTAAAAACAGCTTGCAAGCAGACATAAAGTACGAGTAAGTCAATACCCATTATTTACCTTGTTTACCTTGTATAAGGCCTGGCCTAATAAAGTCTTAGCAATAAAAAATCAACCATCCGACCAGAACGTGTAGACGACTAAACTTCGAGGCTTCATCAGCCAACCTAATTGGAAGTACCCACCTTACTCTTGCTAGTAATAGGTGCTCCTCTATCCAGAAGCGCTTCCACCACCCTCTCATGACCAGATCTGGCTGCACAGTGCAGAGGCGTCAGACCGTCTCGGGTGCGAGCCTCTACGTTAGCGCCTCCTTCGCAGAGCAGGGTCACCATGTTGTCTTTACCTGATGATTGGTAAAATGATTATGTTCACGTTTACCTTTAGATAAATCATTGAGATACATAATTATAAAGAAGTGATAGAAATAGCGGTTGCCCACGATTTCGTCCGCGTAATCCGTATGGCAAGTGTGTCTTTCTCATGTGTTAGCGACAAACTACCAAGTTTTATCAAAACCATTCTATATTTTTTGCGTGAGATTAGCAAAAATCGAAACAGCCATGTACTCGTATACCTATGCAATGAAGGATATTTTTTGCATAAACAGATTCATTGCTTGTACAAGGTCCGGCATGGGCGTTAGTTCTTACATAACACAATACTTCCCGTATGACTATCATTAATAGACAGGAAGTAAGAACCAAAGGGAAAGATTCATATATATAAAGGAGTAAAATCAAGTTTACGCCGACGAAGTGTCGTTAAATGCGTGGTTGGTTACCCTAGCAAGGTTTTATAATATTAATCTAGCACTAATTTTATGTACCGTCACGATGTCCCATCGGGTGCTGAGAATATGTAAATAAGCCCGAGTACATTGCCCCCGTTCAGTGCAATCATATTTACATAATGTTGTATTTCTTGCTATATAAATTGCAAATACCTATGATTTTTATTTTATTTTATAAAGTTAAATTTCTTTTAAAAGTTATTTTAGGCGTTCCTCGAAGACTCTTCCAATGAAAATAATGTACTTACGTAAGTTTTCAAAACGTCACTAGATATAATAATTACCCGCGACTATGTCCGCGTGGACTACAAAATGCAGCCTATATGCTTCGCCGTTCTTCCAACGTGTGCAAAATTTCAATAAAGCATGAAAAGGTAATAAGCAAACAGAGAAACTTACTTTCGCATTTCGCATCTAGTAGAAACAACGTTACTAGACTTAAAGACACCTAGCAGGAAACTCACCCCATTTAGCAGCAACATGCAGCGGGCAGATGTTGTGTTTAGCTGCACAGTTGACATCAGCCCCTTTGGCCAGCAGGAGCCTGGCTACTGACTCGTTGCCGTAGTGGGCAGCGATGTGCAAAGGTGTGAAGCCGGACTTCGATGTGACGTCAGGGTTATGCTCGTTCTGAAACGATGTTTAAGATTACATGGGCTGTTAGGGACAACCAGGCAATTGAAATGCTGATTTCAGACCATGATTTTATAGCGGAAACCACTGAAAATATTCACAGGAAAATTCCGAAATTTTCCGACGTCTCTTTTTATTATTTCAGGACATTGTGGATAATAAAATTGAAAATGCATTGCCAGCTAGTAAAAACACTCGTTTAGCTTAAAGTAATTGTTTACAATTGTTGAGCATTTAAATATTTGTATGTACTAGGGCCTCGGGTGGGTGTTAGTAGCTTTTAAATCACAAGTTAGACTCCATACACTGCATAAAAAATAAGTGGAAGATCTACCATACGAGTACAGGTAAATAATTCTCTCTCATACTGTATTACATAAACAATTACAGAATATCCTTAACAATAACCCAGATATATTTTTAGATTCCATCAGTTAATATTAAAGAGGATATTACTCGTATCTACAATTTCACTAGATCAATTTTGATGAAACATAAAACAATTCAAGACATGTACTTACTGCGCACAGGTGTAGCAAATAAAATACTCTGACTAATTTAATCAGTAGGTACTTTACCTACATTGGAGTAAAGGGGGTGGTATTTTATTACCACTTTACATCGAGGTGTCGGCTTTGGTACTTTTTATTGGGGCAATGCACTGCCATTAGCAATTTCGTACATTGTATCTCTTTATAACGACTTACAATATTCAGAGAAGAGAATAATTTCATAGGATAACGTACTGGACTATAGAATATACAGGCTGTTTTTTCGTGGCCACCCTTAACGAAGGGTACGTACTATACATGGTACTATACGGGTATGAATATACAGGGTACTATACATAAAATAAAGTAAGTTTATGCTAAAAAAAAATGTTGGGAAATGACGTAAATTTTTTTGAGAATTTTTTTTTATTACTTGACAGTTATTAATTATTTCTCGTGAAAAAATCTTGCTACGTGCGACTATGTGCATTTATGCAGAAAAACGCTGTCTATTTACTCAACTTTGGACCCTAATAGTTTGGAAACCAGACACTTCCCAGATATGCTTCCATGGAGAAAAATGATAGTGATGATGAGGAGATTCCGTAGTTTTCGGGAACGTTGGCGACCAAAAATCACCCTGTATAGATATATAGTGGATGCCCGCGATTCCGTTCGCGTGGCCTGCAGAAAAAACAAAATGACGAAATTATTCAAGATAAAAATATTTTTCCGGGATAATGAATTGTAACTTATGTGTTACTCCGATATCTAAGCTATATTATTGTGAAGTTTAATATAAATCCATTCAGTAGTTTAATTTAAAGAGCAACAAACATCCTTACACACATACATCCTCACAAACTATAACGTTTATAAGTAGGATGCCTATTCTATGTTTATAGTGCCGTCAAAAAGAAGAAGAAGGAAGTGTCGGCAGAGCAGAATAACGCCACCATGTCTGTCCGTGGGTATTGTAAGAGGCGATTGAGGGTTTCCAGGAGATGGAAGCGCCTCCCATGTTGACAACATAGTTCGAAAATACACAGCGTTCACCACCTGTTCAGGGTGGTGACTATGGGCATAAGGTCATTGGCTATTTATTTATTTATTATCAAAAGAACATACAGCCTAGCACATATAACAGATCCAACATAATACCTGTACTTATTAATACATTTTCAAAGCATTATAATTTGTGCCAATATAGCCTTGTGGCGGCAATAGGCTTATTAAGTGCATGTCAATTTATGTAAGCTACATTTACTAATGTCTACCTGTTAAGTTTATTTCTTTTTTCCGAATGGTTGACTGGGAGAAATCTCTTTAAGATCATCTCTTTTTGTTTCTGAAAAAGAATAGTATCTGGTTTTTTATGTTGTACCTCCAGCAGTAGATTAGCCGCTTTAACGTCATCTTTCTTCGCAGCGATGTGGAGAGCAGGCAGCCTGACCCTTCCCCTGGTGTCTGCTTCTAAAAGAACAGCCACCACCTTCTCATGACCTTGCTGCATTGCCACTGCCAAAGGAGTGAAGCCATCCTATGGAAAAGAATACCCTATTGTAGTATTGTAGTGACTTCAGACTTGACTCTAGACTTAATAAATATTTCTTCACAAGGTGCATTGTATAATATCGAAGGAATATTGTATAACACGTCGTATTATACAATTATATGTTGTATGTGTCATCATTATCAGCCATGAAAAGTCCACTGCTGAACATGTAAATACACACATATTGTTGTTGGTTTTACTGAATATAGAGTATTGTCGTAAATTTGATAATTTTCACAAGATAAATCTCTATATCTGTGTATAAGTATCAAGGTAATACACTTCCTTCTTCACAGTCTTGAGGGATTAGACAAAATAAAATGATTTCTCAGTCAAATCGATAGTTTCGTTATTACTTTAATGGGAAGCCTTCATTTAGCACGTCCGTCAACGCGAGGTAATCTATTCGTTAGTGTTTTGTTAACACTACTTTGATGTTGTTACATTGTCTTATCACCCTGTTATATAATAATTTTGATGAAGTGCACCTTATCAATTATTAAATATCCTATGTTGTGTACATACATCATACATAAAAATCACGCCTCTTTCACGGTTCTCCACTTGCTACGATCCTGACATACCTCTTTCGCTTCATCTACTTTCATGATATTCTTCATGCACGCTCGACGGTTTAAGGTACTCTTATCTGACCTTTCTCAAGAATTTCACCAATATGTCCTATGTTATAAATGGTAGATATAACAGCATACCTCTGTAGCCAAGCTCTGGTTGGCGCCATTGGCAAGCAGGAACTTGACCACCGAGTCGTGGTTCTCCTGAGCAGCCATGTACAGCGGGGTGAAGCCATTTTGAGATTGGATGTTGACCTGGGTAGAAAACAATGATCAAGATTTCTTTTTCTCAATGCTCACTGACTGAAATTATGCGTTCTTTGTTACGAAGATCATCATCGTTTATTGTCATTTTAAGCTATAATAAGTCCATTACTGGATATAGCCTTCCCCTTAGGTCTTCCACTGCGACCGGTTGGAAGCGGCCTGCAAGAAGTTAGATACCCTACCCGAAACCATGTTATGTAGAAAATAAACTAAATCAGGTCGAGAAAATAAAGGATTAATGCCAAGTCTTCCTCTACCTTTGTGTTTTTCATCTAGATTCTCTCATCTTTACCGTGAAAGAGCAGAAGACGTTTTATATTAGTATAATAAATAGCATATGCCGCGTGACTATGGGCAAAAACCCTCCTATGGCAGTACCCTTGTGGCGTGCCCTGGGAGAGGTCTACGTCTAGCAATAAACTGAAATAGGCTGATATGTACGTAAAGTAGATTAGCACCACCCATGGAGAAGAAATAAAAGAGGAGTAGCGGCTAAGTATATTTTCATACAAAAATAGTGTGCCGCGGAGCGGGCGTGAAGTATGGGACGAGGGGAGCATTGAACACTGTAGCCCTGCCCATTTACACAGAATGTTTACCTGAGCATTGTTCTGCACTAGTAGCTTCACAACCGCCTCCTGACCAGCTAGCGATGCGATGTGTAGCGCGGTGTTGCCCTTCTTGGTTGCTGCATCGATCGCCGCGCCGCGCTGCAGCAACTCGCGGACAACTTCCACGTGACCATCTTTTGAGGCCAAGTGGATAGCGTTTAGACCGTTCTGTGAAAGATTTTTTGGCTTAGCATTGAAGTAACTTATTTTTTTTTTTTTTTGACGAGGCTTCATTTATTAAACCTTGTCGTAACATGTAACAGACAAACCTTACTCTAAAACATATTTATACAAGTAACTTATTAAGTTAGTTGTATGAAATAGAATTTTTTTACCAAACTCATCAAAGATTCCATTTTATATAGCAATAAAATATTATTGTTTGTTCGTACATTAAATACTTATCAATCAATTACTTTATATATACATTGATTACTTGCTTAACAATATAATCAATAATCACATTTGTGTTATATTTAAACCCACTGATGATTTTGGCCCTTCAAGCTAGAAAGTTACATTACCTAACCCTTAATAGCTAAACAGGCAAGTCTTTTCAGCAGTCATTTCTTCAAATAGAAATAAACAACCTAATACAATAAACACCAATAAATGTATATTATTTCCTACACACATCCTCCATTACGAAATAAATCGACCGCAAAATGGTTCTAACATATTCATTTCAGGCCAATTTTTCCTATTAAGCCTTATAGATGCTGCCAAAAAATCCGCTCGAGAAAGAGCACAAAGGCAAGGTTAATGCTTTGGAATAGTAAACTTTGGCGTTAAGCCAATAGGGTCGATCGTTGTCCACAGAGTCGTAGTCTCTTAGGATATTTATCCATTGAGGAATTAGCTTTATTCGAAAGTAATCGTTATTCCGTACCTACGCCTGTGTGATGTTTATAATATATCTTTATAATATATTTGAAGAGGTGCGAGTTTAACCACTGGGTTAAACTCGCACCTTCCAAGCGGGAGGCGTAAGTTCGATCCCAGTCACGGGCCTGTGACTTTATTTCTTTGAAATGAATTTATTTCATGTACAGATTGGTCGCCTTGGCCAAAATACGGTCGGAGATCATCATCATATTTGAAGTCTTAGTATTCTTACCAGCTATTTTCTCTCGTAATTTATTTATTATAACACATTACATAACAAAATGTTCAAGATTGTATAAATAATCATGACTTGTTTAAGAATTCTCCCTATTCCATACTACGAGTATCTCTAGAGATTTTAAGCTTCAATAGTTTACATTAATAATTACTTTAATTTAATTTTGTGTTTAAAATATTCTCCACTTATTCTCCAGTTAATTTCTTGTCGTCACAGATTATAAATATTTTCACAATTCCCGCGCTTACAGTAAAGCGAGAGAATCACTGCACTATACAGACACACGCAGCCAATCCGTGGTATCGATATGCAATCGATATATAGAAGTGTAAACATTAGATAACCCTTTTGTTATGTATATGTCGTGGCCATATCGTAGAATTGATCATTTCATGAAATGGTCGAGCATTTCATGAAATGGTCGTATTTCATGAAAAGTTCAACTGTCTATTGGCCACATCATGATATGGTTTGGGCAGATCGATGATTAAAAATCGTTTCTCGATATGGGCAACTAAACGCCCGATCATTTCATGAAGTGGTCAAGATTATTGATCATATCGTAAAATAGTTACATGAATCACCGGTAGAGGCGCTGCGCGCGTTTTATTTATGTGTGAAGATGGCGGATTTTTCTTTTTAGGTTATAAAACAAATTAAAGAGAGTAGGGTGACTATGCAGAAGAAGTTCACGGATAGTGTGTTATTGTATAATGTATATTAGACTTAATGGTGGTTTATAATAATATTGTTAAACAAAAACCTTAGATTACGATAGGTTAGGTTAGGTTAGGTTAGACTATGACAAATGACGCACGAGCCGAGCGAGCGGAGCGAGCGTGCCCAGGTAGCGTCCGGCGATGTGCCAGATGCGAATCGCTTTTGTGAAGTCTTTTATGTTTTTAAATATTATATTGTGAAAATATCACATAAATAATAGCAAAAAAAATCATACCATCATACCTTATGGTATACTTATATATGGTGTACGGTATATATTATTTATATAAGCTCTTACCACATTCGGATTTTATGGACACCCTGTTAATACGATTTGGCCAAACGTGGATGACAAAATCGTGAAATGTAGACGATTTAACGATCTGGTCAAATTGAATTGGCCACTTCATGAAATGCGACCACTTCATGAAATGCTCGACCATTTCATGAAATGATCAATTTAACAATATGGCCACGACATATATACTGTACTGTAGCTTACTGTAGCATGTCCCACTGTCTGTAATACGTACTTTACTTTGCATTACCTATGCTACTTGTCAATGCTATTTTTGGGTATTCTCTCAGGCTAGAAACTTGTTACTAATTATTTTCATCTGGCCCCGCTATGCTAAACGTGGCTAGGGGATCTCCTCTATGATCTGTTAAGTTCTGGAAACTTCATCTCAGAAACACACGCCGTTTGTAATATGAAGCTAATATTTATTATACTGGGTGATTTTTGGTCGTCAACGGTATCTATCGAAGAATTAGTTAGTCAATGAACATAATAGTTGATATCCGAACATTCTTAAAGACAAACATTTTAAAAGCAAATTAAAATTAAGCTCTTTCGTATTATTACAACCCCTTATTACATTAAATTGATACGTTACTGTAACGTCACGACCACTGCATTGCGTGTTTACTACTCATATCAAATCCTTGCTAAAGCTTTGATTTCCAAAATAGCGGTACCGTCACATAGCGGCCTTAAACGAACTATTAGAACTAGGGAACTTTAAATTGCGTAACAACAACTTAACCTGAAATATACGAGTACACTTCCTGCTAACGCATAATGTTAATAATGTTGGGTAGGTACATCGTCTTAGGCCCCAGTGCACTTTCCACGGGAGGGGTATAGCTTACTTTGCTTACACTGCTTAATGTGTATTTCTATATTCATTTCAATTTACACAGTTGGGTGGATACAGAATAAAAAACTTAAATCTAACCGCTGAATCACTCTGTGGACTGCTTGGAGTTTAACTATTTTTAACTTACAGCATTGCTAACGTTGATGTCCACGCCTTGCTCTAGCAAGCTGATGATCTTATCGATCTGACCAGCTCGCGCAGCTCTTAGGAAAGCTGTGCTGGCGTCCGCCTGGGAACAAATAAGGAAAATTGGTTAGATACAGGAAAATTTACAAAAAAAAAAGAAATTAATGAGTCCATCCTCCATGAAGCCTATCATACTAATATTATAAATGTGAATGTTTGTGAGACAATTAACTCCAAAACTTTTGATGTTGGTTAATCTTTGACGCAGCTTATTTTGATGAAACTTGGCAGCTATATAGATTGGATTGGATTTACGAGTATGGTCCCAGGGCGAAGTTGCGGATATTAGCTACTCGCTAAAACCACGAAAAAGTCTTCCAGACAATTTTATTTATCCTCACTTGTCGCAAATACATAAATCTACCTATTTATTTGCAGGTAAATATATAAAATACTTTGTCTTGACTGACTGACTGATTAACGAACAACTTAAACTGCGATCTTAGAGCCGTGAAACTTAGTAAATCCTCCGCATGACAAAAGTATCTGATTAAAAAGAATATCCAGAAATTCCCACGAGATCGGAAAAAACGGAAATTTTAAAGTTTACGCAGATGTAAACAGTAAACAAATAATTCAATTATAAATCTCTGCACATGGGGATTAATCTTGACATTGCGACAGACGCCATTAAAAATTCACGCTCGTAAAACATTTCCGCCATTCCCATAGCTACTACGAAAACAAACCCTAAAAATCAGTCATTAACCCCAAGGGGTAATTGCACAGGTTTAAAACAAAAGGGCTGCTAACCTAACCACTTGAAGGGTGTGCAATGGAATAAAACTAATGACTGCGCTGATTGTCACTTGAGAATATTACTAGGGAATTTAGGTGGTTTCAATTTTTGTAGTTTTGATACTGGTATCATTCAATGCGCAATTAAAAGTTTCAGAGTTTGTTTTTCTTCGATTAGATAGTTTAGATTGTAGAACTTATTACAAACTTTCAAATTACAGCCTGTAGAAATACCTACCAATTTCCATTTGAAATATGCCCTTATATTAAAAGGGCAACCACAAACCGCTATCCCACTTAACCATGTTTATTTCCTGTTACTGACATAAGATCTCTTGTGTGCTAAACGATATACTTACTTACTAGAGTGTCCGATAGCCAAACAATAAAGCGACGCAACGCCAAAATGGAGAGACAAGAAAGGCCTCACTGACCCCAACGTTAAGTGGGGCAAGGAGAAAATAAGGATAGAAATCAAAATATAACAGGAGCTAGTGTGGTCTATTTTACGATTGCGTATATCGAAGTTTTATGTTTGTGCATAATGCAGAAATTTTATATGCAGAAAAAGACATTTCGATGCATACGAGTATACCTATAAATTACCCCGTGGTCGTGACTAGGTCGTCTATTTATCTTACTGGTGGCCTCTCCACACTGCGTTTGCCGGTGGTAGCCACTCTATAACTTTTCGGCTCCATCGGCCATCGATTCTTCAAGCTTTTTGCCCTGCCTACTGCCATTTTAGCTTGTGGACTGGTTGGGCTATATCGGTGACCTTTGTTTGTCTATGGATCTCCACATTCCTGATTTGATTACGCAGAGAAACTCTGAGCTCTCTCCGTTTCTCGCTGCGTAATAATAATACTTAATAGCATCAAAATATCTTTTCCTAGCTACTTTGATATTATGCCTAGCTTTACTATTTACATTTTTATTCATTTCTTCACATAATAAAGTGTAGTGGCACGCGAATACATTTGCACCCCATGTCGGGGGTTGTTTACCCCTCGCGCGGCTCCGTAGGGTGCATTTGGGGGTGATTTGTCGATATATCGGACTTTGTAAATCTCGGACTGGGTTTACTTTGGAATGATTAATTACTCGTATAATATCGATAGATATATAATGTCGTATATTCTACGACATAACTCGAACCCTATAAATAAAACAATATTTGCAGTAAGATAATTTTAAATTTTCACTAGTTTCAGCTTTCAAAATTTTACAAGTCAGATTAAGAGTTTTTCAAGTAAAAAAAATTAAAAAAGTATTTTTCAAACGACAACTTTACTTGATAGCAAATAAACGAATGAAGCAATCTAGACACATTAAAATTTATCGAGTTTATTATGTTAGCTATAAACAGTCCGCTATAAAGTGCACGTAGGGGGATGCACCCATAAATCCCTGTCAATGGCTTTTCGGTCATAAAGAGATAGAAAAGTTTATGTATATAACATATATATACAGATGGTTGCATCTGTGTCCCTGAAATGGGGTAGCCAGAACTGCAGGATTGTATACGAGATTCCACAGGCACGTTTAGCCTATCGGGACAGATGTAATTTATTAATGACTAGTTGCTAGCTTATCGCCTGAGAGAATATCTTAATTTCTCAGTCGACTCTTACGTACGACTTGCACGGAAGGAGATGAAGCTGATATACTCGTATTTCTAGTAAAAGGTTTATGTAGATGTTTTTGTGTGTGTGTTTGTGTATTACTGTAACTAGTGTAGAGCCTGTGAAAGGTAACTCTTAATTCCAAAAACTATTTTTTCCTAGAAATTGTCAGTTTATTTCAAAAAATTTGTTTTTTCTGCAGTCCACGCGGGCGGAATCGTAAAAAATAAGAATATGACCATAAGTAGGTAGATATGGTATATGTGGTGAAAGGGTATTACGTTTGTTTATTCTGGTACTTCATGTAAATACAATACTAACCTTCACCTTAATGTCCTTAGCTACCTCGCTATTAATAATTCTATTATTTTCCAATAATGACATTTTCGTGGAAAAAATATAATAGATATCTAAACTATAGATTCGACAATATACAAATATATAGCCAAAGCCTTTGTCCCTAAAGATATAAATGTAGGCAACATTATATTCCTAGATTTCACCAGTTAGCCTTTCATAGCCACATCATTAGGTGCTGAGCCTACCGCCGTTTTTTTTTAAAATTATTCCTATTCTCTAGCGACGAGTATGATATCCAAGTGGAAATGTTTCTACTGATACACCATGATATAAAAATACAGAAGCTAGAAGGTAAACCCAGACAGTGTGTCCACACATGTAAGCCTACGTTTATAAAGCCCTTCATACAGATCTTCTTTATGAGCCGGGTCATTAAGCAAATATAGAGGGAGTTGTTATAATGTAGCCATGCGATCACTCATATACAGAATGGAATTATATTACACTACGCATTATAACATACAGGATGATTTTCCCGAAAACTACGGAATCTCCTCGTCATCACGATCATTTTCCTCCATGGAAGCATACCTGGGAAATGTCTGATTTCCAAAACATTAGGGTCCAAAGTTGAGTAAATACCTATAGACTGCGTGTTTCTGCATAAATGCACATTGACGCGTGTAGCAAGATTATTCCACGATAAATAATTAATATCTGTCAATGAAAAAACTAGCATAAACACTGGACACTATAAAATTCGCCCGATCAAGTAATAAAAATAAAAAAAATCTAAAATTTCGTTTCCCAGCATTTTTTTTGGCATAAACTTACTTTATTTGATGTACCTATAGAGTACGTACCCTTCGTTAAGGCTGGCAACGAAAAAACACCCTGTATATACACGGCTGTGTTCCCGAAATGGGGTAGCCTAGATCTGCAGGATCATAAACGAGATCCTGCAGCTCCGTTTAGCATACCGAAGTGAATTGTTAAAAATCAGTGAGAGTGTTGCTATTAGCGCTCATCGCCTGAGGAAACGCCCCTGAGTTCCTTAGTCGACTCTTACGGCATGCACGGAAGGAGATATATCAGCACCCGTTTGATGAATTTGGTGAGAGCGAGATGTCTCACTTTTAAACGTCAAACTCACAGAGCTATGTAATAACTAGACCCGTCAGTGTATGTACTTCACGTGTAAGAAGGGATTGCAAAGCACTTTCAGGGCAAATTCATTCAGTCTCCGCTTGAGTAGGTACGAGTGTCTACTCTATTTCCCAACTCCGTTTTTATACGCAAAGAACATACCTACACTTACTTTGTCTAGTTATTATTATAGCTCTGTGTGTTTGACGTTTAAAAGTGAGACATCTCGCTCTCACCAAATTCATCATACGCGTGCTGATGTATTCTAGTGAAATAAATAAATATTCACACACTTCACAACACATTAACCTAGTCCCACATTAAGATCCCTCAGGTCTTGTGTCGTGGGTACTAAGCAACGATATATAAATACATAGATAAGTATAGAAACATCCATGACTCGGAAACAAACTTCAATATTCATCATATCAATGTTTGCACCTACCGGGATTCGAACCCAGGACCTATGGCGTCGCAGGCAGGGCCACTACCAACTACATTACTACACCAATCGGCCGTCATCTTTCTTTCTTTCTCGCAATGCAACTTTTTTATCATAACGTGAACACATCCATTTTGTATTTCCATGGTACAGACACAAGTAGTGTCAGACAGACGAGTCTCCCTCCTCTAAATACAAACGTCTGCACTTTACAGAGCTTTTGAAAGAGGCTCCATAAAAAGGGGGTTGTAAAGGAAAAGGGTGCTAAAACAATGTAGTCAGTTTTAATTGAATTTTTCAAATATGAAAATTTAAGAAATTTCAATGGAATAAATTCCTATGCCTGATTTCGGAACATTTTTTGTATGCAGTGAAACAGAAAATATAGTCACACACATAGTAACTAGCGCCATCATCCAGCGGAGCTACAAGTACGTTGAAACGCACAGTAACATCGTATCGTATTGCAGTTTGCTGTCGTAACATTCCCACTAATAGGGGTTAGTCTCTATCACGTCATCTATCGAATCCCATTGGAGGAAATTTTAATATTTTTAAGTTTGGGAGTCTGTTAATCTTTCACGCAAAAACATAAAACAATAGAACGGATTTGTATGAAACTTGGCAGTTTTGAAACTTATACATATAGATAAGGTTTTGCTCCCGAGATAGGGTTACCAGAACTAGCAGGTTCATAAATATCCTACTGGCACGATTAGCATAGCGAAGACAGATAAAAATGACCAGTGAAATGTAGCTAGCTTATCGCCTGAGAGAATGTCAGAGTTCCTTAATCGACTCTTACGATATGCACGGAAGGAGATGCAACTAATGTAGGTATAGTATAGGTATAGTATAGTATATTAGGATATAGAATAATTGTCATCCGTTTTACAGAATAGTCCCTGGGCCTGATTTCAGAACTAACATTTTTTTGTATGCAGTAAAACAAAGAATGCGGTCATGCACATAGTAACGGGCGCCATCTTCCATGGGAGCTATACGGTGAAACGCACTCTAGTACATATAGTATTTAATATTAATCACGGATCCCACAGTCAAACGGCGCAAGCAGTTTTGTGGGACGTTGTACCTAATTTTAAGTTCTAGAATATTTAAAGAATAATAAATAAATAAATAAAATATAAAATTCAAATTCTTTATTGCGTGCTACATTGAGTACAAAGTATCTTTGCTACGTAATAGTAGGTATACATAGGTCTTAGCATATACAATGTAGCGCCCTGCAAGGGCATATAGGCCATTACGTAGGTAGCTTACGGTGCATCCACACTGCAGTTACTTTTTGTTTAGCAACACTCTACAACATGTTAACATACTGTAACTTTTGTAGCTACTTGTTAATGTTTGTTGATAATTGCGCATCGCGTCCATAAAGACACTAAGGATATTACGGCAACATTTGTTGACAATAAATAACTTTTTGTTATCTGATGTTACTGAGTTACGTTTGGAAACGTTGATCGACAAAAGATAACTGCGGTGTGAATGCACGGTTATGTATTAAAATAACACATAGACTATATAAGTACTTCACGGAGTATATAATCTATTGTTCGCTAATTAATAATCAATAATTCTAATTATAATAATACAAATACAGTTATTAATATCGTATATAGGGCAGTGACGTCGTTGTCGATAAAAGTACGAGGTTGTTATCTATTTTCAGATTATTGATTTGACCTAAGCAAGGGTTCTGCTGATGTCCTATTTAAAATGAATTATGGGCCAATTTTACCAAAAGTAATAAACCTATCTAAAGGAACCTATCTAAAGTGTTGATGCTGTATTTACCTTAATCAAGTTTTAAAGAAAAACATTTTAAAAATGTATCCTTCAGTTATTTAGACTAACTGATCATTGAAAAAATGGGCCCTAACTGAATACAACTATACAAGGTGTTTGTGACAGCCAGGCAAATATTGATATGGAGGTTTCGGACCATGAATCTGAGGCGGAAAACACTGAAGATTTTCTGTCATTTTTTTTATATTCTCGGGAAAAACACTATTTAGTTCGTTTTAGTAGGCCTTAAATAATTACTTAAAAATAAAATTTTAAAATATTAATAAAGAAAATGAAAAAATTCTTCACCCGAGTGAGATAAAATTGTAACCAATTATTAAATAAAAAAGTTGCCCTCAAAAAAGTTCAAATAACTTATCAACCATAATGGAGAATCACAGGTGATCCAAAAAAAACAGTAATGTGTCACACAATAACCAATAAACCCATTTAATTAGTCACAGAATCTCCGGATACAGATACAATTGGCGCGGAGAGCTAAAATTCAAATTCAAAATCATTTATTCGAAATGAAAGCATTAAAAACTTATTTGTCGATGGTCATTTTTAACCGACTTCAAAAAGAGAGGTTATCAATTCGTCTGTATGTTTTTTTTTTTTTTTTTTTTTTTTTTTTTATGAGCGTTTTGATCACCTACATATAAAACATAACATCTGATGATGGAATCTCTAAGTAATCTATCCTCAAATATAAAAGGCACGAGTAGTCCGTTTTTAGATTTTTATAGAGAATTTTGGTCAGCTACACATAATATAAAGGAAACGAGGGTCTGATGATGGAGCCGCCGAAAAACAGATAGTGGAACTTTTTAGTAACAAAATCCCCCTATGGCAGGGGGGGGCCTACGTCCAGTAATGGACTGCAATAGGCTTATGAAGATGAAGATAATTGTGTTAAGTCATTAATTATATGTTGCGTTAAGCCGTGTCCGAAGTAAGATGGTTATAGAGGAAGAGGTAGACATGAGAATAACGAGATGACGGATAATAGGGATGAATGAAAAAAGAGTACCTACATATTGCACCGACCCCAAATGATTGGGAACAGGGCAGAAAGAAGGAGTGTAATTATATGTTGCTTAAATGGCTGTTGTGCTGCCAAATCTCTTATATTCCTCCGAGGCGTGGTGCATGTACCGTCGCCACATACGCACTCTGGATCGATTCCACCTCAAGTGCCTCCGATCCATCATGAGAATCAGATGGTCCAACCGAGTGCGTAATACCGAAGTATTGCGCAGAGCCAATGTAAGTGCCATTGAGGCCTACTTAATGCGTCGGCAGCTTCGGTGGTGCGGTCATGTGTCTCGTATGGCGGAGGAGAGATTGGCTAAGAGCATCTTCTTTTCTGAACTAGAGGAGGGCAAGCGGAAACGCGGCGGGCAACTCCTCAGATACAAAGATGTTCAGAAAAGACATGAAGAGATGGAATATAGATCCATCTAAATGGGAAGTTTTGTCAGCACAACGACCAGAGTGGCGCAGGACGGTGATAAAGCAAGTACACGAGTTCGAGGAGCAGCGTCAAGCTGACCTTGACGCTAAACGTGATGAACTAAAGACTCGTCCTCCTGCTGCCATCATCTATAATACAATAATGGCGCACTAACCTGTCCTCTGTGTGCGCGGGCGTTCAGGGCGAAGATTGGCTATGTAAATGTAAGCCATCTCCGAGCGCATGAACGCCAACTTCATAATAATATCTAGGAGTAGAAGTGGTCGCCATGACCGAAATTGGTCGGAGGTCATCATTATCATCATAATCATCATATTATCAGACGTAAAGTTTCGAAGCCTAGTCCTTTTTCTCTTTTGTCATGTGGCCTATTTTATACAAAAATTATATAAATCTGACAATATTATGCCTCCTAAACTTCGTACACGGCTTAACGCAATATATATTTGCCCTTTAGTTAAATTTTACTTTAGTAAGCTCGAGTTTTGGGAGGAAGTCGGTTTTTCGTTTTAAAAAAATTATATATGTTACTTTCTATGTTCGCACCCCAAAATGAAACCGCTACCAAACAAAAAAAGGAGGTGAATTTAGTAGATGAGCAAAAATTAATGATAATCAAATCAAAAATACATGTAACATTTCCTGCGAGTAATAACACTATCGTATAACTCAAAACATTGGTACTTGTGTAGCATTTCAGTATTTGCCTGGCTGTCACCCACACGCTGTATGTGCAGATGCGGGGTTTCACTAGAATATATCAGCTGCATCTCCTTCCCTGCATGTTGTAGTCCACTAAGAAGTTGTTGTCAGTGATCTTTCACATCTGCCCCCGCTATAGCAAACGTGGCTGTATATCTACAGAACCTCCTAGTTGATCGTTTTGGCTAACCCATTTTATGAACATGGCTGCTATGTGTATGTATTTGACATAAGAGTAATGATGAAGTGGAGACAACGAGGGTTAGTTTAAAAAAACATGATACATACAAAAATATGCGTATACCTAACCAAATTAGTTTCGAAATGCCTAGTAATAACCATCCGTAATAGGTGGTTTTCCCCTGAGCTTGAAACGGCTCGGTTTCATTTCATGTGAATTCACAATAACCACATTGATTATACCTTTACATTTTACCTACCTACTAGTCACGGCTTTTACCTATTGTACAGTCGTGTATAAAAGTTAATGCAGGCTAATGCAATAATACCTTCTGTGCGGTCATCAATATTTCACTAACAACTTCGGATTAACTTAATGTAATACTAAGCATAACTATCTTCATACTTCACATTCTGTTTTTCTATTAGTTTTAAAGCCTTATAGTCGCTAGTTAGGTCCCCCCGGGATTTTCTATGCTTTGTTATCCATTTTTCTGGTCATCTCTATTGATCCTGGAATTATAGAGGCAGGAATGAGTGGTGGGCCCATCCCGGTAACTTCGGATTGTGACTTTTCAAAAAGTATACCTATCAATATTCTTGGCATAATTAATGTCTTTATTTTCAAGTTAACTGACACAGATCGCATTACAAAGTTCATAGAGTGAGGATGGATTCGTATATGAAATAATCATTATAAACTTTGCAAGACACTTAGCTCGAGAGCTAATTTTCGCTATATAAGATTAGGATTCTTCAAGTAGGTAAAAAAAGAAACAAGAAAAGCAAGAAAAAAGAAACTCTAATTGCAAATGGTCGTCATCTGTGTTATAACTTAATCTTTCGTTCGTCTTACTAATAAAAATGTACAAATTCAGTTTTAATTACATCAACTTGGCTTCAATTCTCATAATCAATCTTTTACATCCTGCTGTGTTCGTAATCCAGCAGGTATGGCTACCCCATTGTTGGGAACACAGTCATATGTATATGTATGTTTATATTTGTTTCAAATACAGGAATGGATTACATCAATGCTGAACATAACAGCAAGAACAATGCTGATGATGTTAAGTTTATACTTCCCAAACACTTTCCTCTATAATACTGCAATTAAGTTCGTATTTGACTCTGTTTTACTGTGTGTTTAGTATAACTCAAACAAGATACGATACGAGTTTAATAAATAAATAAATTTGACTATTAGAAACAACTACTTTCTTAAGCTTTCTTGTTATTTTCCTAACGAGAGATAATAATAGAAACGAAGGATAATGCACAAAAGTATGCAGAGAAAGCATTCTTGCGGCTAGCATTAGAATTTATATGAACAATATGCGGTTTTATTAAAAATTTAATAGAAAAGTAGATAAGGTAATAAATAGATTTCTACAACCAGGTCAATCGTGAAATACACAGACATTAATTATATTAGTATAGAGATATAAGGCCTGTGTATTTTACAGAAGCAAAATGGCGATTTATGGCACGTCGACGCACCCTTGTCCTATTAACACAATTATGAATGCCTAAAAACTGTTCCTCTAGAGATTTCTAAATAAAACCAACAAAATTACCTATTTGTAAAATATTTACTCGTATTTATTCTGATTATCTAACTCTACGTTTCATTATTTTTGCATTGCAAAAGTAAATGACCTTTTATGCCTTTCTTAGAATTATTCCATCCATTTGGTCCTGTGAGCTGGTTTCGATTGGCCTACACCTTCCAATAAGCTCTTTGGTTTGCATCTCTCACCATCTCTCAAATCTAAGAGCAGGACTTCAGCTAACAACCTACACATATGTTTCATAAAACCCATTATATAAAAAAATGGTCCTTCGAGTCGGATCGTTTGGTCCTTCAAATTGGATCCGTCCTGAAATAGTTTATACCTACATAGGATCTTTATCGCTGATCGTTTATATCTGTCTCCACTATTCTAACCGTGGCTATGGGATAGTTCTAGCTATCCCATTTCGGGCATAAAGTCATCTAATACAAGCGATAACTTGTTTTTTCCGTCAAGTTTCCCCTCCTAAGTAACTACATTACATGCGAAATCCATTGTAAAGATTTAATGGAAACCTTACACTGTAACTTAAAACCAAGGGCGCGTACTAATGGGTTGGCAAATTGTCCAGTGTGCACTGACCTTAATCTTGTTAAAGTAGCTCATTGGACCGGGTTACGATGAGTGTGATATTTTATAACATAGTTACATTTCTCCCTGTGCTGGGCCACACTAGAATACATCAGCTGCATCTCCTTCCGTGTTTGTAGTAAGTATCGATCGACTATGGAACTCAGGAGCGTTTTCTCAGGTGATGAGTTTAGAAGTTGTCACTGATATTTTACATCGAGCCTCCACTGGCACTTCTTTCTTTCCTTCTTTACTGTACATTATAAAATTTTTTTAAAACGAAAAACCGACTTCCTCCCAAAACTCGAGCTTACTAAAGTAAAATTTTACTAAAGGGAAAATATATATTGCGTTAAGCCGTGTACGACATTTAGAAGGCATAATATTATCAGATTTATATGCCAGCAAATGATTAAATAGGCCACATGACAAAAAAGAGAAATTACTAGGCATCGGAACTTTACGTCTGACAATATAAGCAACATATAATTACACTCCTTCTTCCCGCCCTGTTCTCAATCATTTGGGGTCGGTGCAATATGCAGGTACTCTTCTTTCATTCATCCCTATTATCCGTCACCTCGTTATTCTCATGTCTACCTCTTTAACCATCTTACTTCGGACACGGCTATAATTACACGACTTAACACAATTATCTTCATCTTCATAAGCCTATTGCAGTCCACTACTGGACGTAGGCCTCCCCCTGCCATAGGGGGATTTTGTTACTAAAAAGTTCCACTATCTGTTTTTCGGCGGCTCCATCATCAGACCCTCGTTTCCTTTATATTATGTGTAGCTGACCAAAATTCTCTATGAAAATCTAAAAACGGACTACTCGTGCCCTTTATATTTGAGGATATCCCTAGATTCCTTAGAGATTCCATCATCAGATATTATGTTTTATATGTAGATGACCAAAACGCTCAGTAAAAGTGTAAAAACAGACTACATGTGCCTACAATATTCGAGGATTGCCCTCGATTTCTCCAAGATCCCATCATCATACCCTGATGTGGTGAATATGGGACCAACCTGGAAGTATACCATGACCAACTATAAAAAAATTGAAATCGGTTCATAAATGACGGAGTTCTGAGGTAACACACATAAAAAAAATTAAAAAAACATACAGACAAATTGATAACCTCTCTTTTTGAAGTCGGTTAAAAACAACAAAAATATACAACGTCGCATTGTGACGTGACTTTGTAAATATATTTCATTTCGTGTAGGTTAAATTAGTTTTTAGGTTAGTATTGTAATAACCTTTTAATGTAACCAATTTACTGTGCATTAAATATTAGGGAATTTCATAAAAATAAAAATTAAACAAAATATAGGTTGATCTCACATGCCGACAGCGTTGTTAGGCAGGTTCTTCATTCACAAAAAAAATATATAAAACAGAGAAATGTACAAATGTTTTATGGTAAGCTCTACATAATTGTAAGTAGTTGAAATAAAAATGATTATTTATTTGGTCAAAACATGTTGTGTACTTTCTAAATTTAATTATTTCTTATAGGCGTTAAAGCCGTGTGATATTGCTCATAGCCGACAATGTCCAATTCAGTTGAGAGAAGCTCTGAATAAATATCAAAGAGAAAACTTTCATATTATCCCTATTATCCCCCAAGATGAGTCATGGTAATGAATTATAAGAAACGTATTATTTTCACGGCGGTATTATGTTACTCAAATACACACAGACTGTTTACTTAGTACATATCGAATTACCAGAGATAATAAAGTGGCTTTCTTATTACGAAAGTATTTGTATAACGCAAGGAAAATAATGTTTTCTTCTTAGACAGTCTATATTATAAACTAGCAGTCGCTCGCTCACGTCTTGTATACGGGAAAAAATAGTTTTATACCACGGTATTAGTCTGTTATTTTGAGATAGGTAGGTACTTAGAATAAAAGGGTAGGTATCTAGAAACTAAAAGGTTCATTAAAATTCTTTCGGTAGTTTTCACGTGACAGACTTACGAACATCCAAACATTCTATCGTGTATAATATAATATTGCTAGGAAGTACTTACCTATAGAATGTTGGTTTCGTTTCTTAGATATACTAGTTGGCAACGCAAAAAACCTTTTATGGCCTTTATCCAGTCCGTCCACTGGATTGACTTCTGGTCGTCCATTTAGACCAAACCTTAATATCAGTGACGTGATTATAGATCTAAGCTTAATATCAATAAACTAGGAATAGGGACAGCATAACTTTACTCAAAGGTGTATGATCGGAGTAGTAGGTACTTACCCTTGCTAATAGGGCCGTAGAATCAAAGACCCTAGTAGGATACCCTAGTAGAAAATAGAAATAGAAAACTCATTCAGCTACTACACTTAAATATGGTAAATATTATTAGACGCTTCCATTGTTATCGCTAAAAGTATTTATCAGAGCTGAACTGAATAGGATTCAATTTTGGGGCTTTTGGCCGTCGACAAACTTATTACTCAGCGAAAACTCCCCGAATTCGGGGTAAAGTTAATTATGTTGTCCAATCATTAATTTTTTGTTGGTTTTTGTGGTGCCCCGTACATGTTACTATTCTCTATGATAAGCACCTAATACTGGAACTTGGTATTACCTAATACTTAGTCAGAAGGAGATTAAATATTGCAACATAGTAAGTAATTGAAGTGTATGTAAAATGTCAGGTATTTTTGTAATAGTATGAAAACATTTATGTCCATACATATAGTAAGAGTTAATTTATATATAATCATAATATAAAATAAAAATTATTACATTTATTTATTTATTTAAACCCTATTTTGCATGTCACATTGCACGCGCCTGATTCCGTTCCTACGACAATTACGATCATCTTTTAAATTTTCCCCTTTTACGGCCAATTTCTATACAAGAGATCAAAAACAATCTCAGATTCTTTTATTCCTAATTTGAAATTTTGTATGAAATCAATTGAAGATTATATCTGAGATATGCAAAAAATCTCTCATGATCAGTTATAGAAATTGGCGGTTAGTCGTACTTTTTTATATTCAATGTTATATACATATCGAGTTTATCGCTTATAATAAATCAATAAAACTGGATGTACCTATGTATCAATAACATGAACGTAAAGGAACGCAAAGCAATTAAAGATTGTATGTCTCAATGAAACTTGAAAGCATCATCGTTGTTGCTTTTAAAACATTGTAACTGTCATCATTTGAAATACCATTGGTTAAAGAGAACTTCGATGTAACTAAGTCAATCAATCAGAGAACCGCCCCTGATTACGTAAAAGCAATAGCAAAGCCGAAGCAAAGCGATAGCGAAAATTGTACAATATTCGCCTTGAAATGCCACTTTCTTTGAATATTGAATTGTATCAGGCGTCACTATTCGGAAGTTCAAATCTCTATTGAGGGATCGCCCGCCACCGGGCCCTATACCCTCCGCTGACCCTCGGATTTGCCTACTCATGATCACGAACACAAGACACTACAGTCACAACGAGAAGCCAGATCCAAGCACCTAGCATGCAACCATAAATACATAGCTGCTAATCCGAAAACCAATTAAAATTTTAATCGACATATGTTTCGCCAACACCCGTGGCATCATCACTATTAGTTTTCCATGTTAGTTCTATCTAACGAACCAACTAACTAACAAAAAAAAACAAAAAAAAAAAAGTTTTTAGTTGTTAGTAGCAAGTAATCAGCGATTTTTATAAAATTTTCGCTATCGCTTTGCTTTTGCTAGTTAGGTAATAAGGGGGTCGAGAACACTTCATGGCTGTCTGGTAAATTATTTTCTGTTTTTAGCCTTTCTTTTAGGTATTTCAAGCCTGCTGATTACTAGCTTCGGCATTATGAATATTATCTGAAAATCCACGTTCGGTCTGACAATAGCAAAAGACAAGTCGGAACTGAAAAGATTACCTACATACCCGAAATGGGATTAACTGCAGAATCACAATCGAGATTCTACAGATACGTTTAGCATGGCGGGTATAGATCAGTGACAAGTAGACAACTTATCACCTGGGAAAATGCCCGAGTTCCTTAGTCGACTTTTATTCGTCGACAGGACGATTAAAAAGAGCTGACTAGATAGGTACATATGCCGCGTGTTTGTACCACCCCTGCCTGCCCGTGGGTATCCTAGGAGGCGATTAAGGGTTTCTGGGAAGTGGGCAGCAGCACCTCCCGTACTAACAATAAAGTCCGAAAATCACACTGCAGTCACCAACCCGCCTGCCCAGCGTGGTTACTATGGGCAAAACCCCCCTGTGGCAGTAGCCTTCTGGCGTGCCCTGGGGGAGGCCTACGTCCAGCAGTGGACTGCAATAGGCTGAAGAAGAAGGTACATATGCAAAGCTAAAAATAGATTACCATAATTTTAGTTCGTAGGTAGGTAGTATTTATTATAAAAAATAATTATTCAGAATTTATATCTAATATATAGATTACCAGGGAATAAGCACTAAGAGAGCCGCTATTTCCAACAATAGAAAGCTCTTCTTTGTCTATCAAAGTTAAGAAATGTCATAGGTACATGATTAAATGCGGTAAAACACAAACGCTTCAGTAGTCTACTAAACGTGGAGGTAGTTATATAACGCTATATCTCTCGTCCAATGTCCTTGACACGAGCTGCCGCAGACTGGTCCTATAAAAAGAATTGCGGCAGGTTTTACAATTCGCAGCTCACCTGTGTTGGCGTCACCGATTCCGTCGTCATGTCGACTTCGAACGAGGCTAGGCTACTCCTCTTCCTTCTTCGCTGACATGAACAGCAGTCTCCCAAACCGTACAGTGTTAACACACTCGTAGACCTTGGCGAGTCGAGTTAATATCGATTTTGGAGCGTCCTTGCACTGGTAACTAATGCGCGCAGGCAAAAGTCCGTAACAACATTATTGGTAATGCAAAAAGATGCGATAGACTGGTGGTTTAGGAAATCAACTGTCTTTTCTAGATTCGATCGGCGGTACGCGCGGCGACGTCCGCCATTTTCCTTCCGTAAGCAGAAAACCGTGATAATAATAGTCGTAAAACTAAAAACTATTTTAGAGACAATCACTAAGC
The DNA here is from genome assembly GCA_014607495.2 of Carposina sasakii. Taxonomy (NCBI): domain Eukaryota; kingdom Metazoa; phylum Arthropoda; class Insecta; order Lepidoptera; family Carposinidae; genus Carposina; species Carposina sasakii. Next base: position 6,036,497 of record CP053173.1, read on the forward strand.
ACTTATAAATCTAAAGCGGTACACTTAACCGGCGAATTTGTTTATTTTCTACAAGATTTAATATCGGAAACGGGTATTTGTTGCTCTCCGTTCGTTCTTGCGTGGCTGCAGAATAATTTTGCCGGCTTTTGTCAGGGTTGCAGGGTGGGGTAGTGTCCACTGCGACTGCGCGGGGGTGGCTTCTTGTGTGCGTGATTCGCGTGTATGCCGTCTACCAATTAAACTTGAACTCTTAGGCCCTCTTTAAAGTATTACAAAGGGGTTGCGCCGGCAGTTGTGTTGGGGTCAAGTTGGGGTGGTTAAGTTGGTATTCAGGAGTCGAATCGATAACTTGGAGAACGCGGATGTTACGAAATGTCAGACATGGTGTCGGGACCAACAAAGAGAGAATTTGATTTATCTAACCACTAATTGTGGTTGCCATTTTTTAAATAACTCATCTCAGGTTGATGTTATTTAAAAATACTAACCAAAATTTTGTCATCGTTAATTCCCTTTATACAGCAATTGAATAAGAGTAGACATTTAATATTTATTGTTTCCGAAGATATAGAAAAAGCAATTTCTAGAATATGCAAAAACTATATCAAACCTATCGCATTTTCTATAAAAATTAGTGAGCTATGGGGGTGGAGATTATTGGGCTATTTGTAATATCTGTGTCACAAAGCAAAGCGTGTCTTTATAATTTCATCCCCTAATGCTCTACCGCTGGGCATGGGGCACGTGCCTCGTCTAATACTGTAGGGGGCAATTTTGTTATTAGAGCTTATTTTGAAAGAATGTTTATTTTGAGTTAGCACTTTATACATTTTAGATAACATTAATCGAATTATTACTATTTTAAACCATTAAAGTTCTATAGTATTGGATAAGCCAACTATTAAGCCTCGAGCACACCAGATGCGTATGCGTGCACGTAAGCGTAGACGTACACGTATCTCTGAGTTGTAATGTATGGAACTGTATAGGCACGGGTTGACCGGATGCGTATGCGTAGACGTAAGCATAGATGTCAAGCGGTGACAGTTCCATACATTAAACTCAGAGGTACGTGTACGTCTACGCTTACGTGCACGCATACGCATCCGGTGTGCTTGTAGTTTCTTATAACTACACGTTATGTAGTATTACTTTTTTTAAGAATGAATGTGCCAGCAACTTGCTACTGGCTATGTTAAATGTGGCAGTAGGCTCTCCTTCGTGATGCTCCAGGTTCTAGTTTATATATATATATATATATATATATATATATATATATATATATATATATATATATATATATATATTATATATATTTAATTAATAATAATAAAACTCCATTACTCATAACACATTTTAACCTACTCAGTGACTTCGCTCTACAGCGACGATTTATTCCTCTATTCATGATATGAGATGGTTTTGTGCTCAGGTGAATGGTTTTGTGCCTACAAATCTGTCAAATCCAAGAATCTATCCAGTACCGAATAAAGGCTGTCACTCGTAGTAGTTAAACTATTATCCGTAGCTATAGTTGGTTTCCTTTGTAGTTTTATTACGAAACTTTTGGCCAAGGGCTTTATCATCCCTTCTGTTAGTAGCCACCCTGTCAACCCTCGACAAGACGTATGAATGAAAAGTTGAAAGGTCATCCTGGGGCCTAGACAAAGCTCCATCGATCAAGTGTCAATATTCTATCTCTACATTTTGTTTTTTTTTTACAGAAAAAAAATTAAAGTATTCTTAGTATTCTTTATTGTACACATAATTTTTTATCATAGACAGTAAGTTGTAAAAGAAATAGTACAAAGGCGAGCTTATCTCTAAAAGAGATTTCTTCCAGAAAACCATTAAGTACAAAGAAAATTTTATAATATATAAAAGGAATATTGTAATATATGTGTGTGAGGTTACCCACACCACTGTATCGAGCTATTGTAAATACACGTCAGTGCGCTACCAACTACCGGTTGTTTCACTTGTCTCCAACCTACATACCTAACAGTGGCGACGAGGTACCCTCAATAATTTTGGAAAAAAAAATCTAAAATAATGACTTCTTTATTTGGTATATTATCGGCGTTTGACCACAACGAGCAAACTTGGGAGTCGTACAAGTTTCGGATTGCACAGTGGTTCATCGCCAACGACATCAACGCAACAAGCTATGCTACTGGAGAGAAGCGACGAGCGATCCTGTTGAGCGCACTCAGTGACAGGACTTACAAGTTGGCAGCGGACCTCGCGTTGCCTAAACAGTTACACGACGTGCCGTATGAGGATATCCGACGTTTACTGGATGACCATTTCGTGCCCAAACGTTGCGGGTTCGGTGAACGGTCCAAATTCTACGCAGCCACACAGCAACAGGGCGAAACATTCGGCCAATGGGCTGCGAGGCTGCGCGGACTAACGGTACATTGTGCATTTAGTAACGTAGAAGAAGCGCTGCGGGACCGGTTTGTCATGGGCATGGTGCCGGGGCCGGAAAAGGACAAGCTGTTTGCCAAGGAAGTCGCCGGGCTGTCCCTGGCGAAGGCGGTGGAGCTGGCGGAGAGCGTGCGCGCTGCGCGCGCCGGCTCTGCCGCAGCTAGCGGTGCGCTCGCCGCCCCTCCCGCGGACCAGCTGTTCCAGATCACCCAGGACCAGGCGGACGGTCCGCGGACCAGCGCCAAACTTAGTAAAGTACAGTGTCAAGTGTGTGGTTACAATAACCATAAATCGTCTCAGTGCCGTTTCGCTAAGTCTAAGTGTAAAAAGTGCAAAGCAACCGGACATTTAGGTAGGATGTGTAAAAAATTAAACTACGTAGGTTCGGGTACTATGGACGAGGGCGATGACGACGACGGTGAGTGTTTTAACATTCGTTCTTTAAAAGGGGAGCCCATGTTAGAAACGGTAACAATTTTGGGGGTAAGACTTAAATTTGAAATTGATAGTGGGTCAGCGGTCACGGCGATCTCGGAGGCGACTTACAAACAACATTTTCATACTATACCATTGTCACAAACTAGAAAACTACTTTTTTCATATACAGGCGATAAAATTGTCTGTTTGGGAGTAGTACCATTACCTATTTGTTACGCGGAACGTACTCATATTTTGAAAGTGTATGTAATTCAAAATGGGGGGCCGCCTATACTAGGACGTGATTTTATATCAATTTTTAAATTACACATGTTACCTATACAATACTGTACACAAGAAGATAACAACGCAGTAATTGTAGATTTACAAAAACAGTATAAAGGCGTGTTTTCTGATCAATTGGGCTTATTCAATAAGTATTCGATTAATTTGCAGCTAAAGGAAAATGCAAAACCAGTTTTCATAAGAGCACGCCCCATAGCATTTGCACTCCGTGACAAGATCGATAAGGAGATCGACCGGCTAGTATCGTTAGGTGTTTTAAAACCGGTCGAGCATGCGCGGTATGCATCACCTATTGTACCAGTACTAAAAAAAAACGGGTCAATTAGAATTTGCGCCGATTATTCCACGGGCGTTAATAAACAGTTGCTAATTGATCATTATCCGTTACCGACAGTCACTGAGCTTTTTTCAAAATTACACGGTGGTCAGCAGTTTTCTAAATTGGACTTGTCTAACGCGTATAATCAATTTGCTTTGAATAATGAGTCACAGGAGATTACATGCATTAACACACACCGCGGACTATTTAAGTATACGCGCATGGTTTTCGGGTTGGCGAGCGCGCCTGCTATCTTCCAGCGCGCAATGGAGACTTTGGTGGGCGGGCTGCCCGGCACCCTGTGCCTGCTGGATGACGTACTGGTGACGGGACACAACCGCGCCGAACATCTGGATAGGCTTAGCGCGGTGCTGCATAAGTTACAAGACGCGGGGTTGACCTTACAGAAAGATAAGTGCGAATTTTTTAAGGATGAGATTAATTACTTAGGTTATGTTATAAATAAGAATGGCCTTAAAAAATCATCACAAAAAATAGAAGCAATTGTAAGTGCGCCCGTCCCCGGTAGTGTCAAAGATTTACAATCGTTTCTCGGCCTCGTAAATTATTATCGTAATTTTGTTCCACGCGCGTCCACTATATTAAGTCCACTTTACGATCTTCTAAAAAAGGGCGTGGAGTGGTCTTGGACAGACAAACATGATGAGTCATTCAGGGAAATCAAAAAATGTTTGGCATCAGAGCAAGTATTAACTCATTTCAACCGAGATGCCCACATTATTTTGACAGTTGACGCGTCTTCCTGTGGCTTAGGCGCAATTCTTTCCCAAATAGAACCGGACGGCTGCGAGAAGCCAATTGCCTTTGCATCGCGTACTCTGAATGCGGCAGAGAAAAGGTACTCGCAGATCCAAAAGGAAGCAACTGCAATTATTTTTGGAGTTAAACGGTATCATCAGTATTTGTATGGCAGGGCTACACCATTCACCTTACGCACTGACCACAAACCGCTTCTATCAATATTTGGTCATAATCGTGGGGTACCGGAAGTGACTGCAAATAGGCTACAAAGATACGCTTTATTTTTGGCAGGTTATAATTACCAAATAGAATTCGTACGAAGTGCGGACAATAGCGCGGATTATCTATCTCGCGCTAGCCTGCCTGCGAGCGACGGCGCCCGCGCCTGCGGCGATGACGACGCACTCGAGCCGCTCGATCGGGCATCATATATGCACTTTGTGATAGATGGTACTTTGCCCGTCACGCTACAACAAATCCGCGACGAGACTAGTAAAGACCCAATTTTGATAAAGGTTAAAAATTTTATTATCAACGGTTGGCCTAAACATGTAATGCAAATAGATTTAAAACCTTATCATTTATGTAGACTACAACTTTCTGACGAAAATGGTTGTTTAATGAGGGGTCACAAATTAATTATACCTAAAACCTTACAACAAATGATATTGTCTGAGTTACATCGCTCTCACTTAGGCATAGTAAAAACAAAAGCGGAAGCGAGGTCTAGGTTCTGGTTTCCCGGTATAGACGCCATGATCGAACATATGGTGGGTTCATGTGACGTATGCATACAGCTACGACCTTCGCCGGCGCGTGCGCCCCTCGCTCGCTGGCAGTACCCACCCGAACCATTTTATAGACTTCACATTGATTTTCTCGGTCCTATCAATGGAGTATCTTATTTAGTAGTAGTCGATGCTTACTCCAAATGGATTGAAGTCTATAATATGAAAGGGTCAACTACAACAACGTCGACTATTCAAAAAATGTACGATTTTTTTTCTAGACACGGTGTTCCTAACACAATAGTGAGTGACAACGGTGTATCTTTTACTTCAAATGAATTTAAAACGTTTTGCACGGCAAACGGGATTTCGCACGTGACGTCACCCGCTTATCACCCGGCCAGCAATGGTCAGGCGGAATCTTACGTAAGAGTGGTGAAAAAGGGAATAAAATCAAGTTTATTACGTAATCGGGGCGTACAAAGTTCTAACAATGAACTACTTAAATATTTATTCGATTATCGGAATTCCATCCATTCCGCAACAGGGGTTTCGCCTGCTGAATTAGTCTATGGCCGTAAGCTTAGAACGCGATTAGATTTGCTTAAAACTAATCATAGCAATAAGTCACTGCCCTCGTCCATATCCATACCTAACGATAAAAATATATGTAAACAGTCCTCGCGGATTAAACCTCAAGAGTCTAATCCAAATATTATATATTTTTCACCTGGTGATCAGGTATTATTTAAGAAGTATTACTCGAACTCTAAATTCACTTGGTTAAGAGGGATTATTGTAAGCAAGCTTGGCAAAGTTACCTACACTGTAAGAGATCTGTCAACCCAACTTTGTGTAAAGAAACATAAAAATCAGATTGTTCTTTTCAAAGGCACAGATTACTATAGTGATAAAACAAGTAGTTGGGATATTGACGTCGATGAAGACGATGACAGTCTTTCCATGGAACAACCGTCACTACCGCTGCCGACCTCAAGTGAGCCTGCAGCCAACGCCGAGGGAGAACAGGAGCCCCTGGTACTGGCTACATTGCCCGCACCAGTCACGCTGACCCCGCCAGTTGAGTTGGCTACGCCTGCGCCGGTCATACCGCCGCCGGCCGCGCCCGGCGACGTCACCGAGGACGACGATGACGAATACCTTGAGGCTTTACCGGGGCCATCTACTGAACCAGTCAGCGAGGTTCCACAGTCTGAAGAAAACGCAATATCCCGAACAAAACGGAATCGACCTAAAATTAATTACAAGTTGTATTTCTAATAAAATAAGATTCAAGACGTGTATTAGTAAGCTAAGGGAGGAATGTTATATATGTGTGTGAGGTTACCCACACCACTGTATCGAGCTATTGTAAATACACGTCAGTGCGCTACCAACTACCGGTTGTTTCACTTGTCTCCAACCTACATACCTAACAAATATCATATGTGCACACGTATTAAAATATAAATAAACTTAACACAAAATAAATATATTTACTAAATAATAACAATACTTAATTATCTACTTAGATACATACATAATAGGGACATACATATATATAATAAAATATATATCTATAATACTACTACATACTAATTTATCTATACAATACATACAAACATTATACAGGGTGTTTTTTTGTGGCCACCTTTAAAGAAGGGTACGTATTCTATACATGAAATAAAGTAAGTTTATGCCAAAAAAAAAAATGCTGGGATTTTTTTATTATTTTTTTTAATTTAAATTTCTTGATCGTGCGAAATTTATAGTGTCTAGTGTTTATGTTAGTTTTTTTATAGACAGATATTATTTATTTTTCGTGAAAAAATCCTGCTACGCGCGTCTATGTGCATTTATGCAGAAAAACGCAGTCTATTTACTCAACTTTGGACCCTAATATTTTGGAAACCAGATACTTCCCAGGTATGCTTCCATGGAGAAAAATTATCGTGATGATGAGGAGATTCCGTAGTTTTCGGAACGTTAACGACCAAAAATCACCCTGTATTGTGACCTATTCAAACTATATCAGATAATAGCACAGTGAAAAAATTAAGGAAGAGACAGGTAATAGTACCTAAGTAGTCAGCATTAGAATAGATAATATTATGTATATAGATTTTGTTGATCGGAAAAAGTATTGAAGAATTTATTAGTCCTTTACTGATGCGGGGTTTCACTAGAATACATCAGCTGCATCTCCTTCCGTGCATGTCGTGAGAATCGACTAAGGAACTCGGATATTACCCCGCCATGTCACCATGTTTGTGATCCTGCATTTGAGCAACCGCTACTAAGTGAGTGATTGAGATTTTGCATAGCCAAAACTAAGCGGCGCACAGTGGTTCCAATGTATGGGAGGTGCTGGACATTCGCATCCAAAAAATAAAATTGTTGAATCTTGAGAAACGAATTATGCCATCTTGTTTGGTAGATCAATGTCTTTGAAAGTTATTATTTAAAGTTTTTTTGTAACTGTTATATTTGAGGAGATAATTGAGAAATAGTGTTTTCTTACTATGGAAATGGTCAAACTTACTTACATATCTCTTGATTCCGGCCTCGTTTCAAGTTGCGGTCTTCGGTATTGTGTTTATATTTGAGAGAACTACAATTAATGCTAACACACATAGTGCGCCAAACGTGCACTTTCTGCGGTACATAGAAATGTTTGATTTTTATATTATAATATACTACAATGACAAGGATCTTACAATTTTCTGTTAAAATCATAGAGGAATAAGGGCCCCTCTAAATATGCGTATCGATAAATGATGTTGCAGAAATAAAAAAATAATAATTAAATTAATTAATTTGCAAACGAGGGCAACGATCGATCCACAGACGGTCTTAGACTTTTAAATAATTAATTAATGAAATTATTGCATTATCATTAAGACAGTAGTCATTAGCATTTCTATCAATTACAGATGTCATTCTTAGAGTAATTTTTAGCATTTTCAACAATTATTTGATGCAGGTGATTATTAATTGAAATCATTAGTACTAAAACATTACAAGAATAACAATTGTACGCAGTACGCAGTAATGAGGGTAGTGTAGTATAAATTGGTTGGTAATCCTTTATTTTACATTAGTTTTGATTTCTATTTCGTTCTAATAAATATGTCTTTCCGTGGATTTGTTACAAATCTTGACCTTTATTGCGCTTTACGCAAACACAATGATCTACGTGACTTTGATCATCTATTCGGTGTCCTTAAAACGAATTGCAACGTTTCTCTTTGTGAAGGTGCCGAAGAAGACTTAAAGAACTGGTGTCGTCGATTTTGCTACCGGATCTATCCTAAATGGTCTCAAGCTGGAAGAAGCGAAGGAAAGTTTCTAAATAAACACTCAGAGTGGTTGCAGTCTGAAGTCCAGTGGCCGGATTCCCTAAAGGAAAATAATTTGCCTTTACAAGTATTACCTACGAACGCAATAGAAGAAGAAACTACTGAGCAGACGAATTTACCTTCTAAATCCGATGCCTCTACGTGTACTCATGTCTCTCCTCGTAAGCCCTTTGAAGATTTAAGTCCTCGTCAAAAGAAAAGACGCACTGAAGTACTTAGGGCATCTAGCAGCACTGACGAGATTATGTTTTCTGCACAAAGCAGTCTTAGGGCTGCAGGGGAAAATGATGTAGCTGATATTATGAAGTTTTTAATGGAAAATCCTACAGAAGCTTCTAAGATCAAAGATTTCATTGGCGGACGGAGTACCACAGATTCAGATAAATGTATATCTCCACTAAAGGCCCTAGCTTTGTTTGTGTCGATGAACCTTTCAAAATGGCGTTATATGACTTTACGGGATTTTCATGCTAAAGAAGGAGTTGCTCAATATCCCAGTTATTACATGCTTCTGAAAGAAAAAAAGAAATGTTACCCAAAACAAGAAGACGTTACAATTACTGAACACTCTGCTAAAATCAAATTGCAAGCGTTGCTAGACCTTACTACGACAAGACTTCTACAAACCCAAAACCTCTCTACCACTGAGGAGAAAAACCTGGTGCTCGTGAGCAAATGGGGCTTTGACGGTGCTTCGGATCAAAGTGTTTACCACCAGAAAACAAGTGAAACTGAGGAAACGAATTTCGCCAGTGTATTTGTTGCAAGTCTTGTACCAATCCGGCTCACATCCGAAACTGGCCAAATAATTTGGGAAAATGAGCGGCCCTCGTCAACATCTCTTTGTCGACCAATCCTAATCAAGTTCATCAAAGAAACAAAAGAAAATGTTCAAATGGAGATGTCTGAATTCGAAGAAGAGATTAAGCTTCTGCAACCTACTAAGAGCGATGACGTAAGTGTAAAGCACCAGTTGCATTTGACGATGATAGATGGTAAGATTCACTCATACATATCAGGCACAGCAGCATCAGTGTGCGACATTTGCAAAGCGCGTCCAAATGAGATGAACGACATTAGTAAAGTAAGAAGCAAGCCAGTGCACGAAGACATGTTTAAATACGGACTTAGCTCGCTCCATGCATGGATCCGGACCATGGAGTGTTGTCTTCACATCGCATACAGATTAGACATAAAATCATGGCAAGCTAGAGGTGATGAAGCAAAGAAGAATGTTGCTGAAAGAAAATCAGCAATTCAAGAAAACTTCAAAAAAGAAACTGGAATGCGTCTTGATGTTGTCAAGCAAGGGAGTGGAACCACCAACACCGGTAATTGTGCTAGAAGGTTTTTTGAAAACCCAGAAAAATCTGCTGAATTAACCGGATTAGATGCGAGACTTTTAAGAAGGCTAGCTGTCATTTTACAGTGTATATCTTCAGGAGAGAAACTCGACATTGACAAATTTCGTATGTTCTGTAATGACACTACTTTGCTCTACGTGGAATTATATCCATGGTTTTATATGCCGTCTAGTCTCCACAAATTGCTGGTCCATGGGCCAGATGTCATTGAGAACTTTTCAATGATGCCTATCGGCTTTTTGTCCGAAGAAGCCTCGGAGGCACGAAATAAAGAATTTAGAAAGTACCGCGAAGGACATTCAAGAAAACATAGCAGTGTCTCGTGTAATGAAGATGTACTACACAATCTTTTATTATCTTCTGATCCGGTTCTTACAAGTATTCGCCCAATGTATAACAAATTTATTAAAAAATCTTGTTTCTCAGAATTTTATGAACTGATTATATCCGAGACAGGTAAATTTAATTTTGTCGATATAAACGAGTTAATCGAAATAGACTCCGCATCAGAATTGATCGATGATGATTGTGAAGACGATTCATAAATAAATTAAAATTTTAATTAAAATAAATATAAATAAATAAATTTTTTATTACAGTTTAATAAAAAGATCTCATTCGTGTAACTAGGGTCTTTCTCTCTGTGTTTATAGACATTTTTAGTTAAATTTATCTGTACTATTTTATAGATTTATAATGCATGTTGTGCTTTTCGTATTTTTTGAATTTTATTAAATAAATACTACCACTAACAATTTTAGTGTAATTTAGTTCTCAAACCATTTGACCTACATTTTGGACATGTCAAAAATCAAAATTACAAGATCACTTTCATTGTAGTGTTCAGTATGGAACTTTTTCGTATATAAAAATAGACATCTCTATGTACCGCAGAAAGTGCACGTTTGGCGCACTATGTGTGTTAGCATTAATTGTAGTTCTCTCAAATATAAACACAATACCGAAGACCGCAACTTGAAACGAGGCCGGAATCAAGAGATATGTAAGTAAGTTTGACCATTTCCATAGTAAGAAGATACTATTTCTCAATTATCTCCTCAAATATAACAGTTACAAAAAAACTTTAAATAATAACTTTCAAAGACATTGATCTACCAAACAAGATGGCATAATTAGTTTCTCAAGATTCACCAATTTTATTTTTTGGATGCGAATGTCCAGCACCTCCCATACATTGGAACCACTGTGCGGCGTACTAATAAAGTCTCTATTGACATAAATACATTACGTTCTTATACAAATAGGTACATAAGGTGAAAGTCCAATAGTTAAGAAGTGCGCCTTTCAGTCGGGAGTCGTGAGTTCGATACCAGTCGCGGGCATGTATTTGTACCAGGGAATTTATTTCATGTACGGATATTTGTATAAATTGTCACTTAGCTATACCTGAGAAGGGTTGGCGTCAGGCAGGTAGCCGGCCGGGCCGTAAAAACTAATGCCAAAACTTTGACAATATGAGATTCGAAAGACCCCACAAATAATGTGATAAGGGAAGAAAGATGATGTTTCTTAATTCTTTATTTTAAACAGAAAAAAAAATACAAGATACAATATTTTAGAAGATAATACCTATGACGTAGATGGGTCGAGTGGCGTGCCGTTAGGTGTGTCCGACATCTTCCAAAATCCGAAATAAAGAATGCGGCGTGTAGTAAACAAGCTTAATTAGGAATCACAAACACTTTCACTGTATCTACGCACAAGATTACTAGGATTCTAGCGGATAACGTAGAAACGTGGTAAGTACAAGACAGAGGCTGATTAGCACCCGTGCTTCGCTCCAGCCGCAACAAAAAGAACAGAATACCCTCCGGCTCAATTCAAACGACCCGGTGGTCGTTGTAAATCTACAGTGGCGCCCTCTCAGTACTCTGTCTTGTCTTTACCCAAGTGACAGCTGTCCTCCAGTCAGTGATAGCTGTCGACTTGACGTTTCTAACTTCAACGATTGAAAATAGATGGCGTTGGAGATCCGACTGTAGGATATGACATCTTGATCTCCGACACGGCCATTTTGACAGACTACCCGTCCTCGGGTAGAACCGATGAATCTGTGAACAAGATAACTCAAGGAAGTATCTGCGCTCGGCCATTCTGCCTTAACTTAAATTTAAAGACTTCTTATTACAATAGTTCATGAAATCACAAAAATCGCTCATCGACCGTCAAGTTCCCAAAATCTTTACGTAAAGACATAAAAAATAAAAGATAAGCAGACTCGCACATACGTTTAAATCAGTCAGACCTTTCCTTCGGTCAACATTACAGTAACAGTTAGTCATATAGCCAGTCCTTCGGCTATCTACTATGGAAACACAGTCCTTCGGTTTCCAACACACACATGTAGCACAGTCCATCGGCTACCTACTACGGAAACACGGTCCTTCGGTTTCCCACACACACACATGTAGCACTGTCCATCGGCTACAGCAGAAACTCGGTCCTTCGATTCTGCCACAAATACATACTACTGTCTGTCAAGGGTTTGTCAAAGTCACAATTTAAAAAAACCGGTCAGTAACTTGTACATCGCATATGAAAATTCATTCATTTAGACTCTGAGGTCACATTAATTTCGATATCAAAATTACCAGGAACTTGATGGTCTGGCACCCTACGGACCCGATCGTGCGAATATTTGTAGGTTCGATTTGAAGACAAAGATTTTAGTCGGTATCTATCACCATCTAACAATTAAATTTTATACGGTCCTTAAAATTTAGGATCTAGTTTAACTTGATTACGTTTTTCATTCTTAATGAACACATCTAAGACACGTCGTAGACGTTCCAACCCCTGCTCTCCTGTAGAATACAATACCAGCAGGTCATCAATGTAAGAAACAATATAACTATGAGCTAATTCACCTAAAGCTTTTGCTATAGCCCGCTGATAAACTGAACTGGCGTTCTTTAAACCAAACGGCATGGCACACACAAGGTAAATAATTCCAAAACAAGGCTACAGTATACACAATCCATATAGAGTAACGTCAGTCAAGTAAGTCTAGTTGCCTCAATCTAGCAACTCTTGGAAACTTCCATCCAGCTTCCGTAAACCAGTCTAGTCACTTCCATCCAGTGACTCTTAGAAACTTCCATCCAGCTTCCGTATACCAGTCTAGTCACTTCCATCCAGTGACTCTTGAATACCTCTATCCGGTATCCGTAAACCACTCTCAATCAGTCAACTCAACATTAATTAGAACATGACGGTCCATCCCCGTCAAGTTCGCACAGATTATCATCACGGTCACATGTCAACATGTCATTGGTAATGTCATTCGCAGGCATTCGCCTAAGTCTGTCATGTGCGTACTTATAGGTTCTATTGGAATTAAGGGCTTTAAGAACATAACGATTACCTTCAAGTACCTCCGATACCCTAAAAGGACCTCTATACTTCGGATCAAGCTTGGTTTGATTACGCTCTTCATTTTGTAGAAGAACTAAGTCCCCAACTAAGAAAGGTGTTATGTGAGCTTTAGTTTTATCAAATCGTACCTTATCGTATGAAGCGCTTTTCTCCATATTCTCTACTGCTTGGGCTCGTACCTGGTCGATGTCAACTTGAGGTTCTTCATCTCCGGCTAATAAAATATCAAGAGGTCATGCAACCTTACCAATAAGTAACTCCAGTGGACTGGCTTTGGTAATCCTACTCGTGGCACAATTGAGAGCAAGCTGTACGTCAGGTAAAGCGTCCTGCCATGAACGTGAACTGGTCTCAACGGCTGTCAGCATGTTCTTCAATGTGCTCATGACCCTTTCTACCTGGCCATTTGCTCGTGAGCTACCTGTTGCGATTAAATGTAACTTGATATTGACAGACTCACAGTAGTCCTTAAAATCTCTGCTGGCAAAACAGCGGCCCTGGTCAGCGATCAGACGACTTGGTGCCCCAAATAGAGCAACACTAGCCTTAAGAGCTTTGATACTGCTAGCCGTGTCAATGTGTAGTGTATGATGGAGCATGACAAACTTGGTGAAGGCATCTATAAGCACGAAGACATACTCCTTTTTATCATTCTTCCCGCTTAGTTTGCCAGTCGCGTCTATATGTATCGTGTGCCACGGGATTGCTATTTTTGGGATTGGATGCATTTCAGCTTGCACCTTACCGGAATGAGATTTGGAGATATTGCATGTTACACAGTTCGCGACAAATTTCCTAACGTATTTGGACATATTGTCGAACCAATACAAGTCATAAACCTTTTCTAGTGTCTTCTCCCATCCCAAATGTAGCAATCCTTCGTGCACATTGTTAATAATTGACCAACGGAAGGACTTGGGTATCATAGGCAGACAACGAGTCTTATTGTTTCTTTGAATTTTACGATGAAGTACACCAGATCGAAATTCGTACGTCTTTGATACCTCGGCTGGAATATTACATTCTTTCAGATCGGATATCAGTTTTGAAAGTTCACCATCCCTCTGTTGTTCAGCCATTAACCAGTTGCTAGTAATCTCAGCCAAGTTTACCTGTTTCGGCTCTACTCTCGTAACTGCGCTCCGACTACTTTTCTCGCTCTCGGCTGGTAAAGGGTTCCTGGAGAAGAAATCAGCATGTGACATGCGCTTACCACTACGATGGATTATGTCGAAATCAAACCCCTGCAGAAAAGCCCACCATCGGTGTACACGTGGGGTTAGGTCAAGCTTTTTACGCGTCGATTGGAGTGAACTGCAGTCGGTCACAACGTCAAATTTGCGCCCATGTAGATACTGCCGGAAATGTTTCACAGCGTTCACGACAGCAAGAGTCTCCAACTCGTAAGAGTGGTACTTGGATTCTGCAGATGTCGTGCGCTTGCTGTAATAGGCTACCACATGAGGCTTACCTTCTTTGAGTTGAATGAGGACTGCTCCATAGCCAATCGCGCTCGCGTCAGTATGCAGCTCAGTCACTAGACTAGGATCGTAAATCGTCAATACCGGCTCCCTCGTTAGCATAGAAATGATCTGTTGCCTGATTAACTCATGTTGCGGTTCCCATTTTATTTTACCATTACCAGACGTCAATGAATATAGAGGAGATAAAATTTGTGAAAATTTAGGAACAAATTGGCGGAAGTACGAAGCTAACCCAATTAATTGTCGAAGCTATAGAAGTTTGTCCTATACCAGTCATAGAAACATTGTCATAAATTCGCTTACCACTAAATTTCAAAGCAATCGATTCTTTAACTAAGGAACACTCTGAACCTGAGTCGTAAGTAAATGGGAATGACTCACCAGAGTGACGCAGAGAACCCGAAGGCGCATTCACAATGCACACGTCTACTCGCTTTTCCTTAGCTGGACCAGTTCCAGTGCCGCCGCCGGTACCGTTGTTCCCCTCCTTGATTTTCCTCTTCGGGCAGTCGGATGCATAGTGGCCTTGTTCCCGGCAGTTGAAGCAGGTGATGCGATCGGTTCTCCCTGTAGGTTGGTTGGTCGGTTATGGTCCCCGTGAAAGGACCTGTGTTTGGACCGGTCATCTTGCTTCTTCGAATTGGCTTTGTTGCGACATTGAAGAGATTTGTGGCCTAGTTGTCCACAATTAAAGCACTTGATGGTCACAGCAGATCCATTAGGTCGGTTTCTTTTTAGGTCGGGTCCATCACGATAAATACTTGATGAATAACTTCTCTTCAGGAACGAGACAGCCTTCAGTTCCTTTTGTAAACGGTTACGCGTCTTGATGTCAGTCGTTATAGCAATCCTCTGAACACGTGGCTCTTGTTTTGAAATATGAGCTAAGACAGTGGCTATTGCTATCTGTTCTGTAGTCAGTCCATTCCACCTTGCCATTAAGGATGTTATGAGGGTAGTGGCGTATGAGGCCAGGCACTCGTTATCTCTCGGTTTCTTGTCATGCATACTGATGAGAAAGGAAGCAGCAGTTTCAGGACAGTCATACCTTGCTACGAAAAGCTCCTTAAAATCGGCCCACGTCATATTAGGAAACGATATTGAAGACAGCCAAGATGATGCTTCGCCCTTGAGTCGTGGCTTAACGCGATCATCAGAGAAGATCCATGGCGATGTCGATCTGTGATACACATGTCCGCGGTCGTTATCCAAGCTCGGGCGTCGATGTCTCTTTTCTCTGGGTCGAAATCAGGAAGGCGAATAGAGTCCGAAGATGCAGGTAGTTTTATTGCTTGCACCAACGCCAGAAAATTTTGATTTTGTTGCTCGAAGAGAAGACGCCATTTTTCTTCGCTCGAGTCACTATTTGAAGCACGTGTTTCATGTGGGTGATCCGGGTTGCATCCCACGCCTGATGACGTAGATGGGTCGAGTGGCGTGCCGTTAGGTGTGTCCGACATCTTCCAAAATCCGAAATAAAGAATGCGGCGTGTAGTAAACAAGCTTAATTAGGAATCACAAACACTTTCACTGTATCTACGCACAAGATTACTAGGATTCTAGCGGATAACGTAGAAACGTGGTAAGTACAAGACAGAGGCTGATTAGCACCCGTGCTTCGCTCCAGCCGCAACAAAAAGAACAGAATACCCTCCGGCTCAATTCAAACGACCCGGTGGTCGTTGTAAATCTACAGTGGCGCCCTCTCAGTACTCTGTCTTGTCTTTACCCAAGTGACAGCTGTCCTCCAGTCAGTGATAGCTGTCGACTTGACGTTTCTAACTTCAACGATTGAAAATAGATGGCGTTGGAGATCCGACTGTAGGATATGACATCTTGATCTCCGACACCTATATATAGGGTGTAACAAAAAGGGTATGTTAAGCGAAAAGCTATGTAAATAGCCCACTATAGAGAACCTATCTACAAAATTTGAGACTCGAAATCACATTTTTATTTTTTAAGATAGTATGAATATTCCTGAGATATTTAAAAATTCTCCATACTATCGGGAAAAATAAACATGTGATTTCGGGTCTCAAATTTCGTAGATAGGTTCTCTACAGTGGGCTATTTACATAGCTTTTCGCTTTACATACCCTTTTTGTTACACCCTGTATACATAATTTACCATTACATTTAGTTCTTAAACGAACGGTTATAGAAATATGAATTCAGACCCTCACCTGAGGCCAGGCCAAGGGGACCTGGAGCCGGTATCCTTGACCCATACGCCGGGAGTCGTCCCTGAGACTCGAGTTCTGGAGTTTGACCTCCATCTGTTTGTATACGAGTATTCAACAGGCTAATAAAAAATATAATAATATGACAATTTCTGAGAAAATATATATTTGTTTTTAGGCTTCTTAAAGAAGTTACTTATGCCGGCTAGGAATATCGCGACTGAGGAATATTACGGAGACGACATGTGAAATGGTTTCTCAAGGCCGCTATATATTGGCCTAACTTAGTGATTATGAGCAAAACTATTCTGTGATAGTAGCCTTGTGGCGTGGCCTGGGGCAGGCTTACGTCCAGCAGTGGACTGCAATAGGCTAATGTGAGAAAATAGATAACTAGACAATTGGTGCCAGTGGGCCCATTTCATTCACTTAACCCTTAGGTATGGTAAGTATGGTAGTAATGTAAGTATATAAAGAAAAGCAATCCGTATCCCTAATACATAAATACCTATACATAGATAAAATGTATTTGCTCGCGTTTCTCCATAACTCATCCCGCTCATCCCTAATAAGTTCACCGCAATTGACCTCCCATAATCTAACCGTCGGATAAAGTAGGACGCCTTTAATCTCGAGTATAATCAAGAAGCGTTGAAACCGGCCCTTAATCACGTTTTAACATTTTAGTACCTGGCTGATTTTTGATCTAAGAATATCTTTCTTTTAAATATTATATTTATATTACATTACAAATATTACATTAACTATACAGGGTGTTTTTTCCTTGCCACCCTTAACGAAGGGTATGTCTATGTACTCTATACATCGAATAAAGTAAGTTTATTCCAAAAAAATGCTGGGAAACGATGTAAATTTTTTTTATTTTTTTTTATCACTTGATCGGGCGAAATTTATAAGTGTCCAGTGTTTATGCTAGTTTTTTCATAGACAGATATTAATTATTTCTCGTGAAAAAACCTTGTTACACGCGTCAATGCATGCGTTATGCAGAAAAACGCAGACTATTTACTCAACTTTGGACCCTAATATTTTGTAAACCAGATACTTCCCCGGTATGCTTCCATGGAGAAAAATGATCGTGATGATGAGGAGATTCTGTAGTTTTCGGGAACGTTGACGACCAAAAATCATCATGTATATGGGTGAATTTCCCAGGTACGTTTTTAGCGCGGCGTGGATGAAAATCGTAGTGGAAAGTGCAAAATGCACATTTATTAATTTTTTTTCATTAAGTTCAGACAGTGATCTAGACTAACGTTTAAAACTTAAGACCAAAATCTATTTGTTTACGCATTAAAAAAATTATCAAAGGCTCTAAATCTAATTGCGGTGCTATGTCCCCAATTCATTTGCAAAAATAAATTTGGCTATTTAAATTTTCGGGTGAATTAATTTAACAGAATACATATATATTTTAAAAATACATTAAATAACACTATTATTTACACCATTAACAGTAATTTAACTTAACCCGGTAGTACCTGTAACAGCTTTTTAAAAATGTCCCGCGGAAAAAGTCAATAACGCTGGCGCATTTTGAACATTACACTATTTCATCATAATGAATGAGATAGATGCTAAGCTATCTTTCCCCGCACTGCTCTGTCAAGCCATCGTATACCAAGTACAAGGATGTTTGATACACTGAACAGTTTTCCCGCCAAAAACGTAAGTATAACCTGCGGTGGCGCAGGAATACAAATTTATCATATAACGGTGTCATGTGTATTTAAAAAACTAAAAGGCTGTTTAAAAAGAAATTTTACAGATGATTAAAGATTAGATGTATCGACGTAATTGCAAATGAATTATTACAATTAAAATAATAGTGTCCGTTATAATTTGAAAGTTACTTAATTCTAAGTACGGTGTCGCAACTCCAGTGGCTCCGGTGGCAAAAAAGAGGGCCACCGTAATATAATAATGTCACCGTAATTGATATTTTGTCTTTTTGTATACAGGATGACTGGAAAACGGGTATTATTTCTATTGAGATGTAAAAGTCAGGCCATTTTCTACCTTCATGGGTAGGAAGACCCATTAAAAAAATTACGGCTTCAGGGTTATGCCCCATTTTGTAATGTTTTTAAAATCACCTTATTATTAAATGGAAATGCATAAAAAACTAAAATACGTGTATATTTCAGTAATTCAACTAGATAAATAAATAATCATTGGAGACAAAACAACAGACATCAACTTGGCATTGTCAAAGTACAATTACCAAAAGGTTTATAATTTTTTTTCCTGATTCTTTCCTATTCATTCAAAATAATGATTTCACGTAATTCGCACACTTAATTAAACTAAATTCAAAAGGTATAGTTATGAAAAAGCTTACCAACAGCTGACTAATAAGAATTTTAAAAGTGCTATCCTATGGCGCGACAACCTTTTTTAACAAGTAACCTAAGTTTGTAGTCAAATTTAAAAAATACAAAGGTGATGAACTGACATTATAACATATATATTATAGCATAGGAATCTTACTGCTATCCAAAGGCCTTTTCATGATGCAGTTCAACTCGAATCGAGGTCATACCGCCACCTCCATCTCGTCTTACTCCTACCACAGGCAGCCGCTCTGTAGCATCCAGCCAGTTGCACTGTTCGTCTATCTTTCGGTGTCTAAACGATTAACATGGCCGGTAC
Source organism: Carposina sasakii (assembly GCA_014607495.2). Taxonomy (NCBI): domain Eukaryota; kingdom Metazoa; phylum Arthropoda; class Insecta; order Lepidoptera; family Carposinidae; genus Carposina; species Carposina sasakii. The sequence continues at coordinate 6,055,900 of CP053173.1, forward strand.
TTTTACTGTCCAGTTCCTTTTTGGTAGGCGATTAGCATACCTAATGGTATTCCTGATGCAGTCTGAGCACTGTAGGTCAATCGATAGACAGCATAAGCACACATATCGACAAGTAGACGTTATAAGATCATAGGAAGGGAACCGTTCCTAAATGAACTAAGTTCTTCCAGGCACTTAAGATTCATCTCTCAATATTAATAGCTGACCAATAAGAATGTAATATTTTTCTGAGTCCTGACTGTTCTCAGAAAAAAATATCTATATATTGAATGTTCTACTGGCCTAGTAGGTGTACTCATGCACATAATTATTATCTACTTCAATCCCACGTTTTGTGATATTGATTATGACTTGGCCTTCGGTTCAAACTCAAGGAAACTACCCAAAATTGCTACTATAAACCCGAGTAACTTTGCGATAAACCCGAGTAGCTTGAACAAGTACGCCTGATGATAACAGAAGAGTTCTACATTCTACTTGCCTCAATATAACACTGCTATAGGCTGTAGCGCCACGGAATGTATTTTTTGAAACCTATATTGGTCAGCTGCTAGTAAGCTTTCTCATAATAAATTACACCTTTTTGTGTAGCTTATTAAATAAGGAATTTAGTTTGATAAAGGGTACGCATGACGCAGTATATTATTTTGAAAGAGTAGGGGCTTAATTGGCAAAAACATTTAACAAATTTTGCTTGACCATTCCATGTTGATAGATTTTTGGGAGGTCAAAGTATAAAATGTGATTTATTTCTTATATGCCATTCTACTCATCTAAAAGGAGATTTTAAAAAAATAATAAAATGTCATATCTCCGACACTGTGAATTTCCGGATGGGGTGTTCCTTATATATAAAGGTAGCTAACGAGGTGCACTTTCAAATGTGAAAAGAAATGATCCTTATTTCTGGTTTTCGAAGATTTTTACGTACATATAAATAAATACGGCTAGGTTCCTGAAATGGTGTAGTCAGAACTGCGAGATCTTATACGAGATACCATGGCCACTACGTTTTATGCTAAGAAAAAAGTCACTAGGAAGCATTTTAAAGTATGTAATAAAATATTTTCCTAACTGTTAACGTGTTCCTTAAATTTGTTATCATAGTTTCTAAGCTATAATCATGATGATAAACATTATTACCAACTAATAAACGAAAAATCTAAAGTTTTCATATTCTTATAAAATAAATAAATAGGTAATTCGTATGATGTTCTCCTGTATTTATAATTCCGCTGGTTGTAATAAATTTCAGTGGAGAGATTAACAATTTAGGTGGTTTGATAATAATATCGGTGGCGATTGAAATTTTTAAATGCAGATATCTCAAGAAATAATACGTTTTTAAAAATGTGTACCATATGACTGAATATTATATATTTTTAGCTATTACTTCGAATACAAAAAAGTTATAGAAAGGGGATATAAAATTTCGCCAGCGTAATTAGTCAAAAATCGAGGTTGTTGAAATTCACCCATATGTCGTTCTGCTAAAAATAAGATATTAGTTCTGATATCAGACAAGAGTTATTCTATAGAACGGATTCTACTCGCGATATCTACAATTTAGTGTTGAAACACCAAAGTTAGAATAACAGAAGTGTGGTTATTCCTTCTGTTTAGTTCATCCCGAACTCATCCCGAACAGATCCCGAAGGAAAAACAAAAAAAACTACTGTCAAGGGTCGGCGAAAGCAGAAAATATTGTTTCAAACTTGTAAGGTATATTTGGCAAGAACATTAATGTGCGATAAAATCTTAAATATACATGTATTTAAAACTTTATTTATTTTTGGTATAAATAAAAATAGATATCTTCTTCAAATAATATTTACTTAAAAATAATTTGGATGTTGGCCAATCTCACCTGTAGATACGCTGAATTTCGAAGGTCAGAATCTAAAAAGCTTTGCTGAGAGATATTACAATTAGAGATTAAGCTCGAAATCATCATCATAATCTCTGAAACCAGGTCTTTTATTCAACATTCTAGGGCCGAATTTTCCAATGATCTCTGAAGGATAAAATTGATGCTTCTATCGGCCCTTACAATTATTAATGATTCACCAGGTACGTAGGCATTTAGAGATAAGATAGGCACATGGGTGAGACACAAGGCTACGTAATCCATTACGTTTCGTTGTACGAAGCGAAAGATATGAAACCAGATATCAAAACTTAGAAAACCTCCTTGCCTTGCTGCAGCATAATAAAGAGCAGCATATATTCCAATTTCGAAATGAGGCTAATTGAGGCTGTCTAAAATGTATCCTTCGCCTTGCATCCATTCAAAAAAAGTTCCGCGTTCCAAATGTAAGCATCTGCAGAACGTTATCGTTCAATCACTCGATACGGCTCAGCATTGATAAATAGCTTTCGGCACGTCCTAATTGGCAGGTGAAAATATATAATCCCTACAATTGTTAATAAATTAATAGAATGACGTAGGGTTGTGACACTAACGCGACTCATATCTCGGAAAGTAACTTCATTGTTGTTTACTTGTACCATAATATCCGTAGAACCAAAAATTATGTTATTACGGTCAAGGTTCGATCGGAGAGATCGGTTCATGAAATTTACGATGCAATGAACCTGTTGAAATCAATTTCAGCTAAACGATAACCGTGCTTCGGCCTGTCAATTAGAACACGGAGAATTTCGAACAGAGAACACCCGTCCGCGATGCATCCGTGCCTTGTTAAATTTAGCCAGTCGTGAACGCGATGTCATAGACACGGTACGATGAAAACTGCTCCCAATGTTTACCTTTATAACAGAAAAACCGATGTTTTTCACATAACATTTACGTTGAGTTATTTTTATATGTGAAAAACCGGCCTCTTCTGGCGTTTTTTGAAGTAATCTCGTGAAGCCGCGCTCGTGCGGTCGTTGCGGATTTGAAAGTGGAATCTCGGATTTCTTTTCGGTTTTAAAACGATGTTCTCGCGTTCCTTTTTACATTTGAGTTTAGAATAATAGTTTGTTTAGTGCTGTGTTGTGGTGTCGGCGTTTGATGTTCGTTCCCAGCTGAGTTTTTATTGTTTTGGAGAACGGAATCTTTTCGCAATTAAGGTTAGTTTTTATGGGGATTTTATTATATTTAGGATTATTAATAATAAAATAAACAGATGTCACTCTCCTTAAAAAATAAATCTTGAATAAGGTTTATTCAAGATTTATTTTTTAAAGTTCTTAAGAAAGTTCATATGTCCTAGTTACTAGCACATAACAATAATTCGAAATGAGAAATTCTAATTGATACACACTTAGCTAGTTGTTAAACTTGTACTTAATTAGGCACATTAGGTAATGTTTACGATTGTTATATGGACAGTATTGTAAAGAATTGTACAGTTTTTTTCCGCATATTTATTCTTTTGCAGATTTAAGTTTCAACCGACAGGATTTTTTATATCCAGTGCAATTATTCCGGTATCGAAAGTTACATAATTAGTGCTGATTACAAAAATAAAACCGAGGTGATTGTCAGTCGATTACGAATTCGGCTTTGGCTAGAAATCGACTTTCAGCCCAAGACTATTTCATTGATTAAATACAGTGTGATATTTGAAAATATAACAATTTGGAATTTAGTGATCAAGCCAATAAAACAACTACTTTTATTAGCGCATAGGAAAAATCATGTCTTGCATTTGGTTTTATCTGAAGCCCTTATTAAGTCAACAAATTAGACCCCAAAAACTTCGAGAAAAGGGTGTTTTTACGTCTACGTTCGAAGAAAATTTATAAACTCTTCTTGTAGATAATTCTTTTTAATAATCATATCAATAATAAAATAATATCCAGGAAGTGAAAGCATCTTTAGTGACCTAAAAAGGTATATTGACTTTTTATGTTCCAATGTTTGAGTGTTCGTCGAATTGCTGCTCAGTTTACAGTCAGTGTGTTTTGGGTCAATCTGAGGATGAGTAATGCCGATATCGATATACTTAATAGTCGATAAATGTATGAACATACATCACTAAAGAACCCAAAAAAAATTAAGATAAGTAATAAGAGTACCTATGATTAAAAATAAGTAGAATTAGTCCTTACAAAAAAAATATATATATATTTGGTGGTAGAATTAGATGCTGCAGTGGATGTCTACCTACCTTATATGATACCAACTGTTTTCTTTGTTATTCTCGTTTACCAAATACGTCGTCTGGTAATATTATATCTGCCCATGGGTATCGTAAGTGGCCATTAAGAGTTTCCTGGAGGTTGACAACAGCGCCTCCCGTGTTGACAACATAGTCCGAAAATCACACTGCGGTCACCAATCCTCGGTGAATATAGACAAAAACCCTCTACGACAGTAGCCTATTGCTGTATATGGACTACAATAAGCTGATGTGATGTGATGATCTCCTTCCCAAATTTCATTGAAATCAGTTCAGTAGTTTTGTCGTGAAGCGCTACGAACAGATAGAGTTACTTTAGTAAGTATTTATTTTATTAGTCCTTACTAACATAAAGTTGTCTCATATTTCGTCTGTAAACACAACGTGCCATAGTTTATTTTGAAGCACTGATTACAAAACATAATTAGGACATCAATATAAAACTCTGTCTGTCGTAACGCATGTCAAGGGTGCTCGAAATAGAACCCTAAACGTACAATTAGCTTGGAAACTGACTGACAACACAACGGATTGGGTTACAAGATAAATAAATATGATATAAATAAGTAGATTATCTAAAAAAAATATTTTGAAACATAATTATAATACTCGTAACTTACGAGTATATTAAGGAACTCATGGCAGGGCTTGTTTACCGGTTATTGTTTAAGCCATTATCACCAGCAAGTAGGAAACATTTTATTACGGTTTGACTAGAGTCAAACTAGAGTTTAAACTCAAAACTCAAAGGTTTAAATCAAAGATGGGAATTATGAGGGTTTTGATTAATCTACCAGTTATAAGAGATTTTTTGATTTCATCTCAATTTTTAACGCATTTGCCTAAATCGCAAAAAGCTTCTACTCACGCAGGGGCGTTTCGTCAGGCGATAAGCTAGCAACTTGTTTCTGGATATGCCATTTTGGGACCACAACCGTATATGTATTATTGTACATTGTATTATTGTACATTGTATTATTGTACATTGTATTATTGTACATTGTATTATTGTACATTGTATTATTGTACATTGTATTATTGTACATTGGTACATTAAACCTATGTATGTATGTATTTAGCAACATTCGTAACTCACCTCTCCGACGTCACATCCAGCCAGTTCAATTCATCAATAGCTAACAAGGAACGTAATGCCGTTACTGTTTTATCGGCAATATTGTATCTACGTATGTCATAGACCAAGCCCCCATTAAAATTCAAAATTATATGTTAAACCTATTTATAAATCCTAATCAGCCCACAAAAAGATATCTAGTCTTGCAACATTTCTTGAACGACATTTGATTGGTTTTATGAAACTTTTGTAATTTTTGTTAGTTACGTCTTGTCTCTTGCAACCACTTTTAGTAGGTTTCGATTAGTGTTGTTTCTTTTAAAAACATACCTACCAAAAGGACGAATTTGAAGTTGTATATAAACATATAGGTAATAGTTGACATTGGACAGAAAGATAACCACGGGGAGTTTTAAGAAGAGAAGCAGTAACTATTTGGAAACGATCTATTGAAAAAAAATATGTTAAAATGTTTGTTTTAATTAACAGGGGAGCACATTACGGAATTTTCATAATATACATGGTGCTAAAATCGCTAACATTAGATTTTATACTTGAATAATTAAATAAACAGCAGATGGTTTAGCTATGTACCGAATTTTGAATTGACTCTTGCAGCCTTAGATCAAACATACTGTAGGTAGAAACACAATGCACGTAAGAAAACATTCCACGATACCGAAAAAAGATTGCAGAGCAATAAGGTTAATCAAAATAAAATAATAATATAATAGTTAAAGACGTATACTTATACCTACTACAACCTATGCGTGCTATGTTGATGCGGAGACACTATGAAGGGGGTATGGCGAACTTTTTGACAAAATCATTTTTTCTTGAAGCAAATTTTTCCATTCGTAAAATTTACCAAAGTTTTTGCGAATTTTACTGAAGTTTAATTTACTAATATATAGCTTTTTATCAGATGAGATTATTCCATACGCATACTTTACCAATTTTTATTCTTGATACATAATATCTTTTAGTCTTTTCGATAGCTTTGAAAATATCTTCCTTTCGGTACAGCTTTGAACTGCCAAGGTTTATATTATAATTATTATCGCCATACTATATTTACGCTATATTTTGTATGAGACCAGACCAAATGCCGATAGTAACATAGTAATTGAACTTGTCTTGTCCACCACAGGCGCTCGGCCTAGCCACCTAGTGCGTCAGATTAGTCATACAGTAATCGAACGCTTTGCCAAGATCATTCATTGTTGAAAAATTGATCTGTAGGTGAAGGCGAACGATCTTTCCGATGTTACGCATTCCAGATGTGGCGCCAAGAACGTAAAATTCGTAAATACGTTCCCACTCGTTCTAATTTTATAATACTAGAGATTAAATAATCCAGCTACATTTGATACAATGTGACGCCAAGATGACGTAAATAGCTAATCTAGTAAAGGTACGTATTATTACCCACATTCTATGGGTGAACTGAATTTCATAATTCAGGCACTTTTCAATTTATTAATGCACCATTTTAAATAATCTCATATGTTTTGATCCTCTAAAAGATAAATTTAAATAAATTACTTACACAGAATTTACCCTCCATTACCCACCATATTTAATTTCCATCAGAAAAAATTCAAAAATTCACCAAAATATTGATAAATATGATGTTGTTTTGGAAATAGCCATAATTCTGTTACTTAATAGCCTACTACGTTTATATTTGATCTCCAACTGTAGATACGAGTCACAGGCGTCAGTAGGTAGTGTTGGCATTTTTATTGTATTATTGGTTTAATCAATTTTGACCTTATGTTTCGTCCCAATTGGTAATATTTGTTTTGTGTTAATTAACTCTTAGCCACCGGGGTGAGAATAGCCGCAGTATAAATATTTGTAATAAATAATGGTGGGTAATTATTTATATATTTTTAATACGCGATTATCATGACTTTTAGCTATAATAGCTAATCCAGCTAATATTAAACCAAATAGGTACTATTAACAAACAGCTTTTCTCCAAAAATTTTCTTCATATTCTTCAAACTTCATCAAACATAACGAAACGTTGCCGGAGATTTATTTTCAAACTTGACCCGTTTTACGCAGTTGTTAATGTAAACATTTTTTACACGATTTATTAATATTAAACAGTGCGTAGCGAATTTGATGAAACTTGTGGCAAGGGTAATCCGCAGTTATTTACGCGCTAAGAATTTATTATGGTTTATTTTTGTTAACTATTTTCTGTTTGTATAGATACTGCGTAGCAAATGTTCGATGAATATATAGCATAAGTAAAAACTGCGAGACAATCTCTAGGTAAATTCTACGTCCACCTTCTAGGGTCCACTTCTCTCTCTCTCTAGTCGGTCCCCTCATTACTGAGGATCGTGTTCACTGGAGCTTTTCATGTGAACGATTCTTCTCCATCGATTCCGGTCAGGTCCACTTGCATTTGGTTAAATCAAGAATTAGAACACTTGCTGATTTTATTTTCTTAATATAATTGGCTGATTCTCGATTTATTTACTTAAGGGCCGATTTTTCCAAAGGCTATCTGACGCCTATCAGAGGAATAAAGTTGATGCTGTCTTTCTCGAAAACTTGATCTGGGGGCAATTCTTGAATTTTTTTTGAGCCGAAACGCAACCACTAACGAACCGTTAACGAATCGCGGTGCGAAGCAATATATACTTACCACTGGAGTATTAAGGTATATTTTAGCATGCAGTAATCGCGAGTATGAGAGAATACAATCAAATATCTGTCTCGTGCTAAAATGTATCTACGTCACCGTAAAGTCATTATTGCTTTGTTCTGAGCGTCTACAGCGGTTCCGTTTCGGCTTCGTTCCAACTCGGGAATTTTGGAGAATTGCCCCCCTGGTAGACAATACTGGTGGTTTCTTGGTTGTACCATTTTACAGAGAGAAATATAACATTTATTTAACGAAATAAAAAGATTTAATTGTATCGGGCGTCACTAAACGGAAGTTAAAATTTAAAAAAAAAAGTTGTGGGCGAACCCTCGATGGAAATAAGAAGAAGTAGATATAGGTAATTTGTAAAATATTAATAATAATAATAATAATAACAAACAATATCATACCTCCACGTGCAAGGTTCTCGACCATTAGGTTAAAATATAACTTCTAAAAAAACAAACAACCTTTTCCATAATTAGCCACGTAATATTCCATAGTTTATTATTTCATACATTTCCTGTTTTTTGCGTATGACTGAAAGAAATATAGCTCATATTCTGGATATTTTCATTTGATAAGATAAACAACTCTGTAATGTTAATTCTACCGTTAGATATTTATAGAATGAACGAAATCTGCGGTAGTTTATAATCACTTTGATTTCTATCTCTTTTGATCTTCTGATCTTAGATCTGAAATTATTTAGATAGCGGTCTATAAACTGCCAAATGAATATATTACCCACATAACTTAAGACCTTACACCATCAATTCATTACTTAAAGCCAATTTTAATAGCCGCGATCTAGTGAGATTTTATGAATTTCTTAGATCTATGTAATCTTAAATTGTTTTCTTACAAAATAATTTTAAGTAATATTATAAAATTATTAATAAAGTAATTAACTGACACAGTTCCTCAACACAATTCCTATGCTTAACATATCAGACATATACATGTATAGGTTTGATATGAACTTTGACATATCAATAATAATCTACATACATATTATCACGCCTTTATCCCTTACCTAATCTACCTATTCTGAAAAGCGTTTTCTCATAATCAATGCCACCAAGAAGCTACCTGATTGGTTAAGAACTATAATTTTAACGATCAATTTACTTTAATTACATGCATGTAACTAAACAAACAAACTGCAATAAATCCTGAAAATCAAAACTTCAAAGTTGACCTAACTAGCATTCAGTAACGCAATTAAACCGGAGTTATTTCGTTTATCATTTTACAAGCTGTAACGTTTATTACTGAATAACTGGCGAGTGATTATGTATAACTGGCGAGTGATTATGTATAACCGGCGAGTGATTATGTATGACTAAAACTGTATTCGCTTAGTTATCATAGTTTTATATCTAGGTAGGTAACATGTTTTATTCCAATTCTTTACCCGGATGAATGGACAGAAATCGCGGATCTCTATTTTCACGCTTCGGCTTTCAGGGTATTCTTAAAAAGCATATTAGACTACCTACTACGAATAAAAGGGACTTTACAAACTTTAAAATTTTAGCTAAAGTTTAAGTTTTTGATTTCAGATTTTTTACTAAAAGTCGAGACAACAATTTGCCTTCCTGACTTATAATTTTAAGTTTACCAAGAGTTTACCTAATTATGACATAAAAATTAATTTTGAACCACAGTTAAAATTAAACAGATATCCAAATAAAACCGCATCAACCAATCGTCTGCAAAAGCTATAGGTCAGTCAGTAATAGACTGCGGAGTCCGTCGGACAGAATGCCGCGAAATGGGCTCGGCTATTTCCTACTGCCTACTAGAATAGACGAACGTGAGTGACCCCAGCGACAACACAGAGTAGAGTAGCAGTTGCTCAGGTCATGTGCAAACTGTATGAATTATACATACATAAGTACATAGACAGCAGCGTGGTGCCGGCAGAGTAGAATTCGTACTACTCCCGTGTTGACAACATAGTCCAAAATACAAACTGCGGTCACTAACCCGCCTGCCCAGCGTGGTGGCTATGGGCAAATACCTCCCATGGCAGTTTTGTGGCGTGCCCTGGGGGAGGCCTACGTCCAGCAGGGGACTGCAATAGGCTGATGATGATGATGAAGTACATAGACACGGTATTCCCGAAAATGGGATAGCTAAAACTGCAGGATCATTAAGACATCCCACAGTTACGTTTAGCACAGCGGGGACAGATGTAAATGACAAGTTGCTAGCTGATAAGCTAGCCTGAGATAATGTCCAAGTTCCTTAGTCGCTTCTTACGACAAGCACCTAGATTTAACAAATGTTGGTAAATAGTTAACGTATAAAATACATTAAGTAGAGATGGTCGGATGGTATAAAAACTTTGATGGGATCGTGATCGTCTACCTACCTAGTCTAGCTAGGTGGTATATTTAAAAAAATTGAAAACGAATCTACCTTTGTAAAACACCTAAAAATCTTAACTTGCTTTCTCTTCGCTTGAGTCGGCAAACATTTTTTTACAGGCGTGCATCTCTTGCAAATCTTCATGCAAACAATGCATTGCATTTATTTTACTGGCCAAAGTTATAACTCTGCTGGTCTATGGTTTCAAACTAAAACCTAGACTTTCCGAATAGAGAAATATTTATAGTCTTATATTTGTATTCCTTGAAATGTTATTGTTAAGGGAAATTGTTATTGGACTACTAAAGTCTTACTAACTCTGTTTATTGTTAGTTATTGAAATACTAACACATGCTAACTGCTTTAGCTTCCTTTTGAAGACAAATATACATACATGCATAAAGTCACGCCCACTATCCCCCTAGAAGGTTCGACAGAAGTGTGTAAATTACACACACCCTGTTTCGATGCCTGACTACGATTATACGAATGTGCCATCGAACAGACTGACGAACTACCAGCTGCAGCAAATTCATCAAGACTTCTGGAGACGATGGTCGAGAGACTATATAGGCCTCCTGCAGACGCGCTCCAAGTGGAAGACTCCAAAGGGTCGGGGTCTCCGCGAAGGTGCCATCATCCTAATTAAGGATGAACGACTAGCAACGAACCAGTGGAGATTAGGACGTATTACCAACTGCTGCCAGGGGAAGGACGACGTCACGAGGGTGGCAGAAATCCGCACTGCCAGAGGGATTATAAAACAATATTTGCCCTCTCAATATTTGACTCTTAGGCTGGGAGCATGTCACGGACACTGCTTTTATATTATTTTACTATTTTCATTATATTTGTTCACTGTATTTACGTAGAGGTCGCTTGAGAGATTACTAATTGACATATTGAAAACTGATGTGTTTTATTACCAATTAATCCATTTATATTCATATACCTGGTTCCTGGTTCGACAGGAAACACACACATACACACACACACACGCAGAGAGAGAGAGAGAGAGAGAGAGAGAAATATAAATAACATAAAATAACCTGTTCCTGATTGTATTACTATGCAAAACTTATTTAGGGTTTATTTTGGTACCTTTACTCGATTTGTTCAGATGTTTGGAAGCTACTAAGATATAAGCAGGGATGGCGGATATCTGTGGAGGCCCTAAGATATAAACAAATCTAGTTTTGAATGATAACTGATTCAATTAATAATTCACATGAAACAAGCCAATTTAATGAAATTGTTGTAGTTGTCACTACATATATTAATTAAGTTTTAGACAATAACTTATACAATATTTTAAAATAACTTGGCGAACAAAATATGAACACGATCACAATTTAATTCTCACATCAAAACACGCATTTAAAAAATATACGCAGATTGTTTATTCTTTATTCCATTATAATATTTGGCCAGAAATGAAAAAATATATTGGCAGAAAAATGAGAAAATTAGTTACTGAGAAGTGACGCAAAAACGACATAATGAAATATTGGATTTATCCTTTGCCAAAACATGTCCAATATGTCTGTTAAATCGCCTTATGTCTATTAGTCTGTCAGTCTGTCACAATTATTGTGAACTAGCGTGGAAAAACAGTGACTAAAGCTGACATGTTTCTTGTATAACTTGTTATTTAATTTTGTATCGTTAGATAGGTATATATTACATACATACTTACATACATATTCAAACTGCTGCGTTACTATAATTCGGTAGCCAAAGTTGCAAGATCAAGAGTTGGTCTTCACCACATGATTCTATCAATGCGTGCAAATGAAGGCTTCCTATATGGGCCAACATTTCGGTAAGGAACCCCTATCGATTAGATCGAGATATAAACTTTGCTAGACCTCTTAATGTCTTATGGACCTCGTTGGGTACGAATCAGCACTGGCATACATAGACATAAATCATTATGGTTATATAGATACCCACAGCATTTTTTGGGCATAAACTTACTTTATTTGATGTTAGAATACGTTTGTAAAGGTAACTGTTTAGATGCCCAAGCCCCGTTTATTTATTAATTTCGTATATTCAGTCATTTTCAGTATCGGTAAAAAGTGCGTGCTGTAAACATTGTAGATCACGAATGAAAGGCAAAATGGAGATGCGTTTATTGCCAAAGAGAATGTAAAGACTTTAATATATTGTATACTAGCGACCCGCCCCGGCTTCGCACGGGTGCAATGCTGATACTATATATGTAAACCTTCTTCGTGAATCACTCTATCTATTTAAAAAATCCGCATCGAAATCCGTTGCGTAATTTAAAAGTTTTAAGCTTAGCTACTAGGGAGAGACAGACAGCGGGAAGTAATTTATTTATTTATAGTGGCCGCCCGCGACTCCGTCCGGGTGGACTACAGAAAAAACAAAATGTCCAAATTATCCGGGATAAATACATTTTCCCGGGATAAAAAGTAGCCTATATATTAAGTGGGACGTGTCACAATATATTCCTGAAAACTGCATCGAAATCGGTTTAGCCGTTTCTGAGATTAGCGTGCACAAACGCACAGACAAACCGACAAACAGACAAAAATTCAAAAAATCATTGTTTTGGGTACTATTGCGTTGATTAAATATTATTTATAAATAAATGATTTTAATTCTACTATAATATTTTTTCTCATATATCTTCCATGTACAGACAGCGATCCGTTATATTTTTATTATATGTATAGATTTATACTGTTATGATTATGTACCTGTACCAGTTTTCCGTTGAGTCACAGAAAACATAAATTTGACAGATCGTGTGATTATTATATTTTTATCTATTCTATCCTGATTCTATCTATATCTATCTATACCTATACATACAGGGTGATTTTTGGTCGTCAACGTTCCCGAAAACTACGGAATCTCCTCATCATCACGATCATTTTTCTCCATGGAAGCATACCTGGGAAGTGTCTGGTTTCCAAAATATTAGGGTCCAAAGTTGAGTAAATAAACTGCGTTTTTCTGCATAAATGCACATAGACGCGCGTAGCAGGATTTTTTCACCACTAGACACTATAAATTTCGCACGATCAATTTTTCAAAAAAAAAAAAAAAAAATCCCAGCATTTTTTTTGGCATAAACTTACTTTATTTCATGTATAGAATACGTACCCTTCGTTAAAGGTAGCCACAAAAAAAAACCCTGTATAATAAAATTTTAACGCATCGATGTTTGTGCACGCTTATCTCAAAAACGGCTAGATCGATTTCGATGCAGTTTTCAGGAATATATTGTGACAGGTCCCACTTAACATATAGGCATATACTTTTTATCCCGGGAAAATGTTTTTATCCCTGATAATTTCGACGTTTTGTTTTTGACGTGAAACGTCTTTAAAATCGCGCCGACACATACGGGTACCAGGTTTAAAAACTGGACCGTAACGAAAAGGTCTATATCATCGTACCTTAATAATTAAAAAACTATTGGTCTTAGAAACAAAAATGTGGTGTAAATATTTCACTTATATAGTCAGCTCGCTGTTATGACATTGAGTTCGTGTCGGGGTCAAGCGGGGGGGCGGGGGAGGGATACTGCGATAACTGTGCGAAACCGGCGCTCGCGCTTGTTTCTATTCAGTGTAACTCGTGACTCCGATTTTATAGCGTGGTGATTCTTTCGTGTGTTTGTCAAGTTTATTTGAACCGATTGATTTATACAAAAATAAGTGTAATTTGGACAGTATTTATATCTATACTAATATTATAAAGCTGAAGAGTTTGTTTGTTTGTTTGTTTGAACGCGCTAATCTCAGGAACTACTGGTCTGATTTGAAAAATTCTTTCAGTGTTAGATAGCCCATTTACCAAGGAAGGCTACAGTCTATACAACAACCTGCCCGGCTTCGCACGGGTACAACGCCCCCTCACGCGGACGAAGTCGTGGGCGGCTGCTATTTAAAATAACCAGAAAGTGACAATAAATATATAAACATTTGCTATGTATTTTATGTTTCTATTACGTACCTGTTCTTTTTTTATTAAAATACTTAAAACAGCGTCCATCTTGTTTTCATTTCAATCTTTTACTTTAAAAGCGATTCGCTAACATAGACGTTTCACGTTAAAACCAACGGCCGTGTGCCCCGACACAGCCCCACCCGCTTTTTTCTGCTATCCACGCGGACGGAGTCGCGGGCGTTCACTATATTATAATATAGTTACAGTAGATGTCATTGGAGGAGGCGTATGTTCAGCAGTAGACTTCCAATGGCTGAAATTGTGAATGAATCACATTACTACCGCCAATTCCGTAAAAAAGGTCACGAGTAATTCACCTCTTTCCTATTCTTTCTCCATGGTGGTGATCCACGGAACAAGGTCGGCAGCTTTATGTGTTTATATCATAACTACTACGGTTACGGATACGGGTCAAGTTTTTTTTCTCCATTCAACAGCTAAAAATGAACATCGTAAATAATGGAAGGTTTGAGAGAAGATTTACGGTTTTCTCCGGAGTTTCTGTGGATTTTCACTTTTTTTAATATTGACCATGATTTTACCTCTATTTTGTATAGTAAAGTTACTACGAGCAAGTTCATAAGTACTTATCATATTCTTTATTGTAGGTGCACACACAGACATTGGACAATATAGTGACTACACAAAGAAAATCAAATATGAATCCTTGTTTCGATTAATTAAACTGTTTGAAAGATTGAAACACCAGTTTTTAGCCATGCATATTAAACAGTAGCTAGAACTACAGGTAAAGTACAGGTAAAAAATAAAGTAGATATAAATTAAATAGCAGTATACAGTGTGTTTCGTATCGGTAAATAAGTGGACTGTATAATTTTATGAATTCTGGTTTACTTTTCAAAATATAAATACAATGCAAGAATATAATAACCAATTTTATTATGAGATGCGTGCGTGCGGCCTGCGTTTTTGCTAACAAGAGATCAAAAATAGGGCGAGAGCGCAGGTGCGCGGGGCGGCCGTGTTGCCAGCTTCCTGAACCGTAGACACAGGGTGTAACAGAAAGGGTATGTTAAGCGAAAAGCTTTGTAAATAGCCCACTATAGAGAACCTATTTCCAAAATTTGAGAGTCGAAATCACATGTTTATTTTTCAAGATTGGAATAACATTCCTGAGTTGTGTAGAAATTCTCTATACTATCTGGAAAAATAAACATGTGATTTCAAGTCTGAAATTTTGTGGATAGGTTCCTTTTAGTGGGCTATTTACATAGCTTTTCGCTTAACATAGCCCTTTTGTTACAGCCTGTATACAGTGTGTAAAAAGACAAAATGAAAAAAAAATTATAACCGATTTCAGATTATGTAAAAAAATGATAATATGAATGTAACTTTGGACCTCAATATCTAAGAAACCCGCGGTTTCACAGGGGTGCTTCCATAGAAAAAAAATGATCGTGATGTTACAAAGAATACGAGGTATTAAAAGAACAAAGTTGTCTTTTTACACCCAGTATATGAAAGTAAGCATATACTTTTAAAACATTACCAATCTATAAAATCCACACAAAGTCGATAAATCATATCTAACAATGTACTCGTAGGAATAGTAGAAAAAAAAACATACAAATACGTTCACCACGCGATTGAACTGAAGCCAACTGGAGGTGCATAAAACAATCAATGAAACCATGGAGCAAGGATAAATATAGACAAGGTAGTGGAATTTGTTTATACAAGTGCTAAGAAGTTAGGTTCGGGAGACTAGGAATCAAGAATGGATTAAATTTGATGGGATAACAGGTTTTTATTTATTTATTTAAGAATTAGCTGTTGCCCGTGGCTGCGCTCTCGTAGATGGCACTTATTGCGTGGAAGGGTATGAAAAATAGATAGTAACCGAATTTCAAACCTACTGAACATGCATATAAAATTTCATAAAAATCGGTCAAGCCGTCGGATGAGTACGGTAACTAATATTGTTACTCGAGAAATTTATAAGTAGATATATAAGATTTATTTATGCAAGGATTGACAAAAGGGGTATGTTAAGCAAATGCTATAAAACCCCACTATAATATATAACCCATCTATAGAGACCCGAAATAATCTGCAATCTCCTCCGCGATCCTGCATACACATATACATATTCAGAAGTAATCTTTCCCAAAATTCACTGCAAACCTACTCTATTTTTGCTTATTCTCATTCGAGAATACAAACTAATAAATAAACACAAATGGATCCAAATGTACTGAATGCATTTCATTTTAATAGCAATAAATTTTAACAAATCAAGATAAAATGTGCAAAGAACGGAGATGCAACGCTTGTAAATATAAATGCCTACGCTCAGAGTAATATGATACTTTGTAGGTATCATAGAAAAATGTAATCTTAATTGTTAGAATATACCAGCTTCTATGCTGCTCTGGGAGTGAAAAAAAAATATAATCCTACTACAGCTGCTTCTCTTCCCGGGCATACTGTACAAGTCAGTAGAGGGACAAGAGGGTCTTGGTGTTTTGTAGGCGATGGGCTGACCACCTGTCACTACTAACCGAACTCGTACACCTCAACTATACTCTCAAAATTGGTCAGAAGTGGCACCATGTGGTTCAATCGGCCCTTGATGCTCTGTCTAGTGATTATACAGGATATTTTTGGTCGTCAACGTTTCCGAAAACTACGTAATCTTTTCTCCATGGAAGCATACCTGGGAAGTGTCTGGTTCCCAAGATATTAGGGTCCAAAGTTGAGTAAATCATCACAAGCATACCGCATCAGCACAAGAATACAAAATACACTATAATACATTAAAATAATTACCCTAATAAAGCCGCATTTCAACCATAAGGGTCGGTTCATATCTGACGGAAGATGTGTTGAGCGTATCTCCAGGTACATGCAAAGGCACTAACGCATCATCGGTTGAGTGTGCAAGGTTGAATGTTCTGTCATATATTTGCATGATCTCACGTTACGCGACCGACAAATACGCGACGGATTGTCCGCCAAATATGAACCGACCCTAAGACGACTCTAGTTAGGTATATTAAAAATGCATAAATATATAAGATGAAGTTTACGAGTCAATAACAGAATACAGCATCCTTTTTATGATAATGAAATAATCCACGGGTTGATTTAAAACAATAGTTTAACTGAGCTGAAGTATTTATTTAGCTTTTCCTTAATAATAAACTTCGGATGAGTTGTTATAAGTATTCAATACCATGACAGGATGCAACTGCATAAACGTTTAAAGTTGGCAGAGGAGCCAAAAGGTAAATTATGCAGATTCCATGTACCTACCTACTTGTGAATGTTTTTTTATCTACTTTTGTGTACAGATTTACTTATTAACAGCTGTAGTGAAATAAAACATAAAAACGTCTTATAATTTGCAATATTAGTTGTCATCATCTAAAAACTGTTGTAAAACTAAACATAGTCTAATTATTTTGACGGATATTCATATATTTTGCTTCCAAATGTTATTTAAAACGATATTTTAAGAGCGTTTAACTTAAGACTAGTTTTTAATGTAATAAATGTTATACACGATTATGTTTCTAAAAGGTATCCTTTGTTATATAAAGTGTGTTCTTAGTTTAGTAAATCAAATAATAAAGTCATGACATGATAATAATGACTCTAGGGATATTTTATTCAAATTCAAATTCAAATTCAAAATCATTTATTCGACATGAAAGCATTAACACTTGTTTGTCGATTGTCTAATTATATGTTACTTTCTATGTTCGCACCCCAAAAATGAAACCGCTACCAAACAAAAAAGGAGGTGAATTTAAACAACCCAAAAATAAATAAATCGCAATGCTTTTGCTTTGGCAACGGTCACCACCCCAAGGTGCGATTTGTTACGGTCTGTCAGGCATAAGTTAGCGATTCGGGGCTTAATAGCCACCAACGTGGAGAATAAGAGTTAAGGTCGCCTAAAGACGAAATCCAGAAGAGCTGCTACACAGTTCTCCTTTATGGCAAAACCAACATTAGGTCTGACACACCGCATGATTCTACTATTACTGTTACACTATCTCAGTGAAGTGTCACTGCTTGGAAGAAGAAATAGCAAGAAAACTCCCAGCGACACAGTCAAAACTAAGTAACATATTAACAAAAGAATCTTACATTGGATAAGATATCAGATAGTAACACTTAACTCATTTAGTGTGTATAAATTCAATTATCATAACGTAATTAATTTATATGAATTTAAATTAATTACGTTATGATAATTGAATTTATACACACTAAATGAGTTAAGTGTTACTATCTGATATCTTATCCAATGTAAGATTCTTTTGTTAATATGTTACTAATATGTTACATACCCACTTACACAAAGTAAGTACAGGTCCATGTCAAATTTAAACTGTATAAATAAAAATAAAAATGTATACACAGAGTACAAGTCAATGTCAAATAAGTATCTACTAAACTAAACTATAAAATATAAAAAAATATATATTTGTGTACAATAGTACAAGTCGACAGTAAAATGTGAATAGAAGAGCTAACGTGTCATTCAGAACTTAAATATATAATACCTATAGTATTACATCTGTTTATTATATTTCCATCTGTAATATTTCAGTAACGGTCAAGAGACACTGACCATTAAACTCGGAGAGGACGTGCTTAGGCAAGTTGATAAGTTGCGTTACCCGGGGAGCACAATTACATCTAAGTGTGACCTTGATGTGAAATTTAACAGCAGAATCAGTTCTGCAGCCGCAGCCTTTGGCAAGCTGGATTCTAAGGTCTTCAGTTCAGACGACTTAAAACTAGCCACCAAGATTTTAGTATACATACATGGCAGTCGTGTTGCCAAATATCCTTTACTCCGCTGAAACCTGGGCTGCTTTACCGCCGTCATATCTCCATGATGGATCTCTTTCACGTTAGGTGCTTGCGCGAGATAATGAAGATTCGGTGGTTTGATCGTATTCGAAACACAGAAGTTCTGTGTAGAGCAAATGTGGGTGGCATAGAGGCGTACCTCACGCGACGACAGTCACCGTGGTGTGGACACGTTTCACGGATGTCGGAACAGCGAGTGGCTAAGCGCATCTCTTACTCTGAACTTGAGGAGGGTAATCGGAAGCAGGGTGGTCGGGTATAAGGATGTGCTTCAACGGCACATGAAACGATGTTGCTTGGAGCACTTGCAGTGGGAGAGGCAGGCTGCCATGCGGCCAGAGTGGAGAGCCTTAGTCAGAACCAAAGTCGATGACTTTGAGATCCAATGGCAAGAATATCTTGACACCAAACGGGATCTTAATAAAGCCCGACCACCTGCGGCAATATCCTATAATTATGTTGATGGCGTGCTCGCATGTCGGCAATGTCTGTGGACTTCTGTTAACAAAATTAGATATTTTAGCCATATGCGAGCACATCAGCGACACCATCGGATCTGAATGCAATCGCCGTGGTCGAAATCGGCTGGGAGCTATTATTATTATTTCATTTTCTACATTACACCGACTGTCTCCTCTGTAGTTATTTACTCTCATGACAGGTGCATTTCCATAAAGAGTTCAACAAACCCTAAATAAAGGTATGACGAATGCATCACAGTATCTGAAATCAGACCATGCTATGTTATATGTATTGTAACTGACTATGGATACTTAATAGTATGTGTGTATATTCCTGAAAGCAATCTTCGGAAAGTTACCTATATTCACATAGGCACTGAGAAATAAGATTTTTTCTCCTCTGCTTAGACGTAAAATAAAAGAACACTATATTATTGTTCCTCTATGACATACTCGTAGGTTCAAGCACAATATTATCCAAATTTAAATTGAATTGATAATAGTCAATACAATTTCAGTGTAGATTTTCATTGCAACTCTTTTGTAACTAGATGAATTTAAACTACGGTTATAGCGTACCTATGAGGGTTCGGTTGACCATTTTAGCTTTTACCTACAGGATGGTCAGATTTTGAGTCAAGTATATCATGAATTAAAAAATAAATAAGACAATAAAAATTCGTTATCTTGTTCTAGAATTATTACATGGCATATTTCTTCTGATAATGTAGGTCGTACAAATTTTGTATGCCCACAATAAGTTTATTTGTAACTACCATTTATTGGTCAGTATGTTCTACGTAAGTACAGTAAGTACTTACGTTATACTTACACCAAAAGCCAATAAATCGCTAAATACACAGCTATTAATCGAACTGCCATTAAATTTTAACAGTGCTTATACTAACAGTTATTCATAGTAAAACGTAACATCCCGGATAGCTAAAAGCGCTTGATTTACATACAATTTTATTTAAATCACGAAAATATGTTCTATTCCAAATAGTATCTAGCCTTTATAAACTAGATTGGAACGCCCGATTTTCAAATGGAAACGTAAATTTAACAGTTTAGTGAAAACGTGTACATGCCAGTTACGTTATAACGTAAACATCTTACACTCAGTGTGCGCCTACGCATGTATTCCATAGTAGATAGAGAGCCGACAGTCCAGATATTCGACGATTTCGTTAAATCATTTAAGAATACTTGAAGAACTTCTATAATATCTACCTGCGATATGCAGATAAATAAGCAGTCTTTTTCTTAATAACATCAAGCAATGACGTTTTTATCCAACGTCTCTGTTTATAAAACTATGGTAGAGTTTAGTGAATGGAGGTGCAACTCAACTTATATTTAGATATGTACCAAATTAACAAGAATAATCGGGGTTTAGTTTTATAAAGCCCAATTTTAAAAATAATTTGATGCTTTCATTGAAATGAGACCTATCTCTCTTGGCTTGGTATAGTATAAACAAAAATAAATATTACTTCTTGCATAGCTGTGCATCCTGGCCTATATATAATGATTTCAATTAAACGTTTATTTAATGCAAATAAAACGGACCGTGTTCTCTAAACAGAGATGCATAAACATCTCTCGCAAAAATATTTATTTTATTTACCTACATATTTGCACAATATATTATGTTGTAACCTTCGCCTTTGCTTCGAATACTGAATTTATTGTTTACATTCATAAATTACCTTCTCAATATTTTAATATTTTCACGATAGAAATTATTAGTTTTAAACATAAAAAGGAGGCTATTTAAAACATGTGTGCTTTTTTAAAAGAAGCTTTACACTTTTACTGTCTAAGAAGAGGTTTACAATTATCAGTTTTTAAAAATTTACTACCTAGGCCCAAATGATCCCATAGCGCTGATTGTTTCCGTCCGTTCTGCGTTGTATGATCTTATGGACTACGCATTTTTTTGCATAAATCTTATCTGGAGTGTTTAATCATTTTCTTCTAAGTACTTGACATACATGAACAACAAAAAGAGTGGAGTTACATTTGCATAGCATTATCTACTGGTCTCTAAGTTTATGAATAGTAAGTACCTATAGTATAATATAAGCTAAACTAACATCACAAAGACCTAAATGCATATTAGGTACCCAACTACTCGTAACTATAGGTAAAAGATCCATCCATCCATCTGAATCAAATTATTTAATCGATTACACCATTCCATTCCCGATACGTCTCTCGATACAATTCGTCGGAATCGGTTTAATTCCGTAATGTTTTGTCAATACATCCCGGGCGCTGTGAGTCATGCAGGAATCGAAAAACATAAACAGAACGAAGAAAATGGCCTGTCAATCTCGAAATGTTTCCAGAAGCCGAGGGCTTGAGCAGACAAGCCACCATATTGCACTATCGCAACACTGATATCGCCTATTTGCAAACATAAAGAAATGTAGGTAGAATAAAGATCATAAAGAATCCGTTCATTCATCATTCATTTACTGCTGTACATACATATGCACCCAGCTGTTTTTCCGAAATAGAGTAGTCGCCAGAACTGCCAGATCACTAAGGAGATCCTATAGTCAAATATAGAATAGAGGTACCAGAGAGTCTAGAGGTCCGATGTAAAGTCGGCTGATAGAATGCCCCAGATCCTTTATCGACCCTTGTGATATGCATGAAAGGAGATGCAGCTGATATACTCTATGTAGTGAAACCATACGACTATTAGCACTCTTAATCTATTTGTTATAGGCTATACACTGGGTTAAATTCCTTCTATTCCCAGCTCGACGCGAGCCAAAACTTTTAAAGCAGATCTCTATTTCCGCTCTATTAGCACATACACGGACAGAAGTAACATACAATAGAAATAGGGTAGAAATACTTTTTGTAGAACTGTGTGCCCTATTTGGAGCCCGTCAGTCCCGTGTACGTGCAACCGCCAAACGGGGCTGGATACACATGCCTACCTTGGGTTAAATTCCGTTATGGAAGGTACCTATTCCCAGATATAATATATAAATATAGTACATATCCATAAGTTAAAATAAATATCGACATGCAAAACATATAAATAAAACGAGTACTTAAAAACCAAAACATAAAGTGATGTTTACTAAGAAAGCTGAGTGGGAGTTCCCCTTGCCTTTCCTTCTCTAACAAGAAAAATTAAATCAAAATGAAGTCGCATACTATAAGCAGTGTAGAGCTAAGTACGACATTTCACTTCCACCATTAAAACAGCCCTAAATTTTGAGCCGAAACCACTAACGAACCGTTAAGGAAACGAAGGAAGGTAGGAATAAAGCACTAAAAACAGTGGCTAGTGTGCGCAGCCCCTAACTACATCTAGTACCCAAAACTACATCTCACCCGTTTACTAAACAACGGCTCTTACGTCAAAACATCCAACATAATGATGTAATGCGCCAAAATTACCAACTTTATTCAGGTCAATTACTATAACACTTCCAATTTTAAAGAACAAATTGGCAGAAATACCTTTTTACGCTATCAATTATTAACCCCCGAGTACAGGATTGTGATAATAAGAGTGAGCCTGGATATTGGAAGTCTTAATAGCAATCATAGAACGTGAACATAATGGAAAAATATTAAAACAAATCATCATCATCATTTACAGCCCTGAGGAGTCCACTGTTGGACATAGGCCTCCCCCAACAACCTCCACTCCGACCGGTCGGAAGCAGCCTGCATCCAACCGACGCCCGCGACCTTGGCCAGATCGTCCGTCCACCGTCCGTCCGCCGTAATTAAAACAAATAGCTTAACCGAAATGGTTGTAAACGGACAAAATGGGGTCTTGTAACTTTACCAAAATAAGATTACAGGCTAATAAAATAAGGGTAGCAATTTTGAGGTTTCTCTAGCGGTGGCTCTACTTCTGCTTAAAACAGTCTTACAAAGAATAACTTTAAATAGACGCTGTTGTCTCGACTCTGGAAACACCATGATTTTAGAGATCACAATAAACTTCCTACCCACAAAGTATTCTATAGGTACATAAAATACTTATTGGTGCACAGTAAAGAATAAGATAATGAAAGATTTTATAAGATAAATCTATTTTATTGTATCCTTTTCTTATAATAAAAAATCTTACTTAAATGAGTATTAATTTGAGATCGAATATATATAATACAAATACTCAGGCGAGAGAGCCTAAATATTCTCTACCTAAAAACAATGAAATCAAATCTGTGTGTTGGACAAAACCTACGTTCACTGGTTAATATTAAAATAATATTTCATTAACCTACGTAAAACTGTGATGCACCGAATACATATATCTAACTAAATATTAACGTAGGTACTTTGCATTCCATCTCGGTATCACACTATAATTTAACCTATTAAAAATAACCGTACCTAACGTAAAATAAAGTGTAAATTACTTTACACTACTTCTGTATTTTCATTAAATCTGGTAAGAATGTAAGTATGCTTTTTAAAATAAGTAGATATTATTTTTACTTCCAATCATATTCTCATAAAATACAAGTATTCGACCTAAACTTTAATTTAAGTTATTAAGTACGAAACATGTACCTACGTACAATATAGTAAAATGGCTAAGAAATGAATTAATAGAAGAAATTTTTTAAATACTTATCTTAAATTATAATCAACATTAATAATTTTACTATAGCTAAAGCTTAATATTGTCTAAACATAAAATACTAATTAAATTATTTATTAAGACATAGTTTGTGATAGTTATTTAACGCTACAAGTATCACAAAGTCAAAAATATAATTCTATAATATATGTACCGTGGCTTTCATAAAGGACAGCTCTAACTATTGTGATGTAATGGCTATCACAAAATAACGTGATATAATATGTAAAAATTTGAATGTTTTTCAGCATATCTTATCTCAATTAAATCAACTAACAAAAATCTAGATATAAAATCATTTAGGTCTACTTTCGAAACCTATATCGGGCTAAATTGAACGAATTTTAATCAGCTTGAAAATATTTACCTATATAAGCCATCAGCTGATTCGCCGAAAGTATTCTAAACTTAAGTTTCATTGTAAACCGTGTGGTAAACCAACTCTTGAATCTTCATTCTAAGCATCAATTTCTTAGCTGGACCTAATTTCTTTACATGTGGCAATAGACTATTAAAGAATCCTATATCCTCATCTTTTGGTTCTCCTTCCGTAGCCGAAGTACTTTTCTGCGCTTCATCGTCATCATCATAAAAATCTGCTTCCATTATAATAGGTTTACTGTCGAACTCGTCAAATTCATCGTCTTTTGGTGTCTCTATAGGTATTGGCTCGATGGGCTCTATAGGTTCTATGTTATAATAGCTACTGCTTTGCTCTCCTGGATCGTATGATTGGTCGAAATGATCATCAGCGTCTTCGTCAGGGTCCATAACGTTGCCCAAGTTATCTGGTCCTTCGTAATCGTTGAATTGATTGGTGAGGAACTGGAGTTTGGGCAGGAATTCCCATTCGGATTCTTGTTTTCTGACTTCTTTTCTGGCTTGGTCTCTTAGATATTTCCATTTGAGTCTGGCCTCGTCACCTAAAATGATACACAGATTCATTTAATTTACCATTAACCTAGCTTAACCGATCACCAGGTAGTAAAAGGGTATTCCTTATTTTGAGTATTGTGCCTCACAGGCCTCCTAATTTTTTATTAAATCCATTCATATTATTTATCGATATTTTTAGCTAGTAAGCCTAAGGTTTAGTTGTTCTTGGTTCTAGTATTTTTGACTTTCTAGTTACTCGTAATTAGGGTAGTAATAGCTCTTGAGAGTTGAAAAAAAAAAGCATAGAGGAATAAGATTTGACTGGAATAAGATTATTCTATGATAAAAGTTATGTATCTTAGAAAGTATACTCCTAATGAACCTATGCATATTAATGAAAAGAATTTCCAAATACCATTATGATAAAATGGATTTCCGGAATTATTATGGAGATCGGAAATCATAACTGATTCTTTTATTACTATCGATAAACACGCTATTAAAATTTTACGAATTTTTTATAGTCACGCACGACAATTACTTGTGGTTACTACTCGTATTTGTTTAGAATTCGATTCGATTACGTAAAATATAAACACGATAGGAGGAAACCACGGATAATATGGTTCAGAAAGTGAATTCTGTAAAGGCGATTTTGAGCCATTACTTTTTCCATCCTGATTTTAAAGCAAATAATTTCGAAAAGTCGATAAATTGGTAATTAAATATGTCAGGAAATATTCTATAATATATAATATGTAACCACGTAAGATAAATATTGTAACGAATAATATACATAGGTAAATATACTTTTGGATACTTACGTGTAACACCCAACTCCTGGGCAACCTCTTTCCAATTTTCATCCAACTTATACCAATTGTGGTGTCCCTTCAGCTGCCTGTTCCAAATGATCTCTCTAACCCTGACCAGGTCTATCAGCTTCTCCATGTCCACGTCAATCGTCCTCCTTTTATTCATCAGGAGTTTCTTCCTCATCGTGTACCCGAGTTTTGGTCTCTTTATGACCTCGTCCAGGGCATTGAAGACCTCATCCTGTGTATCATCATCGCCATCATCATCTTCGGCCAGGAACTGGTGGTGGATAAACTTGAGCTTGTGGAAGTGAGGCCACTCGGAGTCGGTCGGGTTTTTCTTCATCTCTTTCCGGCATTGGTCTTTTAGGTTCTTCCATCTTTTTCTGCAGTCGATAGCTGAAATACATATTTATTCATTGAAGAAAATCTTGTAAAAGGTGACAAGTTAAAAGATTTTAGCTTGAAACGTCTCCCATATTTTCTACGTGATTCCTTAACTTGCACTGAGAAATATCTAGATTGGAAATACCTACTCGAAATGTACCTAGGTAGGTAGGTACTGTAGGTAGTTAATTTACAAGGACAGAACAATAATAAATAAACCTCTAAATTAGCCTAGCTCGGGTAGCTGAAATTGCTCTACATAGTTAGCTTACTTACAAATCTTTGTATTTGGCCACTAGTATGAAAAAACACCAAAACTCTAATTAGTCTGCAACCGGCTTAAGTAATATTACCTACTCACTCAACGACTAATCGTATCGTGTAAAAAAAATGTCGTAGTCGTGCCGTCAAAGTTGCCCCGTGAGTACCTTAAGCCAACTTGTTACCCATTTCCGCGCATTGAACTGCGCAACCGCTATCACAGCTAACATGGCCGCGGCCGATCCCGCCCGTCTAGCGGCCAACACTTACTTGTTGTCCCCACCTCAGCAGCCACTTCCGTCCAATATCTCTCCAATTTGAACCGATTCCTGTGCCCTCTATACGTTTTATCCCACAAACACTCCCTAGCCTGGACTGCAGCAATTAATTTGTCCATATTCGCGGCCTTTTTCCCTTTCGTTTTGGTCTTCATGTTGACGTGAGCGCGTGGCACAAACGGGTCGCGCCGAGAGACTGAGTGAGCGGATAGCCCCGCCCGGTGCGTCATCCGCTGTCGCAGTCGCTCACGCTCCCGCTTGCGCTATCTTTCTCGCTCATCGCTCCCTATGGCACGCTTCAATACTCACTTTATAGAGCGCATTTCACCAAATAGTTCCTTTGAATGATGGCGCTAGTTTCCATGTGTATGACTACATTATCTGTGTTACTGCATACGAAAAATGTTAGTTCCGTAATCAGGCATAGGAGTTATTCTATAGAACGGTCTTTACGCGCACAGACAATATTGGCTCTACAGCGGATGAATGTTGAACTAGGGTTTAAAGACGTAGAAATTGTAGAGTTGAGCAAGCAACTAGCGACATCGTGGCTGCTGCTGATAATTTTGAATCTTGTTCTTTGTGCAAATCCGCTATGTTCCGACATTGATCTTGACTCTATGAGACGAACTATTTTACGTGCTGTAAGTAGATCTATAACGTTAAACCTAACTGGAATTCAAAAATTTAGATAAATTTTATATGTATTAGGAGTTTACCTTTATTCTGACTGTTAAAATAACAGAAGAAATACAAAAAAGTTAAAATAACATTTCTTCACAAAAATGTTTTTTTGGGGATTTAAAGTCTATAATCTAAGTCTATATCTCTAATATCTACTTACTTTGTTATAACCTATTTAGTTGTGGGATGTCTCTAATATTTTCCCGAAAGGGCTTTTTTCAATAATTAAAACTAGTTTTAGGTATTACTACCCAACGTCACGGCAGCCTTACTTTTGTACATAAGTCAATAAGTATACAGACAGAAAGACAGTGTTATTAAAAACAGAAAGAAGTTGTTTCCTAAAGTGAAGTAATTTTAATAGAAGAACACAATAGAAGGTAAGGAGAGTTCGCACGCACAATAACATGTACATGTTATAATCAAATCATTTTATTGCATACAATGTCCAATGTTGTCAATATTAATATAAACTTACATGTAACGTAACGTAAATCTGGTAGTCTCTTACTCTTGTAGGTATAAGGACATTAAGGACTAAGACTTACCCTCGCAGGTTTACGTGGCCCGCAAGATGTAACGAGCAAGCCAGCGCTTATGAGCGTCATGGTCGGTGATGATCACAGTCGATCTGCTTTCGTTATCACATCACTTCACTGGCAGAACACACACAACCATAAGGGTCAAGACACACATTTAACTCGCCACGCGATAATACGTCAAAAATGTATGGAGCGTGTTATCGCGTGGGTTGTTAACAGTATGTCAGAGGCCATATAAAATGTTTGTGACTGATTTGTACTAACACGCGTGTCGACACATCAGGTATTAAATGTTAAGGCGCAATGCAAGGTCTTTACTACCGATTATTAGTGATTTATATTAGGCTAGATGCATTGTAAGTGACCGATTCGACCAAAATAAACTCACTTCCAACATTAACTTCCTGTCGACATACACCACTGCCCTATAAAGAGAGGCGATGTGTACTAACACTGCCCTACTGCGAGTATGCAAGCCCTACAATGTCGACTGCACTTGCCTTGCACTTTGACATGCAACTATTGAACTAAGGTGACTAGGGTGACAACGATTTTCAATATAGGCAAGAAGTATCCTTGCCGCCCGCTCCTGTATTAAGTATCTGATAAAATTCTACAATATTCACTGATCGCTTGTAAAAATTTGTATTACGTAACAGCAATCTCATAGGAATTTGATAACAATGCGAAAATTTTCTATTTTTTGCTGTCGCATTGCTACTACTTTGCTTTTGCAAGATACGGTTCATTGATTCATGTATGTGGTCCCTAGTTGTCCGAGGTGTCGTGAGTATAAGTTTACCTTAGTGGAGCCGCTTGTCACTGGCGTGAATAACTTATTTGACTGTCTGAATTCATTATAGACGACTGTATTCATTATTAAGTTTCTTTATAGAATCCATACACACGTATCGAAACCTAAAAGATAAGCTCACTCCTTACTAATAAGAAGCACTATGAAGCAACAGTGTTCAGTATATATTTATTGTCACCCTACGTATTTCCGTACCACCCTCAAGTACATCTGAAAGAGAACCACTAAACTAAGGACTCTTATCTATCAATTAATTATCAATAGCGTTAACCCTAAACCATTCGAACCTCTTTTTAGATTTTAGACACATTTACACCACAAATTTTCATACATGTCTTTAATGGAATTCTCGACCAGCTAATCTGGTAACTTAAGAGCATAATTTATATAATATTTTATAGTATTTGGTCATTTACTCAACTTTAATACCAAAGGTTTGCTATCTCTGTAAAATTAACAAGTATTATCGAAGAGTATACCGCGCATGTCAAGTCCTAAGTGGCCCTCAACTGTAGGAAGTACAGAGTTCAATGAGGTTCGGAATACCGCCGCATCAGCGCCTAGGTGAAGCCTCACTAGGTAAGTCTCTCTTGGCATCGTTTTAAGGGATAATGTTAAAGCTAGCTGTTTTATATCGGTAGCTAGTGAACGTCCACGAGGACTGCCTACATAACAAATAATTAAATGTAGTACATAATCTTCTGGAAAAAATATTTTTTCCACAAAAAAAGTATCTTAGAGCTTCATTAGAGTACATCAGCTGCATCCATACATGTCGTAAGAGTCGACTAAAGAATCCAGGGACGATCTATCTCTAATCTAATTGCTTATGTAAATGTAGCCTGAACTAGTTCTTTCTTCTGAAGCTTTGTTCGATATGTGGACTACACATTGCATTTTTTATCTGAACCATATATTCAAGCTAGTTTAACTAGACAAGTTAACAAAAAAATATTTTAACAAGAATTTAAGAAATGTCTTTAGTGTCCGCATTTCCACTTTTCGTGTCGTATATGTATGTCGTGTATGTATACACATAAGTAGGTACATTTTTATGAGAAAAGAAAAGTTTCCACTGAAATTGCGAGCCATTTCTTTCAGAGTTGGTTTAAAAGTTTCAATAAAAAACAAATCGTGTAAAAGAAGCCATAGGAATTCATTGTAAGAAACCTTTCCCTTTTACCCTTGGCGAAGGTTGCTTCATTGGAAATAATCTTTTGATATGATTTTTTTTTCAATTCCATTTGTTATGACTTAATTTACTTAGGTCAGAGCAAAAGTATAACAGACTCTATCTCTGATATTAGTTAATGTGCATTGATGATGGAATCAATTTACTCCGGGGTGTAAAGTGATATTTTGTAAGGAATAGGTGTTTAAATTCCGGGTATGTAAGAAAAATGTTAGATTTTCAGTTAGGACCAATGAGACCGAAAATGGATCTGTTGTATCGTCATCCTTTGCGTGATCTCAGTGTGACATTAAGGTAGTTTCTATTTATCTAGTAAGTCTATGTAACTTATTATTAAGTATAAGATACTTCTCCATAATGTAATCCGCTAGGATATGGTTGATCGTTTCATCATTAAACATTGTGCTGAGGGATTCAGCTTTGTTCACCGAAATTTGGCTAGTGTATAGCTATCGGACTGGCTATCGGGTTGAAAAAATAACGTTGCCAAAGACGTAATTTAAAATAGATGGTAAAGTTCGTCATCCGAGTTAAGTGACCCGATAGCTCAGTTGATGAGAGCGATGCACGGAATGCAAGAGGTCGTGAGTTCAAATCTCACTTTGATGAAAAAAAAAAACATTTTCTTATTAATATTTTATAAGTATATGTTACTATAGTAGGTATTTTTTTCGTGCATATTATAGTAATAGTCATGTATTAAGTTTGCAATAGGTATATTATTTTTAAGTTCGCACTTTTTCGTAGTCTCGTAGTCAGACTACGCCTACTACGACGCGCTACAAAATATACATTAGACACTTTTTGCAAATAACTTGCCTTTGTGCCTTTTATAAAATATATTCAAAATATTTCCAATAAAGATAACATTTAGTTTATCTTAATAATGCATACTTATCAAAAGGTTAAATTTAACCATAAATTAAATAAATACATAATCAAAAAATGTTCTAAGAAGTTTTATCTTCGACAAATGGAAAATTAACACTAATTATAAGGTTATGCTGCTCGTAGCACAACATGTCTTCTCTTTTAATTTACGTGATAAAGGACAAGATGATAGCTTAATCCCGGTATTAAAACTTAATTATAAAAATAATTAAAACAAAGTATTATTATTTTCAGTTTCTGATCGACGCATGGCGCGACAACAAGATGTCGGGCATGACGGGAGCAAGCATGCTGCGCACGCGCAGGAAGGATGTCAATGTCAAGCCGAACCGGAAGTAAGTATCCATTTATATCGTAGATTTATTTTATCTAAGTTTAGATTCAAAGTAGACCAAAATTTTATGGAATAGCCTGAAATATAATCAGTAAATCTAAAATATTGAAACTTCGTGATTAATCTTATGGGCTTGATCTATATTATCGTTATCTTACTGACCTATCCCAATAGTATGTAGTAGACACATTATCCTTTCAAAAGCCATATTGCCTGGATATTGAAAATTTGTACAGTAGCCTGCTTGATCTCAACCATGCAAGGAAATAGCTGAGAGTTAATTCAAAGTTCAGACTGAGAAGCGCTCGTAAAGAACGATCCCTGAATTGAGTATTGAGTATCTTGAATATACATACTACAGGCAGAGACTACAGATCTCCATTTAGTACGTTCCAAACATACCTCTTTCGCCTCATTCATCCAAATCTTGTATCTTGAAATTTTAATATAATCGCCATATTCCGAAGGACTTAGGCAAAGTAACATTATATCTCTATCGAATTGATAGATGTTTGTCATCGAAACATTTGCTCCAATAGGAAGCCTTTCCTCCACATTCGTTCAATCACGTAATGATGCCTAACCACTACCTATAAGTGGGAGAGTTACGAAAACAAACGTAACGCGAACATCTTACATGTAACCCCCATGTTCTGCACCTTCTAATTGAGCATCTAACAGGTAGCTATTGCTTACCTTCCAGGTTGGACAGAAAGTCTTCCCGGGGCATGCTCTACGAGAACGAGGAGCTTCGACTGAGGACCATCAATATAAACGCAGAAGTAGAAAGAGGTAATAAACAATACACATACCTATAAATACTCGTACCTACTTCCAACTGGTGTTTACCCTACACCGTTAACTCATAATTGCAGGAAACTTAGGCCCCTTTGTTTTTTTGTACCTAGTCAAACGTCAATAATACTTTAACAATAAGTACAATAGTTTGACAGATATTTAAAAAAAATTATAAACAAAGAAATGGAAAAAATTCTTCACTCGAGAGGGAATCGAACGACGACGACCACGACCTCTGAATACCGTGCTAGCGCTCTAATCACTGAGACACCGGGTCAATTACTCGGATGACGAATTTTACCATCTCTTTTCTAAATTACGAGTACATCTTGGCAACGTTATTTTTCATCCCGATAGCTATACACTAGCCAAATCTCGGCAAACAAAGCTGAATCCCTGAAGCTGAAGATATTTTTAGCTAAGCTGGAGAAGTAAAGTAGAAATGTCTAAACTAACTTAAAACTACGCAAGGTTATAGCGTGCCTATGGGAGGTCGGTGACCATGTCAACCGGTCTCCGTTATCAGGTAGCATGCCCAAAATTCTGGTTGCTTAGAAAGCTTAACTATTGATCACACAGTTGGCCCTTAAACATAGTCATAATTGACCCGGTGGCTCAGTGGTTAGAGCGGCTGGCACGGTTTGCAGTGGTCGTGGGTTCGATTCCCGCTCGGGTGAAGAATTTTTTCCATTACTTTATTAATAATTTTATAATAGTCATAATATACAAAGACGTGTTTCTTTCTATAGACATTTTAAGAAACAATTGTTGTGGCATATCATCACGTATTACTGTACCTCCTATGTACATATCTTGTCGACTATTAGGAATTACATATGTACCATCGTATTTATACTGAAATTGTCTTTACAGGTCAATCAGACATCAAGAAACTGAAACGGGAGAACGATCAGCTAAAGAGGGAGATATCAGCTCTTCGATACGAGTACGATAGACTGGACACCATGCTACGTGAGAGACGCTCCTCGCCAGAGCAGTCGGACGTATGTCATATTTTATTCTTTACTAGCAGGCGCCTGTGACTTCCCCTATGTATTTATTATTACTTACTTGACTTATTTTCCTGTGTCCCCTAGCTGGGGCAGAGGGCCTCCACAGATCTCCGCCATCCCGTTCGGTTCTGAGCGTCGCATTTTATTTCGCTCCAAGTCTTCCCTACTTTCTTCGCCTCTGCGCCATCCTCTGTCCGTGCCGGTTCTGAGCGTCGCATTTTATTTCGCTCCAAGTCTTCCCTACTTTCTTCGCCTCTGCGATTATTGATGTATTTATTATAAGTTTAACCAAAGTCCGTCGGGTAGTTTTGGCGTGAAAGAGTAATATAATAATAATACCTAGCTTTTTGCGTACAATCCTACCGCGGGCGCATGCCCGATGCAAAAATGATCCACGGGTAGTGTTGCAAAGGACTTTAGGCTTTTAGGATTAAATTTCAGCCTATCGAGTCCATTTTAGGACTAGACCAGTAAATAGGCCTTTAAAGGCCTTGTCATTATAAAAAGCTTATAGCCTTTTTTAAAGTAGTAGGCTTTAAAAAGCATATGCCGGCATAGTAGAATTCGTACCACCCCATGTCTACCCGTGGGTATCGTACGAGGCGATTAAGGGTTTCCGGGAGGTGGGCAGCAGCGCTTCCCGTGTTGACAACATAGTCCAAACTGCGGTCACCAACCCGCCTGCCCAGCGTGGTGACTATGGGCAAATACCCCCCATGGCAGTCTTGTGGCGTGCCCTGGGGGAGGCCTACGTCCAGCAGTGGCTGATGATGATGATGATGAGCCTTTTTTAAAGTAGTAGGTTTTTTGGGACTGGAGTCTTTATCAGGAACTTGGTAGTAATACGTATGTTCTTATTTTTTTGTAAAAGCCTTTTTACCGACTTCAAAAATAGGAGGTTATCAATTCGATACGTATGTATGTAATATTATTGGAACTGCATAGTCACATATGATATCGGCCATGAAAAACGGTAGTTTTCGCCACGTTTGTCAAATATTGAAGGACTCTCTGAAATTGTGTATCACTGTAGTCCCTCCATTAGTCGCCTCTTACTTACAATCACCAGCCTAAGCATAAGACTAAAAAGTATGAAATAAAAAGTATAATTTGTTAAATTACTACTTAGTATTTATTTTAATATGTTAAGTAAAAAACAACTGAAATGGACTTAAATATATAATATTTTTCAGACTTGATTGACTGGTTGTAGATGTAGCCTAAATAGCCTTAAGGCCTAAGAGCTTCATAGGCTTTATAGCTCTATAGCTTTTTGAGCATTTAATTTTATTAAATTAGTCTTTAAAAAACGTTAGGCCTTTTTAAGGCCTTTTGGCTTATAACCAAAAGGCTTCAATAGGCCTAATCCTAGCCTAGCCTCAAAAACTAAATGGCTTTTTAGGTTTTTAGCCCACTAGGCTTTCATTTAATAGGCTAGTGCTAAAAAACTTACTATCGTATTTATAATATTAGTTGGGGTAACAAGAACCCCAAGAATCATTGTTGTATGCGCTTGCACGGTAGGTGTACACATAAAGCATTAAATAACATACCAGTAGCTCTATAGGAGACTGTATAAAGAAGAGCTTACCTCTAAAAGATATTTCTTGCAGTAAAGACATACGCACGACCTTAGATGCCTTAGTGTTATAAAAGTATAAAGTTTGTACCATGTTTGTAATATTCTGAACCAATGTCGCGATAGGTAGGTATGTTTCGTTTTCTCAAACAAAATATGCTGCTTTACTCAAACAAGTACCTATCGTTTATGAATACAGGTACAGATACCGCAATGTGGACGGACAAGGGACGAGTCACTAGTAGATAATAAAGCACACTATTGTTGGCAGGACAGCGCGTCTGTTTGCTCTGCGTGTCCCGAGTGCAGTGTGGACCGGACCGTCGCGTTCAACGACCTCAGTGTGGTCCCTGAAGAGGTGGAGCTTGAAGGGAATAAGGTAAGATACTCGTACTAGATTGGCAATACATAGGGTACATCCTACAAGTATAAAACGAAGTTGCTTCCTGCTGTCTGTCTGTCCCTATGTATGCTTTTATCTTTTAAACTAGGTACGCAACAGATTTTGATGCGGATTTTTTTATAGACAGTGTTTCAAGAGGAAGGTTTATATGTTTACCTACCTAATTAGAATTGCACCTGTGCGAAGCCGGAGCGTGTCGCTAGTGACACAAAATACTCGAAAGTTTCCTGTCTTATGTCTTGCTCATTTTGGCATATTTGCTAGGTATTGAGCTTGTACATCAAAGTTTGCTATATTTTGTTAGGACTACATCAGATGCATCTCCTTCGGTGCATGTCGTAAGGATCAACAAAATAACTCAGCGAAATGACTCAGGCAATGAGAAAACTTGTCACTGTTTTTTTTTTCATGTGGCCCCGCTAACGTGTTCTTGGTGCAGTTCTGGCTACCCCATTCTCTGAAAACAGCCGTAACGTATGTAGATACATATGTATAACATGTCCTTTGCTCAACACTTGAGCCAAATACAAAAGTACCTCAGTGGCGTAGCTACCTAGGTAGTGCACCGGGGCCCTCAAGCTCAGGGGCCCTCGAATCCTTACCGTGAAATTCTCGCGTACAGCTTGAATTTTCAAAAATTAATAGATAACTTAGGTGGTAAATACGAGAAAAAATTTCGCGCCCGCTCCGCTCGCGCATTTGTTATGTGACTAAGCAGTCTTTCAGTTTTCTATCATTATGGGGCTCGTAAACTCCAAAAATTGTCGATAATGTCTATCCGATTGTAACCTATCTCATGTTTTAGCAATGGTCAGAAATTCTCGGTAGAGCTTGAATTTTCAAGGTAATAGACAAGTTAATACGTAGTAAATACGAGAAAAGCAGTCATCAATTATAAACTCGTAAACTGGTTCGTAAACTTCAAAAAATCTAATGTAATGTCACGTACAATAAAGAGAAGATAGTCAACAAAAATTCCTCCAAATGAGTTGACAAAGCAGTGGGGCCCCATTTTTTTTATTTTCCCCAGGGCCCCTAGTATCTAGCTACGCCACTGAGTACCTACAAGTTTAGATCTGCGTCTATGTTGCAATGCATATTAATGGTTGCAATATTCTTTAAAGCAAAATTGCCCAACACTGATTTATAGGCTCCAGTATAGAATGCAAACCCATTGTTTTAGTGAGACTTCTCAGCATTATAAGTACTGTACTTAAAGTATATAAATAGATATACTTAGTTTAACTCTCACCTCTAAATTCCTTGCTAAAATCAACATCAACAAACCTCGTTCGTAATGTTTACCGCAATAATGGAATTATTAAACGGAAATCTACCCCAGAATATCGACCGGATGTTTTTCCCAAACAATAATCATAAAGCAATAGACAGCTACCTATTCGATTGACGCACCCACTTGAAACCAGTCTGTAGGTAAGCTCCCATTGCCGTGATCGTTCCCGGTTGAAAACATGGCAACCGTGTCGCTAATAAACAATTTTTAACCTGACAGTCTAAAAAATTAAACATCCGTAGTGATTAAATTCTGTTTGGATGTCGTGAAAACGTAACGTAGGTACGTATACATACCTATTTTAAGCCGACAACCACTATGTGCAGTCTTCAAAAAATTAGAGGTCCTTAGTGATTAAATTTTCTATGGATGCCGTGAAGCCTTAATGTAAAACGTAACTGGACTGCCAGAAATAGCGGCATAAGTGATATAACCCACTAGACCTTCGCCATCCAAAAATGTTACACTAACTTACTTTAAACTAAAAAAAGTAATCGGAATCTCAAATAAACGACTTCAACAGCCATTCAGGTGTTCAAAAAGTGAGAGAAATGTTTTTTTTTTAAAGAAATTTGGATGTGTGTCAAGGCCGGACATGCCGAGTTCATGAAAATATTGTAACTACACGTCGCTCCTGAAATAGACAGTCCAGTTTCAACTCTGACGGGCATTCGTCGCGTTCAACAATTGTTTAAATATGTTATCCATCCATTAGTTATGTGTATAAGAGACGAGCGACATCATTTACATTCGATAGGAAGATTTAAAAACTTCCTGTTTTTAGTTCTCTAATGGATAAAGTTGAAAAAGTGTTTGTTCCCAGTTTTTAGGTACGTATGTTTACAGCTTTTTCTATAATAGTCAGTCTAGAATGTTTTTAAATTATGAGGTATATGATGAGACATTGTAAGGAAATGTTATTTTTATACATGTATGGTGGAAATTAGTGGAACCTCTGTGCTAGTATTCCATTTATTCGTTTGTAATGTAAACCCTAGCGACACACGTTAACCCATGTTCTCTATAATATTACAAACAACTAGTATAGACAATGTTGAACGTCAATGTTTTAAATATGATACATGTCGGAGCATTTTATAGCCACTCACTGACGCAAATATAAAAGCCACTTAAGCTTCGATTTCCTAGGATAACGACACCGTTATATAGCGGTCTGAAAAGTTTTCACATGTCGGCACCGTAAGGATGGCTGTCTTTTTAAGTCCGTAAAGCTGATAAGATAGGTACCGCTATCTTAGGAAACCATAGTTTTAGTTTTAGGGCTACACTTCATCACTCGGAAATGATGGTAAGAATAAGTATGTAACTTAGGTATCAAACTCTAAGTTTGTTACAGAATAAAATAGATATTTACTTTAAAATTATACATGTACGGACAAATACTATAACTATTGTAGTAACATTGAAACAAGAGCAACAGAAACGGAGACTCCGTTGGAGAACATAGACAGAAGAAGGCACATGAAGCCTGATAGTTCTGTCTCCAATAGGTATAACCATCAGACAGAGTTTCCATCAAAGAAGCCTATTGAAATTTCAGCAGTAAATGTACAGGATGTTTAGGTACATGTCGCTATGCCTATAATTAGACAGTATAATCAAGAACATGAGAAAAGCTCAAAAGAATAGATTAGTTTGACGTCAAAGATTTTAATGTTGCACATTATGAGCTTAGGAATGTGTCATAAAATTAAAATGCATACTAAAACTACATGTTCATGCGCAGTAATATTATATTTTAGTAGGTAAGATAAATCTAACGTTCAGGGTCTAACGTAGACCGAAAAATCTAGTCTATCTGCTTACCAGTTTCTCAAGGCCAATTTATTGGTAATTCGTGATAAAAGTGTCTCATTGATAGCAGAAAGGGTATTAACTTCGCTGGCTAACGTTCGAAAAATTACAAAACTGGCCATGTAACATTACTACCATACAGCCATTCATAAATAAAATTACAATATTGCAAATACTGAAACCTGAATGTGAGCATCACAAGACAAAACTGTAAAATGACGTAAAATTTATTTTCGTTTAGACCGTTAGCCGTGTGACCACAAACAGTTAGTCAGGGACATAGTGACTTCAACACCTGAATATGTTGCTCGAAATACTGCTTATTCATGTTTGGAAACAGCATTTATGAGTCATAGAGTATATTATAAATATGTTTTAAGAAGCTGCCTTGCTATCTTGCTTCTTGATCTGGTCTAACCTTTAATATTTCAAATGTTTAATTTCAGAGTGGGGTGGAGTCTCCATGCACGTGTGATGAATGCCAAAATGAATCAATAATCCACAAACCAGATACAGATCAGAAGACCAAATTAACAATGCCCATGACGCCATTCCAGTCGAACAATGTACAAGCACCGCCAAATACGTCCGACAATACCCACGAAAGAACCGTTGACGTGCTTGTCCATGACAATCCAATTCAACAGCCAAGGTTCTTCCAATCGGTGACGTCACCGCCTTACCACGTCACGTCGCCTCCACCGCCAGGGTTTGTGATAGCACCCCACCAAACTCCAAGATTCCACACTGGAGGAAACGTAGAAGACTTGCTTGGAGAAGTTCAGTCTACCCCTGGAATGCACACAACATACATCCAGCAGAATTCCGTGTTCATGTGCAACACACAGAGGATACTACAAAGACCTTGCTGCTGTCAAAAAACTGACTTCTTACCTCAACCGCCTCAAGCATTTGCTACACCAGAAGCTCCGGACCAATCGCAAAGAAATTACGTTACAGAGAAGAATATAGAATTGACTTATGACTATCCGAAAACCACGCCCATTCCAAGCAGTCCGGATACGAAATCTGGTGAGGAGATGACAACAACCACCACAACTACAGAAGTAGCCAGCACGGTTGTATTTGTCGAAAGGAAATTTCCAGTTAAACCGAAGAAATTCGATTTCTTCTTTCGCTCTCGCTCAGCGCCAGTAGGTGACAGTGAAGAACCAATTTACGCGACAGTAAACAAGTTACCAAAAAGACTACGTAGAATGGAACTGGCTAACCTAGAAAAAGAAGTAGCATATAAATCTGGCGAGCCTGATTCTTCTACTCGAACTGATATTACTCTGAAGACTGATTCAGAGTCTGCAGTTGCCCCTCCAGATGATGATACAAGCAGATCGGAGAGAGAGAAATCAACAGTTCCCCAGAGACCCGAATCGCCGAAAGCGAAGAAGCGAAAACGATTTTCCCTCACATTCAAGAAGAGGGAGAGGAAACGAAGGGAGAAGAAGAAGGAAGCTAAGAATGGTGTGACGAAGAATGGCGGTCAAGTGCACATGGAGAGTGATAATGAGAGGCTGATTGAAAGAGAGGTGCAAGAGATGGCAAAACCCAAACACTGTAGCAGACATAAACCCAGAAATACGATGTCATCTTCTAGCTCAGGCCCGCGATACAAGCGGGATAGTTATCAGGTTAGTAATTATTTGTATCTTTGCATATTCTCTTTACATACCTAGCATTTTTTATGAAAACAAGCGGAAGTGTGTCTGTTAGAATGTTAGGCAAGATATAGTTCAGTTTGGATGGATAAGCATGGTTAGTTATGAGAATATGTTTTGAATAAAAAACTTAGAACTTGAACACCTCCTATAACAAACCTTTGTGTGGTTGCGACTCGCATAGCACTAGCAAATACAAAATTCTTCATTTAATTTACGGGATCCATCACCTAAAAATAGTCTTATTGTTTTCAGGAGATGACAACGTCCCATTCAGAGCACGAACCGACAAACAGCGTGTGTTCTTCAATGAACTCCTTAGCTTCTGCTTGCACGCACAAGTCCAGAAAGCTGTCGGCTCCAGTAAATAATGATGGAGCGATACCCTGGTGCGGATGTTGGGGTGCTGGTTGCTTGTGACTCTGGGACACCTAGGCTCTCTAGACCAGTGACTGTGAAGTGGGATTGCATAATTTTATTGCAAGGCTCGCCTTATTATATCTGTGAACAAGTGAGGTGAAGTGTACATAAATGCAGATATCAGGAACTTTATAGTGGTTAATCGCAGTGGCGTAACTATACCCCGTGTGAGGCCTGTGGCAAATTCGTCGGACACCGTAAATAATATTGAGAGTTGGGATCCACTCAAAACCAAGGATACAATCATATAATCCTTGCTCAAAATAATACAAAATGAACTCTATCACTTGCAAATATATAGTACACTTTCATTAAAATTTCAGTCTAATTCTACTCTTCTACAGAATTTATGCGTTCATTGTTAACGACACCTCCAAAATGACACCCTGCTAGCCTGTGTCGCTAACAAGGGTGTCGTTTTGAGGGTGTCGTTGATACCTATTGAAACTTTTGTAGATATATATTCTTGGGAGATATTACCCGAAGTTTTAGATCAGACTTTATGTAGTCAAATTTTTATGTGTTACATTTTAAGAAACTTCATGTAATGTACAAAGGAAATTGTAAACAAAGTTTACTTTTATTTTACTTACCTATTTATGTAGGTATTTACATTTACGATGTAAATATTTGTTGTACTCTTTAAACGGTACATATTACCTAAATAATTAACGTAACAATAATCTGTGATTTTACTCGGTAATAAATGTGTCTGCTGTTCTTTGTAAATGTAAGAAAACTATAAAAAAATAAACATTTTCTATTAATAACTTCTTTCTATAACAACCACGGTAGTATACGGGGGCTTGTGTGAGTTTTCACTTTGAACTCGTTCGCGTTAACGTTAAGCAGCCAACCAATCACATTATGGCATGATGACGTAATGTAATAAAAGTGAGGACAACGGCTCTACGTGTTGGTTGAATAATTATCATTAACGCGAACGAGTTCTAAGTAAAAACTCATGCTAAATTCTCTGAGCAATAAATATTGCATGTCAACCTTTTGGAAATAGAGAGATAGACTATTCGCGATAGTGTGTGACAAATACAACGCTATATGAAGTCTATTGACGAAACTGTGTGACAGAGATGACGCTCTACAACTCGACTTTCTCTTTCTAAAACTCGATATGCCATATATATCCCAGTCCATCTCACTCATTCTGGTTTTAAATGAGCGAGACAGCTAACTAGGCCTTTGAAGATATTGCTTGGAATGTAAAAGAAAATACATTATAATTACATAGATGGTTATTTATTATAAAATATGACACATTCCTTTGAACTGTGTTGTACAGTAATAATTAAGATGCACATAGCAAAAATTTTTGTGTCTACTGAATATCCATTGCTTTCGTTCAATATAATTATAACATAAAATATAAATAATAATGAATAAAACATTATTTTGCAAAATTTTCATGAGTATAACACTTTCAGCGTCAGTTGGATTAAAAAAATATGCATAGACAAATTATTGAGAAATATTATGGTATTTTCTATAGCTCATGGGGGAATAACTAGTACAGTACTGGAGAATAAATATTACTTATATCAATATTTAGAAAGAAAAAGTCAGCTAACTTCGAGGTTTACCGACCATAGTGTGCGACAGAGACAACGCTCTGCAAAGTCGTAATTAGCCGGCTATCTCTTTCTGTCCAATATCTATTGTTTGTATTTGCTTAGAACATTTATTTATGTATCTCAATGTATAAATAGATTGTGTTATTTCATTACTTTTATAATGACCACAATTTTTTTTTTCAGATTTCTTTTTAGAAAAATTTTGAAACCACAAAGCAATGGATTTCCAGCCGACAAAGCGCACATCGATCCTACTTAGAACATTCGAGAAACTACGTTAAAAAATTTAGAACAAAACTCAAATACTACGAATAAATTATTACAACTTTAGGAATCGCCGAAATCACCGCAGGCATACGCCTATAAATAAATGGCACATAGAAAAAAACAATTGTGTGCTCAAAAGAATAAAAATTAAAATAAAAAACCACTCCACAAATTAATATTGCTTATTAAAAGTAACAAAGAATATGGCGTTAAACTCTTTCATAAAAAAAATATTTCAATAATAAATTAATTGAGAAAAATAATAATGAACGAATGTACAATATTTACATTAAATATTTATATAGCAAATTGCATTTTTTTTTAACATTAGGGGTACACTAATATATGTTAAAAATGTGAAAAGTAATTTTACGTGTCCAAACAAAATGAGTACAAAATTGGTGGGCAATATTCTTTATATTCAATGTAAAAAAAATCCACGCGTTCCCCTAATGGACATGATATTGCTGTCTCTCTAACACAAGCGTCCAACACCGTCTGTGTGAGAGAGACAAAAGGTTAAAACGTCATTAAAAACTTACGTAAATACAAGCTTATCTATTCATAATGGAGACATTTATTATAATTAAATACACTTATTGATAGGTACATTGATAATAATCCTCGCTAATTATGTAACAAAACGTGTAATTTTAGAAAAAAATAATCTACATTTATAAATTATCAAAGCTATATTGCAGTAAAGAGTATAAAGTAAGTCAGTACACAAACAAAGCTGCCAGTCTGTTCCCATTTCGTCCCATATCACGTTCCCATTTCGTCCTATATCACGTTCCTATTACACTAGCAATTAATACTTCTGGCAGACAAGAACAAAAATAAATGCTGATCTTCATTATCATAATCGTTCGCGAATTGTTTTTTAAAATCAACACTTAGCACAAAAAACTATAGACCTGCCATGCTGCAAGAAAACAAATACATTTTTTTTTATATTGCCCCTCTCGCGTTAAGCAGACTTGGCAAATTCCACGTTTGGCAATCAAACATTAATAAAAGAAAGAAAAAACAAGGTCTTTCCATCGAGGGTTCGCCCACCACCGGGCCCTACACCCTCCGCTGACCCTCGGATCTGCCGACTCATGGTCACGAACACAAGACACCATAGTCGCAACGGGAAGCCAGATCCAAGCACCTAGCATGCAACCACAAATACATAGCTGCTAATCCGAAAAATTAAATAAAATTTAGAAATAATTAATAAATAATAACAGTCTTGTTACACTACCGTCTATCTGTAATATAGTGTAATGTAGATTGCCTGCCAGATATATTAGCCAAAATGATATTATTAAACATTATTATTATATGTGACGCCATGGAATCAAACTAAAGCTGCCAATTCCTAATCAAAAACTGAAGCTTGTACACACATAATAATTAATATTTTTACAAAATCGAAACGCATCAGTCTAGTATAATTTAAATACTTACTTGACTATTATAGTAGGCCATTCGCTATACAAGGGCTACATTGACGCGGTGATATATAAATAATAAAAAAAACCAATGTGTGCCGAAGTCTGTTGAGGTTTCTTCTGAACACATATGTATTAAATTTTAAAGGTGTAATATGTATTTAATTCACAAATGCTTCTGGGTGTAGGCCTATGCCAAACTTTACTCTCGACATTATAATCTTTCAACTATAGGAAGTCATCAGAACATTATGTAATTTTTTTGTCAAACTACCGTCAAAATCATAAAAGAGAAGAACTGAGTGATGTACACTTAACAAATATCGAGGTAACTTTCTAGAGGTTCAAACGCGCATCATTAGGAAACCATATATATATATCACTATAATTTTGGGTTTTATAGAAAATTCTTTTATAATACTTTAAAGGCATCCTTTTCATTAATTTCTCGTATCTACCTCAAAAGCATTCTTTGAATAAGATACATGTATGTATATAAATTTGTGTTCAGAAAATGCCTAAACTTTCATATCAATCTCAAAGTATACTATTGGACTGAGCTGTCTACAAACAAAACAAAAAAAAACCTACGTAGGTACATTATTGTGCATTACAATACAACTATCTTCATATAAAACCACGTGTTAAAGTACTCAATGATAATGCTGTATACAGCACAATATAAAACGTAATTATCGTTGTATCTAACACATATCTATCTATCTAGCGTGTCGACCTAGCATATAGTACATTATTGTGGTCGATTCCGAACATCACACCTAAACATAAACTAAAAATTAGTTATGTCTGTCCCTCTCCATTCGTAATGTAAATTGGTGAGACAGAAAGGGGCGGATAGAATAAATATTAAGTTTATATTTGACTGTGACAATGGGATTCGACCACACTGTGATGTTATTCTAAGGGCATGTAAAAACTCAATTAGAACACAATTTTACTTTCATTTATAAACAGTTTCGGACTGAGCTGTGCAGAAGGTATTACAATCATCGGTATACAAGGTGTAAAAAGACAACAATGTTTTTTCAATACTTCGTATTCTTTGTAAGGTTACGATCATTTTCTTCTATGGAACCAACCCTGGGAAACGACAAAAAATTATGAAAAAATACTGTCATTTTATTGCAAGCAATGTATTCGTTTGATGCGCAAAGTACAAATATACCTACAAAACTAACATTATAACATTTTGACATGGTATCTTTGAAAAAAATGTTTGTTAACCTATTTCAGATGGATTTATGT
Source organism: Carposina sasakii (assembly GCA_014607495.2). Taxonomy (NCBI): domain Eukaryota; kingdom Metazoa; phylum Arthropoda; class Insecta; order Lepidoptera; family Carposinidae; genus Carposina; species Carposina sasakii. The sequence continues at coordinate 6,100,699 of CP053173.1, forward strand.
AAAAAAAAATGATAATATTAATGTAACTTTGGACCTCAATATCTTGGAAACCCGTGGTTTCCCAGGGGTACTTCCATAGAAAAAAATTATCGTGATGTTACAAAGAATACGAGGTATTAAAAGAACAAAGTTGTCTTTTTACACCCAGTATAAAGATTTGTTAAGCAAAGTTAAACAAAACTCTTGCAAAATAAGTTTTTAGTAAAATACTTAATATATTGTATTTTTATCACGATTAGCCGCTACTGGAATATATCTCGAGATCAATGCAAATAGAAAATTGTAAAAATATAACCATACAAAAATATACAAAGGGCAAGACAAAATGAATCCGGCATTTTAAATTCAAATAAAACGTAAACATACATGATAAATAGCTGTGATGTTTGAGGCAATATAGGAGTACAAATAGTGTGGTAAAAAAATGTAATACATTCAATAAATAGTTTCACGACAACATTCAGAAAAATCAGATTATAAATACTTTAATTCTATACAGTTTACAGAGGGCGCTACTTATGCAGTTAAATTTACATTTCCACGGCAAAATCGAGGCGACTTGTTTTGGTACCGCCTCTAGCCGCGCGCAACTTCAACAAAACACCTACTAACCTATGCAGCCTTTCTTAGCAACGTTCAACCGTATAAAATAAACATCGAGACACGCCCCATTTTCACGAACAAGTTAATTATACACACAAGCTCATACGGTAGGCTGATTACGTAACTTGTAACGCCAGAGCAATGCGATCGCGAAAATTGCACCACGCACTTACACACTCACAATTTCGCGATCGCATTGCTTTGGTTTTGCAAGTTATGTAATTTCCCTGCCGATTCACTAAATACACATATCCTTATAAGGGCTAGCGCACATAAGTTTTTAATTTAAACCGACTTCAAGGACGTTCTTAATGTATGGATTTGAGGTCATTTTATTCTACCTATCCAACAACGAAATATGGCATTTCGTGTGTATTTTAAATACTTAATTAAACTGGTGAGGTAGTTTTTGACGAAAGTCTTTCAAATTATCTCATTTCAAGATTTAAAGCTGTATTTAAGCTAATAATAAATAAATAAATAAACACACTGATTCTAAATTACCTAGGGCAGATTTTTCAATAGATAGCTAACTGATAAATATTTTTTTCAAATCAAATGTGTTTATTTGTGGATCATAGATCATGGATGGATTGTGGATTTAATTCTGTCTTTCTCTAATACTTGAGACAGGACCATCTTTTATCCTTCAAACAGACCTATCAGATCTTTAAAAAAATCAGCCCTCATGAAACTTAATTTAAACGTCGAATTTATGCTAGCCCTTACATTTGCTTACACACACAATCTATTACTTACTATTACGTAATAATTAACGGGTTACTTCATTATTTTAATATATCGAACGGAATGTGCACATTGCGTGGTGTTGCCATTAAATCGATTATACAAATATAATAATTGTTTAATACAACATTAATCTTAAACGCTTAGCTACAAATTTTGTGCACGTTTAAACTCCAATCTTAAATTACTATTACAAAATGCGATATAATTTTAAACACCTATCCATTTAAAATACTGATGTCTTATTACACGAAAAAATAAATAAACGGCTCGGTGCAACCTTGTTATTTTAATACAAAATGGCGGACACGCGCCATGTAACATATTACGGTGTCACGAAGCGCACTTGATATGAAAAAACCAATGTAAAAATAAACTGATTCTCCTTACACGATAACCAAACCTTACAATGTACTCGTATAGTACACCTAGATTACACTAGAATCAAGAATTATATCCTTGATAGCATTACAATCGTGTACTTAGATACCATTACGGGAAATATTCTTACTATCAAGAATATCATCCAGCCTTAGATCAACAAATATATAGCCAATAGTTGCATAATCCAGTATGACACAGTTCTAGAATAGAATCACACTGCGGTTATACCAAAAACAAGGGTTCCATTTTACCATTTTGGAATCCTAATGTCGCGACTTTTTTCGAGTACACAACCAAATTTTGGCGGAGATTATAAATAGCCACACTTACTTTATAGTCACGAATTTACGATATAACACTCACTGGTGACCAGGCTTGTATCGTTCGGATAATTTCGACGGTGTCATGACGTCACACGTCGTCCATCACAAATGCTACGTGCATTGTGGGGTTCTGGAAGGGAATGTACACGTTACTGGGATGTTTAAAGTATTAGCCCGCGATTGTACAATAATTTATTCCATTAAATCTAGCCCTGTATGCATTCTAAATATTTGTTCCAGCTATAAAGTCCGAAACGCAATATGTACAAAGTTCATGCTTGGGCTGTAAGGGGTCATCCATAAATTACGTCACACGAATTTCATGATTTGTGAGACCCCCTCCCTAGTGTGACAACACATTTAGCTTTTTTTGCATATTTATATTTAGAGATTATTGAATGAAAATGTGACGTCACGAAATTTAGGACCCCTCCCACCCCCTTGTCACACAATGTCACAGTTTGACGACCCCCTCCCTCCCCCTTAACCTGTGACCTAATATATGGATGGCCCCTAATCTAGCTAAATAAATTACTTAGTAGAATTACCCTACCTTATCATCAAACTGTTATTGCAAGTCAGTATAGGAATCGAACTGACTGAATACATAACAGTGATAATTTAATACCATGAGTCCAATGAAATAAGCCTTAACGTTCATATACAACGTCCAATACGCAATTTTAAATTCTGTTTTTAGCAGTGCTTAAACTTCACACAACATGAAGAAGGAATTTAGGGGCGGTCGCTCACGCGATGAGCTAGCAACTTGTTACTTCTCATTCGAACTGCAGGATCTCCTTCTTGATGTGACAGTTCTGAGCGTATGTATATAAGGTGTGAGCGATAGCCAATCTAAAGCCTGCAATACATGTTGGCCCAGCCTAGCCGAGTGAACGCTAGAGGTGAGACATAAATATTGGAATAGGTATGTGGATTAGGTATTTCTCAATACTAGTCGGTACCTAATACAACGTATTAGGTATCGCATAAAATATCAAATCATTAAGAGAAATCAACCGTAAGGATTAGACAATAAGTTTCAATTTTATTATTTACAAAAATACTACAATATCATTAGAATACTATTGTATTAGGTACCTTCCTATTTAAAAATACCTAATCCACATACCTATCCCAATATTTATGCCTCACCTCTAGCGTTCACTCGGCTAGGCTGGGCCAACATGTATTGCAGGCTTAATATTGACATGCTGACTTCAGACCATGATTTTGAAGCGAAATTTGCATCTAGACTCCCATCAAAAATAATTGAAAAGCATAATATTGGCGCTCCTCTTTGGCAACCTCACCTCCATAGCTCACACCATAACCAGCGCGTCCTTATTCCGGAACAGGAAGGGGTGTTGATGGATCATGGTCTGCACAATATCTTCTAAATAGGGGCGTGTCATCTCGAACCGGCCCATGTCACTGAACTGTACCGGCAGTAGGGTCGGCCACCAGCATATTGCCAGGTTCTTGCTGTCCATTGAGTTCAGCTTTGAGTTGTCCGCCACTCTGAAATTATAAAACATTGGAATGCTACTTTTACGGCCTATATTTCCAACGGTCCGATGGCCTCTATGAAGCCTATCTCTGATGATTAAATTCAGATTAATTTATTGCATGTCACAGGTTAAATAGATGTTACATAAATATAGTAGGTACATGTAACGCCCTGTAAGGGCACGGCTAACAATAAGACCAAGTAGTGGCCACTTTTTTGATTTTGATGCTGCCTTCCTTAATGTAATATTAAGCATACCTATCTTCATACTTCACATTCTGTTTTTCTATCAGTTTTAATGCTTTATAGTCGCTAGTTAGGTCCCCCGGGATTTTCTATGCTTTGTTATGCATTTTATGGTCGCCTCTGTTGATCCTGGCTCACAGGAGTTGCAGAGGCGGGAATGAGTGGTGGGCCAATCCCGGTGCCTTCGTCTAAACTTGATCAAGATAGAGACAGGATCTTTATCCTTCAGATATAGGCTTTAGACTTCGTATATGTTTGAAAAATGTTTGTTACACGCGTGAACGTATGTACGTTTCTAAAGTATGAAAATGTTTCTACAAAAAAAATGCAATCTAATAACTCAACTTTGAACCTTAATATCTTGGAAACAAGACACTTCCCAGGTATGCTTCCATGGAGGAAAATGTTCGTGATGACGAGAAGAATGCCTAGTATTCGGAAATATTGACGTTTCTGCGTCCTGTATGTACGTACATACAGTCATGAGCAATATAAGATGAATAGTTACACAAATGTAAGTCAAGTTCAATGTCCAACAACAATGTATACACCTTATTACTTAAGACTGCACTACTGTACAGGCATTCGTATGTATGTATGAAATGTACTGTAGCTGGTTTTACCTGGCGAAGTGCGCTAGGACGTAGTCTAGCGTAGCGCGTGCTAACGGCGTGAGCGCTGTGTTGAGAAGCGATCGGAGCGCTAACAGTCGCCAGCTGCGATCCTTTAGCTCCACTCCACCGGCCATGCAGCCTCGCATCGCTGGAAGATTTCACACCATTAGGCCAATAGCACACGGCGTATTTTAAATTCGCAGACGACGCGCAGATAACGCCCATATACGCGTTTCATACGAGATTTGAACGTAACCTTGTAGCCTAAGCACAAGGGGCCTTCGTGAAACGCGCCTTTACTGCGCGTATACGCGCTGAAGTCGCTCGTAGCCTTTGCGTTTTAATCAGAGAGTCCTCCAGTTGTACAATGGCGTCGGTTGAGACAACACTGCTTACGCTGGCTGTATTTGTACTACCTTTGTACGCGCGTTTGTATCGCTTCAAACGCGCGTATACGCGCTTCATGCGCGCGCTTGTATCATCAATGCAAACGCAACAATCAGCGTCTACGGCGCCGAAGACGCGCGTTCGTAATACGCGCGTTTAAAATACGCCGTGTGCTACGGGCCTTAGTATGGTCGATTCTGACCGTCACACTTAAACCTAAACGTAAAATTAGTCCTACCTGTCCTTATACGGAGAGGGATAGACCTGACTAAGATTAGGTTTACGTTTAAGTGTGACGGTTCTAGTATCTCAACTAATATTATAAATGCGATAGTAAGTTTGTTACATCTTCACGCTATATTAACCCAACCTTTTTTATCCAAGTGTCAATAAATTCAAAAACAAACTTTAAAAAAAGAGAACTATCAGGTACAGGTAAAATAAGTTGTCTCAACTGCCGTGTCCGTTTATGTATGTATATAAATTTTGCATACATATAGTTGAGCGTACGGAGACTGAGGACAAAGCTACATTCCGTGGTCCACGCAGACGAAGTCGCGCGCAACAGCTAATAAATGCCAATACTACCGAACTGATTTTGATGAAACTTGGTAATCATATACTAGCTATCATCACGAGTTTCAAACAAATTTTCACACTAATAGTATTATTATTTATTTATTTTTCGTTTACTATCCCAAATATTATAAATGCGAAAGTTTCTTTGATTATTTGTTATCTGCTGCCGGTTAATTTACTCAATCTTCTTCAAGAAGGACATAGGCTACATTCTGTAAGTCATCGCAGACGAAGTCGCGGGCAACAACAAGTAAAGAATAATAATAAAGTTCTCTTACCAGCAATATCCTCAAGCTCGGCCATACTAGCTTCGTCTAAAAGCGGCGGAAATTTCTTAGAGAAGAAATCTTTAAGTGCCGTCGCAACCGCATTCACCGGGATGTCTAGACTATCCATGTCTATGTTCGGATCTAGAAACGACAATATTTACTATTATTATAAAATATTAATAAAGAAAATTGAAAAAATACTTCATCCGAGTGGGAATCGAACCCACGACCACTGCAAACCGTGCCAGCCGCTATAACCACTCAGCCACCGGGTCAATTACTCGGATGACGAATTTTACCATCTCTTTTCTAAATTACATATTATTTATACCATTATATAAATTGCAACTTGTCACTTTATATAAATATATGAATCGGAATCTCCTGTTCCTGTGTGTGTTTGTAATTTAACTCCTACTTACTAAACGGCTGAACGGATGAAATTTTTTGTGTGTTCAAGTGGGTTCGAGAATGGTTTTGATTCACAACTTGGTCAACTAGATAATGTTTTCATGACGGTCCAGATTGTTACAGCTTATTTCAGAAAGTTTATAGTTAAGACGTGGGACAGGACGTTTGTCGGGTCCGCTAGTATATGCTGAAAAATTAACAGCCAATAAATAAAAGTTTTACACATAAAAGTATTTGGCTAGTGTATAGCTATCGGGACGAAAAATAACGTTGCCGATATGTAATTTAGAAAAGAGATGGTAAAATTCGTCATCCGAGAAATTGAGCCGGTAGCTCAGTGGTAAGAGCACTAGCACGGAATGCAGAGGTCGTGGGTTCGATTCCCACTCGGGTGAAGAATTTTTTCCATTTCTTCTCATTAATTATTAAAAAAAATATATATCTCGTTACCTACCTTCATAAAACTTAGAGAACAATAAGTCGACATGCGCCCTGTTCCCCGGCACCCGGTACAGGCCCTCCGAGCCGAGTCCCTCCTTCTCTATGAACTCCACGCACTTCTCCACGAATAGCGGCACTCCGTGTGTACCCTGAAACGATAATCAACAGTTAACTTGTAAATTACGTACTTCTAAAATCGTCTCGTCTCGTCTTCAGCCTATTGCAGTCCACTGCTGGACGTAGGCCTCCCCCAGGGCACGCCATAAGGCTACTGCCACAGGGGGGTTTTGCCCATAGTCACCACGCTGGGCAGGCGGGTTGGTGACCGCAGTTTGATTTTCGGACTATGTTGTCAGTACGGGAGGCGCTGCTGCCCACCTCCCGGAAACTCTTAACCGTCTCGTACGATACCCACGGGCAGACATGGGGTGGTACGAATTCTACTCTGCCGGCACCACGCGGCATATATCTCATTTTATTGCATCAAAATTTTAAATTTTCGAAACTATCTATTGATCTTGAAAAGTAAACATTTTGTTTCAATTCATTTGGAGAATTTTGCTAAGAGGAGCTTTCTATATGGCGGCGCGGGCGGACGGCTTAGCCATCGCTCGTGCTAAATGGAGCTTACTGCGACGCGCCGGATCGCTAAGGGAGCGGTATTTACTAGCGGGGCGGACTGCACGCGCCGGGCGGTTTCGCCTCCTTGGGCTTGCGTCGCTCGTGTCGGTAAGAGGAGCGGTATTTACCAGCGGACCGCAGCTCAATGGAGCGGTATTTACCAGCGGACCGCACTGCGGCGCGGCGGGCGGTTTGGCCTCCTTGTGCTTGCGTCGCTCGTGCTTGCCGAAGGGGACCCGACGTCGCGGCTCGACGACCGCCGGCGTCGAGTTGTCCTGCGACGGATAGTCTGTGCCTGCGATCTGTGGAAGTTGTGCGATAACCTATATTGTTCACGGCAGCGATTGGAGATATCGTATGTATGCGAAAGCTTGTGAGAATGTATGTGTGAATTGTTTGATAACTTATATAATATTTATAGCAGCGACATAGCGGAAAAGATTTGCGGTATTCTATAGATACAATCCTACTAATATTATAAATGCGAAAGTTTGTGAGAATGGATGTATGTGTGTGCGTATGAATATAAGATAAACTTTCATGCAAAAACCACTGAACGAATTTTGAGGAAACTTATCAGGTATATAGCTTATACATCATAATAACACATAGACTATAAAGTTCACGCGGACGAAGCTAACAAATTATCACTAATCATTTAAATTTAGTGACACGTTTACAATGAATGAACGAATGAATGAATTTAATTCCCATATGTACAAAATAAGACCCTTTCGAAGTAAAAGTGTAAAGGGGACGTACCTTGTGAGGAGTTTCATGTAATGGCGGCGGCGGCAAAGGTCGCGGCCGGCGCGACGACTCGTTATCAGAACTGCCATCACTCGACTCGCTTGCTGTGAAGTTACAATTTTATCGTAGTGTCAACGCTAGACAAGTTTCTTATTCTACAGGATGATTTTTGGTCGTCAATGTTCCCGAAAACTACGGAATCTCCTCATCATCACGATCATTTTTCTCCATGGAAGCATATAGTCGCAAGTAGCAAGATTTTTTCACGAGAAATAATTAATATCTGTCTATGAAAAAAACTAGCATAAACACTGGATACCATAGATTTCCCCCGATCAAGTAATTAAATTGTTTTTTTTTTTATACATCGTTTCCCAGCATATTTTTTGGCATACACTTACTTTATTTGATCTATAGAGTACGTACCGTACGTACAACGGCAACGAAAAACACCCTGTATATTATATAGAAAAAAGAAAACATTTGGAATAAACATAAACAAGGATAATATGGTCGATTCTGACAGTCACACTTAAACGTAAACTTAACCTTAGTCAGGTTCCTTTCCATTGTTAACATAGATGGCTGAGAGAGAAAGGGACACGTAGGACTAATTTACTCCACTGAAAAAAACGATTAATTATCGAAAAAGGCAAAATTTTAAAGGCTCAACCTATCATCAATTTGCTGTGAAAAGAAAACAAAGACATAGGTACATACCTTTTTCCTCTTGTGTTCTCGCTCTATACCCAGTGGGCAGTTCGGGCGGTCCCACAAACATGCCCAGTTTGGGCACGCGCGGACTCTGTACCGCCACTAAATTGCCCAGAGATCTGTAATATAACACATTTATTTCAAAAAACGAGATTATCCGGCAGAAGACCAAAGTGACAGACATAGTCTCGAAATGTAGCAGACTGAAGTGGCAGTGGGCCGGCCACATCTGTCGTAGAACCGATGGACGGTGGAGTAAACGGGGTCTCGAATGGAGACCGCGCCTCGGCAAGCGTAGCGTTGGGCGTCCTCCGGACAGATGAACCGATGACTTAAAGAGGACGGCTGGTAGTGACTGGATGGCAAAAACGGGAGATCGAGCCATGTGGCGTACACTGAGGGAGGCCTACGTCCAGCAGTGGACTGCAATAGGCTGACGATGACGATTTCATAAAACAGTTTTTTTTTAAGTAGATAATACATGTAAGAGACATAAATTTGTCGTTTTCTGGTGCAGTTTAGTTGAGTAAATTTTTTTTGTGGTTATGATGATAATTGTAGATATGAACAATAGAATGATGAAATGTTGAGCGTTTACTGAGAATTGGGGCCTTGGCAGTTTATACCTAAGCAAGTGCTAAGCTGCATCTAGTCTTTTGCTGTCTAACAGCTAATTGATTGCAATAACCGATCTTGAGAGATATTAATCAGATTAAATATTTAATTTCTATGATACAAAATTTGAAATTTGGACTCAAAAATCCAAGATTCTTTTTGATCTCGTAATTGACCGTAATTTAAGTGTACACATATCGAGGGCCGTGAGAGGCGGGGCTTTCCGTGTAGAGTACTTACCTCTTCTTATAGTGTCGCTGCGCGTGATGTCGTCTCCTCGCGTTCAGCCGCGCTGCACCGCCTCCCGCAGAACTAGATCCCGAACTGTCCGTTTCCGAGAACGCTGCACAAACGGACCACAAAAATCATTACCTCACTTATTTCAAGAAAATCCCGTTTCCAAAAAAATGTTCACCCTCAAGACTAAGACCAATGTAATGATATCGAGCTTTCAAGCTCAAATACGACGAGCTGTTTATGTAGGCTCTAGGGCACTCGAAAAACATGAAAAACATAACCATCTGACAGGCGCCGTCAAGTAAAAAGTTTGTTATCTTGTATTACATAAATAATAAAGTCATATAAAATCCTGTGCGTAATGCGCTTCACTTCACCAGAATACATTAGCTGCATGTCGTAAGAGTCGATTAAGAAACTCGGCCTCTCGGGAAAATAGGTAGCATTTGTGATCATTTACCGATGTGTTGAACGTGACGATGGGATCTTATGGATCGTAAGGAAGGACTACCCGCGTTACAGTTTTAGCATACAGTCACTTCTTTCTAGAAAATTATGTGGTGACAATTATATAGCCGTAGCATATACGAGTAAAATAAACCGTCGTTTGCGTCAGTCTAAACTACTACAATATACTCACAAGGCTGATGCACCGGGGTTTTCTCGTGCCGTCGGTGTCTCCGTAGCCTCATCATCGAAGGCGCTTCCATGTACTCGTTTGACTCCTTTATCTGTTAAATCATACATTTGTTATTTCATTTATCCTCCAATAAGGATCTCAGGCGTCTTATTTATGGTAATATACTGTACTACCGACTTATCACTGACTAAATGTATGGCTGATGTTTTATACATGTTTTAAGTATGTAAATTTATGCTTTTGACAGGTAATAAGGTCGATTCCGGCAGTCACAACTTAAATCTAAACGTATTTAAACCTTAGATGAATTATAACTAGATATAGCTCATATAGACATAGCTAGATATAGGTCAGCTCTCAATATACGGAACGTCCGTGATATGCTCAAAACTGTCGAGCGCAGATCACAAGATTTAGTTCATCTATGACAATGGTATAGACAAGACGTGCTAAATTGCAAAAAAAAGTCCTGAAAAGTGAATGTTTCTGATGGAATATCATACTTTAAGTGAATAATCTTCAAAAGGTTTCATTTCATGTTAATAATCAGCGGAAAATATCACATTTTCAATCAAAAATACTTAAAAATAATAATTTATTATGATTTTTTTATTACGATGATCGATGTAAACATTGGCCTAAAATGATATATTGGTCCAACGTCAATATAAGACCTCACGTGTGTTGGTGGTGGTAGACCAACTTAATCCAACTCTGCAAATAGTGGTCACACGTCAATGTGTTACTATTTTATTATAAAAAAAAAACATTTAATGTTAATAAATAAAAACATTTGAAAACTAGCATATTACTCATACTAAAATAATTATTGTAATGTTGAAGTTTATTTTTCAAATTAAGACCAAATAGGTACCATTTTTAGTCATCAGACTTCATGTACTTTATACATAGAAGATCTCTCTGGTCAAAGTTCAAAAATCATAGCATCATATCATAAAAATAACATGATAATAATGTAAAATTTAAGCTAAATTGATCACCGGGATATGGTCCAGGATTCCAAAATTTGCATTAATGGGAATTTAAATAAAAGCGTGTACGAAATTTTACAACTGAAAGTCTTCCTATGTTAATTTTTATCAAAGCACCAATGCTGTATTGTTGAACACGCCAATGGTGATTTGTTTGACCAAATGTTCGACAAACATGTGTCTCTGGCTAGAACATCAAATTAGTGTAAGCTGAATAAGTGACAGGACACTGCTGTAAGCTGCATAGGGTGGTAATTTGTTTCAAGCAAATTCATGTCTTATGGTAATTGTATAAGGTTTAATTAAAAAATTTTGGTTATAACAGTTATTACTTTTTATGTATAGATTCCGTGGTGCAAATTTTTTGATAAATTTTGTATGTGACCCCACGTCTATCTATAATCACGTCACTGATTTAAACCTAAAAAATTAGGTTAATGTATTCATAAGCTATTCTGGCAGTCACTTTTCTGACAGTTGGCGACTAAATTTAATTTAAATTACGTTAATTTGACGTTTCGACTTTTTTTTTTATTCACTCTAGGTTTATGCGTAAAAACCTATTCTGGTGATCTGGTTTAGGAGGCATCTAGAAGTTGGCGTTTAATTTATAATAAAAAAAATAAAGGTATCTTTTTGGAGTCGTCAGCAGTTCAGTGAATATGATATATTAAAACGTAAGGTTATTATAATAACCGTTGTTAGAGAAGCAACAGAATGGTAAAAAAGACGACAACATTATCCACTCCTACAAGAACTCCTTCTGTGCCGGTTTTATTTTGTTTATTTTGATGTTTTAGGAACATTAGACCCGTTTCCAATGTTTTCTACGAAGTTTCCGTTCATTACTATCCCTCACAATCAGATTTTTTTTACTAAAGACATGAACATGGACGCATGGCCCATAGATTTATTTGCCTTTTTTTTCGGGACCGAAAAAAGTGTACTTTTTTCTTTTCTCATTCATTTTATGCTCTTTCGTTCACTCTTTTCCATTATGACGGCATATATACTGGCAACACAGATTACTCTATTTACGAGTGTAGGCTTTTTAGATTTAGGATAAAGAGTGCGGTCAGAATAGCTTTAGCGACTAAGATTAAAAATTCAAACAACAATTTTATTATTTTAAGCAAAAATAATAGGTTTTCTCGTTATTTAACACGTTGACGGACAGTTGCATCTATAGCCGTCAAGTTCAAGTTCACTATGTGACATGACGGCAATAGCCGTCCAATACGAAACGGTCGTTTTTAGACACTGCGGCTGTATTGAATTAATCAAAATTAAGTGTATTTAAGCAGAAAGAGTAAAACCATACTTCTAATATTCTAAAAATTACAAAAACATATAGTGTCAATTTTCGAATTTCACTTGTTTCTACTGTCCGTCAACGTGTTAAATGATGTCAAGATGTTCCTTTTTTAAAGTAATGTCTTAGACGTGGTTTTTCTCCAATTTGATCAAAATACATGAATTTACGCGTACAATAAATTTAAATTTACTAAATTTAAACTCATCTTAAATTTAGATATTTTTACGCTAAGTTTAGGTTTAAGTGTGTGACTGCTAGAATCGACCCTAATGTTCTTTGGACATTAAATTAAATTAAAACTATAATACTGTTCCCATCGGCACTTTAATTTTCACGCCAAATCGACTACAAAATATTTAATACCATTATATTATCTTAATATGTATAGAGGATCATCAAAGGGCTGGTTTTCTTCGAAGTAAAAAAAAATTGAGTAAAAGCTTCTTTGTAAAGATCAAGCAGAGTAAAAGACACAGAATTTCGTATGAACAATAATACAACAGCAGAAGTGGGGCCAAACGTTGAGTGAGTGATTGAATGAATTAGTTATTTGAATGAACTGGTTTGAATGAGTGACTGATAAATGTTTATGTTTTAATGTGTATGACGAATATCATGATGAAACGAAAGTGAAAACCGATTATCAGGTACATCGTAGCAAATGGAGGTACATGATCTCTGCCAACCACTTCGAGGAAGAAACATACTTTATGTAAGCACATAAGGTATGTTATATTTATATCTATAGATACTAATATTATAAATGTGAAAGTGTGTGTATATGTTTGTCCGTCTTTCGCCGTTTCACGGCAAAACTACTGAACCGATTTGAATGAAAATTGGTACACAAATAGTCTAGAGCCCGAGTAAGGACATAGGCTACTTTTTATTACCGTAGGTGGCACCACCGCGCGATAATCTAATACCGCGCGGACGAAGTCGCGGGCAACAGCTCGTATATTTATAAAAACTTATGCTAAGCCTAGGATCTTCCTCTTGCTCCTTCAGTTTTGACTGCCCCGGTGCGCCGTGCTATGTATGTGTCACCTGTGCATACTGCGCGTCCAGCTCTGTCTCCGAGCTGACGCCGGAGGGGTGCGGGTGCCCCGGGGCGCCGTGCCCGCAGCCGCGTGTCTATCTATGTATGTATGTATGTGTCACCTGTGCATACTGCGCGTCCAGCTCTATCTCCAAAATGACACCCGAGGGGTGCGCGTGCCCCGGGGCGCCGTGCCCGCAGCCGCGTGTCTATCTATGTATGTATGTATGTGTCACCTGTGCATACTGCGCGTCCAGCTCTATCTCCAAAATGACACCCGAGGGGTGCGCGTGCCCCGGGGCGCCGTGCCCGCAGCCGCGTGTCTATCTATGTATGTATGTATGTGTCACCTGTGCATACTGCGCGTCCAGCTCTATCTCCAAAATGACACCCGAGGGGTGCGCGTGCCCCGGGGCGCCGTGCCCGCAGCCGCGTGTCTATCTATGTATGTATGTATGTGTCACCTGTGCATACTGCGCGTCCAGCTCTATCTCCAAAATGACACCCGAGGGGTGCGCGTGCCCCGGGGCGCCGTGCCCGCAGCCGCGTGTCTATCTATGTATGTATGTATGTGTCACCTGTGCATACTGCGCGTCCAGCTCTGTCTCCGAGCTGACGCCGGAGGGGTGCGCGTGCCCCGGGGCGCCGTGTCCGCAGCCGCGTGTCTATGTATGTATGTATGTGTCACCTGTGCATACTGCGCGTCCAGCTCTGTCTCCGAATGACACCCGAGAGGTGCGCGTGCCCCGGGGCGCCGTGCCCGCAGCCGCGTGTCTATCTATGTATGTATGTATGTGTCACCTGTGCATACTGCGCGTCCAGCTTTGTCTCCGAACTGACGCCGAAGGGGTGCGCGTGCCCCGGGGCGCCGTGCCCGCAGCCGCGTGTCTATGTATGTATGTATGTGTCACCTGTGCATACTGCGCGTCCAGCTCTGTCTCCGAACTGACGCCGGAGGGGTGCGCGTGCCCCGGGGCGCCGTGCCCGCAGCCGCGTGTCTATGTATGTATGTATGTATGTGTCACCTGTGCATACTGCGCGTCCAGCTCTGTCTCCGAACTGACGCCGAAGGGGTGCGCGTGCCCCGGGGCGCCGTGCCCGCAGCCGCGTGTCTATGTATGTATGTATGTATGTGTCACCTGTGCATACTGCGCGTCCAGCTCTGTCTCCGAACTGACGCCGGAGGGGTGCGCGTGCCCCGGGGTGCCGTGTCCGCAGCCGCGTGTCTATGTATGTATGTATGTGTCACCTGTGCATACTGCGCGTCCAGCTCTGTCTCCGAACTGACGCCGGAGGGGTGCGCGTGCCCCGGGGCGCCGTGCCCGCAGCCGGAGCGCGACTGTGCGAGGAAACGTCTCGTTAACACCATAGAGTACTACAAACTTTGTAAATACCCGATACAATCAGAACCGAAATCAGATTTAACAATTGTATTAGAATAATCTGACTGTCCTTCCGTACCGACATTTCAATACACGCTACAATGAAGTTCATCATTATGTAGTCAAATTGTAATGTGCGGAATGAGTATTGCAATGTAAATATGGCTGTCAGCGATTTTCATCTGGCAATTACACACATAAAGTACAAGACTGAGAGTGCCAATTATTTTCAGTATGCTTGTAGTAATACTGTAAGACACAAAACCTATAATGAACAAAACCCACCAAACCACAGTAATAAAGACCACGCCCTCAAAGGTAGAATTGTTAGCCACGTGGTATAAATGTTGCCTAGATGATATAAGCTTTGTTAAGAGTGTGAGAAGTTATTAGCCACGCCCACAATGATATAAATGTTGACAATACCCATAAGCTTCGTTAGAGTATGACAGTAGATATTACGAGTACCTTTCTCTCTGTTGCTTCGTTAGAGTGTGACAGTAGACCTTACCTTTCTTTCTCTGTTGTGCTGAGGCGGGCCGATAGTGATATGCGACAGCGCATCGCTGACCATCGTGTAGTTGTTCATATCCAGTTTGCCCGGTTGCTGCAACAACCCGGGAAACTACACTCATTACTACGAATGCTCACTCGTGTAAGGAAAATTATTTTAGATCGTAAATCTAATATATGAAATTCTCGTGGCGTATCGTGATAACAAACATGTTAACAAACTCCTCCGAAACGGCTTGACCGATTTTTATGAAATTTTATACATGTATATTCGGTAGGTCGTAAACTATTTTTTATACCCCTTCCGCGCAATAAGCGACATCCACGCGAGCAGAGCCGCGGGCAACAGCTATTAAAGTATACAATTGAGCCCTTATGTTGTTGATATCCCACCCATCCGCACCAAACGTTATGCTCGTTTGTAATGCGAACGGCTAAGGAGTGGAATGCACTTCCTGCCGATGTATTTCCCGAGCACTACAATATTGGTCTCTTCAAAGCTAGAGTGAATAGGCACTTTCTAGGCAAACATGTACCACCCTAGGCCGCATCTTGCTTAACATCAGGCACGATGGCGGAGAGCATAAACGTATAATAACAACGGACGAAATGCTGTCACTACTGTACAGATTACACATCAGCTTCTCACAATACACTGCTGGATGTAGGCCTCCCCCTTTACACCACCCCACATGTACTACGATACGCCAAAATTTTAATATGTAACATTCTTTAGCAAATACCTTCAAAGTCTGCGAATGCCGCGGTCGTTGCGGCGGCGGCGCGGGCCTAGCTCGTCCCGTCGTAAACGCGCGGTGCCCGTAACTAGCCGGCTGCCACAGTCCGCCCCCATCTAGACACATTACAGCTATTAAATATATGTACCTACATCGGCCGAAAATGTCACTTAACTACAACCGAGGAGTCATGCTGGAAATATGTCGTAAAACAATACTAAATCTTTAGCATTGTGTTTCAAAAGAAATAAACTCGCGCCGATCCCAAAATTAATAGTGTTAAATTTTTTTTTATTAAATAGGCTTACGCTTGACCACAGGCCTTTAAGGCCCAGTCTGGCTGACGGGGGTGGTCAATGCCGCCCCAGTCTAAACACAGAGTATTTTTAGGTTGAAATCAAACAATCGTCGATCTATTGGAGTCAGAGAGGAGGGGGTCTGTTTAAATACATGAAAACACGCCTCTTTCCCGGAGGAGTAGGCAGAAGATTTCGCTGACTAAATCGGAGGTCAGGTTCCCGAGTCGATAGACGATTGATCGATTGCCGAACGATGCTAATAATCAAATCAAAGCACATATTAAAACTTACAGGTAAGGATAATTAAATTACTAACGGTTTGCAAATTAAATTATTGTAAAACAGTTCCACTGCCAAAAATGCAATCACTACAAATAAAAGTTCTACTTCAAACAATAAAAAACAAATAAAAAAGATGTGCTCATCAATATAAAAGGCATTTGACAGTGTACATGCAAACAACCTTTTAAATAAAATAAATCTACCTACAATAAACAATAAAAACTTTACTACACATAGTTTGTTATATGTATAATACGCACGTCGATGCGGTTTCTATCAAGCTTTTGATCAACCATTAATAAGAGATTCTAATTATAGATTAATATTGAGTGTTAAGTGAGTCTGCCTCCTCTATACTGGTTGGTTGATTCTCTATGGTTTTCCTAGCCATCCAATCACCATGGGTGGGTTTTGACATTCGAGCATACTTAGAGATACCAGCTATAAAAATTTGCCATATTTTGGCCTTGCAAAGTAGCATCGTTGAGCAAAATTTATTTATGGTTTAAATAAATCTCCTTTGGGGAAAATGGGCGTGCCTATACATATGTGTGTGTATTGAAAATATGTGTGAATTATTGCTTGGATTGGTAGATCAAAATCTTGACAAGAAATGACATTATTTTAACCCAAACAAAAACCAATCTACAAAGTTCCATGCAAACTTAAAAATGCATGTAAACAGTCACATGTCGTGTCTAACTACGAACAAAAATGTGCCCCAGTAAGCGAGGCATAGGGTCGTATTCATGCAATCACCTGACTCGTGTGTGCTGAGAGAGTCCTCCGAACAGTTGAGATCCGCTGTGTTGTAATAGTTATGTTGTTTATTATTACGTTACATTCGATTTAAACAAAATAACAGTGAAAATAGTCTTTATAGGTTAAATAGACTGATTTTATCGTAGAGTGATTACAATGTTGTTATTGTATTTTTTTTATCTCAAAAGACATAGTCGACAATTAAAATATTGCACATCATGTCTTTAAAAAGAAACATGTATTTCCAATGTCAACTATTTGGAATTTAGCCTAAATTTTCGTAACATCGTTACAATTTTGTTATAGCTAAACAATTCATGAGGTTTTATTTTATTTACTATAATATGAAATATGCTATACTCACGTGACAGGTCGTGCATTCTGTGATCGGGTGGGGCAGGCTCCGGGGGTGTACTTGGTGGGGGATATACACTGAACCCTACGGACATATTATATGTTATATCATACATACATACATATACACACGACTGTGTTCCCGAGAACGGAGAAGCCAGAACTGCAGGGTCTATTTATTGCAGTTTCATGATTACCAAAACTATTTTTTTAAAATTAATATATAATTTTACTAGCCACGACGTCAGAACTTAAGACCTTCGTCCGTGTAAACTTCAGAATAATTCCCGTTTTCGTGGGGATTTCTGAAAATCCCTTCTTAGTGAACCTATATGTCACAAAAGATAGCCATGCTGCAAATATGACGTTTCTAGCTTCAGTAGTTTTGCCTCGGTGTTGATTAATCGGTCAGAACATGTTACTTTATACAGGATGTTTTTCGTTGCCACCAAGTTTATGCCAAAAAAATACAGGGAAACGATGTAAATTTTTTGAAAATATTTTTGATTACTTGGTCGGGCGAAATTTTATAGTGCCCAGTGTTTATGCTAGTTTTATCATAGGCAGATATTAATTATTTGTCGTGAAAAAATCTTGCTACGCGCGTCTATGTGCATTTATGCAGAAAAACGCAGTCTATTTACTCAACTCTGGACCCTAATATCTTGGGAACCAGACACTTCCCAGGTATACTTCCATGGAGAAAAATGATCGTGATGATGAGGGTATTCCGTAATTTTCGGGAACGTTGACGACCAAAAATCATCCTGTATAATAGATTGTAAAATCATATACTTAAGTTAATATATTATCGAAATATAAGTAGCAATAGGACACGGCATTAAAATTTACATAAAATGTTTACCTTTCAGAAAGCCTCTATTCTTGGAGTTGTTTATCGTGTCGCTATACTCAGAGTCTGCGTCCGCTCTAGAGTCGGGTCCAATCAGTAGGTCCAGGGAGCTTGTCAACTTGTGATCCATTCTAGAAAACAAAACACAAATTCACAATATAACTAGTTTTATATTTAAGTTTAATTGATGCAAAGGGACTAGTTGCTGTTTAGTCCTTTTATATATTCGATTCGCTGTGAGAAACGTCGATATCGCGTTCTAGGATTGTAGTTACAACTAGTGGACGCCCGCGACTCCGTCCACGAGGACTACAGAAAAAACAAAATGTCGAAATTATCCGGGATAAAAACATTTTCCCGGGATAAAAAGTACCCTATATGTTAAGTGGGACCTGCGCACAGACAAACAGACAGACCGACAAACAGTCAAACCGACAAACAGACAAAAATTCCAAAAATCATCGTTTTGGGTTCTATTGCGTTGATGAAGGTCTCTTATAATATTTTTTCTCATATATCTTCCATGTACAGACAGCGATCCGTTACATTTTTATTATATGTATAGATAGATGGCGAGAATGCTAATAGTTAAGGTATTTATTGTCTTTCCGTAACTAAGACACTTGAAAAGGAAAGAAAGAAAACATATAGAACATACAAGAGTAGCGTTCGGCAGTGTAGGTAGGTAGGTAGTGTTTCTACAGAACGCCTCTTTAACCTTGTTAATGGTTAGGATACCAGAAAAACACCTCTTTATCTCCGTCAGGGGTACTCACTTATGGTAAAGATGATAGGAATGGTCTCTAGAAAGCGGCAGCGGTGTAGGTATCTACAGAATGCCTTTCCAACCCTGTTAATGGTTAAGGGTACCAGCAAAAACCCTTACACATTCGCTGCCGGCAGATTTTCTAAGGGTGCCGACATCACGTCAACGCCTAATGCGAGGACGCAAATAAGCCTCAGCGGCACCCCTAGAAAGTCTAAAAGACGCAAATACGTAGTCGCCAGGACTGAATGTGGTAACCCAATTAGGCATACTCACTTATGGTTAAGTTGGTAGGAATGGTCTCGAGGCGGCGGGGGCGGGCGGGAGGCGGCCACATCGGGCAGGTTGGGAGGCGCGGGTTGCTCCATACGGAACGCGCGTTCGATCTCCCCTTTACGCTCCCACACCTCTTTGAAGAAGGGCGTGTAGAACGCCGCTGGAATACGCATAGACATTTTATAAAACTACCCGCACATTTATTTAATCTTAGCAGAGATCTCAAATATCCATTCAGTGTGTGTACACACATTCACATGCATACTGCCTGTTCTCGATATGGGGTGGCCAGAACAGCAGAATCATAAAGGAGATGCCACAGCCACGATTAACATAGTGAGGACAGATGTAAACGACCAGTGACAAGTTGCTAACTTATCTACAGTAGAACCCGTTTAAGACGATCACGCTTAATACGATTTCTCGCATAATACGCCACTTTACGCCAGTCCCTGCAACTTGAGACATACGAGTATTTTCATACATTTCTTAACGCTTAATACGATTCGTCATCCCGTTTAATACGCTCGAGCCCGAGCTGAGAGCGCTCTAACGCAAGCCCCAGAAAGGCTCCCCGACCGCACGTTTGCCGTTCGTCATTTTTGACTTGACATGTTGCGTTGCGCGCGCGCTTTGATTCTTTTGTAATAGTACATAATTTGTTTGTTACAATATGAAGGCATTGTCACTTCAAGAAAATAATTAGATATTGAAAGTTTTCGATAAAATATCACAAACAACAAATCAAACTCAGTTAGCTGCTGAGCTTCACTTACCAGTTTCTACGTCACGTATCATTTTAAAGAATAGAGAAGAAATTAGAGAAAAATACAGATTGGGAGGTCATCGTCATCTCGTCAGCCTATTGCACTCCACTGCTGGACGTAGGCCTCCCCCAGAGGCGCGGTCTCCATTCGAGAACCCATTTACTCTATCGTAATTGGGAGGTGTGCAGATAAAAAAGCAAAAGGTAGGAAAGCTGATTTTAACGCTTCAAATGTCTGGATAGATCGTTTTAAAAATCGCAATGGCATTGTTGGCATTGATGAAAATGTAGCACCGTACGAAAAATTCAATCAATTGAAGATCTTATTGAGAATGTGGATAACACAAAACGAGGCCCTAAGTTATAATGATGAGCGTTTTTGGTAGGGTCCCTGAGAAATCGTATTAAGCGGGTTTTACTGTATGTGCTAAAATTCTCGTGTGGCGGTGTTTGTTACCGAACTCCTCCGAAACGGCTTGACCGACTTTTATAATATGCATAATTGGTGTGTCTGAGAATGGGCGTTTTTCCACTAGACGACATTTCGTCATCCAGTAAGGGGGTCGCGACCTGGCCGTGTCGTCTAATGGAAAAACGAGCCATGCATTAATCCAAACGTCCAATACACAA
This sequence comes from Carposina sasakii, assembly GCA_014607495.2. Lineage (NCBI taxonomy): Eukaryota > Metazoa > Arthropoda > Insecta > Lepidoptera > Carposinidae > Carposina > Carposina sasakii. The sequence goes on from CP053173.1 coordinate 6,121,756, forward strand.
GGTCATAAACAATAATTTATTTTAAATACAAATTAGACAGACTTACATTTGTTATCTGACGTAGTAGTATATGTAGTGAAATGTGCACCCAGTCGGTCTGCGGTCGCGTTTCCTTCAGTAATGAGAGCATGACCGACGTCCGTACCGAAGAACGCCGACGCGGCCGAATTGCCTCCGTCTAATACTGCCACCATTTGTATAGGTAGGTTCGGGATGTTCATTGAGAATGCGCTGCGGAGAAATTGCATTATTAGGTGGCGGGCAAGTCACATATACATTAAATAGCTTGGATAACATGTGGTAGGAACAAGGACATTAGGAACATTTGGTATACATACATTAAAAATCTTAATATTTAAATAGGTATACATACATTAAAAACTGATTAGGCATGATTTATGAAAAATAAATTTGCGAAAACTACATATAGAAAAATAAATTAATTTAGGATCTATATAACTATTTCTTTACTTTGATCTATATAACTATTTCTTTACATAAAAATTAAAACTAAATAAACAATGCAAAAAAGAGTCTTACATTTTGTAATTTAAAACTATATATTTACTATTTATCTACCGTAAGCAAGTTCTCAATTTTGGCTTCTATGTGTCGAAGGCAAATTGAAATGCACGTGGTAATACAAAACATTAGACATTTTGAATAGGATAGGTTTTGAAGAGAGATAATGTGGCTTCCATAGACTTTGACCGCTTTATTATTCAATTCATTTAATAACATACATTCCATATTTATAAAAGCTTTTGAGAATGGATATATATGATATGTGTGTCTTAACATGTTTACCCAATAATAAATTTAGTTGAATCTTGCCAGGTACTTACATAATATAGCATACACCAGAATAACACATAGGCTATAAAGTTCACGCGTACTTATGATTTAAAAAGCAAAAAAAAGCACTATAACTTACTTCAGTGTAGCCAAGCTAGCCTTTCTCTTCGCGGAGTATATCAGAATGAAGCCGTGAATCAGCTCCTCTCTAAACTGTGTTGCACCGTGATAGCTGGTTATTATTACCTGTACATAACAATACAATTATTTATTATTTGTATACAATTTTATTATTTGTAAACAGTATTAAGTCATGTAAAGTGTGGTTATTCAATAAACGGACGGCCCGTGTTGTAATAGAGAAATAAAATTGTGAATTGATGGCATAACAAATATCATGCATTTCAAAAAATCTTTTGATGTAAAATACATCACAGTGTGTAATAGATCTTATTTTATATGATAACTAGCTGTGAGGATGGCGACCGGACTAGTTTAAAAAAAAAACAAGGTTTTCTCACCACACTAAGTTTATTACCTCAAACACTAATTTTATAACAAGTTAGAGAATAAAACCACAGCTTTACTTTCACAATCTCCACGGTGGAGTGGACTACCAGAGCTCTTGGTTGATGCACCAGGCCGGCAGGAAGGGAAACCAGTCCGTAGCTGGGCAGATATTAATTATTTTTCAATTCGGCAAGAGATGACCCTAATATGGAAACCAGACACTAACTCGATGTTAGTCGGTAGGGAAAATATATAGTACTTTATTGCTGATCTGCATCTTATTATTTACTACAATGGAATTGGTGCAATTCAGCAATAAATATATATTTGTAGTATATAACAGTTCCACGACTTTATCCGCGGAAACTTTACAATTCCAGTTATTTTCCGTTGTCGTGGAAATCTCTGGAAATTCCTTCTAAGTGGACCTATAGGTATACATCACAAAAAGAAGCCACGGGTTATATATCACATTTCTAGCTTTAGTAGTTTCGCTGATAATCAAGTCCAATAAATATCCTATTCTTCCTGTCTAGTTAGCATGCTTATTTAAATGACCTATATATTATTGATTTTATTTTATTTGTTTATGTAGGTGCAAGACCGCTTCCGACCGGTCGGAATGGAGGTTGTTGAGGAAGGCCTATGTTCAGCAAAGGCTGAGAATGATGATGATGTAGGTACAACAATGCATGATAGTAATGCATTGACTTACCTCGACCTTTCGTTTCGAGTCTCCCAGAAAGGTCTCGATAACTATCGACCTGTCGCCAGTGAGGAAGCACGCTCGATGCGACAGCAGCGGGTTCAATACCCGCTCGGGCGAGAACGGGATCGTCGCAAAACATACACACCATGATTCTGTAATTAAAATACATATATACATACATATATAATCACGCCTTTATCCTTTACGGGGTAGGCAGAGCACCAAGGGCCGATAGAACATATAGATAAAATACATATATGTGTAAAGAAAATATAGTACTTGGTTTAATTTGAATTAATTTGATCTCCATGCTACAGAGAGAGAAAGAGAGATAAGATAACCCTCCTACCCAAGTCTTCGCGTATAAGTGTACATATTGTGAAGATTGCATGCTTAGTGAGTACTTTTAACATCAAGCTAACAAAATGAAAACTAAACCCTTATTGGATACCTCATGCGTCTGTCCGTCTGTCTATCACAGGCATTCAGGTGGAATTCGATAAGTTACTGTAATCCTGTGACTTATAATGTATAGTATTTGTGTCCGAACAGCAGCGGTGGGACTGAATAGGGTCACTGGTAAAAAGTGGTAATTTGAACACTTCTGCCTAACCTCTTTGGGAGATAATGGCCGTGACTATATGTATATGTTAATAATGTGTTATATACTAAACCCACCTAATATCCGAGTCGAAGCACACAATAAGGTCTCTATAGAGATGCGCGTACGACGCCTTCTCCCTATTGGCTCGGATGAGTTCCTGAATGGCGTCGCACGTGAACGCTTCCGTGCCTAGCTCGGTGACTGACGCTTCCATGTATGAACAGTGTAGGCTGAAACGTGCGAAAAATGTTTAATAATCTGTTTTTTTTTATTATTTTATAACAAAATTTATATGGGCTCAATTAATAAACATGTGATTCCCAAATTTTGTGGATAGGTTCTTTATAGTGGGCCATCTTTATAGCTCTTCGTATAACATACCCCTTTTGTTACAGTGGTATATTTTTAAATTGCAAACTTGTGCACTATATCTCCTGCGTACCTGGCCAATCTCCACAGAGATTGGTCGCCTTGACCGAAATACGGTCGGAGATCATCATCATCATCATCATATTTTTAATTTTTTTTTCGTCATTCACAATACTTTAACCGTTTTGTAATACCTATACAATATGCCTATGACATATTCATATACTATGTTAGCAATCAAACAAGCCCGTAAATGTATGTGTGCATTAAATTTTTTGAACTATAAATATGCTGTAGAAATAAAAACAGCTTAAAATAGTAGAAAGGTCAGCTGGAACTCACTTGTCAGCTAGATTCTGTCCTTCTTCCTGCAATCTCGCCATCTCTTTCTTATCCATACCTTCGTCTTGAACGAATATCGCTACTAAAGGAAGACCCTAGAATAAAATAAACGGGAAAATAGTACATTACACAATAGAATAAAATCATAGTAAGGTAGGGGGCGTGGCTTCACACTATACATAAAATATGCATATCATTCGGAAACGCTTTTAACGTGTGTATTATAATATAAATGTACATATTGGCTCGATTTGATATTGGTGAAATGATAGAGAAAGGTCAGCTCAAGACTACCTTAAACTAACGAGCATGCATGAAGAATATAATACATATAATATAATCACGTCTTTATCCCTTATGAGGTAGGCAGAGCACCAAGGGCCGACAGAACCACACGGTGTCACTTGTGACCACTGGCGGCTCGTCCTAAGGAGCGCTGGTGCGGTGCACTCCCACCCACGAAGATATTACATAGGCAATCTATATTTCTCTATATTTATAATTATCTTTCAATTCTACTATGTTTATACAATAGTGTCTACGCGTTCGTCTCAAGTAGTAATCTTATGTATCGAGTGGAGCCCTAGCGATCGCGCTCCAATGAAACGAAATTTGGTACGATTCCTAGTACTGTATTCAATAAGTGCGTAAGAGACATACCGACAAGGCCGGCGCGTGAAACAGAAGATTTCGTATGAAAAATTAGCCTTATCTGGAGCGCCGCTCATTTTAATTCGCGTATGCGGCTACTAGAGGTCGCTTAGTCCGAGTTAGAACGCGATATGGTTGTCTTTAATGTGTTTCATTAGATCATCTGAATTTTTGTAAGTGTACGGTTAAACTTGCACCATTCCCATTCGTTAAGGGAGTGAACACCCATCTAAAACTGTCAGCAGCCGCCTCTGCTTCTGACCAATTTTGAGGGTATAGTTGAGATGTACAAGTTCGGTTAGTAGTGACAGGTGGTCAGCGCATCGCCTACAAAACACCAATACCCTCTTGTCCCTCTACTGACTTGTACAGTATGCCGGGAAGAGAAGCAGCTGTAGTATTATACTTTTTTTTTCACTCCCTGCATAGAAGAGAATATAATTAAAGTAGATAAAGCAAAAGAGTGATCTCTGCCTACCCCTATGGGTTAGACCCGCCATTTTATGTATGTATTAGCTCTCAATTTCTGTGTAAATTGAATTGTGAAAATTTGTAGCATTCCCCAGTAAGATATCTCAATGACGATCCTAAATATTTACCTGAAATGGCAGCTTATCTTCTTGCTCTAAACTAGACAGTAAAGTTTTCTCTGCACAGTTTCTGATAAACTCGAACGATTCTTGATCTTGGTAGACGCAGAAATAACCTAGAAATAGTCATTATATTATTACCATTACTTCAATAATCATCATCTTCCTGTCCTTATCCCATTTATGGGGTCGGCGCAATATGGTTTCTTTCGAATTCACATTGTCAAAGTTTAAGCATTTGTTTTTACGGCCGGATGCCTGCCTGCCTGAAGCCATCTCTACTTGGGTATAGCTAAGTGTAAATTTTTAGAAAAAATTGTAAATGAAATAAAATTATTGGTCCGCTTGGAAGGCGCACGTCTTAGCCATTGGCCTATCATAGTATACTACATACGGCTGGCCGTGTGGTGCCGGCAGAATAGAATTCGTACCACCCCATGTTTGCCCGTGGGTATTGTACGAGGCGATTAAGGGTTTCCGGGAGGTGAGCAGCAGCGCCTCCCGTTTTGACGACATAGTCCAAAAATACAAACTGCGGTCACCAACCCGCCTGCCCAGCGTGGTCGTCGTCAGCCTATTGCAGTCCACTGCTGGACGTAGGCCTCCCCCAGTATACGCCACACGGCTCGATCTCCCGTTTTTGCCATCCAGTCACTGCCAGCCGTCCTCTTTAAGTCGATGTCCATCCAGCGTGGTGACTATGGGCAAATACCCCCCCATGGCAGTCTTGCGGCGTGCCCTGGGGGAGGCCTACGTCCAGCAGTAGACTGCAATACTACATAGCCAGTGCGCTCACCGTGCGCGCAGAACTGTTCCAGCGCGTCCCCCCCCGCGCCGTGCGCACACACCATCTGCCGCACGCGCCAGACGCACGCGGCGACACGCACCGTCAGCGACGCGCCCAGACCGGCCGACAGACGCTTGCTGAACTCCTCGGCCACTCCGTCCACCTGGGGAAGAAATGGACGCTAATTTAATGTAGATCAATGAACATACATAGCGGATGACTTTTTAGATCTCGGACATGCATATAATACAGGATGTTCCGCACATCGCGCATTCTCCTCGTTATCATGAACATTTTTCTCTAGCATACCTGGGAAGTTTCTAGTCACCGAGATATTAAGGTCCAACGTTGAATAAGTTTGAATTTTCTTACAGAAATGCACGTGAACGTGAACGAATATTTTTGTCGGAAAATAATAAAAATCTCCTATGAAAAACAAAGACACATCGACAGTATATTTATGTCCTGAAGTTATACTCACGTAAATAAATATTTTATAAAACCTGTAAACAATATTAAACTATGTCCCCTTCTATTTTTACTCACCCCAAGTATTACAACATTGATCTCATTCGCGTCCGCGGTTAGCGCCCACGGCGCAGCCGGCGGCCCGGCCAGGCATTGCGACTCGCCGGTTGACGTCAGCGAACTATCACAAACATGCAAATTATTAGCTATGGCTAATTGTTTACGGCTTGTTTAAGAAAAACAAATGGCCTATTACACTCTAATCCACTGGGCAAATCCTACTAATGGATTAAATTCCACTTTTATGTCCACTCTAATCCACTTCTATAAAACTCATTGGGGACTGGATTAGAGTGGAACAGATGAAAAATATTATTTTTAACTGTGATTTAGCATCTTATTGTGGACGATACATATAAATAAATTTATATTGAAGGCGCCTTGCACGTCGCAAAAAAAATGTATGGTAACAATTTTCTGTTGTATTTGTTACAAATTATGTACTTACCTACTTACGCATTAATTACTTTTGCCACTATGACTTATTTTCCACTAAGTGCAGTTTTTAAAACGGCAGATATTTCTAACTGATTAATAAATTTGATGATATCTTTCTCCAAAACTTGATCAAGATAAAGACATCATCAACTTAATTCTTCAGATAGACCTACCTGTAAAAATCGACTCAAAACATCTACTTACCCGACTCTGGTATTCAAAACCACAGGCACAGTAGCGTCCAAACAGTTGCTTCCAGCTGGACAATGTTCCCGCATAGGACAGTGGACGAAGCCAAGGTGTTGGAACAGCATCAGTTTACGATCCTGCTCCATGCGATCCATCATCTTGTAACTGGTGGAAGATATATAGATAAATAGATGAATTGTGCCCGATACGATAGAAGCCGTAAATAGAGAGAGAGAGCTCACAAAGTAGTCATGAGGAATCCATAAGGGTTTCGTTGTTTGCCATTAGGCATGAGGAATCGATAAGGGTTTAAATTTTTGTAATTTGGCTATGAAACCCTAAAAACGGACACACACACACACACACATTCATGCATACATATAACACAGCTATGTTTCTAAAAAGAGGTAGACACAGGATCACGAATGAAACGTCTCAGCAACGTTTAGCAAACACCTTTTTAACTGGAATTTTTACAGCAACTTTGAAACTTACAAGTTTTTGTTTGATGTACCCTCATTTTAATCACCACCAAGTAAGATTGAAGTCAAACCCCTTTTTTACATACACATATGATAATGAAGGAGACGTTCCTGTCACGTAGCAAACATCTTTTTAACAAAGATTTTTTTGCAGCAACAAAGTTGAAACTTAGAACTTTTTGTTTGATCTACCCTCATTTTCGTCACCACCTGGTGACCTTTGGTCAAACTCACCGGAAATCCTCTTGCAGCACATCCGTGATCTCCTTAATATCCTCTTGTGTGATGGTTCCGGTCGGAGATATGCTTTTGAAGTGGTAAAACAAGTCTGCGTGTTCTAGCAACAGCTCCTGCAACAAACAGTGCAACGTTCGTGTTAAAAGTTGCCCGATTGTTATCTATACAGGGTGTAATAAAAAGGGTATAATTAAGCGAAAAGCTTAAATATATTTATATCCCACTATAGAAAACTTATTCCCAAAATTTGAGACTCAAAATCAAATGTTTATTTTTCCAGTTAGTATGGAGATTTCATAAACAACTCAGGAATGTTCATACAATCTTGAAAAATAAACATGTGATTTCGAGTCTTATATTTTGGGAATAGACTCTTTATAATGGGCTATATTCATTGCTTTCTGCTTGACTTTCCCTTTTTGTTACACCCTGTATATACATAGATACATATACACATGGCCGTGTTTTTAAAGTGGGGTGGCCACAACTACAGGATCATGAGATCCCACAGGCTTATTTAGCGTAGTGGGGCAAAATGAAAATGATCACTGACAAGTTGCTTGATCAACTCTTATGACATGCACAAAGGAAATGCAGCTGATGTATTTTAGTGAAGCCCGGCATCGTCACAGGACTATGTTGATTTTGCAAATTAATTTGAATCTTTAGATCACAACTGTATGGGGATATAGTTGAAGTTATCGTTATCATGAAACGGCCAAAATGCCATTGACCACATCATATTCGTCTTCAGCCTATTGCAGTCCACTACTGGACGTAGGCCTCCCCCAGGGCTACTGCCACAGGGGGATTTTGCCCATAGTCACCACGCTGGGCAGGCGGGTTGGTGACCGCAGTGTGATTTTCGGACTATGTTGTCAATACGGGAGACGCTGCTGCCCACCTCCCGGAAACCCTTAATCGCCTCGTACGATACCCTCGGGCAGACATGGGGTGGTACAAACTCTACTCTACCGGCACCACGCGGCTATTATTAATTATCAGACAGACGTTACATCATATTATTAATTCTAAAACCTATCCTAACCTATTTACCTATTGACTTTACTCAGTTATATGTAGTTGATTAAACAAATAGTAAATAAGTAAATATATTCATGAAGTGACCATTAAAATGATATAGCCACTAAATTACCTGCAGACTATGCTTGGCGCGCTTCTGCAGTCGCCTTTGATGCTGTTCGTAGACTCTTCTCTGCTGTTCTTCAGACAACGCTTCGAAACACTCCCGCCCCATCAACAGCACCCGTACTTCTGATAGCTGCTTCCCTGGAGTCACGTATCCCGTTTCTTCTAGAAGACGCTTGAATTGTTCGCACCATCTGTTTGGGAGAGTTTGTCATAAAATAACCAAAAGATATCCTAACGGAGGAAAGATAATGTGACATTGTCTGACTGCACTTGGGCGTACTGTGCCCTGTAATTTGCACACTTCTGCCCTACCTCTTAGAGAATGATGGGCATGATAATGAGTTTAGGACAGATTTTTACAATGGTCAGATAGGTCTATTTGATAAATAAAGTTGATGCTGTCTTTATTTTGATCCAGTTTTAGAGACAGCATCAAAATTCATAAGTTACAACTATTTACCAATTGAAAAAAAATTGCCCTGTCAGTCTATTGCTGGCATATAATATATTTCACATTCCAATATCCTACTCCGAATCATATCTACCGATCTTTCCAGATACCATCCAAGCCTTGAAGTTTAGGTTAAGTTAGGTAAGTTAGTTTTTTTCTGGATCAACCCTTAATAAGGCATAAGGGTCCTTTATGCCCCTCAATGCGAGGACGTGGAAAGGAATGTGTGTGTGGTGTCATATGAGGTCGTGGAGGGAGTAGGCCTCTCATTTATTTATTTATTTTAATATTAATATTTTTGTTATGGAAACTATGGAAAAGTATGGGATCTCGTAAATAGACAAAATATCCAGCAGAAGACCAAAGTAACAGATGTGGTCTCGAATGGTAGCAAACTGTGGGGCAAGCACAAACCTCTCGATAGTCCGTAACGCTATAGTCAAACTGTAAAATCTTATAGATTTTGTTTGCGAGTCGATAGCGTTACGCCGCGTAAAAAGGTTCATGCTTACTGAAGTGGCAGTGGGCTGGTCACATCTGTCGTAGAACCGATGAACGGTGGAGTAAGCAAATTCTCGAATGGAGACCACGCCTCGGCAAGCGTAGCGTTGGGCGCCCTCCGGACAGATGGACCGATGACTTAAAGAAGACGGCTGGATGGCAAAAACGGGAGATCGAGCTTTGTGGCGTTCTCTGGGGGAGGCCTACGTTCAGCAGTGGACTGCAACAGATTACCAAGACCTAATGGCCCAGTGGGGCCGGAAGCGCTTCACTTTTCACCACTCTCACATAAAACAACTTACTCCGCATTTCTCTGTTCTTCCTGTGCTTCATGCAAGTAACTCTTGAACACCTGGGCAGCTTCATTGGTCTCTAGTATTTCGTACGGTATCTTCTGCGATTGGCCGAGGGTCTGGGAACAAAATATACATCATAGTCAGCGAGGAAAATTTTTAAAGACGTCTGATGTACATGTGCCAAATAAACTGATTAGGATCTTATAAAAAAAAGTATTGTTTAGACTAGTCAATGTTTAATTCAACGGATATTCGATATATTTTGCTGTCAAAAGTCGTGCTTAACAGGTTCATAACTTTACACGAGATTTATTATAAGTAAGGCCCTTAGACGCTTGGTCTATCTTAGTTGTAGTCACTCTCCTGCAAACCCGCAATGAACACCGATGTTTGTTTCCGACTCATTATTGTTTCCATAAATTATCTATGAATTTATACACCTTGCTTATTACCCATGACATAAGACGCTAGTGGGGGACTAGGTTAACGTGTTGTACCTACATACAGGATGTTTTTTCCGTTGCCACCCTTAACGAAGGGTACGTACTCTATACATCAAATAAAGCAAGTTTGTATGCCAAAACAAAATGCTGGAAAACGATGTAATTTAAAAAAATATATTTTATTTGTTTTCTTGATCGGGCGAAATTTATGCAGAAAAACGCAGCATATTTACTCAAAGTTGACCCTAATATCTAGGGAACCAGACGCTTCTCAGGAATGCTTCCATGGGGAAAAATTATCGCGATGATAAGGAGATTCCGTAGTTTTCGGGAACGTTGACGACCAAAAATCATCCTGTATATATACTGTGTTCCCAAAATGCGACAACCAGAAACGCAGGATCATAAAGGAGAGACTACAGCTACGTTTAGCGAGACATAACGCGTCGTAAAGGGACGCGACTGTCGCGGTCTCCAAAAAGAATGCAACCGTTCTTCTTGTTACTTTTCTATTTTACATGTTATCTTACTTACTTTCTGACTAAAAGGCGCACGTCTTAACCATTGGCCTATCATTCGTCTTCGTCTTCAGCCTATTGCAGTCCACTGCTGGACGTAGACCTCCCCCAGGGCACGCCACAAGGCTACTGCCACAGGGGGGTTTTGCCCATAGTCACCACACTGGGCAGGCGAGTTGGTGACCGCAGTGTGATTTTTAATTATCTTCTATGTTGTCAGCACGGGAGGCGCTGCTGCCCGCCTCCCGGAAACCCTTAATCGCTTCGTACGATACCCAAGGGCAGGTATGGAGTGGTACAAACTCTACTCTGCCGGCACCACGAGGCAATCGGCACCGGCGGGCTATCATTAGTTTTATGATATTCTATTCTACATGGTGTAACAGAAAGGGTATGTTAAGCGAAAAGTTATGTAAATAGCCCGCTATAGAGATCCAATTTCCAAAATTTTAGACTCGAAATCACATTTTTATTTTTCAAAATTGTATGGACATTCCTGAGTTTTTTCGGAATTCTTCATACTATCTGGAAAAATAAAAATGTGAATTTGAGTCTTGAAATTTTGAAAATAGGTTCTCTATAGTGGGGTATTTACACAGCTTTTCGCTTAACATACCCCTTTTGTTACACCCTGTATAGTGTGTAGTTTATTTACCTGGTATCTAGCTCGTTCGCCAACCCTGAGCGTGGTGTCTGTATGCAGCGCGTCATCGTCGACACTGTCGTCAGAGTGTTGTGCACGTGCAGTACTGAAGTACACGGAGAAATCACGGTGCGTCCGCAACTGACGGATCACCATAGGCCAGTCACTGTGGACGGGTACGCGATTAGTATGCATACATACAGTTTTGAAGTATATTATGCTAATTGATAAACGAGAAATGAGAATCCCCAAAAAGGATGGGCAGAAGTGTGCAAATCACACACCCGCTTTTTACCAGTTAAACGACTATTAAATCTCTCTCTTATGTCTATGACTTAGGCAACATAAACCTATAAATAAATAAAAATTAAAATATAAGATAGAATAAGAAATGAGGTGATCAGAAAGAAGTGTGGTATAAATGAGGACGTGGTGACGAAGATTGAGAAGGGTATGTTGAGGTGGTTTGGGCATGTGGAGAGAATGAGTGAAAGTAGACTGACAAAGAAAGTGTACAATGGAAGAGTGGATGGAAGGGTTGGAAGGGGAAGACCCCGCCGGACTTTCGCCGATCAAATTGGTGAAATTCTAAAGAAAGGTCAGGTCAAGAGTACCCTAAACCGACGAGCGTGCATGAAAAATGTCATGAAAGTAGATGAAGCGAAAGAGGTGTGTCAGGATCGTAGCAAATGGAGATCCGTGATCTCTGCCTACCCCTCCGGGAAAGAGGCGTGTTTATTATGTATGTATGTATGTATGTATTAAAATATGTGTATTTCTGATCTGTAAGCTACATAACTCCGAAATTTCATTAAAATCCGCACAATAGTTTTGGCGTGAGCGACAAACATTCAAACATCTATTCTCTAAAATATTTATAAATACAATGACAGAGCCGAAGTGCAAATATTCCTCTACACTTACTTTTCTTGTAAATCATCGGTAGGTAGTTGCATTCGGGACAGAACTTGCGGTAACTTTGCCAACTGCTTCCTTAGTTTCTTCGCTGATCTCTCCTCCTTCAATCTTCGTATGTGACGACGGAATACAACCTAGAGAAATTGTTAATATTATACTAACATTGTATAAAACACATAAATCTATATCTAAGCTATGTCGTCGTCAGCCTATTGCAGTCCACTACTGGACGTATGCCTCCCCCAGAGCACGCTTAACAATGTCGATTCCCACCCGGGTGAGGAATTTTATCCATTTCTTTATTAATAATTTTATAATGAGCTAGACGGCCGATTGGTGTAGTTGGTAGTGGCCCTGCCTGCGACGCCATAGGTCCTGGGTTCGAATCCCGGTAGGTGCAAACATTGATGTGATGAATATCGATGTTTGTTTCCGAGTCATGGATGTTTATATACTTATCTATGTATTTATATACCGTTGCTTAGTACCCACGACACAAGACCTTAGGGATCTTAGTGTGGGACTAAGTCAATGTGTTGTGAAGTGTGTGAATATTTATTTATTTATAATATATAATATCTTGACTAAGATAAATTTATAAAAACCCTTCTCCATTAATATAATCCGTTAGAATATGGTTGATCGCTTCATCTTTAAACATTGTGCTGAGGGATTCAGCTTTGTTTGCCGAGATTTGGCTAGTGTATAGCTATCGGGATGAAAAATAAAGTTGCCAATATGTAATTTAGAAAAGAGATGGTAAAATTCGTCATCCGAGTAATTGACCCGGTGGCTCAGTGGTTAGAGCACTGACACGCGGAATGCAGAGGTCGTGGGTTCGATTCCCACCCGGGTGAGGAATTTTTTCCATTTCTTTATTAATAATTTTATAATGTAGATGAACTAAATAGCCCTATACAAAATTAAGAACGTATTTACAAGCCTATCTTAAGAACGAAAGTAGGGTTTGTAAAATCAAGTGGCTATGACATCAGGAAGAACAGACAGACATGATGAATCAATAGGGGTTCCGCTTTTTACTATTTAACACTAAATAATAAGTGCCGTTCTTTGCATGCTACAAAATATCTATTTAAGGTTAAAAAATCATGTAAAATCTATCTAGATCTTTTTCTTTTTCTTCTTCAACCTATTGCAGTCCACTGCTGGATATAGGTCTCCCCCAGGGCACGCCACAAGGCTTCTGCCACAGGGGGGTTTTGCCCAGTCACCAGGCAGGCGTGTTGGTGACCGCAGTGTGATTTTTGGACTATGTTGTCAGCACGGGAGGCGCTGCTGCCCACCTCCCGGAAACCCTTAATCGCCTCGTACGATACCCTCGGGCAGGCAGGGGTGGTACAAACTCTACTCTGCCGGCACTACGCCGCTGATCTAGATAAGAATATTTACATACATATAATCACGCCTTTACCCCTTACGGGGTAGGTAGAGCACCAAGGGCCGATAGAACCGCATGGTGCCACTTCTGACCAATTTTGAGGGTATAATTGAGATGTACAAGTTCGGTTAGCAGTGACAGGTGGTCAGCCCATCGCCTACAAAACACCAAGACCCTCTTGTCCCTCTACTGACTTGTACAGTATGCCCGGGAAGAGAAGCATATTAAGAATATTTAAATAAATAAAATTATCAATGCCATTGGTTAGTTTTTTACCTGCGTCCCATCATTGCCAAACTGTTGGACGAACTTGACCCATTCCGGATAGTGACAAAGCCTTTTGCTTGCTGCTGACCACATCTCCCTAAAAGTGAGTAGAAAATTAAATGTCAATCATTTTCTTTTTTAGTTGCCAAAATATATTTATCTTTTTCGATGACAGCTCCTTTGGAATAATTTACATACATATAGTCACGCCCATTATCTCCCAAAGAGGTTGGGCAGAAGTGTGTAAGTTGCACACCCACTTTTTACCAGTTAGCCTATTAATTCCCGCGTGGTATGGGGTGAGCCCACCGCCGCACGGGCACAAACACAAAAATCTAGCGAGCGGTAATGAACCCAATAGGAAATGTTTCTGTGCCATATAGAATAATTTGTGAGTAATTATTATACGCAAAAGTTAACTTTTAAATGCGAGGTTTAAAAAAATATGACAACATACTATGGGAGCTGTCATTGAGAAAATAAATGATTGGATAAATATACTGGGTGTTTTTTTGTGGCCACCTTTAACGAAGGGTACGTACTCTATACATGAAATAAAGTAAGTTTATGCCAAAAAAAATGTTGGGATTTTTTTTTTTTTTTTTAATTTTTTAAATTCCTTGATCGTGCGAAATTTATAGTGTCTAGTGTTTATGTTAGTTTTTTTATAGACAGATATTAATTATTTTTCGTGAAAAAATCCTGTTACGCGCGTCTATGTGCATTTATGCAGAAAAACGCAGTCTATTTACTCAACTTTGGACTCTAATATTTTGGAAACCAGACACTTCCCAGGTATGCTTCCATGGAGAAAAATGATCGTGATGATGAGGAGATTCCGTAGTTTTCGGGAACGTTGACGACCAAAAATCATCCTGTATAGTACTTACTTATGATCCTGCACATGAATCCTGATGAGTTGGGTAAACGCCTCGGTGACAAAGTCCAGGGTCTCCCGTCTGATACGTAGGGCTTCAGCATAGTTCGCAACCTGGTTATATAAATAAATATTTATACTTACACAGATTATAGACATTCATCATTTACAGCCCTGGGGAAGTCCACTGTTGGACATAGGCCTCCCCCAACAACCTCCAATCCGACCGGTCGGAAGCAGCCTGCATCCAACCAACCAAGACGTAGTGTCTATTATGAATTTAATCACATAGAAGATGTTAAGGCTATTTCGCTCACTCTACACCAAAATAAAAATGCAAATACAGAACATAGTTTTTGTGCTTTTACAATATCGCAACGCAACAGACTACAAGTACTCCCGATACAAGCGGTCTTTATTGGGCCTTAGGCAGAAACGGTCCATTAAACTAAAGTGGCAATGGACAGTGCACATAGCTCGAAGATGGGGCCGAAAATAGAGTACATGCTACCACATATCAGCAAGCACAGCGTGGGAAGACCACACACGAGATAGACCGACAACCTAGTCAGGGTCACTAACATCTGCTGGATGCAGGCCACTTACGACCCGAATGGTTATATGGTCATTGGGAGAGCTATGTCCAGCTGTGGACTTCCTATGCCTGAAATGATGAGAACATACCTTTATCCTCGCCTTCGCCTTGTCGACCATTTGAGCGAGCAGAAAGAACGCCTGATCCACATTCACATTGTCATGGCTAGAGGTCTCCACTATCGGTATGCTGCCTTTAAACTCCTTGCGCAAAACTAATCTTTCTGCCTCTCTCACTCCTTGCTCGCACGACTCGTCATTTTTGGCGGTGACAAGGACAACAGGCTTTTTTAATTTTAGAATGTTCTGGAGGATCGCTGCTAGGACTTCGTTCTGAAATAATATGAGAAAATTTTGAAGTCATTTTCTTTTTTTGTAAACATAGGTACAAAAAACATAATATATTTTACATGGGTATAAAAGTATGTTCTGCGTAAAATGGCATACAAATATTAAATTTTATATTCTTTATTGCACTATCGAGAATGTTAATAAACATCTCCGTTATCAAATTGTAAACTGACTGATACTTAAACCTTTTATAACGCGTTATTCTGATGTATAAAGCTACAAAAATTTAAAATGTCTTGAATCATTTTTGCTTGAAAGACTAACATCTATTCTTACTAGTACGAAGCTTCATATGTACAACAAATGAAGAAAAAAATTACATTTCTTCCTATCCATTTCCCATAGATAAAAGCAAACACTAGACTAGACTTAGTTTTGCTAGGGATATGCATACACTTAGGTTTGGCACGTATTCAATCTATCACTAAGTTCTTGAGGTGTCCTTGAACAAGCCAATAAGAACTAGTAGACCACGACCTATTAGCGACTAGCAGCCGCCCACGACTTCGTCCGCGTGAGGGGTCATTGCACCCGTGCGAAGCCGGGACGGGTTGCTATATAGCTTTCCTTGATAAATGGGTTATCTAACACTTTGGACCAGTAGTTCTTTAGACGCGTTCAAACAAACAAACTCTTTGGCTTTATAATATTAGTTTTTTTTTCTTCGATTTGATGTAAGTTGCATGTTGTTATAATATTAGTATAGATTTAGTTTTCATACTACATAGTCCGTCTAACCTTAGTGTTTTAGGTGTATTTGACGTATTCTTACCTGCTTCTCCCAACTCCGGCCCGGCACCAAGCTAACATCATAAACACACAGGAACCCGTCGACCGACATCTTCCCGTCCGGCATCAGTCGCTGCTCGTACTCCTTCTCAATGCCGAGCTGGTTCTTGCACACGTACATCAGCTTCTCCGCGGATTGCAGCTTGGTGGCCACGCATCGCTTCACGTACGGCTCCGTTTTACCCACTGGAAGGTAAAAGTTTTGTAGGTATGTATTTTAACACATTTTGCACTGCCGTCGAATACGTATTTGCGTTTTCTTGGTTTAGTAGTAGTAAAATGGGAAATAAAAATTTTCCCGTGTTACAACCAGCACCCGTATGATGAATTTGGTGAGAGCGAGATGTCTCACTTTTAAACGTCAAATCCACAGAGCTAAGTAATAACTACTCAAGGCAACTTGGTGTGTATAAAGGGATTGCAAACCCCTTCTATCAGCCCTAATTCATTCAGTCCAGCATCAGTAGCATGCCGTCCGCGACTCACGTATGTCGCGCTTTTTGTGGCCTAAGTGTCAAAATTCGCGACAAAATGACGTTTCACACTTCAAGCTGACATTGAAACCCGCGTCGCGCCACACGCAATATATAACCCGAGATTGCGAGCTTGGCGTTTAAATTCACGCGGGGTCTTATCGCTAACTTTGACGTTTCATGTGACTGTATATCAATTCAATTACCGATTCAGTGTTGAACGTAATAAAGTTCATTTTATTTTACTTTCGCAATGGAAGCACCACTTCCACGAGTTGTCCAAAAGACGCGTCGCGCGCGAGTTACGAATCTCTGTCATTGCCATGCTCGCATTTGGTGACTGGAAACGCGCGCGGTTGATAAAAAACCCGCGTCGCGTTTTTGCCATGCTACCGGTGCTGACTCGAGAACGAGTGTCTATTCTAATTCTAAAGTCTATTTTTTACATGAAAAGTACATACACTTAGTTTATCTAGTTATTAATAGGTCTGTGAATTTGACGTTTAATAGTGAGACATCTCGCGCTCACAAAATTCACCAAATACGGGTGCAGGACTATCAGTAGTAACACGAGCAAAAAAATATCTCCCGTGCTACAAACACAGCAATTTAAAAAAATACCCGTGTTACTACTGGTAGTAAGGGTCAAGACACACTGTTAACAACGGACGCGATAACACGCCGAAAATGTATAGAGTGGGGATCGCGTATTATCGCGTAGGGATAACAGTGTGTCATGGACCGTATAAAATGTATGTGAATGATATGTACTGACACGCGTCTCGTCACGTCAGGTATTAAATGTGTGTCTGGACCCTAAGACTGGCAGTAACACTGGTAACAAAGGGTTAAATATGTCAAATAAATGCGTTGAGTTGAAGAATTCATGAATATTAGATTATCTTATCTTTGTGTATTCTATATACAATAAAGAATATAATCTTGCGGTCTTCAAGTCGAGAGTGAACCGGTTTCTTTTAGGCAAGCGCGCTCCATCGTAGACTGCAAAGGTGCTTACCATCAGGCGCGTTGTGGTCAAGCGTAAGCCTTTTTGATATAAAAAAATATGAATGAAGGAATACCTTTAAACGGCTGAAAGCACGCATCATCCACAAACTCCGTCTGCTCCACCAGTTCGAACCGGAACTCCTGTTCGTCGTGCTCCTTGTTCACCGTGCCCCAGTACAGGAAGTGGTCGTTGTTCACCACGCGCCCGCTGAAGTCCGACTGGGGGCATGTTGACGCCAATTTCATGAGCATGCCAATGGAAAAATCGCATAACTTCTGTTTATTATTCTACAGTGAATAATTTTGTGGTAGATAGATCGTTTATTTGGCTTTTGGCATGTACACATACACAGACAACACAAATCAAGAAAAAAATAGATAAAAGGGAATGTAAGAAAACAATGAGATTATAACAGTAAGAAGGTACCTATATAATATGGTGACAACATAGTCCAAAAATCAGACTGCAGTCACCATCCCGCCTGCCCAGCGTGGGCAAAAACTCGTCTATGACAGCAGCCTTGTGGCGTGCCCTGATGGAGGCCTAGGTCCAGCAGTGGACTGCAATAAGCTGAAGACGATATAGTATCGTCGATTCTGACCGTCACCCTTAAACGTAAACTTAAAATTGGACAGGACTGTCCCCCTCCATCTTCTTCTATCTTCTATACATATAATAAAAATTTAGGTAAAAAAACCTTTTTAATAAACCAGGTTTTTAATTAAATGCGCTATAAAGAAAAAATAAACTTTTACACTAAAACTTTTACTGTTAATTTATAACGTCATTTCAAATTTAACACATTTGACACAATTTATATGTTATAAAAGCTTGTCGCGACATTTAAGTACTCGTATTTACGTTCTTACTTTTATATGTTTATTAGGCAGCATCTTTGTGTTGATGTTTCAGATTTTCCCATATTGTTCCCACGCATATCGAAGAAATATCCGTCGACCCTTCAAGAGCTTCGTGTAGAAGAGTAAGAGAGTAATATACAACAGGGTTCGCCCCGGTGCCCCGAGGTGGTATGTTCACGACATCATGTCATCATGCCACTCAGTCCTCGGCACGGCCTCACCTTGACTTATTAAAAATTTAAAACTAAGAAAGTAAATACGAGTACTTAAATGTCGCGACAAGCTTTTATAACATATGAATTGTGTCAAATGTGTTAAATTTGAAATGACGTTATAAATTAACAGTAAAAGTTTTAGTGTAAAAGTTTATTTTTTCTTTTTAGCGCATTTAAATAAAAGCTTGTTTTTAAAAATTTTTTTTTACCTAAATTTTATTTTATACTTTTTAGTTTTCACCTGGTCTGTTCATCTCATTCAACGCATCATTATTGCAAGGTCGTTTGCCAGTTAATTTTGAACAGTCCAGCTCTTCAATGAGGAGCCCTTAAAATTTCAACTCAATTGCTTAAAAATATCTGTTTCAAAATAGATTTTCAAGTTTTAGAAGTCCGCCATATTGGATTAAGAGTGACGTCACTTTTTTTTCGAGTTACTATCAGCTAGCCCTTTAATTTGATACCCATATTGTAGGAATGCATTAAAAATAATTGGTCCGCCATTGTGGGTATGCCGCCATGTTGGATTTAGAATGACGTCACACTGTTAATCATGCATTGTCATCCGAACTGAACGTGCTCACCAAATTTCAGCCCAATCGGTTGAGGGCAAGTGCCTTAAAATTGAGTTGTAAGATTTCACCCGAACAAATATACATTGCAAGTTAAATAAAAGCTTGTAAAAATGAAACGGATCGCTGTCTGTACATGGAAGATATGTGAGAAAAAATATTATAGGAGACCTTTATCAACGCAATAGTACCCAAAAGAATGATTTTTGGAATTTTTGTCTGTTTGTCGGTTTGTCTATGCGTTTGTGCACGCTAATCTCAGAAACGGCTGAACCGATTACGATGCAGTTTTCAGTAACATATTGTGACAGGTCCCACTTAACATTTTAATCCCGGAAAAATGTTTTTTATACCGGATAATTTCGACATTTTGTTTTTTGTGTAGTCCACGTGGACGGAGTCGCGGGCGTCCATTAGTTTTTAATATGCTGCGACAGAAAGAGACAGGTAGAACTAATCTTAAGTTTAGGTTTAAGTGTGAAGGTCAAAATCGATCATAATATGTATCTGTAGACTAAGTTCCGATCTTTCCAACAGTCGGGTTGGCATTTAATCATAGACAAGCCAACCCTGGCATGAGGCAGGCAGCCTGTATTACTAATGCCAAATCGTTATCAACATGAGTTTCAAACGAAAACATATTGCTATATGGGCAGGTAAATGATCAACCTTTTAAAAATATATTATTCCATTGTAAGTTACCCTCATATAATAAGTACATGCGTTTGAGTTGTAAATACGCGCTTTTACATCGCATCGTTTTCGCGACAAGTCGTGATCTTTTATTAAATTACTGACTCGCAACCATCATTTTAATTCTGACTAATGCCTCAACATTTATCCCATGCCATGACGTCATAGCAATATTTTATTTCACTACACTTCTGTTGATTGTCGAGAGATTATGGTGACTCATACTATGTTATACAAGAGAGATACTGACTGACTATTTATATGTCATTTGAGAAGCAATTTTATTCAGGAGTGTGTGTGAAAGCGTAAAGTATGGTTTCCTAGGATGACAGTGAAGTAGCGCCCGTAAAGGAACTTGTCAGCACCGTACACGTAAAGACGGCTGTAACGTTAATACGACCGCTATGACTGCACCGTTATTTTACGAAACCAAAGCTTAACGCTATCATCACATAACAAAATCTATGAAATTTGACAATGCGCCGAATATACTTTACTTTAGTTAATTTAGGTTGCGATTCGTCAAAAATTTCCTGCTTACCCGCTACGCTACCGAAATGAGACTGTGTATGTATACGGTGAAACGTAAAATGAAATTCCCGATATGTGATAAGTGTTAAAAATAGACTCGGAAGCTTTTATCGAGATAATACAGCTTTTACTGACACATTAGTCTGTAATATAATAGGTCCTATGTAACTAGGAAACCTATAGAATAGGCGCGCAGTTGATCGACATAGAGTGAAGCAATGAACCTACTTAAGACGCGGCAATACCTTAACTACAGCTCTATTTGAAATAGTATATTTTATAATATTCAATAATCTAATAGTTTTGAACTAAGGTCCATTTTCACAAAGTTATTATCATCTCACAATTAATTTTAAAGGAAGGCTATCACTCGCGTATCTTTTGTTCGTCAATAAAAAAGAACTGACTCAACCAAACCACAAGAGGCCCATTTAATGGTAGTAGAAATCTTCTTAAAGACCAAATTTTTCAACGGTCAACGATAGCTTATCTAAAGGATAAATTTTAATGCCGTCTTTCTCTAACTTAATGAAGATAGAAACAACATCACTTTATCCTACAGATAATCTATATTCTCGTTGGTAAAATCGGCCCCCAAATATACAGAAACCCTCTTGATATACAATAGACTTTATAACTTTATGTAGGTAGACTGTTAACTGACCTGACTCAACACAGAGATGTGGTCCACATTGTAATCGTCAGCATGTGTGCGGATGAATCTATTGCAGAGGCAGGACTTGCCCACCCCTAGCTGACCCTTCTCTTTTTCTGTACCTGTGTGATAGATAGAAGCCATTAATTTTACAATAACAAGTTTCATACAGTTTGAACAACTGTCATACATTTTCATTCAGCTTCATTAAATAAATATAATCTTTATAAATATTTATTAGAAAGAATAAGGTTATCAACTCATGGTGGTTACACTACACATGTAACTATTTCGTTGTGGATAAGAATGAACTGTTGACCATTGACAAGCATTTAGAGTACCTATTTGTAAGTAGTGACCCTGCCTGCCACACAATAGTCCTGGTTTAAAAAGTGATACGATGAATTATTGAATATCAATGTTTATTTCCAAGTCATGGATGTTTCTACAGTTATCTAATCTACCGATGTCTTCATACCACTGCTTACTACCCACAACACAAGACCTTAGGGAACTCAGTGTGGGTCTAAGTTAATGTGTTGTAAAGTGTGTGAGTATTTATTTATTTACGTAGGTACCTAGTCCCTATAAACTTATAAACAAAATTTGGAAGCCTTTAACCATTTGGACACTAAAGTATAAAAACCCTAGTGTATACCCACAAATTGTTCACATTGATAAATAAACTACCTAAGTTACAGAAAAATCTGTTTAATAGTTTTTAGGTGAAAGAATAACAAACATACCAACAATGCAAAGTGGATTTCTGACCAACAGTTTGGAAAACTCTTTAAAATAATTACATTACCTAATAATAACAGAACAATAAATATGATTTATTAAGTGTATGATACAACATATCTCTACCTAAATAATATAACAAAATACAACACCAAACTGCAGATCAGTTTACAATAGATGCCACAAATTGAATGAGAGGAAGCAATTTCAATTTAAACTGCCTCCTTATCTATTGTTGTCTCTATTGGTTGCAGTTGACTTTGTCTCCAGTGTAGTCACTTCCTGTGTGTAGGTAGGTGTTATAAACTGTGCTATCGAATGGAAAGCAGTAGTAATATCACTTTCACTTTTAAGGGTTGAGTGAGATATCTAATAAACATGCAACTGAACTTGATATACTGATAAATCCTGCATTGACCACTATCTATCTAGCTTAGCACTTCTGTTCGTTCTTCAGATTCTAGCAACTCTCTTCATTCTTCACATTCCATAATATTAGGCTCATATTTAAAAAGTGAATGGAGCAACAGACATTATGTAGGTATATCAACCACATATCATACTCACTAAAAGATTGATGCTAGATGTGATCGCAAGCATGTTTTTATTACATATAACTTTGGAAGCTTCTGTCTATGTATGGAGTGAGTGGCCTTCTCATTCGGGCACTAAAATCCCACTATGAGGACTAAAGTGCTTGTGTGAGAATAAACGGGTCCTACACAGACTGGTTTACCATCAAAAAGGGTGTTAGACAGGGATGTGTAGTAAGGAAAGGTCAGGTCAAGAGTACCCGAAACCGACAAGTGTGCATGAAGAATATCATGAAAGTAGATGAAGCGAAATAGGTGTGTCAGGATCGTAGCAAATGGAGATCCGTGATCTCTGCCTACCCCTCCGAGAAAGAGGGGTGATTTTTATGTATGTATATGTATGTATGCCCTTATTTTACTCATTGGAGTAACAAACTATATATAAAATGTTTACGAGACATACCTAACTCCAAAGTAACATAGCAATGAATAGTGCAAGTAATGTATAATCTTATTCTTAAAAAAATTATATACCTACCTAATTGATTCAGCAATTTGTTTGATCTTATGTTAGTTGAATGCAAAAATATTTAGACATGCTTACTATTAGTCCACAAGCAAAATTTGGAACTCGGAGAAAGGCTTTGCCCAGTTGTAGGTTTAATATAAAAATAATTCTAGTTCCTTACCAGACAGTCCAACAACTGACACAGACACCAGTTTTCCTCCAACATTATCTGACTTTTTAGCCATTTTTAGTCTTTTTCTTTATGGAATACACCAAAGTATAGTTTCAGTAGACATCACCACACTACACACTATTTTTATATGTAAATAAACATACCTACTAAGTCAACCCTATGACCATGACCACTATGAGAACACAATAAAGATAGAATAACTAATTATTTAAACAAAAACATATTTTGATTACATTTATCAGTACTTTAATTCAGTACGCGTATAAGTAATATTAGTAATTGAAGCTATTAAAAAAGAAAGAGTAAATAATAAGGCACAGCATGGCCAGATGTGCCGACGAATTTAAGTAGAAAGTGTCAGTCCATTTCGAAATTTATCTTGTAGGCCCTAACCTTTGAAAAAAGATATCTTCCAGACCATTATAGGCTAGTTACTTTATTGAAAAATATGAAAATGCTTTAATTTATTGTGTTCTCAAAAGCCCTGCACTTTGACACATCAAATTAGAGAGGGCTAAAGGATGGAATTCGATAATTGTACGTAGCTTATACCACGTCTAAATTAATGGTAGGTAAATCACATACATTTTTCACATTTTATGTGTACTTATCAATTACTAATAAAACACAAATAAAGCTTATTTCTACGATGAAAACGCAAAATTCTTTGACACAACTCGCTTTTGCTTTGTACCGAAACAAAACTACCAACATAATAAAACTAAAAATGGAAAATAAAAAAAATAGGGATGTACGCTAGGGTGTCCCATGCTTTTCCATGTCCCACATCCATACCCAGTAATACGGTGCCATACACGGTGTAACAAAAGGGTTATAAACGTGTAATTTCGAGTCTCATATTTCGTACATAGATTCTTTATGGTGGGCTATATTAAAAGCATTTCGCTTCATATATTCTTTTTGTTACATCCTGTATAGAGTATGTTTGTTTGGTTAAACGCGCTTGCTTATCTCAGGTCTTTGCGGACAAAGTCGCGGGCGCGCTGATAACTAAAACCAAACTCTGGGTAATCATTGGCCTATACAATACAAAAGAAGCCTATTGTTATCTACGATACAAGCGGTATAGTTAACGTGACCATTTATTTTTGATTCAAAACGTAGACTATTATAGTGATAATTTTCATAATGTTTACAGATACGTACGCGCAAGCGGTGCGTGAAAAAACAATAACTCGCAGCGAAATATCTCTACTTATGCGAATAGACCCTTACGTCCTAACTACCTACCTGTACCCGCGTACCTTTACCACGACCTTAGAAAGATCCTGTCCTCCTTTCTTTCTTCTTATCAGTCTATACAATGAGCTTTTTAGCACTCGAAAAATCATGAATGATAATGAAATATTGTTAGTCTAATGCATATAGTCACGCTTATCGATTAACTCATGTCTGATCGGCAATCGCATTCTATGTTTTGACTAATTTACATCAGGGATTCGGGATTAATAAACTTGTTTTAGTTGCATGATCTATGCAGAAACATTGAAAACATCCACGCTTCGCTTCACCCTGTGCTTTACATACTCAACCGATGTATATGATCTTAGCCAGGGATTTGGTATAGAGCACCCAACACTTCGCTCGCTCACACTTGTGCTCACACTCGACTAAAGCGAACATTGAAAGCGAATCTTACTGATAGTAAACAAGAAAAATCCAAATGAACGCATCGATGACAATGTAGTAAAAAAAAAGAAATTTTAATTTTCAAAAAACTTGCAACACTGACTTTGACAGCACCATTACGAAAACACAAGCGCATAAATGTCTCCCCGCGATATTTTCTTGAGAAATGACTTCTACAAATGATGGAAAAGACGTGAAAAGTAATCCAACGTGTGGCCCAAAAGGCAAAACATATTATATTGAACTTTATAAGGTAAGTTTTATTCTTTTATACTTAAGAAAATACATGATTACCGTGACGCCGTTGTGATCGTAAAGTAATAGCGGCCGCCATATTTGTCTTCTATAAATCCTTGTTTTCCTTTTAAATCCCTTATATTTTATGCTAGAAGTGTTTGATTAGGATGACATAATTTACAGAAATTTGTACAGTATTATTCCTTATAAGAAAATTCTTTTATTGCACTTCTTCCTACAGAAAATGATCGTATTTTTGAATGTCAAGTTCCCATTGAATTTCGGTAATTGTTTAGATTTGATAGCTTTTTACTAAACAATCCGCTGCAATTTTAATGTTTTGCAATGTGGAAAGATCACAGAAAGCAGTATATGATAATACTATGGTCACATACGTAGCACCGGAATCCTTATGTACCTGATGTGTGAAATTTGCATGGTCAAACAAAACATTTATTATGTCGTTAATGACAGCCATGAAGTATAGCTGCTAAGTCACGTAGCTCTTATTTACCTACGTAGGTTCTTAAGTTTGTAAATAAACAGCTTCTTTCATTCCACATAGGTAATAGTGTAACACTTCATGTTTACCTTTTATTATCAACTAGTGGACGCCCGCGACTCCGTCCGCGTGAACTCCAGAAAAAATAAAATGTCGAAATTATCCTGGATAAAAACATTTTCCCGGAATAAAATTTTGGCACCAAGTGTCAATAATCTCAAAAACAAACTTGACAAACACATTAAAGAACATAGAAAAACCTAAGAAGAGAACATTCAGATACAGGCAAAATCAGTTGCCTCAACTGCCTGCCTGTTTACATATAATAATAATAATAAAATGTAGCCTATATGTTAAGTGCGACCTGTCACAATATATTCCTGAAAACTGCATCAAAATCGGTCCAGCCATTTCTGAGATTAGCGAGCACATACATCGATCCATTACAATTTTATTATATGTAATGTCGATGTATAGATGAAATCTGTGTCCCATGCATGTGTGATTTTATTTATTTACCAAAATTAGATGGATATATTGCTTTATTTACTCATATTGCATATTTTTTTGTCTACTCACCTACTTGTCTACCTATGTTAGCTGACTAAATAATCATAAAATTGATTCCCACTCGGGTGAAGAATTTTTTCCATTTTCTTTATTAATAATTTTATAAAATTGATTAGGATTATACATAGTGTGTATCCAAGTCTTGTGAGCAAAAAGCAACATATACACAATCTGAAAAAAGATTAAGCAATAGGGTATCTAAAATGTAGAATCAAATTGTTTTGTTGTCAATAATTGAGGAGCTGGCGAACAAAACCGGATTAGTCCACGAAAATAAATTTTACACGGTAGCTAAAAAACTAATATCAGTATATGAAGAATCTTTGTGTTGGATATTGGACTAGTCCGGTTTTGTATGAAAATTTAGTTTTTTAAGCCTTTTTTAGCCTACTTCTAGCCGGTTTTGGGTGAAAATATTAACAGGGATCGACGAAACTAGGTCAAGACATCACAATTCGAAAAAAAAACATCTTTTGAATAGTAGTGGACAAGTCCGGTTCTGTTCGCCAGCTCCTCAATTTTTAGCAGCCATCTTTACAAATTAATTGTTAAAGTGTTTTGAATTGAATAATTTAAAAAAAATGTTTGATGCCACTATTTTTTCTGTAAATTTAGACTATTAGTATACTGAATGACCACACAAGATGATTTTTTTAAAATCCACTTTATTTTTCCTGTTAGAATACATTTTGATCTACTTACTAAAATCTACTCAGAAACTGAAGGACTAGCTGTATATTTGCAATCTTTGTTGATAAGGTAGTGCTGATTATTGTTATATAAAATAAATAAAATAGCCTTTATTAATACAAAGATCAGAGTTTTTTAAAATATTACAGTTAAATTATAAATTTTTATATAAGATCTCTGATCTCAGTGTGCCTCATGGCAAAGGCCTCCTCTAATTGTATCCATTATTGTTAAATAAGATAGTAGAATAGAAGCAAGCACCATAAGCTGAAACATAGAACTTGTTTTTGGCTTTAGTTAGGTAATAGGTTGGATCTGTATACATATAATGGTGTGCCGTCTTGTTCTTAATCATTAAATTAGTGTTTACCGTCATATGCATTATGAATGATGCTTGTTTACCCCCTTACTTACTGACTGATAATCATAAAAAGGGGCATAAAGTACAACCTACTTACTAGCATGGGATAATTATGAATGAATATCAATATGTAGGTGTAGTGGGTTCGACTAATACCTTAGGACCGAAAGTCACCTTCCCATAGTTGCACCCTGCTATTTAACAGATGAGGCTCTGATACTAAATAGCTTATAATACCTATTTAGAATGGCATGAAAATATTTATCTAATTGGATTTGTTACTGGTTGCTAGATTGTTGTATCTTTGGGGGATACCCATTATACTTACATACTTATGTATTTAATACTATACTTACATACTTAATATACTTGTGTATTGAATACCAATATTAAAATCACTTAACTCTACCTTTGGTTGTAGTACATGAACATATAAAGAACAACGGACGTAATGCTGTCAATGCACAGATTGAAGCACCGATATGGCGGCGTGTTGCGCATGTGTGCCTATTTTCTAGTAGGCGCCGAGCTTACTATGTTTTGTATGTGTGGGTGGATAACGCGTCATTTCATTACACAGCCCTACTCCATGGAATATTGTTACTGAGCTTACTATGAATGCCTCACTCTGTATTGACAACACTCTGTCCATTATTCTTTGTACATTCATGTTGTAGTAGTACTTATTGCTTAATATCATAAAACAATTCAGTGTTTAAAAAATACATACAAGTATTCTGTGTATCCATGATTTTTGACTGATTTCCTGACATAAACCCAACAAAAAGTGTTATTGTATGACCTTTACTTTATAACTTTTACTGAGGATTTTTGGACACTTAAACAGTTTATTCAGCTTTTGTGGTTGACTAATCTCAGCTGCAGACAGACAAATCTTTATTCACTAAAACAACACACACTACACATTACACACTACACATTACACTAAAATTGCCAAAGTGATGGTACAATTTATTTTATGTCTCACAAAAGTAATGTGCGATGCGTCACAATAGCAAAAGGGTCTTGACTCAGCATGTCAACCGACAGACAAGTCTGCAACACTGGTAATTCTGCCAGAACCGAAAGAGGAGTGCATGCAACAATAAAACCATGATTAAACAAATATTATAAGTTGATTTTATAAATATATTAATAAGTTATACATATATAATATGGTGTATGATAGTAAGATATTGTAAAGAATATATATTCAATAGGGTAATATCAATTCTATAGGGTGAGTATGAGTACACTTATCTTGAATTAAATATTACAAGTTCACTAGTAACTCTAGTGATTCATTTATTCTATTCATACATTTCATCACAATATGTTTTATTGAGAATAGCATGGTAGAGGGTAGTACAATATGAAATTATTATTGGGTCTTGGTAAGACTAACAATAATGTACTGCACAGATATGGTATTCTCAGATAAAATTGTCATTTGGGGCCCATTTTTTCTCATTAATGATAGTAGGTAGTGACCCTTTATACAAGCCCTTGCTGACTTGCTCTTACACCCTCCCTCTGATTACGTAAAAGCAATAGCAAAGCCGAAGCCGCGCGATCGCGATAATTGAGTGTGTGTGTGTGTGCGCGGGGCGAGGTGCGGGGCGCGGGAGGACACCGAGCGCTCGTTGCGCGCACGCACACACCCTCAATTATCAAGAGCGCGCAGCTTCGGCTTTGCTATTGCTTTTACGTAATCAGGGGGCCTGCCACACCTTAGGGAGATCTTAGGAATCTTGTGGGACTAGCTAGTGTTTTAAAGTAGGTAAATGTGTTTGTCTCTGCAGTCGCTCGACGCGCACCTATCGTCGGAGTGCGAGTTGCGCGCGCGCACGCAGCAGCTGTGCGCGGCGTGGCGCCGCATCCACTGCCTGTGCCAGCACTCGGCCGCCTCCACGCACCCTCATCTGCTGAGCTGGCTGCAGAGGCACACCGCGCGCACTATCCTGCAGGTCAGTTATACATAGGGTTGTCACCCATCTGGGCAAAGCTGGACATACATCAGCCTATTGCAGTCCACTGTTGGACATAGGCCTCCCGCAGCATACAACATAAGTAGTTAGGCTTTCTGATTGTGTGGTCGGCCAAAATAAATAGTGTTGTTAAGCCGCTAGCTTATTGCCTGAGTTTCATGGTCGAATCTTACAACTTTCACGGAAGGAGATGCAGCTGATGTATTCTAGTGAAGCCTAGCTCTGTGAGAATGTAAAAGTGTTTGTTAATATTTTACATAAGTGTGTTCCTTATGGCTGCTACACACCTCGACAGCAAGATGCATCAAGCTTGCTTCAATGGAAAGTAGGGCAAAGGCAGCAATACTGCTTCAGTGCAACTCTCATCTGGTTCTTTGACAACATCTACTCCAATCCTTGACAGACGGAATGGCAGTCACCAGACAGCAAGGATTGCCACACCTCATTGTTAGAGGCCTTTGATGCCTTCAATGCTGAGTGTGCTGAAGCAGAAGACAAAAATGGACGCAACCTAATTTGGGAGACGCAATTGGTTCAGGTATTGTCATGGAGATTTATTTATTTTATGATTGATTTTTATATTCTTATATTTTAGAGTATTGGTTCTTAAAGTGGTCCAGGTGGACTCCCAGCGGGGTCCACAGGAGACTCAATGGGGGTCTACGTCGATGTGAAAAAATGGGGTTTCACAACTAATTCGTATGTGGGGTAGGCCTATTAGGGGGTCCACCAGAACGAGTTAACTCTTGAAAGGGGTCTGTGAGAAAAAAGTTTAGGAACCCCTTTTGTAGAGTATTGTAGCAAATGATAATACTTCAGTGACGATGCGCTATGTTGTGGGTGTGTATATGTCGTGGCCATATTGTAAAATTGATCATTTCATGAAATGGTCGAGCATTTCATGAAGTGGTCGCATTTCATGAAGTGGCCAATTCAATTTGACCAGATCGTTAAATCGTCTACATTTCACGATTTTGTCATCCACGTTTGGCCAAATCGTATTAACAGGGTGTCCATAAAATCCGAATGTGGTAAGAGCTTATATAAATAATATATACCGTACACCATATATAAGTATACCATAAGGTATGATGGTATGATTTTTTTTGCTATTATTTATGTGATATTTTCACAATATAATATTTAAAAACATAAAAGACTTTACAAAAGCGATTCGCATCTGGCACATCGCCGGACGCTGCCTGGGCACGCTCGCTCTGCTCGCTCGGCTCGTGCGTCATTTGTCATAGTCTAACCTAACCTAACCTATCGTAATCTAAGGTTTTTGTTTAACAATATTATTATAAACCACCATTAAGTCTAATATACATTATACAATATAACACACTATCCGTGAACTTCTTCTGCATAGTCACCCTACTCTCTTTAATTTGTTTTATAACCTAAAAAGAAAAATCCGCCATCTTCACACATAAATAAAACGCGCGCAGCGCCTCTACCGGTGATTCATGTAACTATTTTACGATATGATCAATAATCTTGACCACTTCATGAAATGATCGGGCGTTTAGTTGCCCATATCGAGAAACGATTTTTATCATCGATCTGCCCAAACCATATCATGATGTGGCCAATAGACTGTTGAACTTTTCATGAAATGCGACCATTTCATGAAATGCTCGACCATTTCATGAAATGATCAATTCTACGATATGGCCACGACATATACATATAAATCTGCCTCTTGAATCACTCTATCTATTTAAAAAAAACCGCATCAAATTCTGTTGCCTAGTTTTAAAGATCTAAGCATACATAAGGATTGCGGGAAGCGACTTTGTTTGATAACATTTAGTGGTGTATGGCATAAGGGTCAAGACACACATTTAACACGCAACGCGATAACACGCCGAAAATGTATGGAGAGTGGGGACCGCGTATTATAGCGTGGGGTGTGTTAACAGTGTCATGGACCATATAAAATGTACTTATGTCATTGAACTGACACGCGTGTCGGCACGTCGCGTGTTAAATGTGTGTCTTGACCCTAACTTTATATAATATGTTGTCGGCAGAGATCAAAATGGTTCTCCAGTATCTTGGCCAACCCGTGGGAGCATCCGGTGCTGCGAGTGTTGCTGGACTCTCGCGAGGAACAGCCTTCGGACGACAATGGTAAGATCTCATTTGTCAGCTTTGACACAAGAAAGGTCTTGTACTAATAATAAAAAATTAATCATACACAACAAATTAATATTTATTTATTATTATTAGTAAAACCTAATGAACCCATGTTTAGTTAGATCCAATATTTAGTATTATAAGCTTGGTCCATTATTGAATATAATTGAGATTGTATTTGGTTCCTTAAGATATAAGATCTCCAACCGTATTTCGGCCAAGGCCGCCAATCTCTACGGAGATTAGCCACATACGCAGGAGATATTATACAGGGTGTAAAAAGGCAACAGTGTTTTTTTAATTCCTCGTATTCTTTGTAAGGTTACAATCATTTTCTTTTATGGAACCAACCCTGGGAAACGACAAAAAAATTATGAAAAATACTGTCATTTTATTGCAAGCAATGTATTCGTTTGATGCGCAAAGTACAAATGTACCTACAAAACTAACATAACATTTTGACATGGAATATTTGAAAAAAATGTTTGTTAACCGATTTCAGATGGATTTATGTAAAAAAAATGATAACATTAATGTAACTTTGGACCTCAATATCTTGGAAACCCGTGGTTTCCGAGGGGTGCTTCCATAGAAAAAAATGATCGTGATGTTACAAAGAATATGAGGTATTAAAATAAGAAAGTTGTCTTTTTACACCTAGTAGTGCATATTGCAAGCGCAAACACAGATGCACTCTATTCCGACACTCTCATAGTCCGATGGGACGGAAAGCCGAAAAGACCAGAGAGAGATCAGGCGCAGGACCAACGGTTTTACGTGCTTTCCGAGGCACGAGCTACTTAACAATTTTTACAACATTATAATCTGTAAGTACTTAAATGAAATAAATTCATTGGTACAGGCCCGTGACAGGATCGAACTTACGCCTCCCGCTCGGAAGGTGTACGTCTTAACCACTACGCTATCACCGCTTTTTAAGATTTAGGAGATACTAGCAGACGCCCGCGTGGACTGCAGTAAAAACAAAATGTCGAAATTATCCGGGATAAAAAGTAGCCTATGTGTTAATCCAGGGTGTCGGCTAACTCCATACCAAATTTTATTAAAATCGCTCCAGCCGTTTTTACGTGAAAGAGTAACAAACATCCATCCATCCATACTTACAAACTTTCGCGTTTTATAATATTAAGATAAGAAGATTAGTGCAACAAACACCATAACAAAGTCAATGTCCTATAAATATTTGTTCGTAATTGTTTCCCAGTCCTAGAATGGTTGAAGCAAGAGCGCGGGGTGATGTTCGTGACGCGCCTGCGCCAGCTGTGTGCGGCGAAATGCGACGATCTCGCCATCTCGCTCGCGTCTGCCGTGATGGACAATTGGAGGACAATAAAGGTAGGTTAGGGGGGATTGGGGTGTTTCATTCGGACTTACTAGAGTGTCCTGTGGGCGTGTACTTTTTTATAGCCATTGTCGCCATCCAAATTCGTTTTGGCCCAAAAAATATAACTTAGATGTCGACCAAAAAATATAAATTGGAGGACTGAAGGATAAATTTGATGTTGTCTCTATAAAGGTAGGTTAGGGGCAAAAACTTTTTTGAATTGAATTTTATTATTAGAGTACATATTTAAATTATTGGTAAACTAGCCGCATTAATAGGATACTCCCGTGCAGCCGGGGCGGGTCCCTTCTGTAAACCTTCCTTTCATTCTTTAAAAAAAACCGCATCAAAATCCGTTCCCTATGACTTAGGGACGGACAGACAGCGGCAAGCGACTTTGTTTTATAATATTTAGTGATAAACCTTCAAACTGTCTAAAAATATTATTGGTCCATATAATGTTACATATAAGCCACCTTCATTAACTTTTTTTATAAATCCTTGCATTTTGAACCTCATCTCAACAACATTTAATCTGCAAATTATTTATTTTTTATACCAATTGTACTTTTTTATAGCCTATGCAATCATCTTTATTCTGTTGAAAGCCCGCGACTCCGTCCGCGTGTTTAAGCGATAAAAACACGTGTTAAAAATAGCCTATGTGTTAATCCATCAATTCGTCCCAAGAAATTTCAAGCGGGCCAAGGACAGAAACCCCTAAAATACCCCCATATGTTCCGCGACTTTTTGTAGTTTTTAGATTTTTTTTCATATTTTGTTAAACCTTGTCTTTTCACAGAGACATCAATTGTTTCACATTTTTTTTTCAAAGGTGAAATATGCAAAAACAAAAGCAAAGATCTATTAAGCCATTAAAAAAATTTGAATCCTAAGTTTGTTAAAATGTTTAAATTAAAGTCTTTTGAAAGATTTAAAAAAAAAACTTATCCCAAAAAGTCTCCAAAATTATTTTAATAATATTTCGCCTATCTGTAAATTTGAGGATAAATTTGAAAAAATGTTGTCGAAAAAACTTAATTAAAAGATTGGGCCTAAAATTGATTATATTGTTTATTATTAAATCACAAAAAGTTTTCGAAATGTCGCCCTTCCTGCTCGATACAAATTCTACATCGCTTAAAAAAAAGTCGTAAGAAGCACCCTGTTGCTTTTTATTGTTTCTTCTGCTTGTTTTAGTTTTGTTCGTAGTTCCGCTACATCCTTGGCGCTTTATAAAAAACGAAGAAATCTTTTTTGAATTGAATTGTCTCCAAATTATTAGAAGTGACATGGATTTAATATCATATTTCTACGCGTTAATAACACTACCGTCCTTGCCATTCCAAGTAGGTCGCCATTTAATTCACAGTTCCAGCTGTGCTGAAGTTCACACCGGTGTCATGTGTGGATTTTCAATGCTCCTATGTTATTTCACATCATTGTAAACGTCTTCAGCTTCGCAACATTTCTTGAATCATCTTCTTATGCTACTTTTTAATGATAAAACCGCGATCAAAATCCGTTGCCACCTACTGTTCTGATGCATTTGTGAGATCTAAGCATAACTATTATGGACTCGCAAAATTGTACGATGATCAGGGTCTCACTGAGGACTATTTTGTACCTGCTGTCTGTACAATCTAGCCGCTTCCGAAGCATTTCCTTTTGCATAGCATAAAAGTAATGCATAAGCGACTTTGTTCACCAATATAATATTTAGAAATCCCAATTGATGTGCACTCCGAAGTCCGTTCAAAGTCGTCTGTTCGTAAAGCCAATATATAGTTAAAGAAAGCAAAGGTCACCACGTATAATGGTTACAATATAAGCTCACCTTTCAGGTTAAACTTTAATTTTCAATAAGTGATCGCTAGACCTGCATCTTGTAGAACCTCATTTCTCAATCAACATTTAATCATCTAAGCGACACTGTGTTTCAAACATTTTTTTATTTTAGATTTACATAATAGCTGACGCAAGTCACAGAGTTAATTTCACCTCAAAAATTATATATCGGCACTTATGTTTTTAGAGCAATCATCTTTATCTCAACTGCACCAATAATGTTAAATAAGCCAAGTGAAAGCCCGCGGAACATCCGTCCTGCGTGCTTGACTACAGATCTTTAATTTAAACATTTTAACAAAAATTCAACAAATATAGCATATCGAAATTGTCTGTGGATTTAAAAACAAGCTTGTATCTCCCGTGTTAAATAAAAGGTAACATATCTATGTGTTAAGTGGGACCTATCACGATATATTTCTGAAAACTGCATCGAAATAAGTTCAGCCGTTTCTGTGATTAGCGTGCACAAACGCACAGACAAACAGATAAACCGACAAACAGACAAAAAATCAAAAAATCATTATTTTGGGTACTATTGCGTTGATAAAGGTCTTCTATATATTTTTTTTTTCATTTATCTTCCATGTACAGACAGCGATCCGTTACATTTTTATTATATGTATAGATTTACCTGATGAAATTTCTATTTACTAATGCAATTCCTTTACCCTCAGATAAAAAAGACACCCTAAGTCCCTTCGGCGAGACATTGAAGTCCGACGCGGGGTTCACGGCGGATGTGTGGGAACTGCTGGTTGACATCGAGTTTATGTTGCTGTACAAGAGCGACAAACGAGCCAAATGTATCGAGCTGGTAAGTACCTACATACATTATGCATTTATACAGGATGTTTTTTCGATGCCACCCTTAACGAAGGGTACATACTCTATAGATCAAATAAAGTAAGTATATGCCAAAAAAAATGCTGGGCAACGATGTATTTAAAAAAAGAAATATGATCGGGCGAAATTCATAGTGTCCAGTGTTTATGCTAGTTTTTTCATAGACAGATATTAATTATTTCTCGTGAAAAAATCTTGCTATGCGCGACTATGTGCATTTATGCAGAAAAACGCAGTCTATTTACTCAACTTTGGACCACTAATATCTTGGGAACCAGACACTTCCCAGGTATGCTTCCATGGAGAAAAATGATCGTGATGATGAAGAGATTCCGTAGTTTTCGGGAACGTCGACTACCAAAAAAAATTCAACATTCTTGGTTTAAAAAACTGGTGAAAAGTGGGTGTGTAATTTGCTCACATCTGCCCTACCTTGGGGGATAATGGGCGTGACTATATGTATGTATGTATTCTTGGGTTCGCCATTGAAAAATGGGAGAATAATGGTTGTTTTTTAAACAGGCAAAACAGACACCACTCCGAACCTGCTACCTACTAGTGGACCGCCTCGGCAACCGCCTCGCCACGTCGCCCAAAGAGAAGAGACTCTGGAAGAATGCTAAAGATGTCGCTGCTCTTATTGCACAGGTCAGTACATAGTACAAGTATAGTGTACTTGCAGTTTACCATAGCAGATTTCATATAAGCGGTGATAGCCCAGTAGTTAAGACGTGCACCTTCCAATGAATTTATTTCATGTACATATTTTAATGTTGCAAAATTGTCACTTAGCTCGTGCCTCGGAAAGCACGTAAAACCGTTAGTGGTGTTCAAGACGGCTAAAAAAAATAGCACGCTAGGGATTATAAACTAGAATTTTCTAGCGTGTTATATTATATGCTATGTTATAACGAGCAATTTAGCATGTGCGTAGGCGGCCGGAGCGGTGGCAGTCGCGTTAAATCTAGCAGCACGCTAGCCGCAGCGCGAGACTAATAAATAGCAATCTAACGCTATAGCTCCGCCCACACGCAT
Organism: Carposina sasakii; assembly: GCA_014607495.2. Classification (NCBI taxonomy): domain Eukaryota; kingdom Metazoa; phylum Arthropoda; class Insecta; order Lepidoptera; family Carposinidae; genus Carposina; species Carposina sasakii. The sequence goes on from CP053173.1 coordinate 6,158,383, forward strand.
GCCCCACTCTCGCTGTAACGCGAAGTACGTTAGCACTTGAAGTGCTACATTATTTATCTATCCCTGCTAGTTGCCGCGCAGCACTTGCCGCTCGTGGTTCGTTATTTGCGTACCACAGTGCGTACCTACATAGCAAGCGATTTTTGCTATTGAAAAATAACGTGCTATACAGGGTGTAACAGAAAGGGTATGTTAAGCGAAAAGCTATGTAAATAGCCCACTGTAGAGAACCTATCCACAAAATTGGAGACCCGAAATCACATGTTTATTTTTCCCGATAGTATGGAGAATTTTTAAATATATCAAGAATTTTCATACAATCTTGAAAAATAAAAATGTGATTTCGAGTCTCAAATTTTGGAAATAGTTTCTCTATAGTGGGCTATTTACATAGCTTTTCGCTTAACATACCCTTTTTTTTACACCCTGTATAAGACGCTAGTTGCTATATTAACCACCTCAAAAACCGTTGGTCCTGCGGCTGATCTCTCTCCGGTCGTGTCGGCTTTCCGTCCCATCGGATTATGAGAGTAACGGAATAGAGTAGATCTGTGTTTGCGCACACACTTGTACACTATAATATCTCCTGCGTACCTGGCCAATCTCCGTAGAGATTGGTCGCCTTGACCGAAATACGATCGGAGATCATCATCATCATTGTTATTATGTTCCAGCTGGTTTTAAAATTAAAATTAGCATTAAAAAATTCACCTCTTGGCGCCCATTTCACACACAATTAAATAGGGTAGTTTCCTATTCTTGAATCTTAATAACATATTATTCTTATCAGAATAAGTGCCGATTTTTCTAAACGTCAGATAGCCTATCAGAGGAATAAAGTTGATGCTGTCTTTCTCTAAAACTTGATCATAATAGAGACAGCATCAACTTTATTCTTCTGATAGGCTATCTGACGTTTGGTAAAACGGCCCTAAATAATCAAAATCATACCTATCTGTAAAATTAAATTACAATTTGATGATGTGTCAAAATGAGGTAGTTATAAGCCTTCAAAGTTAAATGGGCAGTCCATTTTTCAAATGTGAAATTAATTGAAAATTACAACATCACATGTCCACCTACATCATTTACAGAAACTTTTGTTTTGTGATCATATTCATAGACGCAATATTTAATATAGCTGTAGAACAAAAGTTCTTCTACGCGCATCATCATCATGTCGTGGTAGCCGTTTGTATGGAGCGTTTTTTAACAAGTCTAGAATTGTGATTTGGTAAATCGTCATATTCCGGAAAGTTTTCACACTAGCTAAGTTTTTCTTTCAAAAATGTTTTTATTTTATGATCTTTCGATATAAATACAAATAAAAAAACTGTAAACGACCCTATTAAATTTTTTCACACTAGCTGTTGCCCGCGACAGTCGAAATTATCCGGCATAAATAGTAGCCACATATGCTAATTTAATATGTTAATCCAGTTAACTCCATACCAAATTTTATTAAAATCGCTCCAGCCGTTTGGATGTGAACAAGTAAAACTACCTCAAACTTTTACCTTTATAATATTCATCTAATAAAAAAAAGGATACAGGATGTTACAGAGTACAGAAGTTAGGTGTTATTTTTATGGCATTCACGGCATGCAAAATTGTACATAATCAAAATCAATGCATAAAAAAATAATAATGTTTAGTAATATGTAAGTGGGTTTACGTCCTGGGAACTCATTTGTAAGTTAATCACGCTTGCAATGTATAATACTTTTTATTTGCCCATTGCATTATAGGGTTTGCAACTCGAGTCATGTTTTTGTGCGACATTGCTGGGTTTTTTATTATGTTTTTAATATTGTACATTTTGCGTTATCTCGTGGGGGTTGTGCTGTCCATGTTAACGACATAATCCGAAAGTCTGCGGTCACCAGGCGGGTGCCCTGCTCAGGTTGTTGATTGTGGGCAAACCTCGTAAAAGCAGTAGTCTTTTGGCTCGCCCGAGGGGGAGGCCTACCTCCAACAGTGGACTGTAATATGCTGTCGCAAAACCCCCCTTTGGCAGGCCTAAGCCTTTTGAGGGAGGACTACGTCCAGCGGTGAAATACAACAGCCTGATATCTCCCAGGTGGTGATAGCGCGCTGCATGGTAGTCCCGCGCTGCACGGGCAGCGCCCGCTCCGCGCTCTACTGGTGCAGCCGCGCGCTCGTGCGTCTGCTGTGCGCGCGCCGCCTGCCGCCCACCGCCGCCGCGCTCGCCGCGCCCGCCGCCACCGCGCGCCATCTGCACACGCTGGCGTGCGCTGTGCACGCGCAGGTACGTTTGACCTCCATCGTGCCTGATGTTAAGCAAGATGCGGCCTAAGGTGGTACATGTTTGCCTAGAAAGTGCCTATTCACTCTAGCTTTAAAGAGACCAATCTTGTAGTGCTCGGGAAATACATCGGCAGGAAGTGCATTCCACTCTGTTTAAGAAGGGGCTGGGCCAAGGGGAAGGTTTTAGAAATAGGTAAGTAGGTCGAAAAGGTACCTGTGGGGTTTTGTTCTTTCTTCTTCCGCGCGGAATCTCTGGTAGGGTTCTGCAGTTTTTCACTTCAATCCAATTTAGGTATTCTGCACTGGTACTTCAGTTTTAAACGAAGGGCACTCCTTTGGGTAGGTCAGATTGTCACACACAAAAATTCACTTGCCGAGACGCGGGTCACTACCGGCGACCGTTGGGCAACTGGCAGATGCAGGGCGGGGGGGGGGGAAACACGTGGCCAGCGTCCGCGGCGAGGAAAAGAGAGGGCAATTAAAAGAGGGAGATACAAAATATATAATTTTAACACACTCAAAACTACCCAATAGGTGGCGCCGTGATCGGGTTGCCGCAATTAAAGAAGCTAGTAGGAAGTAGAAAATATAGAAACAACCATGACACAAAGAGTCCGTGGCATAGAATAACTCCTATTCCTACTAACATTTCTTCTTATCAACGAGTGTGTGATTATTTATTTATCTTTGTATTTATATACCGTTGCTTAGTACCCACGACACATGGCCCGTAAGGGGGGGAAACCAGTTTAGGAGGGATTTTGTTGTTTTTGGAATTTTTTACAAGATAATTAAACAGAATTTTTTTTGAATTTGAGAAATTTTATTCATGGTTTGAAATAGACTTGAGAATTTTTTCAAGCGATTTCCGCCGGAAAAGTGTCGCTAGATCGTGCTGTCCATGGACGATTACCATCGGAGTATTTTGCTGGTGGGATTCTGTGGGCAATTTTCATCTGTAATCATCACATTTTTTTTTCTTCGTTAACAACATATTTCCTAAGAATATGAACCTGATTGTGTAAAAAAAAATTTGAAAATTGCATTTTTTTGAGGTGTTTGAAGACAATGTTAGTTTTTATACCATATTTTTTCACCTTTTTCGCATAAAAAAACATATTTTTAATAATCATATAATTCCAGAATTAGTTCATCTAGATTTGAATGAATAGAATGTTCACACCAATTTCAGAACATGTCAATAACTTTTCAAGCTAGAATGCCCACAAGTGGAAAAAAAGTCATTTCGAGAAAAACGCGTTTGAAATAAAATGTAGCGAAAACGAGATTCGAGGCAGTAATTATTTTTAATAATTATATAAATTATTAATTTTATTCATATATAATTTATCACTGGTGTGTTGATTCCATGGAATATCTCTTCGTGGTCTACCACGTCGTTCGGTAAACTCACGGGAACCTTTCGGATACGCTGACATTTTGACAACACTCGGTAAGAAAGCCGGAGCTGAACTAGCCAAGCTCGACGCTCTGTCGAAATATCGTAAACGTCGAGAAAGTTCTACCCCAGGTCAAACAACAACATCTGCCGAGATGCCCCCCTCTCTATTATTCCTACAGCGGTACTAAGGAATAATTGAGGCAGGTAACCGAAAAAGGGTACTGAGCGACCGCTCCGTTCTAACTACCGCGCGCTTCGACTCCGGACCGACGGGCGGTCACTCAAGTCCTCATAGCATTGAAAATAATGCGAATTTTGCTTTAAAATTTTGACACATATGGTTATACTAACGATTTATGCAATAAAAATAAAGTCGATTTTTTGATCGGTCTAAACTGGTTTCCCCCCTTAAGCATCTTTGGGACTAGGTAAACGTGTTATGAAGTGTGTGATTATTTATTTATCTATGTATTTATTAATTACATCTCAACTATACCCTCAAAATTGGTCAGAAGTGGCACCATGTGGTTCTATCGGCCCTTGATGGTCTGCCTACCTCATAAGGAATAAAGGCGTGATTATATGTATGTATGTATGTATTTATTACTATTTATATACCATTGCTTAGTAGCCACGACACAAGACCTTAGAGATCTTAGTGTGGGACTATGTTAATATGTTGTGAAGCGTGTGGATATTAATTAATTTATTGTTGTATGTCCGCAGGCGTCGCATATGACAGCGTTTGTGGTGGAGTTGTACGTGCGAGCCATTACCGCGGGAATGAACGAGTTGGAGAGGCTCAAAATTAAGACTGAGGTATGTATGTGTTCATGTAGGTATGATGATGATCTCCGACCGTATTTCGGCCAAGGCGACCAATCTACGCAGATTGGCCAGGTACGCAGGAGATATTATAGTGCAGAAGTGTGTGCGCAAACACAGATGCATTCTCTATTACCTCACTCTCATAGTTCGATGGGACGGAAAGCCGATGTGGGTATAGTATACAAGCGGACGCCAACAAATTTAAGAATTATCCATCCTACATATCTACGGACATATCTACCTATATTCGGGTTCTCGAATGGAGACCGCGCCTCGGCAAGCGTAGCGTTGGGCGCCCTCCGGACCAGATGGACCGATGACTTAAAGAGGACGGCTGGTAGTGACTGGATGGCAAAAACGGGAGATCGAGCCATGTGGCGTACACTGGGGGAGGCCTACGTCTAGCAGTGGACTGCAATAGGCTGACGACGATGATGATGATGATCTACCTATATACAGATAAATAAAATGGGGGGGGGAGTTGTATTATTAAAATAAGCTCTTGTACCAAATTCTTATGGATGTAGAACTAACATTTTTTAAATATGCAGTTACCCGAAGAATCTATTTGGTGAAACACAAAAAACTGTTACGTTTCGAAATCAAGCATATGAGTTACCAGCGTCCGCCCGCGATTTCGTCCGCGTAAACTTTATAGCCTTAGCCTATTATACGTACGTGGCTACTTTCATCATAATTCGTTCTGTAGTTTTTGTGTGAAAGAGTAACATGAGTGACGTGTACTAATTTAAAAACGTCTCCAGGAATCCGAGGCGCGCGCCCTAGAGCAGACCCTATCGGCGTGGTTCACCCAGCTAGGCGGCGTGCTGTCTACCAGCACACGCATCAGCTGCGAATGCGCCCTGACCGCGTTCTCGGTGCATCCGTCACCGCTGATGTACGACCGGATGCTGAAGACGCCGCAGCCGCCTGTCGACGCCCCGGTAAGAAATACATGCATACAATTCTAAAAATTGCTCACGATATATAAAAAAATAACACAGAAAATAATACCAAAACAGTGCGACGAAAAATTGGTCACCACTCAGCATAATGATAGTGATGAGTGGGTGTGAATGTGTTTGAAGTAGTGTGACATGTGTATGTTGTGTGAAGCTGTGAGTGCGCCCTGACCGCGTTCTCGGTGCATCCGTCGCCGCTGATTTACGACCGTATGCTGAAGACGCCGCAGCCGCCTGTTGACGCGCCGGTGAGTAGTAGTGTGATGGGTGGGTGGGTGTTGTGTGTGATGAGTGGGTGGGTGTTGTGTGACAGGTGGGTGCGTTGTGTGGTGTCAGGGTGTGTGGATGTGTGTGATGGGTGTGCGTTTGTAATGAATGGGTGCCAAGCTAATATGTGGTGTGTAATGGGTGGGCATGAATGAGGGTTTGTATTGGTAGTGGTTTTCTGGTGATTTTTTAAGATAAGCTCCAATAAAATTGTGGTTTATAAAGCACACTCCAACGTCACATGAACTGCTCTTTAACGCACTACCACGCTTTTGCTAGTATTTCTGAGACACTAATGTTAAATTATTAATAACTAGTGGACGCCCGCGACTCCGTCCGCGTGGACTACAGAAAAAACAAAATGTCGAAATTATCAAGGATAAAAACATTTTCCCAGGATAAAAAGTAGCCTATATGTTAAGTGGGACCTATCACAATATATTCCTGAAAACCGCACCGAAATCGGTTCAGCCGTTTCCGTGATTAGCGTGACAAACAGACAAACCGACAAACAGACAAAAATTCCAAAAATCATTTTTTTGGGTACTATTATAATAATATTTATTTATAATATTTTTTCTCATATATCTTCCATGTACAGGCATCGATCCGTTACATTTTTATTATATGTATAGATCATTATTTATTTATTCATATTTTACTATGTATCCATTTTTTTATATTGTGTGAGGTGGGTTAGCATAATACCAGGCCTTCCTTCATTATGGCACTTTAGAAGACAATTTCTACATCATTGGGTTATGAGAATAACAAAGTTGAGTGTATTTATATGAGTTTATAGGTATATTACGTAGGTGTATATTAGTGCTAGTTTACCCTAATCTGACGGCATTCTCTGCCTTTGCCTGCTTCTCTGAAGACATGGCTGTCTGTGTGTAATGCGGTGAGTTTTATTATGTATATTCCATGTATCTCTGTTTGTAGATATATATATGTGATATATTATGTAAGTTTATGATATTGCAGCATGAGTGTTTGTATATAAGGTCTATTTGAAATCAGTGATAATCTTTTGGTACGAAACTAGGTAGGTAAAAACCCGACTGCTTAAAAACTGAAAAGAAAAAAAACAAGCACTTATATGTCCGGTGTGCTAGAATTCTATAATATTATTATATGATATATAACAATATAATCGAAAAGGAGGCCTTTAGTTATAGTAAGAAATTATAATAATTTTAATATTGATTCTAATGATCATAATACAACTGAACAGCCAGGATCCATTGAAATATTAGTGTGGCTGTCGGATAATGGATCCCAACTGTTCAGTTGTTATTTACGATCATTAGAAAATATTTTATGTTCTTCAACAGTATTCATTCCATAATAATATTATAGAATTCTAGCCCACCGGACATATAAGTGCTTGTTTTTTTTTTTAGTTTTTAAGCAGTCGGGTTTTTGGATTTTTTAAATTATGTTTTTTTTTTTTTTATACTTTTTTGTTATGAGTACCTAGCCACTAATAGGTACGCTTCAAGAAACATGCTCAACATGCTCGGCAGCAAGAAGTGTTCGTCTTCTAAAAACTTATATGTGAGAATGGTTGTTAGTACGCAACTTTCAATCGATATTGATCCTAAACGGTTAGGCGAATCGAAAATTTTTGAGAGAAACCTGATTTTTAAATACCTACTATTAATAATCACTAATTTTGGATAAACCTTATATACAGTTGATGTTAAGTTTATGAACATGAACTTTTCCATTATGTTTTGATGATTTGAGGACATTGACATCATCATAGTATTAATTACGGTTACGTCTGACTGCTATTTTCGTAATACGCAGCACCCCCTCTTTCTGATAAGTTGAAAGACTGTTTGTTTATCTTCACACTTCCCACCTGCAGATGAAGCGAAAATGTTATACTCCTTACTAAGTGTATATATTATGCCTTAAGCCTTGTGTACACCTTACGAAATGTTGGTGTGAAGTACGCTGATATAATATACGTTGATTTTTCTTCGCAACTGCACTGAGACTTCACAATGTGTATACCTCTGCCTCTTAAAATATACATACCTATCATTCTGTCAGTCAAGCGTAAGTAAACAAACGTAAAATAATTACAGGAAGTTCCCGAACAAACCGAGCTAACCTCATCCGAATTCGGAAGCTGGGCCAACGATAGCAGATCGCAGACCAACCTTGTGAAAACCTCCGAGACTCTCAACCTGAAATTTAGCGGGGCTCAGACTAATGTCCTATCGAATGCGTTCCTAAGCGAGGGCGAAGCGATAGGCCTTAGTGCTGAGTTGTGTAACGATCTTGCGGTGCTTTTAGCTGGACCTCGGTTGAAGACTCTTTCTTGGGATATGGACAGGTAAGAACTGATTTTCAATAGTTTGGCGGCGACAATACTGCTCCCAACTTTAGCTAGACAGATAGTGACATCATAAAAAATACATTTACATGGCTGTGTTCCCGAAATGGTGTAGCCAGAACTGTGGGATCTTAAAAAAAGATCTCATAGTCACGGTTAGCATATCGGAGATAAGTGTAGATCAGCCTTTCCCAAAGTGGGCGATAACGCCCCCCTATGGGCGCTGCAGGCCTAAGATCAGCCTTTCCCAAAGTGGGCGATAACGCCCCCCTATGGGCGCTGCAGGCCTAAAGGTGAGAAACCAAAAAAAAATTGGGGCGTTGTATAGAGGCTTGGGAAGTTAAAGTAGTTTTTAAGTAGGTGAAAAAATAGGGGCACTAAAAAATTTATTCTCAAAGTGGGCAGTAGACAAAATAAATTTAGGATTCCTTGGTGTAGATGATCAGTGACTAGTTGCTAACTTATCGCCTAAGAGAATGCCATCAAGTTGAATATAAAGTGATTTATTTTTAAGTTTAAGCAACATTTGGAACAGAATACACTCCCTGCCCAATTCTTAATTAGTCCAGTCCTTAACTGTTTGTTTGTAGTTTGCTTTTGAATATTTTGGGTTTACCACGGTATGAGAATCGAACACTGCAACTACTGGACACTGATCAATACATTGGTTTGTGTCTACATAAATTCCAGTAGGGCAAGCACGAACCTATCGAATGTCCGTAACGGTATCGTAGTAAATCTCAAAGATTTTGCTTGCGAGTCGATAGCGTTACGCAGCGGGAAAAAATTCGTACTTACCCCCCTGTATTTATAACCGTTTACAGGAACAAGCTTCTAGAAACTTGTCGGATCCACATGGAGCGGACTCAAGGCGGCACGAAGGCGCTCACGACAGAGCTGAAATATTTAAACCTCAACCTTAAAGACTTCCAACATCTGCCTGAAGAGGGCGATGACGAAAATGATGTGTACTACGGTATTGAGAAGGGTAAGTTTCATTGTCTTTCCTAATTAAACTTTGGTCCCTAAGCAATTTCATCTGGTCGGCCAATAGTGCTTACCGTTTTGCACATACACAGAAAATTCCGTGAAAATCGTTTCAGCCGTTCTGGAATTTTAGCAATATAACCAATTTCAGTATTGTAATTTTTATATATTTGGAGTATAAAGACTAACTTAGTATTATAGCATTCATATAACTTTTAAGTTAAATTTCATTTACAGCAATGCATAGTTTGACATTCTTGGTAAAAATATATTTCTTTGTTCTAAAAAGGATACGAACATCTAGTAGAATTCCAAGAACCAGAAAAGATTTGGGAGCACGCTGTCAACACCGAAGAAACCGCCAGCGCTGACAGCGACGACTCTATTATAGTTACATCGAGACGAAAGAAGAAAAAGAAGCCAAAAAGTATTGTTATGTCTGAAGATGACGATCCCTTAAGCGTCATAGCCGAGACCAAAGCGGCGGAGAAGAAAGTCAGACCACTCAGCAAAGAGAGAAGTAGATCGCATATAAAAACTAAAGCTAAAACTAAGCACAAATCCACATCAAATGAGTCCAGCAAAGACAATTCTAGGGAGTCCAGTATAGCACCGAGAGAGCCCAGTCTGACTAAAGAAGAAACAAAGAAGAAGCCAAAAGAAGCAAAGCCTAAAGTAGTCAAAGAGAAAAAGGAAAGAAAACCTCGTGTTAGATCAACAGATTCTCTTATAAGGCTGATTGGAAAGAAGATTGCGAAGGCAAGCAAGGCGCCATTGAAACGGATTAATACGAATGCACAGAGGAATAATGGTGGAAACTTGCAAACCCAACCCAGTGTGACTGATAGTGACTATGACAGTCAAGGCAAGTCGTCTCTAGCGTCGATAACCTCAGAGGACTCGAATGTAGTGTTTGATGGTCTTTATTCTATGGACGATAACAATTCACCAGAGAAGAAAACCCCAGAGAGAAACGACAGCCAAAATATCCCCAGCGTAGCCAACAGTCCTATGTCACTAAATAAGACTAATCCCACCTCTGATGTTAAGAGTACTCTCTCCAAGCTCATAAAAAAAAGGCAACAACAAAGACAGTCTATAAATAATGTGCCAATGCCGCAACACAGGCCAGTTAACGCTATCAATAATCCAAAAAGGCCTCTCAGTCCTATTAGTCCTAAATTCGTGTCTGTGCCGGAAATACCGAAATCCGTCATAAGCAAGGCACAAACAGACCTTTTATTTGCCCAGAGAAAGTATAATAATCGATTAAACCAGATGGCTAGTGGTTCTTTAAATAATGATTATCTGACAAACTACAAAGCATTCACGCAGAGAGATGGACCATTGAGTGTACCATCTTATCATTGTCGCGAGGATACGTCCACTGTGCAAGACACGCGGCCGCGAACTGAAACAAGTGCAATAACCCAGAAATCAAGCCAGACAGTTTTTGAAGATTTCCTAAAAAGTTTAGAAGAGTCTTACAGAATGCAAGCCGTCACCGAAAAGGCACCGGCTAAAGTACAGGCTAAATCCAAGGTTAAAACTAAACAATGTAAACCATCTTCAAACCGCAGTGCCAAATCCAAGAAACCCTTAGACAACTCTCATGATAGTACATATTCTCGATTAAACTATATGCATAAGATGCAAGGTGAAAAGCAAATACAACAAGCCTCAAACAATAGTCAAACAAATACTCAAACTACACCATTTAATATAAACAATTTAATTAATACACGGGTTTCAATGAATCCCAGCATAAACGTGGATTCGCAAACGAAAATAAGATTACCCTGTAAAATTAAAAAGGATGAAAATATTGAAAAACTGGATTTGTTACAGTCCAAAGGATATTTATCTGTGTCTAAAGTGAATAAAAACCATTCCAATGCCTGTAAAGATATTGTCGGTGATAAAAGTAAAGTGAGAAATACGACGATACATAATGCACATGTGGGTAACAAACAAGCAGCAGTTTCTCCTCTTAATATGCTGTTGAGTCCTCAAAGTCATTCCAATCAACGAGTACCGCAAATTCATTCAGGAAGCTCTACAGTAGACCCAGTTAAGATCGATTCCTATAATAGAGTCGAATCTAGTGATCAAATAATCAAAAGAGATTCAGTTAACTTATCTCCAATTCATCAAAGAAAACAATCAATCCAGAGATCCGAGAATATGTCTAATATGTTAATGAAATTGAATACATCTGTAAATACCAGTTCAGCTATAAATTTATCGAACCGCTCAAGTCTACAAAGCAGTACATCCACAAAGTTATCTAAACAACCTGCTAAAATGAATTCTGATTCGCCACATGATAACATCTATTCCAAGTTATCAAAGCAAATAGCTAAATCTGACTTAGAATGGTCAAAATTACATGAACGACCCGACAACATTGCTTTACAATCATTTAAACAGAAAAATTGCAATATGGATAGACTCCGAGAACAATCTACAAACACGTGTTTAAAGACCCCTAAACAAAATGCTAAACCACATACCGATTCATTGCAATTTAATGAAAGAACAGATAATATGTATTCAAAATTAATTACGCAAAACTTTCTTGAAACTAATTCGATTTCTGATTCGCCGCATGAAAACATTACTACAAACATAAAATCTGCTGCTCAAACGAAATATGATTCACATAATAAATCTAACCAAGATTGGGAAAGTGTAATGGATGCTATTATAGCCCAAAAAACTCCGTGCAGAGGGCCAAATGCTTTGGATATGGCATTAAATAAACATAACTTTCAGTCTCCTTCAGAAAATAAACTTCGTTATGTGAGAAAAGGAAATAGTTCTAAAAGTAATACGGAAATAAAAGAACCTTTGAGAACTGATATTAAAATGGATGCTACAAATCATTCACATAACGAGAAATCTAAGTCACATGATTCTAAAACAAATCTTAAAAAGGGGATAGGTCAGAAAATTACTAATAGTATTGAGACAGGTGTCTTGAGTTCTAAGGTTCCTTTGTCTGAGCCACTGAAAGATGTCGATCCATTTATATCAGGCATTCCAAATTCAGACTATGATCTCTTAGAAGAGTTAATGGATGACGATTTGCGCCAGGAGATTGGGGAATTGTCAGATGAGGAAAGATTTTCTCAAACAACAAGTAAGAGCAAACTAATAGCTAGTGATAAGAAAACGGCAACTACTGTAGTACCATTAAAACAAAAAACAGTAAATGTACGTCCTAAGTGTAGTATGGCCAGCAATATAGGCAATCAGCCAAAGAAATCTAATAATCCTGCAACCTCTTTAAATGTATGTAAGAATGTTGCAAATAAATCTCAGATGCATAAAACTACAAATGTCAAAAGTTCCCCTGTGGTTGTGAATAAAACTAGGGACAAGAGCGCAAATGTTGCGGATAATAACTGGGCAGTTAATAATAATCTTCCAGTTCAAAATATGGCAGATCCAGATGTTGATCGCCTGATATGTGTATCGCCTAAAGTTCAGCAATTTGGCATTAGTAAAAATAAAATTCTTAATAGTTATGCCACAAATCTTGCAACAAAACATAATCGCTCGAAAAACGAAATGAAATCTCTGCCTATAACAAATCAAGATCAGTATTGTAACAATATGAACACAGAATCGATCCCAACTAACAATCTTAATGTGATGGATTCGACAAATATTTATGTGACTTCTGTACAACAGCAATTGCCTATGCAGAACGTTGTTTTGATTGGATCTGACGTTATATACAATCCTTATGCGTCCGTTGCCGTTCAAGATCCTCAAATTCAGACTGCTATTAATAACATAAATCAGAATGCTTACTTGGCAATAAATAGTGCGCCGGATATTTCGTTATATCAAGCACCACAATTTGCTGCGCCTATCGTCAATTCTGTCATAATTAATGATATGGTTGTACCTACAGCGGCTGCTTCCGTACTGGTGAGTTCAGCTTATACTCAAGTGCAAGCTTCGAATGTAAACCATGTTATAAGCTCCATTGGTGTTCAGGCTGATATTTCTCAATATAGCCATTATCACTCTAATAACACCAACAAAAGTTTTCCCTCGACACACACATTTCCAAATCAAACAGTATTTGATAATTGTGAAAATTTGGAAAATAATGAAACCATACCCAATGGCATGAATGTTAGCAAGGGAGACATAGATAGTTCAAAGAAAATTAATGTGATCCAGGATATACTGTTTAATGAAACTGACACAATCAAGAGAATTATATTTGAAAATAAAGAAACACTAGCTCTTGATAAAAACCTTAATATGGAACAAGTTCTTAACGTCACAGAAAATACAACAAAATTACCACCAAGGAACAGAATTCATCCTTTGGCGACTACACATGCTGATTTTGATTTTACGGAAGAGGATTTAGAAAAGGCGATAAATCAAAGCAGTTTGGATATGGGCAACGTGGAAGAAGAAACATTAGTTGTTACATCCGATACAACGGTTAACAGTTGTGGACCTGTTAAAGAGTTGACTGATGACAATGTAACAAATATGACTGATAATGTTCAAAATAATATTGTAAACTGTAACAACACTGTAGAACCTGAGTTTAAATCCACATCTCAAATTCAAGCAGATACTAAAAGTAAAGACTCAATGCATTCCATAAGCCAAAGATTGACACAGGAAACTGATGAAAACTTGCAAACCAAAGACCAAGAAGTGTCAAATATCATTGATAGGAATGTTGATCAAATTATCTGTAGGCCTTCAATTCCTCTTACAGATTCCCCTACAATTGTATATAAAATCAACAAAAATGTTGAGGATAGGAATTCAAAAGATTTAGAAGTTAAAAATATTACCGATGACTTAAACACAGAAGCCGACGATGAAAATTGCCATACATTACTATCTGAAGATATAATTGCATCTAGTCCACCTTCATCTTCTCTAAACACTGTACAAATTGCAGAATCTGCAAAACAGTCAAACAATACACAAGTAAATGATGGCGTGGTTGGTTCTGTAAGTATGTCTAAAATATTGGAATCAAAGTCAGAAAATTATATATCTGCAAATACCGAAAATATTACTGAAAAATCCAAGAGTGTAATATCTGATCATCAACTAGATACTGAAGGCAATGGTGAATTACCCCACCATTCAAAATATTATGCAGACTTGGAACAAAACGCATCTGAGATACATCAAATACCTAATAATAAGAAAAAATTTAATGACATAGAATCTAAAAAAGAAACATCTCCGAAAACAATGGAGATCAATACAGTTGCGCCGGAAGTAGATCTTACAAAAGATATAATCTCTGATGATACTACCAATATGTTCACTGAAAAAATACATTTTGTGAGCTTAAATGATAAAAGGCCAATACCAGCACAATATAAAAAAAATATAATAGTCCAGGAAATTGCCGGAGTTGACGATCCTGCCAAAAAGTGTGTACGCATTAGATTGCCAAATGGTAAAAATTTTAAGGCTACAATTTCTGGACAAGTTATAAATTATGATTCTTTGTTTTCTGATCCTACTATAAAGTCTATTTTGATGGGTGAAATGGATGAGACAAAGAAATATACCCTAAATATTAAACAAGTTTCCACTGTACGTCAAGATAATCCAGCTAAAATAATTGCTACGCGAATTCAAAATGTTCATGTCAAAACGGATGAAGTGATTAATTTAGTAAGTGATGATGATGATGACATTTCAAGAGATAATAATAATGCAAAGGATAATAATTCAGCAGAAAATAATTTAAAGGATAATAACATTACGAAAGTTCACAGCGAGGAATCACAAGTATTTAGGACTGAGTTTGGCAATTTCAAAGTGAAACCAAGCGATATTAATAGTTTTGGTAAACACCAGGAAAAATTCCTGCAAATGTGTTGCATTGAATTACCAAAATTTATTTCTACATCTAATCGTACAAATAGCATTATAGTTAACGATAATAATGCAGTATGCGAGTCTGAAATTGATAAAGTATTAAAAAATGTAGCAGAATCAATTTCCATTCCTGCTACAAAACGTCAAGGCATTGCAATTAATACTGCGCCAACAGATACTATCCCAGTTGAAAATAATAGTGAAGTTAACGAGTCCGAGATTGATAAAGTATTAAAAAATGTTGCAGAATCAATGTCCACTCCTACATTAAAACGTCAAGGCATTGCAATTAATACTACGCGAACAGATAGTATTCCAGTTGAAACTAATTGCGAAAACCTGCGTGTTTCTGAAATTATAGAATTAGATGATGATTCGTCCGATGAGAGCAGCAAAGAAAATTCCCATTTAAAACTTAATTTGATTGACAAGGCTGTAAACCAGTTGAAAGATTTATTACTCAAGGATCTGGGAGCCAAACAAGCATTAAAACTGATTGACGATGACATCATAGAGTTATGTGATGATGACGATATAGTTTGTAATACACCAGCTCAAGATACACAATGCGGTACACTTATCACTCACAATAAACTTATGGAAGAGACTACACTTATCCAAGAAAGTGTGCCTATTCAAAACATATCAAATGAAGATAGTGCACGCATTCGAGATGTTGAAGACTGTGCCACTGTTCAAGATGCGTCTGTCAATGACAATCTGCCTATTGAAAAATGGATACCTACCCAAATCTGTGCACCTATTCAAGTGGCGTCCATAGAAGACCATACCCAAGAGACGCGTATCCAAGACTGTCCGCCTATA
Source organism: Carposina sasakii (assembly GCA_014607495.2). Lineage (NCBI taxonomy): Eukaryota > Metazoa > Arthropoda > Insecta > Lepidoptera > Carposinidae > Carposina > Carposina sasakii. The sequence continues at coordinate 6,174,158 of CP053173.1, forward strand.
CAAGAAGATGGACCATTAGTAAACGGTATATCAGTACTTCCTAACTGTTTGGTATCTCTTACTAAGTGTGATGATTTGATTAAAAAATATGAAAATTTGGTCAACAAAAACAAATGTTATGTAAAATTAGTAAAATGTGATAGTATGTTACAAAGTGAAGATTGCTTGCCAGTAGAATTGACAGACTTGGAAGACATATCAGATACAAACCTACGTCGTAGTGGTTCTTTTTCCATACTCAATGAATTCCAAATAGATGAAGATGAAAAGAAATCGTATGTAGACTGTGGCAGAAGTTCACCCGTGATAGATATTTTCGAAACTATTGCTCTTTTAAAATACGGCAACCAGAATATTCTGATGCCAAATCTCGCAACATCTATTTCGATAATATTAGATACTGATTCATCTATCTCATGTATTGCTGATTGGCATACGACTAAAAGAAATAAACATGAAAATTTATCACTTAATGAAGACACTATTACCGATTGTGAAAGCGATAATGAATCAGTAATGTCATTAGTTTTACCATTATTAGAACCGGAATTTCTTGATAAAGCAGAATGTGACCACGCTGAACTGGATCTATCAGTTGCCAACGATTTAGAGTTATTTTACCCCAGAGAAGTCCCTGAAAAGCCTGGAGAATATATTTCGTGGGCATGTGATGCTGAATGGTATTCTACAAAACAGAAATGCGTTGAAGAATATTCCTGGAAAAAAATCACCAGTATTGAAGGCAGTCAATCACTTATAGAAGATTTTGAGATACATGACCCTGAAACTCCAGAAAAATTAAGTTCGCGGTCATGTGAAGCTGAATGGTACGCTACAAAACAGATATGCTCCGAAAAATGTTTCTTGGCAGAACCAGTATGCATTCAAAAAGACACTATTGCGTCTGAAAGTCGCAAGTCCGCTACTAACAAAACACATGGTGGCATCCAAGTGCCTAGTTTTAGAACCATTATGACAAAATATATCCAAAATAATGATATTGTATACAGTCTAAAATCATGCCAGAACAAGTTTTCTAATAAACTAGCAACATTGTCGAGAAAAAGAAAGTTAAACCAAAACATTGATTTGTCTCCATCAAAGATAGTCAAAACTTTAGAAAATTGCCGCAACTTTTCTATGTCATCTGATGACACTGTTACTTCATATTTAAGAAAGAAGACTGAAGAAAGTAAACTTGTTGCTAATGATCAAACATCAGATTATATTTCTGATAGCCAAAGCAAATCTGAAAAAAATTGTAAAGATAAATTGACTTCCGATTCAGTAATTAAACATATAAACTACCATGAGCCCGAAAAATGTTTGTTAGAAGAAACTTTATATCCATTAGTGCCTAAAAACGATATCTCAAGAAATGATGATGTTAAAATAAGTGCAGAAAATGTTTTAACGGCAGAACAGGAAGAATTAGATGAAGGAAAACTAATACATTCAGATGAATACCAAGATGTTTTAGAAATACATGATGAAGCTCAAATTAAGAAAGATAATACCGAAATATTATCTAGCAACTACGAAAGAAAAATCACATTCATTGATGAAATAGAAGAAGATAAAATTAGGAATGACAGCTTAGGGGAAGTTAATAGTAAAACAGAAACACAAAGCTTGGATAAAAATGACTCGCTTATTAAACATTATGGCGAAAGTGACGGTTACTGTGAAGATAAAGTTGAACTGAATTCTACTGGAATTATGAATGATGATAATACACCAATTTTAATATCAGATGATGAGAATAGTACTAATTTAGAGAATACAGGTCCAAAATTAAAAGATGAATTGTCTGGTGAAGCTGCACATAACAAATATTCGTTTAAAGTAACATTTTTATCTGAAGATAGTGATACCAATGATATCGAATCACAGGAAAAACAGACTAGTCCTCATCATGAAAACCTCTCATCTGACTTAAATAAACATAATAATATAAATGACAAAGTCAACAGTCCTGAAATATCTTCTTTTGATCATGAAAATGGAGACGGAAGTAGAAAACTGGAAAATCCACATGAAGATAAAACTCAAAACCTAGAAAATATAATCGAAGAAAAAACTCAACACCTAGAAAATCCTCTTTGTATTGAACCAAAGAATAAAGATAATATTTCGGAATGTAGTAAAGAAGATCTAGAAGCAACTATTTGTAATGAAATAACCGATGTGGGAAATGACCAAGCCAATAAATCAATAGATAATTCAATAGTCAAAGATGTACTTAAATTAAACGAAAACGAAGAATTGAATTTAGAAAACAATGAAATCGGAAAAGATAAGATATTAGGAAATAGTATTACTGAATTAGATATGAATGCACTTGATACCAATTTAAGAGAGACGGTTGATTTAAATAAGAACCAGAATTATAAAAATGCTGATCTTGAGGCTGATGACGAAATAAGTGGCATAATTTACAAAAAGACAAGTCTTCTTTTCAAACATGACTCAGGTGTTATATTAAAAGGTATTGAATATAAAGATCCTGTAATTGGAACTTGTTATGTGTTTCCTATTACGAAAAATGCTTTAAGTGAAGCTGATGTTAATTCTGATATTCTCAACGATACTACAGATATGTATGAAGCTATACAAGAAATCGAACATTTAGCTTCTGGTGAAATAGATACTGGTGACTCTAATGAGGGACTACAGTGTATTGATGACCTGGAACTTAAAGTGATAGTACCTGTACATACTTACTCCAAAACTGAAATATGTAACTCCGATGTTGATAATACAAAATCTAGGAAAAATCTCAAACGAAAACTGGATACTGGAGATGTAAAGTCGAATAAAAAGTATAGAAAAGGTAAAAATATCGACTATCCTAAATTTACGGCCGTAGCTATAGCAGATAGCGCATATGCAAAAGAATTTAAACTTCTATTCGATTATTACAGTTCTCTAAAGTTTTCATATTCACGACCATTTCATATAGAACATTTTGATGTGTCTGATATGCTACATAATTGGCCTAAATGGGAAGCGCATTTGACCAGTGAAAGTACAACCGTAAATGATATTGCTCTTTTTAGTGATAATTCTGACGCAAAAAAGTATCTGACTGATCCTGTTCAACATTCTTTAACACAAGAGTTAACAGAAGAATATAATGAAAAACTATATCGGCCCAGTAATATCAATGAAGTTAATTTCAATATGGGTTTTGGTGAGGGGTCCGGCAGAGTCATTCTAAATTTGGAAGATGGAAATTGTTTATCAAATTTTTCGGCTGCGACTCTGTCGGACGTAAAACGCGTACAGCCGTCTTTGCTCACCGAGGATTACAATAATTCAGAATTATCTCTACTTAACTTTGATCACAGTATTGACAAAAACAGTAAAACAAGAGAATTAACACGTCACTTTAAATGCATACAGTTACGAGATAAAGTGCGATCATTTTTTAAGAAGTCCACAATTGAATTGAGAAGTGAAATGTTTGTGGATAATAAGTATAATGCAAAATTTATCCGAAACAAAGATACACATTTCCCGTATGACCTCTGCACTGATTTTTTTGAGCCTTTATTAACAAATGCTATAGTCAACGTTGTACAGGTAGGACAATTACCTGTTAGTGCTGCTGCCCAAAATCCGGTGACATGTGATCCTCGCGTTACACAAGTGTCTGACGCCAGCCCCTCGCAATGTTCTGACAACAGTCTGCAGGATGGCTCACCTTCTGCTATCAAAACCGAATATACGGAATTAACGACTGCTGATTTGTCCATGCCATTAGTACACGATTATGGACATCGCAACCGAACAGCAGCGACCGAATCCCAAGAAACTGCCAATGTTGCTATGGCTGATGATAACATACCAATTCAAACTGAAATTAAGTCTGATATAAAAATCGAAATGGAAATAATACCCGAAAGTAAGGATGACTTGGATAAGTGTAGTGATGATCAAGAATTAGAAAATTATAATGATAGACATGATAATACTGGCTATAATTTTGAATCTAATTCCATGGGAAATAACCTTAATGTACAATCTATGTTCAATACGCAAGGCAATCATGGTGAATCTGATTCAAGTTCACAACAGAACGGGACATCGGAAAAAACTGATCAGCTTGCCAATGCAATGAATGCTGCTGGTATTTCAACCACTGAGACAGTAACAGAATCGACAGCTCATGCGTTAGTTAACATTTTGTCTCAGAAATTATGCCAGGCTGCTGTAAGTACAGCTCAAACGAGCAATAATTTCACAAAGACGACTTCTATAAATGCCATGTCATTACAGCAAGCTTTAGCCCAAATACTACCACCTCCATTAAACCAAACGAATTCGAATGAAGGTGGTCAAACGACTCCACAAGTACTACATATTGTGCAAGGCAAGAATGCATCGGGTAATCAAATAACGTTAGTTGAGAACACGTCGCAGTCCGTAATAAATACGCCTAATTCAACACCGGTCCTTCATATTGTTCAGAGCAAGAGTGGTACGTCTAATGGAGCTCCTTCACAACAAACGAATTCATTTAGTGGCCTGTCTTTGGTTGACGCAGGCCTACAATCAGGAGGTAACCAGCTGCTGCATATAGTCAATGCTGGAAACCAAAAAGGTAATGCTGCAAGTCAATTGATTAAAAGAGTAAATCTATTAACGAATCTCGCGAATGTTCAAGGCTCCAATGAACAGAAAATGGTGCAATTTGTTTGCAAATCGGCTGACGGAAAGTCGATCCAATTGAACGCTCCCCATCAGCGCAGTATGGTGTTAAGACTACAGCCCATTGAGACGCCAAACATGCAGACTGTGCCACAGAAAACATCTGAAACCCAAGATCATAACGCTTCAAATGCTGCAAGTACGTCACCCAGTAAAGATAATCTATCTCAGCAAGAAATAAAGTCTAGATCAGTTTATGAAGACAACTACGCCAAATTCATACAGAATTCCTCTACAAAATCTACTTCAATAGAACAGTCTACGAGCCTGCCGAAATTTAATCAGGCGTTTGGTAAAGCGGTGTTTCAAGAAGGCAATCAAAAACCAACCGAAATAAATGCCAATAATGCCCACATTCAAACTAGCACAGATAACAACGAGTGTCCAACAACTGAAGGAAATTCGATAAATCTTGACCATATTGGACAAATAAGTAGTCCTCCTTTGTTGTTAAGAAAATCACCGGCTCAAACTTCGCAGACTCAAAGTAATTTAGTACAACAGTTAAAACAAACTATAGCGCCTATGAATATACAAACAATGCATGGAGGTGTGATATACACCCGTCAAATACCTGTTAATATTGGAGGAGGTCAGACTATCAACCTAATTACAGTGCCCAGCACGGAATTGATGGACGAGTCTGTCAAAAAGCAGCAAAATGATATAGAACCATCATCGATAATTAAAATAGTACCGCAGGCACAGCCCGCACAATCGGAAACACGAGATGAAAGCAATAATCAGGTAAATGGAAATAATGAAAATCAAACAACTCCAAATCCACAACCTCAACCAGTTTTGACTCAGATGCGAATAAAATTACCCATGTTGAGCAAAACACCACAAATGCTCTCTGGAGGGAGGGTAGTCCGGCCGTCCTTCTTTCAGATCCAAAGAAACGTCATCGGAGGGGCAAATCAGCCTGTGTATCAACAGTTGGTACTAACTGCTGCACCACCTTTAGGCCAGCAGACGATAAGACTTCCACAAGCGCAGGCAAGACCAGTCAAAGTTCCCGCCGAAAATCAATCTCCTTCTGAATCACAGATGAGCTCGTCAACGCTTGAACAATTGCGAGAATTTGATATGGTCTTAGAACAAGTTAAAGAGCGAAGCACTGTACAGCCTAACTCGAGCACAAAATCTTCTTTTCCAAAAGCACCCCCAAAATCCACTGATGTGACTGATAGTCCAGTTATTGCCAGTTCCACAACAACGGAAACTACACAGCAGGTGCTTTATTCAATTGGGAACAATCATTCAGTAAACGTGGCGTATGTAAACAGAAAAACTACAGTCACTACCACACCGAGTACTTCGAATTTTGTTCGATCCCCAGATTCTACCGCGATGTCAGAGTCTCCGTCCTCATCAACACATCAGCAAATAACTCATACCGTAACAAGCGAAACCACGAGTGAAACTACTCACGCCAAATCGAAATCAAGCTCAAAAACTAAAACTCGTCCTAAAGCTTCGTCCAATCCACCTAACACATTAAAGTTGAATCCTGTACCACCGAAGACTACAGCACAAAAACCCTTGGAAGATGAGCAAACGACACAGAGAATTTTGTACATCTTGGCAGAATATAAAGAACAAGTCGAAAACTCTCCAGATAAAGACAAACCCGCCCCGAGGCGGAGGACAAACCCACCAACGTCAGGGAAAAAGAAGAAAGGTTCTAGTTGTCGGAGGCTGGGAATGCGCGACATGAGCCCGGTTCTCGGCGAGGATACCTGTCGCACTATGGGCTCTGAGGATAGCAGTTGCGGCACTTCACAAGGAGATTGTAATGAAAGCTGCATGGAGACTCATTCACCCCAAGACAGTCCTCGTAAAATTGTGCGGAAGCTTACATTTGAACACGAGACAATGACCCATGTTACTCAAACACGGCCTCAGCCGCAACGAAACGTTATCGTGGCCGACGGACAGACGATAACCGTCGCTAGAGGAACCGCCGGGAAGCCGGCTACTGCAGTGTTGATGCCAACCAATTATATACTGCCCGTTTCAATGGTCAAAGGTGGACAGCAGATCGCAATAGTAACTAACAGAGGTCCGAAGTTATTGACCGTCGGTGGCGAAGGTGGTGGAACAAACACGTTACTGCTCCAACGTTTGATCGGTCCAGCCGGGCTGAAGCCAGTTTTAACGCGGCCTGGAGTTCGTCATGTTCGATTGCCGACGTCAGCTATACATAATTTGCAAACGTTCAACCTGACGACTGCGACATCAACTCGGAACGCTGATAGCTCAGCCTCCTCCGCGTCAACGGTCACGCCACCTGAACTTATCGACACTCGGGCGAACAGCTCCCCTTGGACAGACCGGTCGGCGCAGGAGGTGAAGCCGGAGCGTTCCTCCAGCCCAGAAGGCTCCGAGCCCTGGAACCTGCCCACCTCGGCTGATCCACAAGACTACAGCTACGAAGAAACCGCCCGCTCGGAGAACATTGACCGTACTGTACTTGTAAGTATGCTTTTATATATTTATTTATTATATTGGAATCATCAGTGTTTTTATATATTGGAGTTTAAATTGTTGTGTTATATTTTAGTAATTACTAATTATAAATAATGAATTGCAAACGTTTTAACTGATGGTTCCATAATCCAGCGGAACTGCTTGTGACACGTGTTTTGCCACTTCAGGATCCGATCCCAGATCGATACAGTCCCGATATGGAGGCGCAAAGGATATTTGATAAGATGTTCGACGTTGACTCGAAAAAATCGTACATGGTCGATTCGCCGCGATGCGGTTACGATATAGACGCATCAGACTGCGACGATAAGGCCTACCATCAGGTGATGACAGTAGCGCTGCCGCAGACCCCATCAACTTAGAAAGCCTCTTCAGTAGACCTCGCACGCATCTTTGTTTTGTTTTTCCATATCGCTGGTCTCTTCGCTTCGTGTTGGTTGCAAAGTAATGTCCGAAGCGTGCACTGTTTGCCAAATACGCAGGAATTATGGCGTATGATTCATATTAGGTTATATTATAGTAGATTCTGACCGTCAAAATTAAAAGTAAATTTAAAATTAATCAAGTCTGTCCCTCTCCATTCTTAACTATCTGATCTCAGGCAGAAAGGGGCAGGTAAGACTAATTATTTTAAGTGTGAAGCCATAATCGACTATATTTCCTGTGCAAAATGTACGCTTTGCGCGATCTAGACACGGTTAAAATTGAAATGAATGCTTACAAGCGTTGCTTCCTATTGCAATCGCACTTAGTAAACTAGAATTACTTTAATAAAATTACATGCTTTTGACCAGTCACACAAAGCGAAGATGATTCATTTTCAGGTATCTTTTATTCAACCTATTTTTTAGGACGTCTAAGTTAAAGATCATGTTTTTTTCTCGTCATGTTTTATAGGAACAAACCCACCCGATGCTTCCAAATAACTGTTTAGTATCTCTACCTAATAGTTAGATTCTAAAATCTCGATGTTTTATTTTTGCATGTAATTTGAATGGTCTTATTAAAAAATCATCAAAATCCTGCATTGAAAAAACAATGTTGCATGATCCTACCATTAGATCAACGTTGTCGGTTTAATTTAATTAATTTGTTGTTTTTTCCAAAGTTTAAATTTTTTTATTATTTCAATCTAAAATAAATATTAATAAGTCCTTTTATTAACGTTTAATTAAATAACTGCTTTCAGCTTTGCGAAATCAACCAACATAGCTTTAAAGAACGGATTACATTTTATTCGATGATTAATATGCCTTAAAGCCAAAATACGTAGTACCTATCTATGATATTAAAAGCAGATAAATTAACTATTTTTTATGTCTATAACTAAATTACGAAATCTTAAACTTACTTTAAACTTACGAAACTAAAGCTGAACGTGCATTAGACGAATTCATAAAAGACGTACGCACCGCAGACATTATTTGAAAACTTGCTAGAAATATGAAACCCACGCCTCTCACACATTATGTTAGTTTATATGATTCATAAGCTTATTCTTAAGATATGATTTCGTTTTAATAGTATGAGGGGTTATCTATGATATCTCTGTGAAATGACCGTATTTAAAAAATCAACGATACTGTTGAATATGCAAGGGTTTTTTCTGATGAGTGCGGTGCGTGCCAGCTTCGGCTTTTAAGCGTCACTTAATCGACTATTTTTAATACATTTCTCTAGTCCTATTTCATTTAAAGTTTTCTGTCTATCCAAATGGCTAATATTGTCAATACTAACCTATGATTGGCTGGCCAGGTGGTGCAGAAAAAGGAAGGCTCTTCCAACCGCCAACATCGCCTCACTCACGTATCCGCTGCGGCTTTGAGACATAAATATGCTATTCTGGAGCACGAGTTACGTCTTCAGGTACGTTGATGTTATTGATTAGGAAATTAGCCATATAAAAGCATTAAAAATGTAAATTCTTTATGATGTAGAATGTATGTGGTTTTGAAGGATGTAATGGGTTGGACTGATAGGACCCAAACAACCTTACCTGCCCGTGGTGCACCCTGCTATTATCGGACAAGGCTCTGACGCTAAATAGCTTATAATACCTTTTTTGGTTTAGTACTTATGGCGTAAAAGCGAGACAGACACAATAAAATTACTTTCGTATTTATAATATTATCTGCCCTGGGAGTGTAAAAATAACGTGTAATACTACAGCTGCTTCTCTTCCCGGGCATACTGTACAAGCCAGTAGAGGGACAAGAGGGTCTTGGTGTTTTGTAGGCGATTGGGCCGACCACCTGTCACTACTAACCGAAGTTGTACATCTCAACTATACCCTAAAAATTGGTCAGAAGGGGCACCATGTGGTTCTATCGGCCCTTGGTACACTGCCTACCCCGTAAGGGATATAGGCGTGATTATATGTATGTATTATATATGTAAGTAAGGATTCTGACTGATGGTGATACGTGGATTGTCACCAGAAATCCCTGTCGGAAGAGTGTTCGGACCTCGGTGTAGACTCCCCGTCGGCCGCCGAGTTGTTCCCCGAGGCGGAGCTGCTGTTCGCGTCGTCCCCGGCGCACGAGCACGCGCCCGACCATGCGCATGCGCACACGCGTATGTTTACAGTTTCACCTATCCGCCTGCCCGCCGTGGTGCTTATGGGAAAAAGCTAGCCTTGTGGCGTTTCCTGGGGGAGTCCCGTATACTGCCATAAGCTGATGTGTATACATAATTATACTCACGGCTGTGTTCCCAAAGTGGGCAAGCCAGAGCTGCAGGATCAAGAAGGAGATCCTAACGCCAGCATAGCATAGCGGGCCAGATGTAAAAGAGCAGTGACAAGTATCCGGCTTCGTCCTAAAGAACGCTCCTAAGTTTTTTAGTCGAATCTTATGAAGTGTACAGTTTAGAAGTTTAGCTGATGTAGTCTAGTGAAGTCCAGCATCAGCACGGGAGAGTGATCTTTTTAAACGCGTGAAAACAAGTCTTTTTAGCATACAAGCTGATGCCCACAACTTTGTTATTCTGATGTAACTGCGTAACTGTCAAGTTTCGTCTAAATCTAAGTTTTTTATAAGTAAGAAACATCACACTTAATCCAGAAACCAACATATTATTAACCTTGCTGAGGCCAGCACCTGACGTTGGATAACTAAATTCAGTAAGATTGAAAATGCCGCTAGATTGCAATAAACTGTCTATTTGACACTATTATTTGATACCCATAGCTGGTGATTCTAAGCTAGCAATTACAATCATTAAGCCTAGTTGTAGTGGGAAGGCCACCCGCGAGATGGACCGACGATCTAGCCAATGTCACGGGCGTCGGTTGTATGCAGGCTGCTTCCGACCGGTCGGAATAGAGGTTTTTGGGGAGGCCTATGTTCAGCAGTGGACTTCTCAAGGCTGAAAATGATGATTTCTTGCCCATTTTTAATGTTTTCTTCACAAAATTCTTACATTACCTTTAACTTCTGTAGTCCACGCCAAAATCTAATCCAGAGCTAAGTTAGCACGAAACAAAGAACCCTCTTTTACCTCAACAGCACCGACGGCGGTCAACCAAAGCATACCGCAGCCGGACATTGACGATCAGATAGCAACCGACCAGCTGTTGCCTCGCGACCCACCTCGCGACTTGGACCTGGGTTTAGATGACGTTGGTATTGTAACCGTCAGTGAGGACGGGATGCAAGCGACCATCGCTCTTGATCAGGAGGAGTTTGCGAGGTCGCATCCTAATACCACGTTCCATAGGGAGCCGACGGATAATGTAAGTATCTCATCATCAAAATCATTTTAGGCGATGATTTAAGTAATTGTTTTAGTTACAGGTATACGTTATAGTGGTTGTGGTGAGGAATGTTGATATTGCAAAATTTTTCATGGCCATGAAAACAAGTCAAACAAGGCGTGACAGCCATGTCACGCCTTGTTTGAGTAGAGCCCCATTTACATAATACCGTTTTTTTTAACACTCAAGAGCAATTAATTGATATGGAATGCCATTATTTACTAGTAAAAACTTGAACAAAGTGTCAAAAATGGCAGTTTTGTTGCTGCAATAAAATTCTATGCAACAGGCAAGAAAATAGTGTCATGTAAATTAGGTTTTCGTATTGACATTTAATCTTTTTTGTCCAGGTACAACAGCCATTCACAATATCTGGACTAAAGACACGGCATATTACATCAACGATATTCCATTCAAATCGCGCGCCGGCCACCGTTCTAATGACGGCGCCGCCTACCACCGTCATATCACAAGCTCGGGCCACCGACAACACCAACGTCAAATACTCGGCTATCGGCAATATGATACACAACATACCCAGCACACACACTAACATGAATCTCTCCTCCGTTCTCGTCAAAGAGGAAGGCCTCACGCGATTCGACAGACTCCTTAACGACTCCCGAGAATTACATCTGTCTAATACTGCATCAGCGATAGTGCATTCCTCGGGAAATGCCGCCCAAGTGATCAAAAGAGTTTGCTACGACGAGGAGAAAAGGGAACGGGAGTCAAGGTTCCTTATTGACGAAACTGACGCTTTAATAGCCGGAGATGACGCGAAAATGGTCACCGAAGACAGCTCCAGAGACGCCACATTAGAATCGATGCCGGGCGACGTTGACGACGACGAATCGCTGCCGGAAGATAGGCATACCGAATTGTTTTGGGAGTCCAATTCAGCGTCCGAGAGATCGGAAAGCAGGCGACCGCTAGACTTCAGCAGCGACGAGGAGAAATGCTGCAAAAGCCCGTCGTACGACGAAACCAACTCGACCGATTCGAGTTGCGTCGGCACACATATGAGACTCGATTCCGTGATCAAGGAAGCGAGGGGATTGGACCGAAGCGGGAGCGCGGATGGGTCGTCAGCAGACGATACGCATCCACCGCTTCGGACGTACCCGGCAAAACGTACGCACTATACTAATGAAGGGGATATTGAGAGAAGCTTGTCAGGGAAGACTAGGGCGGGAGAAAGATCCCCCGATATGGAAATCCGGCGCCGGGCGTCCGGGAGAGGAGTCGTCAAACGTGGCTGTCACTGCTGCAATGGCTCCCCCGCGCCCCCTCGCCCTAAGAAGCCTCGGCAACGGAAACCCACCATGGACTTTACGAATTAGACTCGATTGTGATTAGCCATTCGTCCGCTGACCCCAGCGGCAGACTGAAAAGAGATCTCTTATCACTAAGGGTCGCTTTAGGTGTATATTAAAAGTTGTTGAAATTGTTTTGTATATAATTTTATAAGTAAAATCGGTACATTAGTTTTCCGCAGTTAGCTTAACTTTTGTTAATGTTTAATTTTAAGTTTTTAAGTTCCTTTTGCGTTATTACTAAGTAAATCTGTCACCTATAAGTTCAAATGTCTACTTCATTTTGTAACGAGTAAGCGATGGGTTTTCATAGAAATATTTTGTATGTATTTCATTGTTGATATTTTCTTCTTGTATTATACATAATATACATATTGTTTTGAAATGTAACTGTATAAAAGTGTATTACAATAGGTTACCTCCATAGTAGGCTAAGTGTTTCCTGTTTAGTGATTACTGGCCATACTCAAACGTGAATTTAATCGTCTTTTAGCAATGTAGATAATATGTTTTCATTTATGTGTAGCCATTCATGTAATGCTGGACTGATGTTGAGATGTTTCCTTGGGTGTTGTAATTTTACGTTACGTTTTTTGGATAAAGTATATTTAATTTGCCTACCTTTAGTCGGTAAGCAAACTTCCAATTAAATAGCACAAATTGTAATACGTGTGAGATTTAAACTATCGGCCGGAAAGATATATTTGCGGAATCAGTGTTGCAATTAACTTTTGGATATAAACTTTTCTGTGCCAATTTTGGCGGCGTTCGGTTGATACGCGTAGTATGTAAGTGTCGATATCGAAAGTTTGGGAGACTCTTCGACAGTAGTGATGTATTAAGTTAGTATGATTACCCTATTCGACAGTGGGAGATGTAAATATTTTTGTCCCCGATGTTTTTATTCGTGGGGACCGTCTAGTCATTATCGTACCGAAATGATAATAAATATTATAATAGTCATACTATGAATGTCTTGTGTAGATTCTGTCGAGTTGGCTTTGAGCTGGCGAATGATTTCGCTCGCAATATTCCTGCAACTTACGTGTACATAAAATACTTTAAAGGGAACTTGCGTATGACCAGATAATTTCGCGTGCAGCGTTTTCATTCCGATTGTAAATAGATAAGACGGAACTTTCAGACTTAGTGAATTTAGTATTTTGGCCTCCAGAGGGCGTATTATAGTGAAAATTGTAACTAAATTTAATTAACATATGTTTGTGCACTCATATGGGACGGGGTTTGATGCCCGTTATAATGTTTCCGGCAGTTATTTCGTTAGATGTAAGATAGACTTATTAGAAGAAAATATTTGATTATATTTTTTTTCGTACGTGGATACTTTTAAACATTAAAAACATTTTTAATTTGTAAAAAATCGAGGTTTTCACATAATCCACGATGTTATTGTTCCCAATATTGTAAGAATATCTTCGATATTATAATCAACATACATACATACAGTATTGCAGATGCGTTTTTTGTTATATTTTCACCTAGAAGTTTAAATTCATTATTAGATAAGTATAAAAGAAACTAAAACTAACTGGAGGGTTTCTTAATTATTTTTAAATTAAAACAAGATGTTTTTTTAGATTATGTAAACATTATTTTGAAAAGTGCTACAGAAGAAAATGATCATTAAAACTTATCTATTAAATATTTGCATCTTTTATTTGTTATCCGGCTCGAAGGACCAATGCACGAGTTGTTTGTTACTAATGATTCCGTTGTCTAACGTCATCGTGCCCACGATACCTGAATGGGATGCATACCATGGAAATGATCCGTGGAGATAGTGGGAATACAATGTTTATGGACATAGTGGAAAGGAGTTGCCCAATCCCTATTGATTGATAATAAGAGACATGACTTACATAATGTAAGTAGGTTACCAATTGTGGCTGGTAGTTACATAATAGGCAAGGTGGTTTCTTAATGTAAATAAATAGACTTACTATTAGCAACATAGTAGTTTTTTTTTAAAATAAAATGTACATTCAATATGAATTTACATAACCTTAGATTAGGGAGAATTACAAACTAGTTTGGACACCAATCTGTTGATAGAGGAAAGAATCTCACTTTTCCTATTAAAAAAAATATATTCTATTGAAGTGGTACCAACTTATTGCTTTACTCAGTAACAACTTGTCCCGAATTTTCACAGATTTAATATCACTATTTATTGGTCATAGCATCACTATTGGTCAAAAGTTCAGACCCTGCATGCATCACCATACCTACTTAAATAAGGCACCTTCACTTCATCACATTCGCTTGCCGGCAGATTTTCTAAGCACCTCTAGAAAACCAAGAAGACTCGCATACTAGTCGGCGGCAGTGAATGTGTGTCCACTATTGAATACTTTGAATATAATCTACACTTCCAAGATTAATAATGGACATCGCAAAACATCGAAAACAATCTTACAATAGCTATGTACCTACTACAAAAAAAAATCTTAAAAACACTCCTAAATTTTAACTATATCACAAACAAATAATATCAATACCTTCTAAGAAAAGGAAATTAGCAAGCAAATATAGGTAAAGTCCATGTCCATTATTGACCTTGTTTACTTGTACTCTGAGCTTGTAGGTACTGTAGAATTTAATTATTTAGAATCTTCACTATACCATCTATTGTCTTTAATTTTCTTCATGGCAGCCAACACATCCATTCTGAAGGATAACTTTTCATCCTCATTATATTTCACGACCGAAGGCAATAAAGAAGCGAAGAATGCCTCATCTTCATTCATAAGTCTAGTGCCTGTTACCTCATCAACTTTTACGAAATCGAATTTACTTCTATCATCGTCTACAAATGAGTCTTCTTCTCTAGTTTCCGTGTAGTCTTGGTACTCCCTCTTTTTCTTCTTAACTCTTTTCGAACTCGATGGTTCAGCTTCACTGTCACTTTTTATTGTGAAAGAGAATGTGTCGCTCTGATCTGTGCTTTCAGCAAATGAGGACTCGTCCATTGGAAGTATACATTTTGTGAGGAATTTAAGTTCGTTATGGTAAATATATTTTCTTTTGGGTTTTCCATTTTTTGATTTTAGTGTCTTCACGAACGTGTCACGAATATTCGTCCATTTTGTAACTATTTGGCTTCCTGAAACAAAAGGATAAAAAGTAACGCTTTTAAATAATAATATATAATTATATAAATGCTCAACTAGCATCAATGTAGGTAACTAGTTGGAGTGGAATATAGAGAAATTCCTTGTTGATCTAGGTATCTACCTACGCTATGCTAAGGGTGCAGTAGCATTCATAGTAGGTACATCGTACGGGCAATTTCAATATGATTTTTTATTTATTTCAATTTTAATATCAATTGTATGAAAACAATGGAACATTTAGCTAATCTGAAATATGCAAGAAATCTCTCGAGATCGGTTACCTAATTGAAATTGGCTGTTACATATTTATGTCGCATTTGGAGTACCTACTAACAGGGTGTAACAAAAGGGGTAAGTATTTTAAGCGATATGCTATTGTTGGTGATTCTAACTTTTCCAGGGTTCATTCAGGTAGACCTACTAACAAGAGGTGTAACAAAAGGGATAAGTATTTTAAGCGATATGCTATGAAACTAGTCCACTATAAAGAACCTATTCACAAAATTTGAGACAGAAATTAAAGAAGGTAAGTACTAAAATACTGTTCTCAACTTTCTCACAACGGGTCCTAGTACAATTTGACTGAACAACAAACCGTGCCGCTCATAGGCCGTAAACCTGTGACGTAACGGTAATGCGTCATCGTTGCCATGATCGCCCACCGCGATCCGGCACGTGTCACGTCATTACCCCCGCTACATAACAAACCAAGGCAAGCAAGCAGGAATGTCGCCACTGTGTCTACCACTAACAACACTAAGCTTGTACAAGTTTTAGTTCCAAAAACTGCCGCAAACTGTTATCTTTGTAGTTAATGGTTATCTAGTGTTTGATTCTAAATAAGTAAGTATATAGATGAACAAGTTATTGAAATAACCTTACCCAGGACTTGCTTATCTTCGCTCGACATGTGTTCATAATCGGGATCTAACGTCCGATATATTTCCTCCCAAGCCATTCTTCTTTCCAAATGATCTTTATAATTTTCGCAAGTTTTATCCCACAAGCAAGGTGCATTTCTCACACAAGTAATCAGTTGTTTAATATCGTATTTGAAGTTAGCACTCATTTTTATCAATATGATAACTACATTTAGTACACAATATGTATAATAAATAAGCGTCCGAGCTCGGTCACGTCGCGAAATGGCGGAGTGAACTCGTTTCAGAGACTCGTTCAATCTCGTGTTTCGAATCGGCTCGGTCGACGTTATTTCGCTGTCTTGCTCTCTCACGTAGTGACGGACAAAGACGCGTTAGGTGGCAAAGTTGCCTACATTTTAAAACGTCCCGTATCGTGCATTGGTATAATGACCGATATATGTTGAACTGCCGTTTGATGGTTGGCACTTATAACCAGAGGTCTTGTTCATTGGATGTTTACTGGCCCACTGACGAACTATATAGGTTACATACAATAAGGCCCATTATCCGGAGAGGTGGGGCTGAAGTGTGCTAACGCATCCTCTTCTCGCCAGGTAGCCTAATAAATATCATGCTAGTGGTGAGCCTACAGCCTCTTTTTGGGCACATGCAGTAGGTACATACCTACTTACCTACTCAATTTAATAACGAGTCATTCTCCATATGTACTTACTCCGGTACGATTTTACTTATTTGATGTTACCTAATCCCCTCAGCCCGTAAACCCTTAATTATAACTTTTAAGGTGTAGTTCAATGTTTTAAGGTTAACTGACTCGCGAAAGTTATTAGTTATAGTACGTATACATAGTAAACAAAAGAAATAAGTATCATTTCTTGCCGGCCACCTGCCTGACGCCAACTTTCCATTCCAAACATTCGTTGCGTGAAAAGAAAAAGTCACGAAAATCCTGAAAACAGCTGCCTCTGCCGCATAAATCCTCCTTTATCGATCGTCCTGCGCGCGCATCCCGCTAAATGTCGGTGTGTTTTCTCAAGGAAATTGGTATTTTTGACGTTACCGAGGTTATAATCGTGAATTTTATGTTTTTTTCTAGTTTTTTTGTGTAAGTTTAGGCCTTAATGGACACTGGCGATGTGGCGCAACCATGGTTTAATTAACACCAGCGTTCATAACCTATAAGTGACCGGCATATACAGGTGAGTTTGTATACCCTGGGGAGGACTTGAAGCTATTTTAGTAACTTAAATAAAGTTAATGTAAGTAAATATCACGTTTGTAACTGCACTGCAGTTACTGCAGGATATGAAAGGATTACTTAGAGATATTCTTCAAACTCTCAGTCAATTTTCTGATAAAAATATTTGCTAATATCTTTTGATAGGCGCATAGGTGTAATCGAATAGTTTACCTCTTCTTCAATTAACATTGTAATGGTAGGTACTGTGCCCTAAATCTAAACTTTATCTAGGTGTAGGTACCATCTGGATATCTTTAGATGACCTAATTTATAAGTATATAGTTAGGTATATACTTATTGAACACACCTACATAATAGGACCATTAGGTCTTACTATTAAGTTATCTATAGGTAGGTACTGTAGGTTATTTTATCTATAGTTTAATTAAAACTTGATATTATTACTTAACAAAGCAGCAGGGCTTCACTAGAATACATCAGCTGCATCTCTTTCCGTGCATGCCGTAAGAGTCGATTAAGGAACTCGGGGCGTTCTCCCAGGACATGATCTGTCCCAGCTATGCTAAAGGTGGCCTGATCTCTTTTGATCCTGCAGTTCTGGCCACTCCATGTCGGGAAGACAGACGTGTGTGTCTGTATATGTATGTACCTACTAACTACCTGTGTGTGTATGTAGGTACCTATATTCTGGGACCAGGCAATCACCATTATTCACCATGTCGTGGACTGTCTGCGTCCCCGGATGGGGCGCGGTGGTGGTGGCCGGTGCCCTCATGCTGTACGGCTCTCTGGACGTCGCCTACTTCGCCCGGATGATGTACACCGTGGCCAAGGCTCGGTACTTCAAGAAAAAAGCCTGCATACTGGACACGACATTTGAGCTCGTTCTCGCCACAGTTCAGTCATATACGAGTATCACATCATGTCAGTCTACTTCTGCCGGTCTAGCACGACCACTACCACTAGCACCTAGCACGAACAATAATTAGATATACGATTTGTAGGATTTTTGAAACGATAGCTTGTTCTATGATACGATAAGGCCGAGATAAGTTAAACATGTCTAGATCAAAAAATACAATTGTAGTTCATCCACATCATGTCATGTTAACTGCTCTAACAAGACCAGCGAAACACGATATGATAAACCTATTTATCGACTAGATGTCAAAATACGATAGATATTAGCCGCCATGTTGAATGTTATCGATACCAATTACTAATCATTTAATTATACTTTTGACCTACCTATGTAAACTAAAAACGAGTTAACTAAAATACGAGTACTAAATTAAAAATATTAAGTTTGGAGCATATAACTGAAAACCTATAGAACCGAAGAATATAATAGGTATTTTAGATTTCTCTAACCTATCTACGCTTATCGCGCACTACAATGTTCATCGATAACAATATCTTTAATTGATGTCAAAATTCGATATTTTTAACATCAAAATACAGTCATGTTCGTCGCTATCGATAGTAACCGATGGATATGCTCGCATTTTTATCTATCATATCGTATCGTGCCATGTAACGTTAACGTCATGGTTATGTTCGCTGGATCGATAAAATTCAACAAAGCGGCTATATTTATCGTATTTTGACAGCTAGTTATCGATATATTGATTTATCATATCGTTTAAACCTGGCCGTGCTAGCCGGGCTGGACGTAGGCCTCCCCCAGGGCACGCCACAAGGCAGGCTCTCTCGTTTTCGCCATCCAGTTACTACCAGCCGCCCTCTTTAAATCATCGCTCCATCTACTTGCTGTGGCGTGGTCTCCATTCGAGAACCCTCTCTTCAGTCTTTATTACCCGACTGCGCTAGAAGGAAGTTATGTTTTTCTAGTATGGGCTTCAGGCCAAGGAGAATATATTCTATATTAGCTGCATCTCCTTGGTTCATTCCCGTTCGTTTCACCAGTTCCGTGCATGTCGTAAGAGTCAACTGAGGAACTCGGGCATTCTCTAAGGAGATGAGCTTGCAACTTTCACTGATTTTCTACATGTGGCACCGTTTTGCACAATTGCAGTAGGATCCTAAAATAGAATAATAGAATAGTGATACAAAAATTTTGGCAACCCCCTTTCGGGAACACAAACGTGTCTATATATCTATCTCTTTTTCCAGGCTGGTGTCTCCTAAATGACATAGACACTTTAATCTACCACATGAACAACGCGCGATATCTCCGCGAACTGGACTTCGCTCGAGCGGATTTTTACGAGCGGACTGGATTATACGCGAATATTAAAGCGGCGGGCGGAGCGGTGGTTCAAGCGGCCTCCACTATCAGATACAGGCGGTATTTGAAGCCGTTCACCAGGTTTACCATCACTTCTAAGGTGAGATAACTTCCTTCCTGCAAGGGTTTACTGAAGTTTGGACTCGTTCAGCCACATAACCGTTCCACCACCGACTATTGCTCGAAACCTGTATATTTACAATAGTTCTGTCATGGGTGCATGAATATCTACATACAGGATGTTTTTTCTCGTTGCCACCCATAACGAAGGGTAGGTACGTACTCTATACCTACATCAAATAAAGTAAGTTTATGCCAAAAAAAGGCCTGGAAAACGATGTAAATTATTTTTATTACTTGATCGGGCAAAATTTATGGTGTCCAGTGTTTATGCTAGTTTTTTCATAGACAGATATTAATTATTTCTCGTGAAAAAATCTTGCTTCACGCGTCAGTGTGCATTTATACAAAAAATCGCAGTATATTTACTCATCATTGGACCCTAATATTTTGGAAACCAGACACTTTCCAGGTATGCTTCCATGGAGAAAAATGATCGTGATGATGAGGAGATTCCGTAGTTTTCGGGAACGTTGACGACGAAAAATCATGTATGTGCCACATACTAGGCACCTTCTCGGGTTGGTTGAAGACAGTGTCCAATTTGATGGCCCTACGATACCCACCAAATTACCTACCTACTCTTGGTTTGCCATACCGTGATCATAGAATCTATCATGTAACATCTGATGTTACGGCATCCTATAGGTACTGATTTATCCTTTGAACTTGTAGGCGGTCTTCTGGGATGACAAAACAGTCTTCATGGAGCATGAGTTCGTGGGTCCTGGAGGCTTCGTGCACGCGGTAGCGGTCTGCCGACAACGCGTCATCGACACGTCGGCTGCAGCAATCGCCGAGCTGCTGATGCAGTTACACTGCGCCGGCGCTTGTCGGACGCCGCCTGGGAAGATGCCTCCTGAGGTTGGTGGTTTGAAGACCTGTAAGGTAAGCATGAACCTTTTTTCCCACCGTAACGCTAGCGACTCGCAAACAAAATCTATGAGATATGACAGTTAGACGATAGCGTTACGGACTATCGAGGGGTTCATGCTTGCTCCACTGGTGACTGGAGTTCATTATTCTAATTAAATTACGGGATGGTGGCCCAGCAGGCCTATTGGCTATCTTTTTTTTTACAGATTATCACTGAGTGTAACTTAAATAACTGGATGGATGGAAGTGATATGTATGTATGCATAACTTCGAAAAAGTTTGACGACGTATTCTAAAGCGTCTGTGAAGTTTTGACTACGTGGAAAACAGGATTACATCTTTCTGCCATCACTAATGGGTGCAACTGCATGACTTTTCCAATTACCTTTCAAACGACACGTACTATTTTTATTTTCAGTTGGAGCTCTGGGTCCAGAGCAACGATCTCAGTTCGGCTAAGCTTCGCGCCCCATCTACTGCACCCCTAGCCGTCCCCACCCTTCAGTGCCACCCCCTTAGCTGCGGCGAAATCATCCCCACGGCAGAATGAGACCGTCCTCACGACCCAAACGACCAGCTACGGAAACGCAAGTAGAGCGAGACAGATAGCTGGTGCACCCGTTTGAGCCGTGATTAAATTGTCAGTTGACGCGCCACTCTCGTGGTGAACGGACGGTAGTGAGTTTATTAATTGGATTTTACTATGTTAAATAATATGAATCGTGTAAATGTTATTAATTTTGTTTTTATGTTTAATTTAGATTTTCTTTTTGATTTGTTATAATTTGAAGTGCCTATTAATCTATGGCTTTGTACTTCGCTTAGTAATACTGAGCGTTATTAGATGATCTTTATAATGTGGTCTTGCTCATTCATGTTTGTAGCGACAGAGTGAGAGGGTGACAAACACTGCGTCAGTATGCGACGCTGATCTGTGTGTCACAGTTAATTATAAATCGCAGGTTTGACCATTTTAGTTTGTTTTCTAATAACAAACTGTAAGGAAAGATTTTACTGCCTTAATTATTGTAATATTTCAGTGTGTAACGCACTCTAGCCAAGCTAGGTTAGTTGAATGTACCCAAAAGTCTATAGATACACTGTTAATGTATTTATGTGCATCTGATTACGTACCTACTATAATAAAGTTTAAATGATCTACACTTTAGATTTTTACTCCTACTAACTTTTACCTCGGTGGTAGGTTCTTCAACTACGAAAAATCCTCCAAGTAACTCCTATTTTAGCAATCCGATTTATGCGACTGATATTTTAAGTGTGCTAATCTTCTCTTTCACCAAATACTTAATTTGAACGATAGCGCTTGTTGCTCTTGTTAGAATGGTCAAAACAATTGCAATTTTTGACATTGTTCAAGTTTGTACATGATGACATAGTTACCTACTTATCAATAAATTAAATCACAAAATGGTATAATGTAAATGGTGCTTTGTTTTAATGAATTAAAACACCAGCCTCGTTCATGTTTTTCTTATGGTCGAAGCCTGATTTAGTTCTGAGCATTTTTGTAGGTGTTTCTTTTGTTTCCGCGAAAATAAATTCAAGGTGATGCTTATATTTTTGTATGAACCCACCTGGTTTACAAAATCAGGTCACCCGTATGACGAAAATATTTGTTTTTCTAATGAGTTTTCAAAGACAAAGAACTACTTACATATTTAGTTCCTACCTACTATCTAAATAATTATAGTGGGTAGATACCTACATTACATAATATGGCGGTATTCCCGAAACTGGTTATCCAGAACTGCATGTCGTACGAGTGGACTAAAGGTATGATTCCGAGCTAAGCACCACGCTGCACTGCTGCCGCAGAGCACTCCGCAGCAGTGTTGTGCTGTTCGTGATGATTGTATACTTATCAAACAAAACTTTCAAGTAGGTGCTGCCACTGGCGCAGCAGTGCTGCCACTGTAGTGCTGCCGCGACATTGCTGCGTAGCTCGGAATATACTCTCATATAAACCTGTAGACAATGTATTTCTGCGGCAGCAATGCTGCTTAGCTCGGAATCATACCTTAAGGGTGTCGAGCATTCTTTCAAGCGATAAGCTCATAACTAGCAACTGATACATTTGTCTTCGCTATAAGGCTGTATATATGGATGTGGTATTTTCTTTATGAACTTGCTACCTACATTTATTTTTCAGATAAATGACAATGACCGTTAGAGAGTAAGTATATTCTTTGGATAACACACAAGCAAAACTAGTTGGTCGGTGTTGCAATGAATTTATCGAAGCAGGAGATGGCGCTAATCAATGCTTATAGAGGCGTCTCACTTCCACAATAGACATAATCCTACTATCAAAACTGAGTAGAAAATCTGAGTTCTTATCTCCACACATAGTAAATTCACAGATTCATATGTCACAGTCAGGAAGTGAACCCAGCACCACTCATTAACCCATAATAATAGGTTCAATGATATAATAAAAATAAATTAATTCCGATAAATTAACCTATATTAAATAATGTTGCCAGATAAATATAATACTGATTAAGCCTTATCTATGTGAAATAATGACCTACATTTGTGGATTTTGTTAATAATCTGTTAACTTCTATGTGCTGTACCTGCTGCTACACGGCTTTACTATAATACATCAGCTGCATCTCCTTCAGTGCGTGTCGTAAGAGTAGACTAATAAAGGTATGATTCCGAGCTAAGCAGCATTACTGCCGCAGCAATACTGGTCCGCATACCTACATTGTCTACAGGTTTATATAAGAGTATATTCTGCCCCCTGATTACGTAAAAGCAATAGCAAAGCCGAAGCAAAGCGATAGCGAAAATTAAAATTGTACAATATTCGCCTTGAAATGTCAAAGTTCCTTTGAAATTAATTTTACGTAATACAAATTTGACAAGCAATCTGCCATTTTTGTACAATTTTCGCTATCGCTTTGCTTTTGCTAGTTTGGTAATAAGGGGGCCGACCTACGCAGCAATGTCGCGGCAGCACTGCAGTGGCAGCACTACTGCGCCAGTGGCAGCACCCAAGTGAAAGTTTTGTTAGACAAGTATACAATCACCACGCTGCGGCAGCAGTGCAGCGTACTGCTTAGCTCGGAATCATACCTTAAGGAGCTCGGGCATTCTCTCAGGCGATAAGTTAGAAACTCTCACTGATCATCATGTACATCTGTACCGGCTATGCTAAATGTGGCTTTGGGGTCTCCTTTACGATCCTGCAGTTGTGGATACCCCATTTTGGGAACACTGCCGTGTTTATAGCTGGTATGGTAATACTATGGTATTGACATCACTTACTATGCAACTACCTTCAAGTTGCTCAGGTTACATTACATGGGTTTCTGTTCCGTAAGAAACCATATTGCACAGGCAGATTATTGACATACATAGGCTTAGCCTATTAGGCTATGGTACACGTGGACATAGTTCCTAGGGTCTGCCCAACTAGTCAATTATAAATTCCCTACCCACGTTATGTGTTTTTATTTCCTTCGATCCAATTTAAAAAACGTAAGTTTGCGTAGTTAGTGCGTTATCAAACTGTGGCCTTTCATAAAATTTAACAATCAATGAAATAACGAGTTCATTCATAGTTCCTTCGTGAGGGAAATGTAACAAAATCAATTACTACAATGGTGTTGTGTATTTGCAATCTGTTATCAGGTGCCTGTGAATGGTACGAGTATGGCATGGTACAGTACCTACTGCATTGCATTGCAGGAAAACAAAGTGTGCTACTTCCGACTCATTTTGTGTCCACGTTTTAGCTATGAGAATTCCACTGATGTACATACATAGGCTTTCGCCTCGAACGGTTGGAAGCATCCTGCATCCAGCAGATTCTTGAGATTCTGATAGGTCGTTCGTGTATCTATATCATGGGTGGCGTTTTCACACTGCGCTTTCCGGTGCGTGGTCTCCACTCTGGAACCCTTCGGGCCCATCGGCCAATAGTTCTATGATCTATGTGCCCTACTAACTACCACGTTAGCATTCTGAACCATAAAATGTATGCTCCAGGACTCCTGGACATAATCTATCAGCTTCAATTTACAGGGTAACAGAAGAGATTATGTTAAGCGACGTGCTATGAAAATAGGCTACTAGTTAGCACCTGCCTACAATATTTAAGAATCCAAATCTAATGGTCGTTTTACTAAACTATGTGGACGTATTTCTAATTAAATAGGGAATGTTAAATTGATTTTAAGCCTAAAATTTTGTGGACTGGTTCTCTATTAGAGACCACTATTAGGCAATTTTTATAGCATTTGGCTTAGCATAAGGCTTAACCATGTAGGAAATTTAACGAATTGGATAAGTTTTAGCCAATTTGTTTGTTTTACCAGATTTAAGAATTTTATCCTAGGATATTAACAGATCCGTGATATTATAATATCACTAGTCAAATTATAATATATTGGGCCTAAAAAAGTAGATATACCTACGTATACATATGCCTTGAAGAAGAGGTGTTGCTTCCTTGATTTTTAACGTTAGTTTTCTTTTAGAAGAACAAGCAAGAACATATTTACACTCATTATGAGATAATTGAACACATTAATAAAATATATAGTTAATAGTAATCTATACATACAGGGTGTTTTTTTGTGGCCACCCTTAACGAAGGGTACGTACTCTATACATCAAATAAAGTAAGTTTATGCCAAAAAAAATGCTGAAAAAAAAATTGAATTTTTTTTAAATTCCTTGATCGTGCGAAATTTATAGTGTCTAGTGTTTATGTTAGTTTTTTTTATAGACAGATATTAATTATTTTTCGTGAAAAAATCCCGCTACGCGCGTCTATGTGCATTTATGCAGAAAAACGCAGTCTATTTACTCAACTTTGGACCCTAATATTTTGGAAACCAGACACTTCCCAGGTATGCTTCCATGGAGAAAAATGATCGTGATGATGAGGAGATTCCGTAGTTTTCGGGAACGTTGACGACCAAAAATCATCATGTATAATAAAAATGTAACGGATGGCTGTCTGTACACGGAAGATATATGAGAAAAAATATTATAGGAGACCTTTATCAACGCAATAGTACCCAAAATAATGATTTTTAAATTTTTTGTCTGTTTGTCTGTGCGTTTGTGCACGCTAATCTCAGAAACGGCTGAACCGACTTCGATGCAGTTTTCAAGAATATATTGTGACAGGTCCCACTTAACATATAGGCTACTTTTTATTCCGGATAATTTCGACATTTTGTTTTTTCTGTAGTCCACGCGGACGGAGTCGCGGGCGTCAACTAGTTCTGTAATATTTATACAATATTTATAGTTCGTGCTTGCCTGTATTCTGAGTCCTTTCTTTGCCTCCAGTTTCGCTTTTTCTCTATATGAAGAATGTAATATTTCCGAGGTATGTAGAAAGTGATAAATAAAATTCAGTAACTATATTATAGTACACAATTTATTCATATCGTATAGTATTTCTTATACAAAGATAATAAATTGTAAATCCCTCATTGCGGTCCGAATAAATAAATACTTATCATAAACTCCTTTTAGTTATATCACGGTCCCTTTAGGGCGGCTTAGGAGCTTATTTACAACACTTCCTACTAGCTTTATAGGGTCTGATATATTTAATACCACACAGACTCAAAAACAGAATATATATACTTCATGGTTGACCCATTGAGCGCACTTGACTTGAACTCAGACTAAAATTTTGGTTAAGGAATTATCCTTAGTTTTTTTTAAATATCTAGTCATTCAAATTGGTGACTTAACAAATACTATTTATATATTTACATAAAAGTTTGTCAGATCAAAGTCCATGTGTGTTCAGGTCATAAGTTCATACGGCCTGAAAACGCGCTAAGCGCTCACTTTTTTCGTGATATTTCTATTTTTGAGTAGGTTACAACTATTGGACCAGAGTGGTTACTTACAAAATGTCGCCTAGTTAATGGCCTTTCTTTCTAAGAAATGTACAAAAATATAATTTATGGTCATATGTAATATGACTGTATTATAAATGTAGGTATATATTGTCAAAGGCACTGGTACTTTAAAAGTTTGATTTCAATACAATCAATAGGTATTACAGGATAGATAGCTAGTTTCGTTAGATACTACATTAATTGCATTTTTTTTTCAATTTGACAGCTAGAGGACCTATCTTTTACATTTTTTGGTTTTGGAACAACAGACATTCCGATTGAGAATATGTATAGTTTACATTTACATATAAATAATCTACGCTCGACTTAAACTTACTTACATTTAGCTTACAATATAACTTACAAGAACATAGTCTTTAGCCATCGATTTTCACTACGAATCTTCGAATAGATGAAACAGATCTACCTCACTTACTTATTTACACAATACATAGCTCGTCACTAGAAATGCATTTTATTCCTAACATTGAGTAGACAAGTTTTATCTGCTCGAAAAGTCTGTAAACCGAACAGTTTAGTCTCATTATAGGAGGGCGCAGGCCCTCGGCCTACACGACATACACCGACGACAACATACAAACATACAACTACTAGGAAGGATTACAATTAGGCGATACGGCTTAGCCGCTTACAGTTGCACATATGATACAATATATTCATCTCTTTACAACGTGGTAACTTCGACTGCTAGGGAGGGGAGGTTAGGACAGTTTGTACGAGCTAGTGTCCCGTGCCGTGCGACCGGAGGCTCGGCGGCAGCGCGTCAGGCGCGGCGAGGCGGATCCAGGCGCCGGCGAGCGCGTTCAGTGCTCGTGCGCGCGCGACTTGTTTTGGTGCATCATGTTTTTGAGGGTGGCGACTTCGGTGGCGAGTCGCGCGAGCTCGGCCTTGAGGTGCGCGTCGTCCTCCTCGCTCAGTCTGTCGTCGGGGCGCTGCGGCCGGTACTCCGCGCCGAGGGAGATGCCCGAGTCCCGCTCGTCGCTCGAGCCCTCGCCGTCCCAGGACGGGGAGGAGCGCGGGCCCGGCTCCTGCTTTATGTGCTGCAGGGAGAGGAGGGCGCTGGCGACGTCCTTGTCGCCCAGGTGGGACTTGTGTCGGAGTTTGAGCGGGAGCCCGTTGTTCTCAGGCGCGTACTGCTCGGCGGCCTCGTCTCCCGAGCCGGAGCCGGACAGAGAGGATAGTTCGTAGGGGGAGGGCGCGCGGCGCGGCCGGGACAGGTTCAGCACGGAGCCGGCCGGCTCGTAGTGCGCGGGATGCGGGTAGTACTCGGGTGCCGGCAGCCGCTCGGCGTACTGCTCGGGCGCGCGCTGCGGCGGCGGCGACGGCGGCGACGGCGGCGCGGTCTGCGGTGGCGGCGGTGGCGGCGACGAGAACATCGGTGACCCGGACAACTTGCTGCGCTTAGTCACGCACAGCACCTGGTCACATGTGGGCAGTGTCGCCAGGACTTGGTCTATACTAATGAGAGTCTCGCCGCAGATTCCGTATTTCTCTTTAATGGCGTCTAGTTGGGCTTTAAGCACGTGGTTTTCCTTGGACAGTTCGACGACGCGCTGCTCGAGCACCATGTCGTTGAAGCGGCGTTTCTCGCGGGAGCGCTTGGCGGCTTCATTGTTGCGTCGCCGACGGTCCCAGTAACCGTCATCCTTCTTGTTATCAGGTATAAATTCGCGCTGCTTCCGTTGGCCGAAGAATTCTTTACGTTTGTTGTAATCCATGGGGCCGCCGGGGTAGTCGTCGGGGTTTAGGGGAGGCTGGCCGTCCATGGGGAAGTGGGGTGACACGGAGAGTCTAGCCCGCTGAGGGATGGGGCGCGGCGGGGCGGGTGCGGGGGGCATGACTCCGCCCGCGAGCATCTGCTGCTGGCTGA
Source organism: Carposina sasakii (assembly GCA_014607495.2). Classification (NCBI taxonomy): domain Eukaryota; kingdom Metazoa; phylum Arthropoda; class Insecta; order Lepidoptera; family Carposinidae; genus Carposina; species Carposina sasakii. The sequence continues at coordinate 6,202,685 of CP053173.1, forward strand.
GGATGAACTCGGCGACCATGTTGCGGCGGACCACGGAGGGACCGCTCGACTCCTCGCTGTGAGTCTGCAACAAAAAGAACACGGAGTTATTAACCTGTTACACTCGTCCGAATCTAAGTTACAAAATGGCCGATTGCAAAAATTCTGTCGCAAGTTCCGAGCCAGTACCTACGTGGATCACCTTTGTGAAACCGTATTGCTACATTAAGTAATTTTCACTGTTAGTTAAGCTCATTAATAAATCGGATTTCATAATAATCTAAACATTACACCGGATTTTACAAACATACTTCCGCCGCTATAAAATACCAATAAATTACACCAAATTATCGGCGCGACTAGACAAACAGAAAGAATTTGATGTGTCAACTGCAAGTGAAATTAAGCGAATACAGAGATATGCGCTGATACAAATGAAATAAGAAGTTGTTAACGATGTGTTGAGTAATCTACATGGTATGGAACAATAATATTTAGATTTCGTAATCTATCACGTTGAGTCCAGCGTGCTATAATGGGCGCGAAATAAATTTTTATACGTTTCAGTTTCAGTGTTTGTCCAACTTTCGCAATGTCATTAACCTTTACATAATCAGCATCCGTGCTAAGATCAAAGTTGCACTTATGTAAACTATTAACCATTAAACAACGGCAGGAAGTGTAAAAAAAACCCGAACCAAAAAGCAATGTTATCAACATGTTAGCCAAACGAAAACAATGGAAGAATCACCCATAAACCGCCTATTGTGGAAACACCATAAAACGATTCTAATTCGTTTTTCAAATGATTTTAAAACAATGTCAGCTAGTACCGGCCAGTGCATTGAAAAAAGAAGTAATCGATCACGTTTCTATACACGCAGGCTACACGTAAGCAACGTGAGAGTTCTTTCTAATATCAGAAATTGTTTTCAAAACGTTCTTTAAACTACTTGAAAGTGAACTAGATCAATATGATCATGTAGCTTAACACAGGTCAAACATTTTTGTTAAACATAAAAATACGAACCATTAAAAAAAATATTTATAAAAAAGCCAAGTAAAATTATCATTTTTTTGCCATTGATTTATGTCTGCATACAGGTAAATTAATTGATGCACACTGGCCACAAATTGGCGATGAGCACAACCTCTACCTAACGGGTGGTGTGGGACATCGGTGTCAGTGGGTTGCCCCAGTTGCGCGCGCGCCGGTAACAGAACACGACTAACTGTTAAAATCTCGCCGGCTAATAGTCTCTATTGTCGATGAACTAAATGTCAGTGGGGCTTACAATGTGAACCTTGGTAGTCTTAAAAGCAGTTATCGCCCTAGGCTGGTTGGAGAAACAATGAGTGATATAAAATAATAAAGATAGGAGAAGAATATCAATTTAAACGTGGGACGTGAAAACAAGGAAAATAAACTTTGTCAACAGGATAAACGTCGAGAAGATGATTATAAATAATTCATTTGACTAGTTTTACCAAATAGAAATGATAACAATAAATATGTACCGTTAGATTTTTGTTCTATGACGTCATATCTTTACGTACCAAATAATCTTCATCATAAAAAATTGGGATACGATGAATAATTCAGCGAATAACAGTTATCTAGTGATGTCTAAAGAATCCGTTAATCGATCACCTTCTGTGTGAACAGTTATATGTTGAATATACATTTTTGTGTATTTTGTATACACCCACGTTACCCACGCTTTTAAACAGAGAATTTATGGAAAATATTTGGTACTGAAGTTCATTTTTAGTACTGAACCAATATTTTGAAATAAACAATCCAAACCTACATAATTATTAGTCAGTTATGGTGTTATCGACATCGTTTAACTTTATTGAGATTTTCAGTATACCGAATGGAAAGGTACCGTGACAATATTATATGTAATCAAGGAAATTACGTAATGAACAACGTATTATGACTTGACCTTTGAATATTACTTTAAATAATAGTTATTGCAAAGTAGATTACACTAATTAAAATGACTAAAAAAATTATATAAAAACGTCTCTACAACTTGAAACTTTATCTCTTGGAAGCTCCGATATTCATAATCTACATACTTATTACGAAGATGAACAGTTAGTTAGTAAGTTTTTTATTGTAATGTTATGAGTTATGACCGTTACGATGGCAGAGCGCGTACAGTTAAAACACCGGTTAAAGTAACCGCTCTCTGTTTCACACCCACTAGTTATATTGGTAGTGAACTCACTTGATGAGTTGAGCAGATTGTACCTACATTATGGATTACAAATGAATCTGATGATTTCTTAAGGAATATGATAATTTCATAAGTACCCAGTACACAAGATTTTGTGAAATGCAAGATTTACAAAATTGAAGAAAGCTTTTGAGGCAAAAGATTGCATGCGATGAAGAAGCAAATGGTTTGTCATTTAGAATAGAATAGTGGATTGCCAAGACCAAACATTAGATAACGTAACCATTGACCCAAGAATCAAATGCCACGGTCAATAGCAAGCATCTCTAACGGTTGCACAATCACAGCGGGTTCGGCTAAAACAGTTATATTGCTAATCATCTACTTTCCCGCGAAGCAACCGTTACCCGAAAAGTGGGACCGTACGGTACACCAAAACGGTTTTTATATCCGAGGCCCTCAAAACTTGTAATACTGTTATGAAACACCTATTAGTTGCGTCATGATTTTTGAGGTATGTGGTTTTACATTTCAAGGCCATCGACGCGATAGTAAAGTCTCAGTTAGATTGTAAAAAAGTTTGTGTTGAATTGTTTGTGGCTTTCATGATAGTCATTGCAGAACAGGATATTGGCAAATGGTGGAAAAAACATCCATTAATGAGGTACAAATCTGTTTATAAACTAGCTAATCACCGGTAGCTAATTACAAAAATTAAGGTTAAGGCTATATTTATATGACATACTTATTACCACTAAAATAGGACTGGCATTTATAAGAATCTGTATCTGATGTGTGACAAGTACTCATGTTATTAATAGTATTATAATTGCTGGTGTATAACAAGGCGAGCACTGTAAGAGTGTTATCAATGTGTCGTAATAAGGCCATGTCGCGTACTGACTCATAGGCGTCTCAACTATTTCGCAAACACTGATAATTTCGGTTTGTTTTGTGAATTTTTAGACTGTTACACAAGACGATTAATTTGTGTCAATATTGAGCGTAATTTATCTTTCAGACAGAGGAATGCTACTATCATAGTTATCATAAACTTATGGATTTATTTAACAATTGTCTTTGTTAATATAGCTTTACTAGTAACCTTATTATCAAAATCCAGTAGTAACACAGCTTGAATATTATAAAAAAGTTCAATATTTAAGACAAAACAAAATTGAAAACTGTCTCCCGTAACCCGTGAACTGCCATTTGGAATTGCGATCAGCAGATTTACGTCAGAGACTCGTTTCCAAGGGACAGGCGGCGCAACGCTGACCTTACGTGGTCGGCGGCCGGTAGCCGGCTTCGCACGTGAACTGCCGGTCACGCGGCCGGCAGCACGTGCGGTCCAACGAACCTCACGTTGCTGCCGGCACATTACGCAACGGACACGTTCGCTCCTCTCCATACAGTTATATAAATACCAACGTGATCTCAAAACGTGAAATTTAATTTGCAATAATAGATCGCCCTTGACCGTTAGGATTAAACGCAATAGTGGGGAATTGTGTTGTTTTGTTAGGTTTGAGTTGACAGCTGTTTTATTTAAGTATAAGTATTTGCGTATTTACTCAAATGTAATAAGCAAATATGTATAAGTAAATACTATAACTGGACTCCATACTCTTCCACGAATAGCCTCATCGTCTATTCGATTTTTGTAAATTAAGACTTGTTGTTTCTTGGAATCGTTGAGTTAGGTCATGCCTTTGTTCGTCTAGAAATAAACTAGTTTTTGTGAACCTAGACTAAGACTTGAAAATTAATTGATTTTTAAACATTGATAGCAGGTATACAGATAAATATTTTCGATTAACATAACGAGATGATATGAATATAAATGTGCTTAATAACATGAAACAAAATAACGGTACAAAGTATCACATTGATGATATTTTTGTTTAAAATTATTAACGTTATTGACCTTCAGAACTGCAAGTTGTAGCCAGCCATCTTTGAAAAAGCAGAGAAAGTAGTACATCAGTAACTTTCCACACGCTCGCCGTTAAATGCGCGGGAAAAGTAGGCCGGCGGCCATATTTGATTTGACATTTTGCCGGCATTGGAAGCGGCTAGAGACCGCAGAGCCACGACTAGAATGCACTTGACAAAGTACTTGGAGGTAGAAAGTTTATGCCTTAGTTAGATTAATCATATGAGTCTTTGCTGCGTCATTATTCTAAGGTTTATGCAATGTTTGCTTTACTATGCCAACCCCAGCGCCAAGTCTGTGATGAATAGGACGTTGGCGCCTTTGAGCCTCATTGTCAATGACCATCGATTATGTATGTCGTGAGCAATGTTTTGAAAATTTACGACGCTCCACTCATTTGTTATGTCTTTACGTACCCGGATGACGAGCATGTTTCCTACAACGTGACTTATTTTACGAACGGAATCCAGATTTTAGCGTAAGGCCGAGATTTTTGGAAGGGTATCAAGCAATTTACTGTCGAAAATGGCGTATACTTGACCGATTTTTCGCGTGCGCATTAAACATAAGACCTGATTAAACAAACCGGGATCGGGTTATTTTCGGGCGGCCTCTATCGGTCGTCTCGCGATAAAGGTTTGGTGTCAAGGTCTCGTGTCGTAACAGAATTCGTGTGTAAGCCACTTGTATCCTATCAAATGTGTCAAGGCCCCTTCCTCTTTTCGATAGAAAATTTGTTCGTGAAAATGAACTATAATTATCAGCAACAAGTAATTACCGATGAGACTTACAAATCAAGACCTACTTAGTCCGTCCTTGCTCCATACCGGCTAATTGCTACATTATTAAGAAATACTTAACCTATTTAACTGCGCTAGATTTTACGAATATAGTAGGAGTTTGGTTACATAACGCAACCTCTTCAGTTCTCGGAAACTGTAGAATGCTCGTTATTTGGTATTGCTCAGTTTCCGATATGAGTCACGGATATTATCTTCGGAATTGGTGGACACACGTACCTAAAATATCGAAAACATTGGATGAGTCATAAATTTACCTGAAACCATTAGTGAATCCCTGTATTATGGGGAATACGGAAAACAATTTAAACTTGCTATGTCACGGTGACTCTATGAATTATTCCTGCTCCATATTCTTAGTCTATTTACCGTGTGGCACCGGTCAGTGTTATAATTGGTTGTTGACATCAATTGGACTGTTGTCTTCGTGTCGAGTGCACTGCCGATACATTTTGTCCTGTCGCAATTGGTGTGTACACACACGTGAACATTGCTAAGTAGGTTACAGTTTCGAGAGCAAGATATAAAAAATGGGTCAAGTTATCTTCGCCTGTCCTCGCACCGTTGAAATTATCGCTGCTAGTTTGTTATTGCGCGTGAAAAAAAAATCGTTTACGTAATATGTCTGTGTACATCGTAACCTCATTTGCTGTAATCCCTTGGTTTGCGGTCGATGTTGTAAACAAAGGTTGTTTGAATTTCCGACGTTGGCCTTTGGAAGTCGGCATTAACAAGCTAAACATATATAAAATTTAACATCAGACCTACGTCAGATATGGTAAGAACATTATTATGTAAATATGTTATAGCTATCACTGTTAGAGTTATATTTATCAATAGCGTAGTCGATTTTTTTTGTTCAAGTAAATTGATTTCATGATCTAATCTTTGCGTGTTTAATTAATTTAAGTCAAGGTACAAATAGATGTAATAAGGATTTTAACATTCATAATCGCGAGTCATGATGCATGATTAACTAAATGCATACGGCTATGACCTTATGGTCCATAATAATACCTTCCGGAAAGCCTTGCGCTTTAGTTCCTGTATTACATCACTACGTAATGCATTTTGTAGCAGTACAAGTGTTTATACTATTCTTTGTTTAGGGAACTTGAGGAAATAATTTCTTTTCCCTATTCCGGGTTAAAATTAGTCGCAATATCTTATCGTGGAATTTAAATAATGTTTTTATTATGACTCGAATCAGACCAATTTTATTTGTTAAGACAATTTTCCGATGACCTATAAAACAGATAGCAGAAAACGGGAAATACATCTCCAAAAAAGATGGCAAAGCACAATAAGTTAATTTCTATCTGCATTATCAAATATCGGTGATATTGGACACATGTTTGATTTCCAGAAAGGTATATGCGACCTAAATGATAGAGATATTGTTATCTATAGATAGATTGCGTAGTGTTGCGCAATCCAGAGCGACTGAGCGAGGCGGTAGGGACATTGCGTCATACAACACGGAGAACTGACCTTTACCCACGATCGATCCTCTGCACAGACAAATGTTCCACTAAAGTAAATAGAATCAAGTACTGCACAATGCGGACCTAGTTACCTCACTCCTCATATTGATACTGGGAGTGAGTAATAAGGTCATGGGATGAATGGAAGAAAAGTCCATGTGGCTACCAAGTAAATAAAAACTGAGCAAGAAGAAGATGAAGTTTAAATAATTAAGTTCCCGCTGTTTCCGTGAAACCCTTTCTAATATAATTCTCATTTCAAGCAAGATAAAAGAAGTTAAACATAGGTCAAAAAGAACAATCAGTGGAATTTCTCTATCATCATTAGCGATAACGTGACTTATATAAACTAATTGAACTAGTCTACATTTTTGCGTTATCTCATCACATATCAAGGTTCTTATTCCATTCTAGGAAACAGATAAGCCACGTGCATCGAACAATTTAATAAACTAATTCGAATTTATCATTTAATTTGCTAAATGGGTATTACGATAGGTTATGACAAAATTATTTTGTATATATATTTGTTCTATGCTGCTCTGGGAGTGATAAAAAAAAGTATAATACTACAGCTGCTTCTCTTCCCGGGCATACTGTACAAGTCAGTAGTCGGACAAGAGGGTCTTGGTGTTTTGTAGGCGATGGACCGACCACCTGTCACTACTAACCGAACTTGAACATCTCAACTATACCCTCAAAATTGGTCAGGAGTGGCACCATGTGGTTCTATCGGCCCTTGGTACTCTGCCTACCCCGTAAGGGATAAAGGCGTGATTATATGTATGTATGTATATATTTGTGTTTTGAGTCTGCATGTTCTATTTTTAATCCAAGTTATATGTACTTTGGCCATAAGCTATGTTTGTGCGTTTTGCTTTTCATTTCTTAGATTGTTGCATTTCTGAGATTCCAAAGAAAGCAACTGCAATTGCAACAACTCTCGGACCAGTAAATCTTGAGCTACATATGAATGGTAGTATATAGTAATACCGATTTCCGCAGATCGGAACGAACGCACGCCAGAATCGAACCTTGAACCAGTTGTGTAAGCTATTGTACTGGCTTACGACAGCGGTGCCAGGCGCTGCTTAGTCTTACGACATATCGTACTCTATAGTTTGCAATACATCAATTAACTTGTTTTAAATTTTTCGATTGGCAACTCATTGCGAAGTTTCCTGTTTGCATCCGTCAATACATTAGTGCCTTGTTTCATCCAAAATTCTATCTTTTTAAGAACAATAGCATTGTTAGATTATGCAATATAATGTGTTGGTCAAATTCTTTGCTATAATTTTTAATATACGGAAATAACTTGACAACATTTATCTTTTCACGTATTTATATTTTTCCTGTGTATATTTTAGGTTATCAGAATGATTTGATAGTTTTTCTACATTTGATAGTAAAATTTTAGCTATCTAGCGATAAACCGATACGTGTTTAATTAAAAACAATATTATGAAATAATTTATATCAATATGATTATTTAATTAGTTGGCAAATTAATTAATATTGTTGAAAAAAAAAGTACTTTTGGTATAATTGGTAAAACTAATCTACGTAGATAAGATAATAATGACACAAAAATGGTTGCAAGAAAGGAGAATAACAAAGCGATTGCGGAAAAACATGCAAATTTAGAAGCGTATTTTATAAACAAAAGATAATGGCGAAAACATTGCGGAGGAAGTGCAAACAAAAGATCGAAAACAAGCAAACTCAGGTCACCTCGAAGATATACCTATATCACCTATATGGGAAGGAAAACTATATTTTCGGTGGTCAAAGATTCTTTTGTTCTATCTATATGATCAACATATTTACATTTAAATTAAATTTGGAATGTTGATATGTTAATTTTGAAGGAAACCTAGCTAAAGAGAAATTATGCTGAAGATTATATTTACGGTGAAGATTTTTTCTTTCAAATGTAGCTAGCTCTACATTTTAAACTTGGTAAATAAGTCGCCAGAAATCTGGTGGATGCAAGGTAATGCGCAATTTATGAAATACTGAATATTAATACGGTATTGCTAACGTATTTGGCACGAGACCATTCGTGAGTAAACAAGAACTCAGTGTCAATGGCATGGGCAAAATAATTCCATGAACCGATGAAGTAATCGCATTAAAATATGACTCAGAAGTTTAATATTTATTATTTCTAAAAATCAATAAATCCGGCATGATCTATCGGTTCGGATATCGATGGGAATTTTATTTCATCATAAAAAATAAATTAATTTTGCCAGAATTTTTTATGGTGGTCGGAAGAATCGTAAATTTTAATTGGTTGAATGTATTTTGTTTTATTTGAAAAGTTTCAGCAACTTACTCGCGATAGGTAAACAAAATAGCGAGGAAAAATTGAACAAAACAAAAGCAGAATATCTACATAAAAACATGAAAATTCTACTAGAAATACATTAAAAACCAATAAAAATACTTACATAAATATTTGCTGTGTTTTCACACTCCTGACGGGGAATTATCCAAATAGTGAGAAAATTGCACAAAACAGCGAAAAATCCACAAAATCCTTCTCAATAAGTTCACGTGATAATAAAAAATATATACTTTCTCAGGAAAATGTTTCACATCCACTTTTCACGTCCAGAAAAATTGTTGTCACTACACAATGATGTTATGACGAAATATCCAATGCGCTAGTCTCCAGTAGATCAGACACGTCTGTTCGCTGCGGTGTGTAGAGCGATACTGAAAATTGTAGTGGGGTCGAGCGACTTGCGGCCTGGCGCACACTGACACAACGCTACGCTAGTGTGCGTGCCTCACACTTGGGCAAGTGTGCGCGCCTGTGTGCGTGCTATTTACGTAACTTATACCCTGACTCTGTGTAATCACTGGTGGTATTGAGTCAATGTGGTGTCCGTTTTTTAGCTAACTTATATTGAGTCATATATTTGTATTATATTTTATTTCAAAGCAGATAGGTGATAAGTGATTGGTGATTTTTGAGGATGTATGGTCGGGATATTTTATAATGTAAAATAAGTTTGATATTGAAAGAAACTAATGTAGGTAAATAAAATTTATAAATGATAGTTTTACTACGTTTAAGAAGCGTCAATAAAAAATAATAGGTCCCTAACGGTAAATTTCGTAGCTCATGCTACGGATTTACTACGCCTAGGATTGACTACGAATAGAGGTCTACTACGAGACTACAGAATATGCTTATCTATGAGACGATGTTTTATCAAGATTATTTAAAGGGTATTTTTCTTTATCTACCTGAGTCATTTATAAATAAATAATTTATCTTAAAATTAAGTCAACATTGATTGAGTCAGACTTATCATCAATATTATGTTATAGTGTTTATTTACCAATTTGATCGCGAAAATCTATTTATTTCTATTCCTTCTTTAAACAATTACAGTAAAATAAATAGTCTGAAAACATAGGGCGTGAATTACATGAAACATGAGTTCGTTGACCCTAAAGGGGCATGACCGAAAGTCTGTATTAGTACATCTACTGAGCAAAATACGCGAATTCGAATCTTGTTCCGTTAAACTTAAGTGTCACTATTGATTTTGTAGGAAGTGTGAAAAGTAGACATGTTCGAATGAATGTTTGTTTGTTTGATTTTGAGGTTATTTAGCATTTCGGTAATGTTAGGTTAGTGTCAAGTTAGTTATGAGCCTGAACTGACGTAGACAATCTGAGGGTTATGTGTTGAATACTAAAACCGCATCAAAATCTGTCCAGCCATTTAGGAGCTATACTGCAAGAGGCACATACATACTAATGTAGCGTAAGCAAAGTTTACGTCCTTATGTTTCTGCGTTGTGGGTTAAACATTTTTCGAAAAATGCAGCATTTTCTATCTTAATATTTTTTCTACAAGGTGTAACAATTGGTTATGCAAAAAGCTATGAAAATAGGTACTGCAAAGAACCTATTCCCAAAATTAGAGACCCAAAACTAGGTTCTCTACAGTGATTTATAGATTGTCGTATTTATATATTTTCGCTTAACATACCCCTTTTGTTACACTCTGTAGTAACATCAGTCGATAAATACTACATTTTGCTCACATAATTGTATTTATGCACAGGACGAAACCACTGCATACACTGCAGTCTAGTGTGATAATCACAGATCGTTTTCAAACTAGATGGCGCTACTGTACACAAACCTACCTTTTGCGGCATTATGCTTAGCAAAAATTGAACTCAATTTCGCATCTCATCGATAATTGTGAGTCAGTGTTTGTTTTCTAGTCCTAAATGTGTCTATTTTATGTATGTAAGTTTGTATACTGTTGTTAATCGGTCCACTTTTACCCACTGGTGGGTATAGGTCTCTAGATAGCATAAAAGTGCTTAATACTTGATGATCTAAGGCTATATTAATACATCGGCTGCGTCTCGTTCTGTGCATGTTGTACGTAAACGTCGACTGAGGAATTCGAGGAGTTCCCTCAGGCGATGACCTAACAATTAGTTACTTAGGTACTGAGGGGTAAGCACGAACCTCCCGATAGTCCGTAACGCTATCGTCAAACTGTCAAATCACATAGATTTTGCTGGCGAGTCGCTAGCGTTACGCCGCGTAAAAAGTTTCGTGCTTAGCCCACAGATGTTTTAAATTTAGTCCCGCTAAATGTGGCTGTAGGATTTCCTCCGGGATCCTGCAGTTTTGTCGAACCCCATCAGTGTGGCTAGTAGAATAACTACGTATATAAAGGGTAAACGTTCCCGAAAACTACGGGCATGGAAGTACCTGGGAGTGTCTGGTTTCCAAAATATTAGGGTCAAAGTTGAGTAAATAGATTGCGTTTTTCTGCATAAATGATAGACGCCTGATTTTTTCAGTAATATTGTCTATAAAAACTAACATAAATCTAGACACTATAAATTTCGCACGATCAGAATTTAAATTAAAAAAAAAAAAAAAAAATCCCAGCATTTTTTTTGGCATAAACTTACTTTATTTAATGTATAGAATACGTAGCCTTCGTTAAAGGTGGCCACAAAAAAACATCCTGTATTGTATCAATCGAGACTTGTTTCATTTATATTTGTTTCATTCACCTATGGATGTATGCATGAGCTTGTTAGTTTTGCAGCATCCATGGTGGTGCTATCTCATCAGTGATGTATAGTCTTGTGTAACTTTCTTTTAAGTAACTTGTGGATAGTGTAGTGGACTGTGTACTTATTTATACATTAAAAACAATACTAACTATGTTTTTTTGTACACAGTTGTTAACTGTCCCAAATAAATAAATAAAATAAAATATGTACATACTTATTGCTACCCCCATTTTTTAAACACAGCCATGTATATTTTAAGAATAGTAACAATGTTGTGATAATAATACTTATTTTGACCTACCTTTTCAGGTCCTTTTCAGTAGCTCATACTATTTTTTTTTCAATAAATATATTTAAGAGAGCTCTAACTTACCTTTGAAAACCGTTGCACCTTTTAAAAAAAACATGCAAAGGTTACAGCCACCTTTGAGTTGAAGTCCTAATTCACTAGCTGATGCCCGCCACTTTGTCTGCGTGTACAGGCTATACGGGATATAACAGAAAGGAAAGGATTTTTCTAATAAATAAAAGAAATGCTATGAAAGAGAACCTATCCTGTAGGGTAAGCACGAACCTTTTTACGCAGCGTAACGCTAGTGACTCGCTAAGAAAATCTATGTGATTTGACAGTTTGACGCTAGTGTTACGGACTATCGAGAGGTTCGTTCTCACCCCTTTGCTACTTTAGACTGGAATTTTTTAATAGTATGTGGAATTCCTAAACAACTCAGGAATATTCATACAATCTTGAAAAATAAACATGTTATTTCGAGTCTCAATGTGGATAGGTTCTTTGTAGTGGACTATTTGAATAGCATTTCGTGTAACACAGCCCTTTTGTTACATCCTGTATAATTGAAGTATAATTGGCAAGTTTCTTCATCTTTTCATTCCCACAAACCTTTCCCATTTATATCTAAGTAATATGAAAGTACATAGCTAGTAAAATTTAAATAAATAAAAGTAGCGATAATACTTGCGGCTTTTGTCGACTCTAAAAATAAATTTAAAATTATCAATATTAAATTTAAATACTTTTTAATAAGCAGCACTCCACATGTGAATTTTAAACTGTCCGAGGTGGAACTAAATTAAATTGCTAAACAATTTTTACAAGTACTTAAATATTTTTATATGAGTTTGTATATTTTATGTAATGGCCGTTCAATTTCCGGTCAAATCCCTCCCTTTTTTATTTCATACATGTTTTATTGCTTAATTTTGTTCAACACACAACATGGTAAGCACGTGCATAGCTTGCACATGCAAATCAATCTTTTCTACAAAAGATGTGCTTCGCTGGCTGACTACGGATACGTGTGATATCTACCTATCGTATCAATGGACCCTGATAAAGTGATAACTTAATGGTCAAATTGCAATTCTTATACAGGGTGATTTTTGGTCGTCAACGTTCCCGAAAACTACGGAATCTCCTCATCATCATGATCATTTTTCTCCATGGAAGCTATACCTGGGAAGTGTCTGGCCATGATATCTACAAAGTTGAGTAAATAGACTGCGTTTTTCTGCATAGATGCACATAGACGCGAGTTGCAAGATTGTTTCACGAAAAATAAGTAATATCTGTCTATGATAAAACTAGCATAAACACTAGACACTATAAATTTCGCCCGATCGAGTAATAAAAAAAAAAACAAAAAAAACATTGTTTCCCAGCATTTTTTTTTGCATAAACTTACTTTATTTGATGTATAGAGTACGTACCATTCGTTAATAGTCGCAACAAAAAAACACCCTGTATAGATAAAAATTGTTTTCATAGTTTAAAAAACATTCTAATCACATAATCCGAAATTCTAGAGAAAGATCAGGTCAAGAGTACCCTAACCGACAAGCGTGCATGAAGAATATCATGAAAGTAGATGAAGCGAAGGTGTGTCAGGAGTTCAGTACCGTAGGAAGTGGAGATCCGTGATCTCTGCCTACCCCCCCGAGAAAGATGCATGCTTTAATGTATGTAGGTCATTGTAGGTAAATCAACATGTCTATTAGATCTGTTGGCCGCAGCTAGAGATATAATTATTATGCCTTGGTACCTACTTCGGAAGTCAAATGGGCATGTTTGTTTAGGCTGCATTATCGTTATTAATGCCATGGAGCCTGGCTAATGTCGACTGTAATCCTAAATAACTTTGGCGTTAGACCTTGAGTGACCTGACACAATAATCGAGCAAAATGAAGAAGCAAGACTACGTCGTACCCAGAGACATTTTTAGTAAAGATTTTAAAAGTTTCCTCAGAGTAGTTTATTATTGTCATTATAATATTTGACGTTAATTATCAAGTTTGATGGTAATTGCATCTTAGGACTTATTTAATAATCCATTTTGGGTGCGGCCGAAAACGTGAAAACATGAAAAATACGTGGGTTTCGCGAACTGCACCCGTATGATGAATTTGGTGAGTAAGTGTATATGTACTTTGCATGTAAAAATGACAATTGTTTTCGAGCTAGGACTGAATGGGCTGATAGAATTGGTTTGCAATCCCTTTTTACACACCAAGTAGAAACACTTGCCTTGGTCTAGTAATTACATAGCTCTGTGGATTTGTCGCGTAAATGTGAGACATCTCGCTCTCACCAAATTCATCATACGGGTGCAGCACCCGTAAACTAATATTGATCGTCATCAATATAACTGTAATATTACATAAACATTGTATCGACCTTCAAGAATCAGATGGATAGACAAGTGAAGCTTAGTCATAATATTTTTACATAACATTGTCGTAGTAAACAATTCAAATGCGTCACAAAGTATTATGCGAATAAAATTTGATTAACTAGTGTTGTAAAATCCCCAAGTCTAAATTACCAAAAAAAAAAAAAAAATTACGTAATACTGCGATAACACTTATTTTTCCGTTTGCCAAATAATTATAAACAGGTCTGCCTACAGTGACGCGCGTCGTACTACGTCAGATATTCCAAGTAATCCGCTTCCTACACATATAGGTATAAAAAGTTATTGTTTTTCGTTGGTCAGTTAATACTCAAATAGATTCTACCAACTTAAATTAGTTTGTATGTCAGGGGTCTAACTCTGTATAGGTACTTCTCTATTATAAAATGAATATAGAAACTGTAGTTATAAATGAATATACAAGCTCATCTCCAAAAGATATGTAATCGCTCTATAACAATCGCTACTAGTGTTAAAAAAAATGGTTCCACGTGCACATTTCCACGTAACATATAATTAGGTTCAATTATATCTTGGGGTCATCTTAGTTTGAATAACAATTGAGTAGGTACCTACAGGTTTGTACACAGCTGCGTTATGTATTACATCATCATCATTTCGAATGTTTGTCTGTGGCGTGCTCGATAACCCTCAGAGAGTGTTGTCTGTCTGTCGTGCGTGACTTTTGAACGATATCACCCATCAGCCTATTACAGTTCACTGCTGGACGTAGGCCTCACACAGGGCACACCATAAGGCTACTGCCATAAGAGGATTTTTGCCCGTAGTCACCACAATGGCTAGGCGATGGTCACCGCAGATGCGATTTTCGGACCATGTGTTGTTACACGGAAGGCGATGCTATCCAGTCACACTAAGAGGTTCCTAAGGTCTTGTGTCGTAAGATGCCAAGTTATTTAAATACAAATACAATCATAAAAATATCCCTATTTCGAAATCAAACATCGATTTTTCATATTTCTTTGCACCTACCGGGACTCGAACCGAAGATATGTATATGGAGGCTAAAGGAATTTAGAAGTGATTATAACTAACTGGGCAGGGATCCAACTGACCCGACTGATCGTCCCTATTGCCACACTACAACTAACTTCAATAGTACGAGGGTTTACTGATTCGACTTCTGCTCACCATATTACAAACTAAGTTTCTGCTTTCACGAGAATAACCCATGCTAAAAGTAAGTTAATACATTTCCTACTAACTTAAACAATACATACAAGGGCTATTACGTAACAGCCGACATCTGGCGGTAGTATCTATCCGGGATTGGCCCACCACTCATTCCCGCCTCTGCAACTCCTGTAAGCCAGGATCAACAGAGGCGACCAGAAAAATGCAATCAAAACATTAAAAAATCCCCGGGGGACCTAACAAGCGACTAAAAAGTATTAAAACTAATAGAAAAAAACAGAATGTGAAGTATGAAGATAGAGGTACACTTAATATTAAATTAAGCGCTGACTTCACTGACAGGTCATGATAATAGATTGGTCTGGTTACAGATTTAAGATAACTAGCATTAGACCAGAGTTCTACGGGACAATCGCTAGTGGATGAACAGTCACAGTAAGGTGTCGGGACTAATTTAAAGGTGTATAATTTACTTCTAAAATTACCATGACCAGTGAGAAATTGCGCTGTGGACTGCAGTATCTATCTACAATCAAAAGGATCCTATCTTACAAATAACTCTAATAACAGATCAATTCAAGGAATACAAAGGTTTACTACCTACGGACCGACATTACGATCTTACCCTAAACCTAAAGTAAACACAATAACTACTTGTGTGAATGAGCTATCCTAAAAATAACTATTTAACTAATACCCATGCCCGTACGAATATTATGGTGACCATCTGTGTCCATCTTATATTCAGATTCCACATTTATTAAATTTTCCGCTAACAAATTGCAACAATAACATGAAACATTACCTATTTTTAATAATAGGTATAACCTGACACCATAAATATTCGTGTAAGAAATCATGAACACTACATATAAATAGGTATTTGATAATTTCCCGTATTTGTTCAGCTGTTTTTTTAAAATATAAATACGTAAGTCGGTAGTTAGGTAACAAGATATCGTTACATACGAGTATATTGGAACATGGACTGTTGCAATTAAGTTATAGATTAAGCAGGCGGCGCTGCCGAAGCTGCGGAATCCCTCAAACGGCGTAAATATTCTAACCTCGACAGGGGCTACTTATTTGCGCCGTTTGGCGTGGAACTTCTATTCTACAAGGACCTGGCCGGGCGGCTCGTGGAGTCCACACGTGACCAAAATGCTGGCTGCTACTTAGGCCAAAGAATAAGTAAAGCAATCCAGCGCGGCAACGCAGCCAGCATTTTGGGCACGCTACCTGATAACGGAGATCGGTTGACCAACCTGTGAAACCGGAACTGGTCGACCGATCTACCATATACACGCTAGCCCTAAGTAGTTTTTAAGTTAGTTATAGAAATTTCTACCATTTTGTAAATATTTAATGTTGATAAATGAATAAATTCATCAGTTATAGGTAGACCAGTTTTTGGTTCAAATAGGTACATAGAGAATCTCCTCGATTAAGGGTCCAAAGAAAAAGCACTAGGTAAAGTACTGTGAATATGGGTTTTAGATGAACTTAGGGGCATATCGGGATTAGCCTATCACTCAATCCTGTTACTATTTCTGTAAGCCAGAATGAAAGGTTTACAAAATAACATTTAAAGTACATACTTAAAGCAAAAGTAATGATAGAACTTCATTAAAGTATGAAGATCAATACCAAATTCTGTAAAAACATACAATTGAACCAAAATAATACTTGTAAAGCTATACTCGTATATCAACATACTACTGTTACTAGAGGTTATAAATGTTGCCATAGTTTAATAAATACCCACATTTTGATAATGTCTACCTATCTTTCACAGGAAATCAACCAGGTTCAAGATTGAGAACATTATTGCCTGGAATAAAACCAAGCATTTTTTTTGTAAATATATTGATTACCTATACAGGATGATTTTTGGTCGTCAACGTTCCTGAAAACTACGGAATCTCCTTATCATCACGACCATTTTTCTCCATGGAAGCATACCTGGGAAGTGTCTGGTTTCCAAAATATTAGGGTCCAAAGTTGAGTAAATAGACTGCGTTTTTCTGCATAAATGCACATAGACGCGCGTAGCAAGTTTTTTTTCACGAGAAATAATTAATATCTGTCTATAAAAAAACTAACATAAACACTAGACACTATAAATTTCGCCCGACCAAGTAATTAAAAAAAAAAATTTAAAAAAATTCCCAGCATTTTTTTTGGCATAAACTTACTTTATTTGATGTATAGAGAACGTCATCATCATCATCATTTACAGCCCTGAGAAATCCACTGTTGGACATAGGCCTCCCCCAACAACCTCCACTCCGACCGGTCGGAAGCAGCCTGCATCCAACCGACGCCCGCAACCATGGCCAGGTCATCCGTCCACCTCGCGGGTGGCCTTCCCACGCTGCGCTTGCCGATACGTGGTATCCACTCTAGAACTTACCGACTCCATCGGCCATCAGTTCTTCGAGCTATGTGCCCTGCCCATTGCCACTTCAGCTTGCTGGACCGTTCAGCTATGTCGGTGATCTTTGTACGTCTGCGGATCTCCTCATTTCTGATTCGATCACGCAGAGAGATCCCAAGCATAGTATAGAGAACGTAACTTAACCCTTCGTTAATGGTGGCCACAAAAAAACATCCTGTATAGTTACTTACTACGTATACAAACTTTTTCGTCGCGCAGTTGGGTAAAAAAAAGTCCATGTTCAATATATCATCAGTAGGTACATAAGTAAAATAATTTTAATATTTTTATAACACGTGACTGTAGTTTGTGGAAGCCAATAGTTGTCAATATTATGCAATTATGAAGGTCACAGGTATTTTGTTTCGATTTGTTCGTCATTTAATTATCCATGACATTGTTATTTTGTGCATCACGTTATTAATAACATATTGCGCCAGACGAAAACCACGTATTTGTGTTCTTACAAATTTACTTATAATTTGTGTATCTTCCTGCCCTTATCTCATTATTATGGGGTAGGTGCAATGTGGTTTCCTACAAAACTCATATTTCCAAGGATTTGATTTGTTATACGGCGGCCGCCTTTCTGATGCCAACCCTCCTCGAGTATAGCTAAGTGACAATTTTTTTAAAATCCGTAGGCACATGAAATAAATTCATTCAGTGTTCCATAGGCTCGTGACTGAGGTCGAATCCACGCCTTCCCACTGAAAGGCACACGTCTTAACCATTGGGCGCTATCACCGCCATACGAAATGTGCATAACATAAGGTTTTTGATTTTGTCTGTTTTTTATCTAGGTTTATTCACTATGGGTGCGCCCACCACCGGGCCCTACACCCTCCACTGACCCTCGGATCTGATAACAGGCACTTGCACTAACTACAATCGACACGAGAAACCAGACCCGAGCACCTAGCATGCAAGACCAATACATTGTGTGGCGATTGTAGTTAGTGCAAGTGCCAGTTGTCGCAGTTATGAGTTATCAGATCCTCGGATATCACAGCCACGGTTGTTGGCGAAACATATGTAGATTGTTTATCTAGTTTTTGATTTCGGAATAGTGCAATGTATCGTCTTGCATGCTAGGTGCTCGGGTCTGGTTTCTCATGGCGATTGTAGTTAGTGCAAGTGCCTGTTGTCGCAATTATGAGTTATCAGATCCGAGGGTCAGTGGAGGGTGTAGGGCCCGGTGGTGGGCGCACCCATAGTGAATGTTTGAACTTCCGAATTGTAACGCCTAATACAATTTCATTAATATCTAGGTTTACTTACTCCCGATAACTACATTCAACAATTAGCTCTAAATGGAAGCTTCCCATTGCAAGTATTGTTTCAATAACTTATGCAAATAAATTATCTGAATCTGAATCTGAAAACTCTTGCGAACTTCTCTGTCGCTCGTTGTAACATTGTCTAAGTCCCTATAGTATACTGATCCCGATAATAACGATTATAATTCAAATAATTAAAGTCTCAGTTAGTTACTCATCCATCCAATCACCATTTATAATAGATGTTTAGCCTATAGATTTGCACTACATTGTAGAATACTACAACTGCATTGAAAAGAGGTTGATCTTATTATTACAAATCTACTAATCATCTGGCTATCTATAATCTATTTCAAACCAGTTTAGGAAGAGTTGGTTTAAACAAAAACCGTGTTATAACAAAATCACAAAATTTTAATATTTATTTATTTATTTAAAGAACATACAGCATAGTACATGTAACAGATCCAGCCTAATACTTAATCTAAAGCCAATTACAATGTTCTACAGCTCAACTAACAAAAGTGAGAAAACATGAAAAACAATTAGGTAACCATAAAATACTTAGAATAAGCAACATTTGTGAGTGAGTAGTGTACGACTGTGAATATCAGTGTGTGTGTGTGTGTATTTGTGTGTTTGGTTTGTAACAGTAAATCGGCCCATAACCTATCACTTTTTAATACAATCTTAAAGTATTTCAAAATGCCACATATTGTTTTAATAAATGCTACTTGAACACCCAAATGAACGTCTGGACCAGAACTAGAATATGGCTTCTCCCCCAGACATGACTATTGATGAAACGCGCCTTCTTTCCTTCACATATGACCAGAAGCTTTTTGGATTAACCTTCAGGTAAGACTCTGCCCTCAAATTATATGCGACAAAGTCCGCCTTGATTAATCTCTTTATGCGAGATCTCAATAAAGAAAAGGTGTCGTAATCTCTAGGGTTATTGTAGATCTTATATAATTTATGATACCTTGATTTTCGCGAATTACTCTGCGAAGCGAAACCGAATACTAACAAGGAATCGAGTCACGGTTTCGACTCCGAGTAGATATGGGCACATGTCTGTCAGTTATATCCCTGACAGCTCTATAAAACTCATCCACCGCAACATCAATGGTGGACAAACTGGCAACCTCCCTCCAGTTTACCTTCCCCATTTCCTCCCTAATAGCATCGTAATTTGCTTTATGAAAAAGCTTGCGTTCTCTGTGCTCCGGCACCGAACATTTGTACTCGGGTAACTCCAGTTTTATATCCAATGTCGGGTGGTGTACGTCCTCTTTAACAATATTCTTAAACTCATCCGACTTTCTACTGTAATATTTAAAAAAAACTGTCACCTAGACCCTAGCATACTTCGGCCAAACAATTCGGAATTTTACACATAAAATAGTAAAGTTATGACGTCTCTACTCCTAGGTTTATTAATATTGTAGAGACAGTTTTTCCATGAATATCTTTCAGGAACAGGGCCAACCGTGTTAATGTTACCGCGTGTCCTGCAATAATAACAAAATGACGAATTTTTTTATTTTTTCTATATCCAGTATGAAAGAAGCCTATGTTCCTTTTCCAGCCTCTAGCTAGACTAACTGTATACCTAGCATATTTAATTTAAATAGGTTTAATACTTTTGGCGTTAAGCCGCTACAGACAGACAGAATAACTTTTACATTTATAATATTAGAAAAAGTGATAAAAATTAGCTAAGAGCTGTCAATTATTCTGCTTGACATCTTCCACAAATCAGTTGAGAACATACTATACGGCTAGACATGTGGAACAATCGTGATTTAGTGTTAGAACAATAGAAAAGAATGCAACAACAGATTGATACAAATATTTATATTTACTAATGCGTCTGCGTGTATGTTTGACATGTCAGCGAGACAGTCATGTGTTGTAAACCAGTGCTATTGTGTAAGGCACTCTTATTCAGGCACCGCAACACCCTTGTAAATAGGTTGTAAGCCAGTTTTGTATTTTTTTTACACGTGTGTAATTTACTAACCGAAGCCGTGCTGATGCATGGCTTCACTAGAATACATTAGCTGCATTATTCCGTGCATGTCTTAAGAGTCGACTTAGGAACTGGGGTATTCAAGCGATAAGCTAGCTAGACTGATCTCTAACATCTGTCCCGGGCTCCCCGCTATGCTAAACGTGGCTGTGTGATTTCACTTATGATCCTGCATTTCTGTAACACAGCCGTGTCTATTATGTATATAATTTTTCAAGGAATTTAGGGGCATTCTCTCGTTCTGGCCAGCTCAGTTTGGGGAAACAATCGTGTGTATAGAGGAATAAGATGTCATAGAGTGCTAATGTCATACTAACTGTTTCGATGCACCTTTAGACTTTTCGGTGCCTCACAATTCCAGTTCTTGACATTTAGATTCTATTAGTGTAATGTACTACATTACTAATGTATTATAACGTATAGTAATGTAATCTAAGTGTTAAGGACTGGAATTGTGAGGCACCGAAAATTCTAATGGTCTGCAGCTGCATGCTGAGCTGGGTCCATTTCAGCATAATTATGTTTTTCTGTTTGGCTGTATTGTGAAACATTTTAAAATGCTGAATAAATAATGTCTTTATTTCTTTCTTTCTTTAATGGTGCATCGAAACTGTTAGTATGACATTTAGCATCTATGTCTACATCTTATTCTTCTACTAGTGGACGCCCGCGATTCCGTCCGCGTGGACTACAGAAAAAACAAAATGTCGAAATTATCCAGCATAAAAACATTTCCCCGGGATAAAAAGTAGCCTATATGTTAAGTGGGACCTGTCACAATATATTCCTGAAAACTGCATCGAAATCGGTTCAGCCGTTTCTGAGATTAGCGTGCACAAACGCACAGACAAACCGACAAACAGACAAAAATTCCAAAAATCATCGTTTTGGGTTCTATTGCGTTGATAAAGGTCTCCTATAATATTTTTTCTCATATATCTTCCATGTACAGACAGCGATCCGTTACATTTTTATTATATGTATAGAATAGATATAGATGGTATAGGTAGATATGTATGTATGTAGGTACATACTTATATGTAGAAATATAAATAGATGAAATCTTCAAGTTTGTTTTAACGGCTTTCCATTATTATGATATGCTGATTAAGTACTTCTATTGTATGTTAATAACATATAATGGATAGTAGGAGGATGTAATAGTTAGTACCTACAATATTATTTCATCTATACGATGTCACACACAGTCTATTTATAATCTTTACATATTCGCTAGAAATGTATTTTGTAGGTTTAAGATTAGATACAGTAGTAGATAAGAGGCAGGTGTTATTTTATATAATCATAAGAAATTAACAATAAATATGTATTATAAGTTTTTAAATTAAGAGCTATGGTACCTAGATCAAGAAGATATGCTACCCAGCTCAAGTAGCATGACCTGCGAAACACGATATGATAAAGCGATTTATCGACATTTAGCCTGTCAAAATACGATAAATATAGCCTCCATGTTGAATTTTGAATAGAGACGATACGATATCCACGATGCGTGGTCATGCTAGGGGGGCAGGTAGAGCAATAAATAATTCCGTCATTGTTGGACTATGGAGTAAAATAATAATAAACCGAGGAGAGCTTAGGCTACCTAATTAATAAGGTGCTCATACTTATTACTTACTAGCGGATGTCCAAGACTTCTGCGTGGAAATATTCAGGAAAAACGATTTTCCTGGTTAAAAAGTTGCCTATATCCTATGTATATGTATAACTGTGTAACAAATTTTAACTGCTGCAATAACTTGGCTTGCTGTGTCTTTATTAATTATATAAATTGCATTTCGGGTTTTCTATGGAGAAGCAGTTATCAGAGTTACATCCTAAACCCAGTGGCAAATTTAAGAAATGTACTTGTATGTCATCAAGTGGACTTGGACGTGAGAACCGCGCGAAGGCGGAGCGAACCTTTTCGCGGGACACAATACAATATACTCTGATCGGGGAACAGGCGTGAACGCGCGCAAAACCCGCAAAAACCATCCACATTCACGTTTCACGCCTGTTCACGGAGCTTCACGGCACTAATGTAAAGCCGCCATTATATTAGTTAGGATATTATTGTTTAGATGGTAAGTATGTCTTTACAAGAAACACCAACTAACACGCATAATATTTAAATAATCCAGGAAAACATCTACTCATGGAAGACAAGAATCACTAAATAAGAATTTGTTTGAATCATACATTTTGCTCACAAGGTGTTATTAGCGTCTAAATTCCTAACATCTGATTTCGCCAATTATCATAACATTTTTTGGATAACTTGAACCGTTTACGCAGCGCACGCAACGTAAGTCTCCAAAGTTGAATAATTTTCCCCGTTTTTTCCACATTTTCCTCTTATTCTTCGTCCCTATTGGTCGCACTGTGATGATATATAGCCTAAAGCCTTCCTCGATAAATGGACTATCCAACACAAGAATTTTTTAATTCGACCCAGTAGTTCCGGGGATTAGCGCGTTCAAACAAACAAACAAACAAACTCTTCAGCTTTATATATTAGTATAGATTATCATAAGAACATTGGCACTCTTAAAATAGATTGGTTCCCTGGAACACACCCTAATAATAGATCTGGAGTTGAATATTTTTTCTCTACCTCTCTCTAACAAAAGCCCGAATTTCGTGCGAATTGACTACTAAGCCAGCTCTTTAAGTTTGCGTAGAAGTAGGTATGTAAATATTCATTTAGTAAGTACTTATTTATATCTTATTTATTTTATGAGAGTGAGGGAATAGAGAGTGCATCTGTGTTTGCGCACACACTTGTGTACTATAATATCTCCTGCGTACCTCAGGCGACCAATCTCTACAGAGATTGGCCAGCAATCTCTGTAGAGATTGGTCGCCTTGACCGAAATACGGTCGGACATCATCATCATTTATATGTTTGCAGTAGGTACCTGAAAAAGGTGACTGGGCTGAAGTGTAATAGTATCAAATCCCATTTTATAAATAAATATTTGATTTGATTAAGTTACTTGGTAAAAACTTCACTCTTTTGCAACAATAATGATACAACTCCAAAAATGTGTATTTGCAGTAAGTATAGCAATGTTTAATGTTATGGTGCTGTGGATTTCGGTAATAAAACAAAATAAATAAAATGTTAATCCAACTTGACTTTGGGACCACGCTCTCAGATTATTTTGTGGGTCATTTCAAATTACGCAGTCATGCAGACATCAAAACAATAATATCATCGACGCCATCTTAGTCACATGCGATATGTTAGCACGTTAGTATTCCTTTAAAGATATAATTTTATCGATGTTATGAAAAACAAAGTGGTATTGTTTCACTAATTAAGTAGGTATACTCGTACCTATCGGTTACGTAAGTTTTGACAGTACCTAATGTGATAGTGTTGCGAACTTCGGAACTCGTGGGTTTAACGTGACTGCGAGAAACACAGCAGTTATATATCTATATCTATCTATACATATAATAAAAAAACGTAACGGAACGCTGTCTGTACATGGAAGATATATGAGAAAAAATATTATAGGAGACCTTTATCAACGCAATAGTACCCAAAAGAATAATTTTTGGAATTTTTGTCTGTTTGTCGGTTTGTCTATGCATTTGTGCACGCTAATCTCAGAAACGGCTGAAGCCGATTTCGATGCAGTTTTAGAATATATTGTGACTGGTCCCACTTAACATAATATAGGCTACTTTTTATCCCGGGAAAATGTTTTTATCCCGATCATAATTTCGATATTTTGTTTTTTCTGTAGTCCACGCGGACGGAGTCGCGGGCGTCCACTAGTAATGACTATGCTACTGAATAGCACGCGCGTATCACTGTGTAGTGAGCTTCACGTCTTGTGGGTATGCACGGGTCCTGTCTGTGTGAACTAAGGTATTTATGATTAATTGATTAAACTTACACTTAGTATAGCAAGCTATAAAGCGCGCTATACAGTAAATGGTCCTCAGGCACAGATATGAACCGGCATCCTTAGTGACACGGAGTCACTGTGAATCAGCAGAAAAACCAGACAAATTTTCTTACGCTCTGGCCCAATAGAATGCAGCGATACTGTATACTCTATGAACATAATTTAACCCCACTTATACTGTTTGTTTTTCGGAAAGCCTTATAATTATTCGTTTCCGAAGAAAGCGTCAGCCAACAGCCAGCCATAAATGCTTTGTATTGAATTACTGATGGATTAACGCACAGCCTAAAGATTTGTCCTGACACTCGGAGTGTGTATTCTTTGAATGACGTAGGCATCCGACAGGATAGAATTTCCCGAAAATTCTACGGTAACGGGAATTCTAAAGCTTGCGTGGAAGAATTCGTGGGCAGCTAGTTTGTATAATAAGTATCTAGGTAAATACTCTCTGCATTTACGTAATACAAAACGATTAGGTACTCTTTGATAGCTAAAAGCAAGTAAATTTAGATTTATAGGCAATTATATAATAATCTATCCAATCATAATAACTGTGTTATAGATAAACATTTTAAATCCCTAGATCTACTAATTAGTTCAAATTTTACGCTGCGATATCTACCTATTACGTAAATAACTAAATAAATTTAAAAATAATGCGCCTCTTTTGTCAACGTAGATTACATAAGGCATTACAAACTTGTTTCTTTACCATTGACATTGCTGTGAAAAAGTTTAATATTTTAAAGATGGCCGATCCTCGTTATGTTTTGGCGCCAACACGAGTGACTCATAGGAAAGCGCGCGAAACGGAAGGAACTTTTCTTGTGACTCATGTAGGCTAAATGAAAACCAAATCATTAGAAATTGTTGTTTGGTAGCTTATGTTTTTACTATAGGTATTTCTGATAATATTTCATGAGTCATCGCCACGTTTTATTTGTTGACTAATGATTACACAATGATTTCATTGTTATCAACTAAAATATCTACATAGGTACTTACTGACCTAAGTACCTAGATTACGTAGGTACCTACTTAATATAATAAATCTTCATGGAACCAACCATAGTTTTCCAACTGACTATGGAACCCATACTTTACTTATTATTGATTTCCAGACAAGAGTAGCACGAAGAATTCCGAAACAGCTAAGGAATGTCCATAAAATGTTGAAAAATAAAAATGTGATTTGTAGTATCTAATTTTGTGTGTGATTTTCGGACTATGTTGTCAGCACGGGAGGCGCTGCTGCTCCCCTCTCTTAACCCTTTGACCGCCAAAGACGTCTTACAACTATGTATGTACCTATATTACTATCTTGTATTATACGCAGTTTTTAAAACCAAGGATATAGGTTTACCTGTTTAGAGTAGGTTACCTAAATTCTAACAACGCAATATAGTGTTTATATTCCTTCGAGTGACCTTTGTATATGAGTGACAGTCACGACGATAACGACGATATGATCGAAACATTTGACCGATAACAACACAAAAGGTGTGATAAATACGTGGATTGCGTAATATTTTTTCACTATGGCACAGGGAAATAACCGTTATAACTTTGGTTATAAAAAATCGGAGATTAGATTCGAGGAATATTTAGGAGTTTGCGAAAACAAATTATGTCATAAATGAATTATTGAAAGTATGTCCACCAGATTTAAATAAATAAATAAAAATAAACAACTTATACATAACATCATTTATAGAATAACACCGGACTGCGTAAATTTTTTTTCTAGTGTCACTCTCACGACTACGAGTAAGTAAGGGCTCCTCCATACAATGGACAAACTCTGACGAACTCGATTGGAGCAGATTTGTCGGCAGTCGTTGACGATTGTCTAAGTTTGACGAGGTTCGACGACGTTCGCCTATTTGTCGGTTTTTCGGGCATACATCAAAGGGATTCGACGGTTAATTCGTGGAGGTGGGCACACGTTCGTCGATCATTCATGCGTCGACCATATAAAGTAATATACTCTGTGCCGTCGACAAACTACTACTAGAGCCATAATGAACGTGTGGATGCCTGCACGATGATGTCGAATTAGGCTCTAGAGCAAAGCCTTTCCCAAGGCGAACTATCATCGCCGATTGTATGGAGGAGCCATAATGATACGTCTCAAGCTCAAATGCCGATTTAAGGTGAAATAAAAATGGGGGATTTTCAAAGTGGGCGTTAGACGAAATAAGTTTGCAAACCTCTGCTCTAGAGCGTGTCAAATAAATATAAATACAATCATACATACACTTGAAAAACATGACCCTTTTTCTGGCGCAGTAGGTGAATCACGAAAGCGTTGTGCGTGCATTCTAGCGTGAAAAACGAGACAAGCCACATTCCGCAAAATTCACCTATGTAATTTAATTTCCTTTTAAAATCTTTTCAAAATTATTTTATCTTTGGCAAGACGCAGTGTTGATATTATTATTGTAAGCCTTTTCCACATATCTGAATAATAAGGGTACCCCGTACTATTTTTTTACTGGCATATTGTAGCAAGCGTACCTAACAAACATTCGTAGCACGTAACCGTAGCATGCAACCGTAACACGAGCCGTAGGCTACAGTAGCAAACAGCTGTAGTAAATATTCTTAACAAAGAATTAACTCTATTTACTCTATTAATAAAGGGCGACACCCATAACAATATTAATGACATATAACACTTGACAGGTGTAGTGAGTCTGAACTAAAGGTGTGCAATAAATATACTGTATGTAGATGAAAAATAGAGAGACATGTCTCCGAAGTCCGACTATATTTGAGTCACGGTGGACAATCTCTACGGAGTAAAAATCCGTACATGACATAAATTCATTGGTACAGGCCCATGACTGGGATCGAACTTACGCCTCCCGCTTGGAAGGCGGAATCAGATAAATGTAAGTATCTGTTGATTATAACTTAGAAAACCATAGATACGGACGACTAACTTATAAAACAAAGTCGCTTGTCGCTGTCTGTCCGTCCTATAAATGCTTAGATCTTTCAAACTAGGGAACGGATTTTGATGCGCTAGATAGAGTGATTCATGGGGAAGGTTTATAATGTATAATTAGGGACCCGCCCCGGCTTCGCACGGGAGTAATGCACTCTCACGCGGGCGAAGCCGTGGGTGGCAGCTAGTTCAATATAAAATAAACATACCTTATCGAAGGTGTACGAAAATTCACACCCATAATCCCATCTAGCGTTAGCTTCGTCTGCTCCTGCGCAATCACAACTATTTATTATTATAACCCAAGTATAATAAAATGTACATTATTATTTACAGCATACCTATGTATATTATTATTATTACTTCCGTTCGATAGTAAGATATTTTATTAAACAAGTTTCACAAAAGTGTGTTCTGCGCATAGGGTCGCGTGTGATCGATGCGCGGGCGCACGTGAGTCCAACAGCCAATGGCAAGGTCGTATTACGCAACGTTATCTAGCTTAGGTCTTGATGGCTTCCTATTGCTACTGTTGTATGCGTGTTTGTTTGTGTGCTCGTTATGCACACTCTTGTTTGCGTAATAACTTATTATAAATGTGTTTATTATACTTCTTTTTGATGATTATGTATGACATGATATCAGAATACGAATTGTATCGCCATTTTCATGATTAGGTCATCAAATGTTCTTTAATTAAATGTATATATTTTTCGATTAGTATCTTCCAAAATCCGAAATAAAGAATTGTATACTTAATTAGGAATTTTCACTGTATACGCACAAGATTACTAGGATTCTAGCGGATAACGTAGAAACGTGGTAAGTTGATTAATACAGAATTGCTCAATTCAAACGACCCGGTAGTCGTTGTAAATCTACATCAGTATTAGCTGTCCTCAAGTCAGTGATAACTTGTTTCTTTCAACGATTTTGGCGTTTCCTGTAGGATATGACATCTTGATATATTTATTATAATTTTTCATGAATTCTATTTATTATATATAACATAGGACCAGTTGTATGAAACAAATAAACCTCATACTATTTGCTGATCCTATGTTTTTATGTGATTGTTCTAGATAAAGGATTTAGAAGCAAAGGGGGGACAGCGTAGTGAGCCATGGTCATACATATCCCCCTCCCCCTAATAGTATGACTAAAATGATCTATGATCTATATAGGGAGGTATATCTATGATCAAAAAACAGGGATTTACTGCTTAGAGAGCCCTTAGTCTTAGTGTATGTAACTTTGAGAACCACTGTGGTCTTAGTGCAGTGTCTTGCGATTGCTTTTAGCATTAATTACTCGACTGCGCCAAGGGTTACGTTTCTCCAGTATTTTTATATATATATATTTTTTTGGCACGCTTAAACATCATATCGTTGAGAGGTAATAAGATTCCTCTTGGTGACACTAGGTCAAAATTTTTACGCAGGCGATTTTTTTTTTAAATAATTAACGTGGCAGAATAGGGTTTGAAGTACAAGAATTGTGCAACATTGTAAAGCAACGTGATAGCGTTCACGTGTCGGATCTGCCTCGTGCTCGAGCTCGTTGCGTAAGGATACAATGCCGGCTTAGTCCTGATTAAATGAACTGAATTGAACCGGGTTCTTGAGGTTTTTTAAAGAATTTGAACCACATTTGAACAGTGGGGCAAGCATATCTCGATAGTCCGTAACACTATCGTCACACTCTCATATTCAGTGACGTTACGTTTTTTTATAAGAAGAACAGTGGGGCAAGCACAAAACTCTCGATACTTCGTAACGCTATTGTCACACTCTCATATCCAGTGACGTTATGTCATATCTCATAGGTTTTGAGGTAGAGTTACGGCGCGTAAAAAGTTTCATGCTTACCCTACTGCACATTGTACGTTCTAGAAGTAAGATCAGAGGGAATGAGTGGAAGAAGAGTACATACGCCGGTCCCAAGTAAATGGATATAGGACGGGAAGAAGAAGAACTTTACTGTAAATATTCGTATACAAGGTGTAACAGAAAGAAAGGTATGTTAGGTAAAATGCAATTTAAACTAGAAAATAACTTATTCACCAAAGTTGTGACTTGATAACACGTAGTATGAAGGATCCTAATAAACAATTCAGGAATGTTAAAAAATAAACATGTGAATTCGAGTCTCATATTTTGTAGATATATTTCTATGGTGGGTTATTTTTATAGAATTGCACAGTTTCCCCCTTTTGTTATAACCCGTCTGCTTTCCGTCCCATTGGACTATGAGAGTAGCGGAATAGAGAGTGCATCTGTGTTTGCGCACACACTTGTGCACTATAATATCTCCTGCGTACCTGGCCAATCTCCGTAGAGATTGGGCGCCTTGGCTGAAATGCGGTCGGAGATCATCATCATCATAGTCATGCCTATCATCCTCAAAGAGGTAGGCAGCGGTGTGCAAATCACACACTACTTTTCCTTTCTACTTTACGTCCCACTTGGTAACAAATACGACAATCAAGCAACCAGTACCAAATTAAATGGGACATATTATTTCCCAATTATTTTTATTTTAAGCTGTTGAAAAATATATGTAACTTAAATAGTCTACAGTGCTGTCGCAAAATGGTTATAATTTCGGATTGGTTTTATGAAATTCACAAATAACCACGAAGGGTTATCCTAAATAATATTTATCTGATAAATATAATTGGGAATGTCCGCCATCCGGTGAGATAAAGGCACAATTTAAATTAATGTTAGCTAGCGATAGGTATCTAATGATAACATGTAAAATACCTACGGTACGGTGGGCGGCAGCGCCTCCCGTTGCTGACAACATAGTCCAAAAATCAGACTGCGGTCACCAACCCGCCTGCCCAGCTTGTTGTCTATGGGCGAAAACCTCCCTATGGCAGTAGCGTTGTGGCGTGCCCTGGGGAGCGCTACGTCCAGCAGTGACTGTAATAGGGCTGTCTACCCCATTTCGGGACCACAGCCTGCAGTATCGTAAAGGAGATCCCACAGATAAAACAAAATATACAGGGTGTTTTTTCGTTGCCACCATAAACGAAGGGTACGTACTCTATACATCAAATAAAGTAAGTTTATACAAAAAAAAAATTTTATTATTATTAATTGATCGGGCGAAATTTATAGTGTCCAGTGTTTATGCTATTTTTTTTTTAAGACAGATATTAATTTTTTCTCGTGAGAAAATATTGTTACACGTGTCAATGTGCATTTATGGAGAAAAACGCAGTCTATTTACTCAACTTTGAACCTAATATTTTGGAAACCAGACACTTCCCAGGTATGCTTCCATGGAGAAAAATGATCGTGATGATGAGGAGATTCTGTAGTTTTCGGGAACGTTGATGACCAAAAATCTTCCTGTATAAGCTTTGTATTGTTCATGTTTTATAACGGGTTCAAGGTATTCTGTGATTCTGTCTGTAGTTATACTATTTTTTACTAGTTGTTGCCCGCGACTTCGGAACGACTTCAGAATGTAGCCTTCTCCGTACTCTCAAACTATGCATGCAAAATTTCAACGACGGAACAAACAAACAAACAATCTTATTTTCGCATTGTAAATAATATTTGGCATGATATTAAGAAATGATTTTTTTAAACCCGAGTGAGACTCACGACCTCTCGCATACCGGGCTTCGCTCTAACCAACTGAGCTACCGGGCCATTAACTCTGATGACGAATAATATTTGGGATTGGGATTAAATAGATCGGATCAGGGATGTTATAATACGCCCATAATCGAAATTGAATCTTATCGAAAAATATAGATTTGTATTTTCAAAACAGTTCGATCGAGTGTTGCTTGGCTCAAAGTTTTACCTTCGGAACCCTAAAAGCACTTTAAAGACTTTTTAAAAACTTGCCGTTTAATATGTAACCAGGCATTAAGTAATGCTTTTCATACAATTTTGTTCAGAGCTCGACTGGGGCAGAGAAATCTGTGCAGATATCTATGTTTTTTATCGGGCTTCCCTTCTCAGTAAGCGTATACAGCTACATCGTGTATTCCCGTGCACCGTAAATAGCTCAGCAGGTTGAGTTGAAATTTTATATAGAGACAGGTTGTCTACTTATTTCTGGAAAACTTAACTTACGTAATTTATGCCGACGGAATGACCTGTGCTAGTTTATAAGCTGTAAACAGAACACCTGGGTGCATAGACGAAACGATTATTGATCGAGAAATAGTGTAACTTGTCTAGGGCCTCTGGAGGCTTACGAGGAACGCCGCAACAAGCAGTGTAGGCAGATTGAAATTTATCACACTAATATTATAAAGGCGAAAGTTGGTGAGGATACAAAGATGTTTGTTGCTCTTTCACGCTAAAAAATTGGATTATTACTCGGATTTTTGTGAAACTTCAGCTTACGTATCAGAATAACACATAGGCTACTTTTTATCTCGGGAAAACATTTTATCCTGGATAATTTAGACATTTTGTTTTCCGGGACGTCCACTAATTTGTAACAAATGTGGTAGAAACATTTGGTTAAGATGTTGGTAATAGGATATAATATACAAATACCAGGTCTCACACATTTGGTCGTCTCCGACATACAACATAGGTCATGCCACTAAATTTACTGCAAGTTCACGGTTACCCTGATATAATCTGTGGTTTCTGTACACATTCCCTCACCAGGCGAGGCTAAAACCAAACAAATAAGTTTCGCAACGGGCCCTTTTTAGACACCTCCACACTTTTATATTCCGACGTAGCTATTTAGAGTTTTTTTTCTAGAAGTTCTCTTTAGAAACGAGGGAATGTGACTTCGGAGTCACGCGGCTGGCATTAAAAGAGGTTTTTATTCGAAAAAGTCTTTGTATACATTGAAATAGCCTCGAGAGTTTTCCAAGTCCTAGGTGACTGCATAATCTGACGCCCATACTCCAAAATTGCGTGGTTATATAAATGCTTTATGCTGTGCTTCTAGGTGTTTTCGAAACGAGGTCTTTTATGCTATGACTGATGATCACGCATGAAATCAACTTTAGTTTCCGATCATAAGTCATCCATGACATAATACATAATATCGTCCCTGCCCGTATTTTGGTCAGCAACGAGACATTGCCACTTGAGCAGGACATATTACTCACAAGTGTGTGCACAAAAGCAGGTGCACTCTCTATTTCCATCACTATTATAATCCCTAAGTGTAATCCCATGAGAGAGATCAGGCTTAGGACCAATGGAAGGAGACAAACTGGAATGTCCATTACAATCTAGTTTCAGGATTGTTACACAGGGCGGGCGGTGATTTGACACCTCATTCTAATGAACACCCTGAAACTGTCATAACCTGGTGTTATAAGAGATATTCTAAACGTGGCTTACGGATCTCATTTGCGGTCCAGCAGTTATGACTACCCCATTTTTAGATAAAAGAGGTTAAAAGGCTTTGCATGAGTGCAATAAATACATACATACATACATTAAGGTCACGCCCATTATCCCCCAAGGAGGTTGGGCAGATTTTCTGACACGCACGGCTAAGCTCGAGACAATATTAGTGTATTCACGTGGCTAACAGGATTACTATATAATCCGTGTGGTGTCCAGGGCCGACCCAACGGCGAACGGAGCAGTCGCTCCAGGCGCCAAATACTAGAGGACGCCTAAATAGTAAAGATATAGGTATATATTATTAGGAGCAAACAGGAGAGGCGCCATAAATGGATCTCACTCCATTCTAAAATTTACTTCAGGCCGGCGCTGGTGGTGTCGGCAGAGTGGAATAACACCACCTCATGTCTGCTCGGTATCGTAAGAGTCGATTAAGTTTCCGGGAAGTGTACGGCAGTGCCTATCGTGTTGACAACATAAGATCACATTGCGGTCACCGACTATGTAACTTTGGGCAAAAACCCCTCTATAGCAGTAGCTTTATTTCCGTTGGTCCTGCGCCTGATCTCTCTCCATCTTTTATCTCTCATCATCATCATCATTATGGCGTGCGCCCTACGGGAGGCCTATGTCCAAATGCCAAAATCAAATTAATAATTGGTACCTACTCTAGTCTAGATTAAGAACAATTTTATTGTTCATTAGATAAGCAGCTTTTAAAGCAGGAAATTATATAAATCTCATCATTCTTCTTCTTCTTCTTCAGCCTATTGCAGTCCACTGCTGGACGTAAGCCTCCCCCAGGGCACGCCACAAGGCTACTGCCACAGGGGGTTTTTGCCCATAGTCACCACGCTGGACAGGCGGGTTGGTGACCGCAGTGTGATTTTCGGACTATGTTGTCAGTACGGGAGGCGCTGCTGCCCACCTCCCGGAAACCCTTAATCGCCTCGTAGAATACCTACGGGCAGACAGGGGTGGTACAAACTCTACTCTGCCGGCACCACGCGGCTATCTCATCTATCATCATCTCTCATCATTAGTTCTATTTAAATGGGATGATTGCCGTAATACCTATAAGTTTTTCATATGGAAAAATGATAATCAAAATAAATTCCCAAAGCTTTTCTCTGATGCCAGATCCATTTTTAGATCTCTTGCGTCCAATAAAATCCAATACTATTTACGTTCATGTGCCTTCCACTCGTAACGTGTCACATAGTATTCGAGCACGAGACTTGGCTGTCACGTTCATTACCCACGTGTTTAAATACTACGTTCGTTACATAAAACCTTACACCCTCGAAGGGTCAATGGGCGGTACCCTGGGGGTATTTGTATTGTTGGGTAACGAGAACACAGCTTGGCGATAGGTATTTTATAGGTAACAAATACACAGGGCGCGTTCCCGAATTGGGGTAGGCATAACTGCTGGATCACAAACCACGTTTTGTATGACTGGAACAGCTGTAAATGATCAGTGATAAGTTGATAGGTTTTTTATAGGCAACATATACTATTTATACATACATATACAGGGTGTAACATCGTGCCATCTGGAAAGATAAACATATGGTTTCGTGTCTCATATTTTGTTTTTCATTATAGTGGGCTCTTTTTATAGCTTTTAACTCAGCATATGTACCTTGTACATACAAACGGCCGTGAGTGTGGTCCCAAATCGTGGTAGCTAGAATTTCAGTATCACGAAGGATATCCTGCAGTCACGTTTAGCATAGCATAGAATAGGGACCAGATAATAAATAAATATAGCGTAGGACAACGATTTATTTTGATTCTAAAGCGTCATCATCATGAATAGAATGTGACTTGTCTACAGGGAAAAAATATGAATTTTAAGCATATCGTATCTAATATGAGTACGTAGTGAGATAACATTTTTTAATAGTAACATTAAATTTATTCTAAAAATTTCCATGTTTATGTACGAATTTTTACGCCGAAGCAAATATGCCGCACCCATTAGAACAAAGTCCATGTTGCGTTTATATAGTTATATGACGTCTGTAATGTAGTAAATAAGGTAAATAGTATTTTAAACCTGTTTTATACGTTTATTTTTGTGTGCCTAGGTCAAGAATAGCTCATAAATATGGTGACAGGATTGACGACCAAAGAGTATAATAAGTATCGACGCTGAAATCGAATCCCGGTAAGGATAATATGCACTAATAGAAATCGTTTCAGTGGAGGGATTCTAGCTTTCATATACCTACAGAGTATAACATAAGGGGTATGTTTAGATAGTACGGAGAATTCCTAAAAAACTCGGTTATGTTCATACAATCTTTAAATATAAACGTGTGATTCTCGAGTCTCTTTATGTGGGCTATTTTCATAGCATTTAGCTTAACATGATGATGATGATGATCTCCGACCGTATTTCGGCCAAGGCGACCAATCTCTACGGAGATTGGCCAGGTACTCAGGAGATATTATAGTGCACAAGTGTGTGCGCAAATACAGATGCACTCTCTATTCCGTTACTCTCATAGTCCTATGGGGTAGAAAGCCGACACGACCGGAGAGAGATCAGGCGCAGGATCAACGGGTTTACGTGCTTTCCGAGGCACGAGCTAAGTGACAATTTTACAACATTAAAAGCTGTACATGAAATAAATTCATTGGTACAGGCCCATGACTGGTGTTAGCCCAGTGGTTAAGACTTGCACCTTCCAAGCGGGAGGCGTAAGTTCGATCCCAGTCATGAGCTTAACATACCCCTTTTATAAAATATAGTTGTAGTATATTTTACTTCAATAAATACTGTTTTGACATGTCAGTTAGTTAGCTGCATCAGTTAGTTTGATTTCCGATATTTAGGCACTTGGCTCAAGTAGATACCCTAAGTAGGTACCTAAGTTCCTAACATCAGTGCCCCAGTCGCGTGCGACCCGACACAAGGCAGCCCGTGACCCGCATGCGCACGCGCCGGAAGTAGCGCTGACATTGGCCGATCTGTGGAACCTTTACTTTTATTAGTATTGAAGGCGTTAGACGTCGGAAACTAGTTTTTCCTAAATTTAGCTAGCACTGAGAAAGGATTTCCCTAAATTTCACGGGAACGGGAAATTCCGAGTTTACGAGAGGGGTCTGAGATTTATGCTTATAAAGTAGCGGGCGGCAGCTAGAATCTCCTATGCCTGATTATAGAATAACATTTTTGTATGCAGTAACAGATAAATAGTAAAAAAAGTGCATAGTAATTTGCACCATTATTTATAGCAACCATTTTGATATTGTACTCGTATTATAACTAGTTATTATTTATAGTACAGGCATTATCGTCAGCCTATCGCAGTCCACTACTGGACGTAGGCCTCCCCCAGAGCACGCCGCAAGGCTCGATCTTCCATATGGTATTGGCCATCAAGTCACTATCAGGTACCCTCTTATTGTCAGAGGCATTATACAGGTTGTTTTTTGGTCGTCAACGTTTCCGAAAACTACGGAATCTCCTCATCATCACGATAATTTTTCTCCATGGAAGAATACCTGGGAGGGAAATGTCTGGGTTTCTAAAATATTTGGGTACAAATTTGAGTAAATAGACTGCGTTTTTCTGCATAAATGCACATTGACGCGTGTAGCAAGATTTTTTCACAACAAATATTTAATATCTGTCTGTAAAAAACTAGCATAAACACTCGTTTCCCAGCGCAGAGTACGTACCCTTCGTTATGGGTGGCAACGAAAAAACACCCTGTATGTATTACATTCAAATTAATTATTTAACTTTTCCTCGTATTTAATAATAAAACTATTAGACTGGAAACAGTCATAGAAGAACAGGAAAACTACGACCTGACCTCGTGGTCGCTAGAGGCGCCACTGGCATGACAATTGACACTATGGGCGATTCTGACCGAAACTTAAAATTAAGACTGTCCCTTTCTGTCGCAGCCATTTATGTTAAGTATGGAGAGGGATAGACCTGTCTAATTTTAAGTTTACGTTTCAATATTACGGGCAGAATCGACCATAATGTGGTCGACTCGTTATCCACATGGCAATGGGTTTGAGGATATAGATAGAGGTAGGAAGTGAAGAGGAGCTATTGTTTGTGTTACTTAATAGTTTACGTACAAGGCTACTGACCTTTACTAAAGCTACAGTTTCTTAGAATAGCGGAGCCGTAATACAGCGGCCAAGTCCACGACCGCTATATGACGGTATCACGGAACCGCTATTTTAGGATACCAAATCTTAATAGATATCTTAATAGACTTATATGCCGATATGTTAGGTATGTTTGCGGTTCTCTATGGGTAGAACGTGCGCCATCCAGCCCTCCTAGCATGACCACGCATCATGGTATCGTATCGTACGATATCGTATTGTCTCTATACAAAATTCAACATGGCGGCTATATTTATCGTATATTGACAGGCTACATGACGAAAAATCTGTTTATTATATCGTGAATCGCAGGACATGCTACTAGAGCAGGTGTATAGAGTAGGTTCGATCCCCGTCATGAGCCTGTACCACTGAATTTATTTAATGTATCCACAGCAGAATATTTCATCATGTATCACTGATGAGTGCTGTGCTGATTCAGAGCTTCACTAGAATACATCAGCTGCATCTCTTTCCGTGCATGTAAGAGTAAGAGTCGACTATGGAACTCGGGCGATAAGCCAGCAACCTGTCACTTATCATTTACATCTCTCTTTGGTGTGCTAAACGTGGCTGTGGGATCTCTTTTGTGACCCTGCAGCTCTGGCTTCTGGAATACAGCCATGTGTGTATTTGTATCACTAAATTTATTTCATAAACGGATTTTATTCAATCAAATATGGTTCACCCTTGTTAGGGAGTATGAAAGATTAGTATAGAATCGCCTGTTCTACATAGTCTACTTACACAAAGTTTTGAAAGATAAATAGGTGCATACCTACCCATGATGATCTCCGACCGTATTTCGGCCAAGGCGACGGAGATTGGCCAGGTACGCAGGAGATATTATAGTGCACAAGTGTGTGCGCAAACACAGATGCACTCTCTATTCCGTTACTCTCATAGTCCGATGGGACGAAAAGCCGACACGAACGGAGAGTGATCAGGCGCAGGACCAACGGTTTTACGTGCTTTCCGAGGCACGAGCTAAGTGACAATTTTGCAACATTAAAATCTATACATGAAATAAATTCATTGATACATGCCCTTGTGACTGGAATCGAACTTACGCCTCCCGCTTACCTACCTATACCTATGTCCTAAAGGTCACTTTACTATTACCGCAAGTGAGTGTGTATGTTGTAATTATATCGTATACAATACGTAGCATATCATATACAAGAATCTACTGTAGGTAATTAACATGAAAAAGCAAATCGGCAATTTTGTAATGCATTCCCGTATTGACCAATGTTGGCCGAGTGCATCACGTGCTTGCCAACGTGTGAGGCCACGTGCATTGTCGGCACGCTTCTAGTCAAGATACATCAATTCATATACTATGCTATTGTAATGTTATTGTGTGTATTTAGTCGTTATGTTGTTATGAAATCAGGCTTGTAGTGTGCTTTAATTGAAAGACACTATGGTGATAGTGAAGCATAGTGTAAAAGACACAGGGTTTTGTACATTCGTTTCAATAGACATATAGATATGAATGGCAATGCTGGGAGGTGTCATCTAGGATAGGACGGACATAGACCAAATTGGAAACGACGAGCTTGTATAAAGAACTTGATGTGGATGAGGCAAAAAAGGTAGATAGAGAAAGGCGCAAGTTTGGTAGAGTCCTGGTATCCTCGTGACGGGGATACGGCTTACAGGGACAACAGGAATAGAGGTGGAATACAGGCGTGACGTTATGTGCCTATATACAAGATGTTTTTTCGTTGCCACCCTTAACGAAGGACAGTACCTACATTCTATACATACAAGTCAGTAAAGTAAGTTACTATGCATCAAAAATGCTGGGAAACGATGTAAATTTTGTTCACTTCCCAGGTATGCTTTCATGGAGAAAAATGATCGTGATGATGAGGACCAAAAAAACACCTTGTATACTCGTATTCGTTATGTGTGCCCCTACCCAGTATCACCCAAACTGATTGAGAAGAAGAATCGCCATTCAATCACAGTGTTGCTCTTAGATTAAATTTTAACACTAGAAGCATAAAATGCACATGACTGAGTTCCCAAAATGGGGTAGCCAGCACTGCATGCTCACGAAGGAAATCCCACAGTTTACCAGCGCCGATGTTAATTATCAGTGACAAGTTGCCTGTTTTTTCCGAATTTAGAAGAACAAATCCATGACTTACGGAGCCGTGACGTGGAACCTGACGGTGGGGCTGACTCAGCGATTGCATGTCACTCAGACAGCTATGGAAAGGTCAATGCCCGGGATCTTGCTAATGGACAAAGTCAGAAACGAGATTATCCGGCAGACGACCAAAGTGACAGACATAATCTCGAAATGTAGCAGACTGAAGTAGCAGTGGGCAGGCCACATCTGTCGTAGAACCGATGGACGGTGGAGTAAACGGGTTCTGGAATGGAGGCCGCGCCTCGGCAAGCGTAGCGTTGGGCGCCCTCCGGCCAGATGGACCGATGACTTAAAGAGGACGGCTGATAGTGACTGGATGGCAAAAACGGGAGATCGAGCCATGTGGCGTACACTGGGGGAGGCCTACGTCCAGCAGTGGACTGCAATAGGCTGACGACGACGATTTTATAACTTTCCCTCGGGCAGTTTCGCCGATCTGCCCCGACACTGCTGTATGGCGAAGTTTCAGCGTTTCCGCTGTTATACTTTCGCATCGGAGGTGTGCTTCAGGCTCTAGAGATTTATCACGATCTAGCATTGTAATTGGCCGTCCATCCTACACTACAGGATCTCCACGTGAGCCATCACTTGCCAGGGAAGTAACTATTACTAATAATTATCAATTGCGCAACTTGTTTATTTATAAACACACTTACATAAAGCGGAGATAATATTAATGTCTTTATATATATCGATGCGTGTTGCACGACTTTGTAATGCAGGTGTGTAGATGCAATGCATATAATGTTAGTTTTGTAGGTACATTTGTAGTTTGAGCATTAAACGAATGCATTGAATTGCTTGCAATAAAATGACAGTATTTTTCATACTCGTATTTTTTGTCGTTTCCCAGGGTTGGTCCCATAGAAGTAAACGATCGTAACCTTAAAAAGAATACGAGGCATTAAAAAAACATCGTTGTCTTTTTACATCCTGTATTAACACGTGAACCAAAAACTTTGTAAGTATCCCTGTTTATGAAAATTGCGAGATCGGGTAAACATTTATTCGGCACAGTTAAAGTTAATGTGAAGAACGTAAGTACATACAGGATGTTTTTTTGAGGCCACCTTTAACGAAGGGTACGTACTCTATACATCAAATAAAGTAAGTTTATGCCAAAAAAAATGCTGGGAAAAAAAATATTTTTTTTTGAAAAAAAAAATTTAATTCCTTGATCGTGCGAAATTTATAGTGTCTAGTGTTTATGTTAGTTTTTTTATAGACAGATATTAATTATTTTTCGTGAAAAAATCCCGCTACGCGCGTCTATGTGCATTTATTTACTTAAAACGCAGTCTATTTACTCAACTTTGGACCCTAATATTTTGGAAACCAGACACTTCCCAGGTCTATGGAGAAAAATGATCGTGATGATGAGGAGATTCCGTAGTTTTCGGGAACGTTGACGACCAAAAATCACCTGTATATACACAGGTGTGTTCCTGAAATGGGGTGGCTAGAACTGCAGGGTCATATATGAGATGCCACAGCCACGTTTAGTATATGGACAGTAAATGATTAGTGACAAGTTGCTAGCTCGTCTGGGAGATTGCCCGAATCCCTTAGTCGTCTCTAACGACATGCACGCAAGTAGTTGCAGGTGTGTTGTTGATGATGTTAGGCCCAGAATGTTGATAGAGCTCCGTGGTGGTGACACCCGAATTTGAATTATAGCCACAGCCAATCCGGGTGCCTATACTACGGAAACTATAATGCAGAACAATGTAGTCCATGAATCTTGGCTTATTTTCAGGCCAGTAAAAATTAATAAAAATAGAACGAAACCAAATGTTTCTATTCTATTTTAAAATTGTTATTGAATATAGGTACATATTAGGTACCTACAAATAAAAGTAGGTAGGTACCTACTACAAATTAGTTTGTAAACACATTTCACGTGTTCTCCAAGCACATGTCGTCTCCATGACGTAATGGTCACGTTATTGACACTATTGTATAATTACTTGAGCTCTATAGAGTTAGACAAATAGAACTGGCGCTAGTATGTACACTGTAAAGACAAATTTCGGTGTAAAACAGCAGGAATAGATGTAGTTCAAGTTTCTGCCACCCGCATTTTATATTTATGTGCAAAACTTTGTTGCTTAACCTGGATATTATGACTAGACTGCGTTTCATAGAATAAGTCCTGTGCCTGATTTTGGAACTAACATTTTTTGTATGTAGTAACGTAGATTATGTAGTCATGCACATAGTAACTAGCGCCATCATCCATAGGAACTATTTGGTGAAACCATAGAGATCTTACGTATTCTAGTGATACTATTTAGGTACTTACACCGGAAATAAGTCGTGACTTACAAAAATATGTAACAAAATTTAACAAACTTACAGATAGAAAATTACATGTACAGATTTTGTACAATTTAGAGAAAGAAATGTCGATTTACGTTTTTAGTTAAAAATAAAGAAATTGAGATATTCATGTAATTGCTTATTACCTACTTCATAATAGTTGTCAAAAATGTGTTGTCTTCTTAATTACTTCCGAAATTCTTAATTATATCATAACTAGTGGACGCCCGCGACTTCGTCCGTGTGGACTGCAGAAAAAACAAAATGTCGAAAATTATCCGGGATAAAAATATTTTCCCGGGATAAGAAGTAGCCTATGTATTAATCCAGAGTGTCAGTTAACTCCATACCAAATTTTATTAAAATCGCTTCAACTGTTTTTACGTGAAAGAGTAACAAACATCCATCGATCCATACTTACAAACTTTCGCGTTTATAATATTATTAGTAGGATTAGTAGGATTTTGACACTAGAATTATTCCGTACTACGTCTCATGCTATGATAGTTATTCTTTGCTGGAGTAACTCCAGGATCACCAGGGAGATTCTGCAGCCACGTTAAGCCTAGCACAAAGCACAGTTTAAGTGACCAAAGGCATAATAATAATTATAATGATTTGTCAGAAGGGCCAGTATAGTGCTACCCACATAAATCCTAAACCAAACTGCTACATAATCATGCCCAAAATAAGCATTGAAAAAGTTTTTTCTATAAAATGTTTCTTTCATTAGGTAACATAGGGCTGCCGTCCACGTGAATGCGACCTTATATAAGCCAGTTACTGCACGGCACGGGACCAATGTAAAGCTAAATATACACCGATGTTACGTATTCCAATATCACGAGTCGCTGACTCAAAATTCACACTCAACTATAAAAAACTTTTTGGA
Source organism: Carposina sasakii (assembly GCA_014607495.2). Classification (NCBI taxonomy): domain Eukaryota; kingdom Metazoa; phylum Arthropoda; class Insecta; order Lepidoptera; family Carposinidae; genus Carposina; species Carposina sasakii. The sequence goes on from CP053173.1 coordinate 6,245,496, forward strand.
TAAACAGACAACGTACTGCTCTCCCTCAACTGAGTGTGTTCAAGGGGAAAGTTAGCATTGAGAATACATTCGTTAGTCTTTAAAATAGGGATTTGCAATGATCCTTGAATCTGACAACGATCACAGACAATTGTATTACAGTCGTGTTGTGAAACCATTAGTTGAATAAAGCCCCAATCATCTCAAGCACTGAAAAATAACTTTTATGTCAAAGAAAAAGATAAATTGGCATGCCTCACTCGAGTTCCCTCAAGGGGAAAAATACCACTAAAAATACGAAGGTTATTCGTCAGCCGACAAACTCGTCTGTATCAGACTTAACATGAGATTAAGTTATTTTTAAACCAAGTTACGTAGGTTGGTAGCTATTTGAGGGATCCCAGTCGACACGTGACCGTTACGTAGACTCTGTAACTATGTATATATCACGGGATTATTCCCCAAAAGCGTTTGGCAGAATTGTGCAAAATCCACACTGAATTTTCACCTGTTACCCTAGTCCCACGTGGTTATGGGTGAGCATACCGCCGCTTTTAGGCTAAAACATATAACAATTTAGAGATAGGTCCATAAAATTCAAATTTATTTTCATACTGTATTGTATGTACACTATAGTTACTCTATTTGGCACAATTTTGTCAAGATCTCGATATTAAATAAGCCAGTTTACGAGTCTATCTAATAGAACGGGATATCGCAACAGCAAGTCGGTTGCACAACGATGCAAGGTTGCCTTGCGACAGTACTGCAACTCTTGATGTTAAGTAAGTAAACCTGTGTGTGAATTTAGAACTTTTTGCAGCTATACTAATATAACTTAGCTAACAAAAATTTTGTTGATCTTTTTGTAAAGCAGAATTTTAACGATGAAGTACTTTTAGCTAAATATTGTCTCTACATGTACTCTACACTGGTTAGGTATTTATCTCGGTACACTATCTCCTAGTAGGTACTTCTCAGGTATCTCTCATCAACTGCATCTCCTTCTATGCATATCAAGAGCTAGCTTCTTGTCAATCTCTTACATATCGCAGCTATGCGTGGCTGAAGGACGGTAAAAAATTATTACAGTAAATTTTCCGCTCACAGTGATTAGTGCCGACTTTTGTCCCAATGTCTATGCGGACGAAGTCACGGGCATCGCAAGGTTATAATAAGACGATTATCTAGAAAAACAGTCGCAATATCCAATAATGTAGTAACTTAATTTGCCAGTATTCTCTCCTCAAGCGGATAATTTTCACCGATTTCTTGACATTACGCTATGTGCCTCGAATCCATTAAATATGTCCTTGAATACTGCTTTCCGGTGATCTTTCAACATTTACCTACTAACGTAACAATCGCTTGGAAATATCGATTCAATCGACAGTTGACCCATCGGTCGTCCGAAAAGTTTTTGCAAGTGTCAAATAGTTTTGCAGTTGTACCAAATTAGTGTGAAACTGCGGCAAAAAAGGGAATTAGGAAAATGGCTATTGCGCTTTTCCACAGTTTAAGATAGTGGCGCCTCGGTGGATTTTTGTGTTAAATTTGTCGCAATTTTTTTTCTTTTGTGACCGTAATTGGCGTGTCTAAAGTTCGCGCAATGTTGGTTTTACGAAATGGTGATATTATTGGGAAGTCACGATGATTGTGACACGTAGGTACTCGTATATATGTAAAATGCGGTTGCTATTTGCAAGACTATGATGTGGTTAAAAGGGAAAAGGGAGAAGTTGTTATTCCGGGACTAACGTATATCATATACATACCTATATAACTGATGCAGGACTACACTGGAATATATCAGATTCATCTCCTTCCGTGCATGTCGTAAGAGTCGACTAAGGAACTCGGGCATTCTCTCAGGCGATCAGCTAGCAACTTGTCACTGATCATTTAATTCTGTCCCCGCTATGATAAACATGGCTATGGGATTTCCGATATGATCTTTTAATTCCAGCTACCCATTTTGGGAACAAAAATGTATACGTATAAATATAAGGAAATAATAATGGCATGTACAAAAAAATAGAGACAGGTTCTATATCTGAAAATCGCCTCCCACTTTGTAAATACCTGTCACTCATCATCAGGAGTAGCATGAGTTCTCAAATGTGCAGTGTGAAACCGCATTATGTGATGTCGCAAAAGATTCATACTACCCCTGCTGAATGAAAATAGATTGGGTCTTAATACCAGCTAATGTACCAAGTAAGGGATAAAGGCGTGATTATATGTATGTATGTATAGCAAGTTAGTAAACCTTAACCCAATATACGAGTAAAGCATGTCTGACCAGCTTGTATTACCTAAGACAGCAACTATATTAATACCTATACCTACAAGGTACATTATTAAGCAACTGCGAAAGGTACTGTATAATCGGCGACTAAATATTATTCACATATTTGCAGTAACATTACTTACTATGACGAAACTTAGTTCCGCAGACATGTCAACAGTTAAGGAGGTTACACACTGCACGGATTTATCGAGCTTCTGTAATAGAGTGGGGATTTATTAGAATACATTTCTAGAACACATACAATACTCAAGGGCGTTTCCTAACTCAGGCAAAGAGCCGGCAACTTGTTACTGGTCCTTTACATCTAACCATACTATGCTAATCACGGCACTAGGATCTCCTATGTGATCTTGTAGTTCTGGCTACCCCTAGTTTGAGAACATAGCCGTGCATATATGTATTTTTAAATTTGCTAAGCCGTATCATTTACAGCACAGATTATTATTAATCTCTATGAAAAGATCAATTAAGTATTTTTATTTTAGTACGTACCTATCAGGTAGTGTTGCCAAAATAGAGGGCTCTATGTTATATTATATTATTAAATTTTTTTGAACTTTACGTAATCGAAATTGTTAGTCAAATCTTGATAAAAAATCTAATAATCAAACAAGCTACATCGAATTTTATCGAATAATATGTTCAGTTGGAAATGTCTCTTAATCAATATTACCTCAGATACCTAAACAGAAGTATACATTAAACTAAACACAATAAATAATGGTGCACTGTATTAAAAGTTTCATCATCACAAATACACCATATATCAGAATGTTCAATATGCTAAGTAAGTGAAATTAAAAACAGTAGACAATTAAGGCCTCGATCGCGCAGATTCCCTCGATGGATCCCTGAACAATTTATATCTTCTTTCATCTGATCTGTACTATACAAGCTTACTTTATACAAGCCTAAGCGTATATTTGACGATAATATGACATGCGAACCTATGTCCCAGCCCCTTTATTCCGGTAAAGTTTACATACGTAAATGTTGCGTTTCTTCTGCGTTTCAGCATGAAACTTTAACAGTATTAGGGGAACAGTTCTTGAAATTTCAAAAAGGAGGAGGTACCGTATATTTTTAATGTATATTTGCAAATAACTTCGTCGTTTATTCAAATTCAATTCTTTATTGTATACAGAAAACACAAAGATAATAATAATAACAAAGATGATGTACAAAAGCCAGCTTATCGCTAACAGAAGTTTCATTAAAATTATTATAAACCGATTTAGAGGATTCTTTTTAGTAATAAATGCACAATTGTTCAGCGTGCAGACCTTTGACCTTCCGGCGGGTTTCGCCACAAGTTAGTTGACCTGTTGCGATTCGAACGTTAGCGGGTGGTGCACTACGCTTAATCTATGACTACGCTCGATCAGACTCGTGTTATAACTCGTGTCGGAGCTCCAAACGTTAGCAAGCACACTATGAAGGATGTTTTGTTAGCTAAACTATTATGGGAAGACGAAGACGCATGAACCAATCACTGGTAAAAACACGGGATTGTGTAAGTAATGTGTTGGGTTTTAGAGGTTCATAATAATTAGTGGTTTACTAATTTACTAATTTCTATAATCCTGAGGATGCCACGGTTGTTGGCGAAACATATGTAGATTATTTATCTAGTTTTTGATTTCGGAATAGTGCAATGTATCGTCTTGCATGCTAGGTGCTCGGGTCTGGTTTCTCATGGCGATTGTAGTTAGTGCAAGTGCCTGTTGTCGCAATTATGAGTTATCAGATCCGAGGGTCAGTGGAGGGTGTAGGGCCCGGTGGTGGGCGCACGCATAGTGAAAAACACCGGAATTTTAAGATGCGTTTTCATTGACATTGTTGGCAAGTTTGCAGGCAACACAAGTCGGTGAATACTCGCCTTTACAAAAATGTTGAAAACAGAAAATTTAGCAAACTTTTGGACGCTGAGGACCTTCAAGATAGTTGAAATATTACAGATGCTACACACCTTTTATATCAATTCATATACAGATTCGTAATTTATCTTCTAATCACGACAGATCGAATCTAAATCAAATTCAGATCGGATACATTATACGGTCCACTCTTGCGCACAACTAGATCAAAATCAAAACCTCTGCTCAAAGCACCTCATCTCTTTCTAACCTTGGCATTAATATGTCAAATATTAAGCACGAGATCCAGCTAGTTATGATGTTGCATAACTTTGCACCAACGGTGTTGCAACCGACATGTGGCGAGTTACAAAACTGCAGTACCTACGTAGATAAGTGTCTGCTTATTGAATGGCATGTACCGTGGGTTGTACTTAGTTAATTTTATGTACGTTTATAGGTGACTGTTTCGATTAGGTGTTCGTTTTAGGGCAGATTTTGCAATAGTATACCTACGTATAAATTGTAAAATAAAATAAAAATAAAATAGTTATAAGTAATAAATAAATTTGATGTGCTGTCTTTCTACCTATATAAAACTTTAACAAGATATCCCAGCATAATTATTTTCCTTTGATGTTTTTTCGGGATTATTCCGATAGATCACCCTGTTTTGTCCCTTTTGGAATAAAATTTAATATGTTTCCTCAATTTGTAAGTTTTTTCCGGTTTATATATAGTGAATTTCGTAATACGGTTTACGGAACATAGCGCTGCTCATTATACACAATACCTTCAAAGCATCTAATAAAATCGAGTTATACTTAATCTATGGTATTCCAACGGAATACTTTTCGGGAATAACAATAGGCGCAGCCAACAACAAACTCAATTATTACGGGATAAAATGGTACTTCTTCAAAATAACTGGTATTTTAAGTCCACATGGACAGAGCAGCGGGCCTCTGCTAGTATGCTATACAAATGAAACGATCAAAATCGAAATACGCAACGCAACAAATACAACTATTAATATTAATGTTGCAAAACATTCATCTCGACTGTCTGTTACACAAGTCGGTTACATCAACGCACCAGTTACCGATCTTCACCTTGTAACGTGATGTAATGTGTCAAGGTCCGTTCGATGCCCGCTTGAGTCACTATGGTAAAGATAGCTGCATTTTTGGTGACCATTGGCTGGCAGCACGCTTCAGTATTTGGTCGGCGTAAAGGCTAGAGCGAATGCGGGGTTTTACTAGAGTACATCAGCTGCATCTCCTTCCGTGCATGTCAAAATAGCCACTATAATCACTGATCTACGTAAGATTTTTGTAATCATAGTTCGATCTATCCTGTTTTGGGAAGAGTCAGCAAGGTTCAGTATTCGGTAGATGTTAAGGCTCTCTTCTGATCGAGATACAGATATAGATAGATAGTCAAGTCACGAAGCCCCAGCCGCATCTAAGGTGCATGAGCTTAGACAAAATGTAGTTAGTTTCTCGATCCAATTGACGGAAATTCGTCCACATTAGTATACAACAGAGGTTCCCAAACTTTTATTTCTCGTAGACCCCTTTCAAAAGTTTACTGGTTCTGGTAGACCCCCTAGAGGCCTACATTACATACAAATTAATTCTGAACCTCAATTTTTTCACGCCAACGTAGATCCCCAACGAGTCTCCTGTAGACCCCTGGGGGTCCACCTGGACCATTTTGGGAACCACTGGTATACAAGCTTAATTACTGATCAAACAACTGGCTCTTAATTCACTAACTGATGGAAAGTGGGTGTGACCCTTCTGCGCACTGTCTAGCTATTACGGCTTATGGAATTCTCTAATATAGTGACAAACTGGCCGACATCGGAGTCTTAGTAACAGGGTTCCGTTTTTAACCCCTTGGACAGGGAACCCTAAAAAACGACAACTCATGACCAAAACCATGCTCATAACTGTACTGTTACATTATGTAACAAACAATACCGTGTCAAGGCCTTGCTCTCGTCTCTTATTGCAATGTTACAGCAATTATTGTGTTGCTGAATATATGTAATACATACGTACTTACATTATTGTTGAAACACCATTGGTGTAACATTGGTTACAAATTGCTTTTAATGGTTTGTAATTTGGTATGGCTTGAAGTGATATTAATAATTGATTTTGGCTATTTAATTTGATGGAATAAAACTAATTATTATTAGGTGTGTAAGTGTCATTCGTAGTAAAAAAACAAAAGAAATTTTAAGAAGTGATAATAAAATATTATGAGTTGTAAAACGCAGCAATGTAAGTGTAAATATAGAATAGTTTAGACGCACTTACCGTAGTAGGCTCATGGTCCGTAGTACCTACTTACCAATACATACTCATCAAATGTTTCAAATGTTTGCTGTACATTGCGGCTCATCAAATTCTCCATTTTATAGAGTTTTAAAAAAATATTCACTATATATTAATTAAATGAAGTGGCCTTATAGGTACAGGTGAGGAAAATTCCAGAAAAGACACGAGAGAGGCATAACTTTTTCCGAAACTTTAAAATATTCTTTCTGTGGTTGCCCAATAATTTCCTTTTAAAGAATGAACTCCAAGGCATTAGAGATCATTAAAATGTATTATCTCTAAATTAGTGACCAATTTCACCCTACAAGTACAAAATAAGTTTTTTGTTTATGCTAATTATAAAACACTGCATTTAATTTCGAAGAAATATAATAAACACGTCATACAAAAGTTGCATAACAGTGTTTCCTGTTTACTCATCGACCTTCAACCTAAGTGCGAAAGGGACAAAAACTGCAAAACTGCGTCTCATATTTTTTCTGACACTTGTGTTTTTGAATTCCGATAAACAAAATGGCGATTGCTTTGTTATGTAATGAGAAAAATAACTTTGTTATAGGACACTGAGCGTAAAACGGATATTATAATTTTATTGACGTCAGCAGCCGTCTATATCTACCTACCTAATATACCTGCCTAGGCACCTTAGGTACGATCGATTGACGTCATAGGTAGGTAGTGACCGGAGTGACTCTGCCTGCCGCGCCATAGGTACTGGGTTCGAATCCCGGTAGGTGCGACCTTTGATAATATTCTATTCAATACCTGGGTGAGCGATGATAGCCCAATGGTTATTACTTGCGCCGATCCCAGTCACAGTCCTGTCTACACTGAATCTATTTAATGTACAGACGTTGATATAAAAAAAAAACTACAAATCCAGTGGCAATATAAGTTTCGAAAGAAACCATACTCCACCGATCCCATGAATAATGGAATAAAGGCAGGAAGATGCTGAGCATAATTTGATGAAAGCATTTTGGGTAAAACTACAACGGCCTTTATTCTTCAAATACTGTTTTATAATCACTATACTATAGGTTTCAAGATAATACTACGTATGTAGGCCAAAGATATTTCGTTTACCTACTTGCCGATAAGCAGTGATGTAAGTATAGTTGCAACAATATCAGCTCAAGTCAGTCAAGGTTGCTCGTTTAGGTCAGTTTTCATAACACGCCCAATTTATAATTATTATGCTAGTATATTACGGTGTGTACACGGTGCAAGTTTTTTGTCAGAGGTGGAATTATGCTGATGACCGGCAATAGCAGCTTTTTGTCTATCTTTAGATAGAGTTTTACTTATTACCACATTAAAGTATAATTTTCAAACCATAAGTAATCTTCTGTCCTACACTCACAACGTCAGTCATGACATTCTTGACTTAAGTTCCTGTGTAGATGGGGTAGAGGGCCTCCACAGTTCTCCGCTATCCTACCCGGTCTTGAGCTTCACGCTTTAATTCGCTCGCCTTTCCCTACTTTCTTCATCTCTGCAATGATCGTCCGCCGCTAGGCCAGTTTAGGGCAGTCACTTTATCTTTCCTTGGGGGTTCCAGTCTAGGGCTTGCGTCGGTATATGGTTTTCCTCTTTTCAGAACATGTGGATGGTCCAGTCATCTGGACATTCGCCTAGCTTTCGTCTGACTGCAAGTTACGAGTATTTTCTACATTACTAGTTCCGCGTAAACGAATCTTAACTCTTGTGACCTAAAGACTGTCATCATCAGTCTACTTGGATCATGAAATATTTAAAAGGCCTCTGATTCGGTGATGTATCTACATACCCTTTTCTGCTAGAAAACGAAAAAAAGTGACTTATACAGGGTGTAACAAAAAGGGTATTTTAAGCGAAAAGCTACGTGAATAGCCGACTGCAGAGAACCTATCCACAAAATTTGAGACTCGAAATCACATGTTTATTTTTCAAGATTGTATGAAAATGCCTGAGATATTTATAAATTCTCCATACTATCGGGAAAAATAAAAATGTGATTTCGAGTCTCATATTTTGTGGATAGGTTCTCTACAGTGGCATAGAGGAATAAGATCTATGACAGTGGGCTATTTACGTAGCTTTTCGCTTAACATACCCTTTTTGTTACATCCTGTATAGTCTAAATTAATTCTGTGAAATCACAATCAACATCGGCACAAACACCCGGAATTGTTAACAATACATAGTTGAAAAGAAACCTTCAAAGTTCAAGTCGTTTATCTAGTACAATTATAACGTTTAGGTATCGCTTTTTTAGATCATTGACACAACTGCAAAACTGCACGTCACTATTTTATCTGCGTTGGAAGTTACATTATTTTTGTGTAACTTTGTCAGGATCGCATTGTTTTGAGTTATGTCACTATTACTCCGAATGAGCGCTATTGAGTATTTTTAAAATGAAATGTTTACTTATACAGGATGTAACAAAAAGGGTATGTTAAGCGAAAAGCTACGTAAATAGCCCACTGTAGAGAACCTATAAACAAAATGTGAGACTCGAAATCACATGTTTATTTTTCCCGATAGTATGGAGAATTTTTAAATATCTCAGAAATTTTCATTCAATCTTGAAAAATAGACAAGTGATTTCGAGTCTCAAATTTTGTGGATAGGTTTTCTACAATGGGCTATTTACGTAGCTTTTTGCTTAACATACCCTTTTTGTTGCACCCTGTATAAAAATCACATGTTCAAAATCATAAGTACCTCAGTATTTACTCGAAAGAAATAATTAATACAGAACTAGGTACAAATATTATCTTCATTGCCACTTTGCCAGATATCGAATCTACAAAGCTTACAGCAAGCCTCTCACAAGTAACGTCATAATGAACTTATCTAAACACATTGTACCAAAGCTTAACACCTACAAATAAATCACGTTTTACAATTTCGACATAACCATTCTCAAATTAACCAACTAAAATGCCGACCAGAATCCTCTGAGCCTTCTACTGCTCACAATAAATTAGATCCTACCTATTTCATCTATCGCTACAAATTGCCAGAGCTCTAGATATTCTGGTCGAGATTAGTTTTAAGCGTTATGCAACCACTATGACCTTAAAATGTTACGTAACAAATTCAGTTGATATTCTTCGAATTAGGACTGTATATGTTTTAGATTACGGTTGGTTTTTGTTGGTGATTGAATTAGGTTACACAAATGGAACATTGGCTCGATTGTGATATAGGATGTTGTAAATTATGAAGTAGAGATAGATAAAGGGTGTGCAATGTTTGTTTTGAATTTAATTAGTTTGTTTACTTTTTTTCGTGATAAGAACTTTTATATAGATTGTTTAGCTAGTTTATGGACTAGAAATAGATAATAAGTAGGTCAATGAAGTTAGTTAATAGGTTAGGTATATTTAGATAAATATACACACGGTTGTCCCAAAACGGGGGAACTGTAGGGTCACAAAAGAGATCCTACAGGCACGTTTAGCATAGCAGGGCCACTGGCCAGATGTAGATGTAGATCAGATACAAGTTGGTAGCTTAACACTTGAAATAATGCTCCTAAGTTTCTAGTCGACTCTTACGATATGCACAGAAGGAAATGCAACTGGCATTTCTATTGGTGACTCAGATCACTCACACATCCATTGCAGTCCACTGCTGGAAATAGGCTTCCTCCAGGGCACCAGTCACCACGCTGGGCAGGCGGGTTGGTGATGTTTGAGACGCCCGGAAACCCTCAATCGCCTTTTACGATACCCACGGGCAGACATCTGGTGGTGTTATTCTACTCTGCTGACACCACACGGCTTGATCAGTAATGAGTGTCTAAAGCAGGTATATAAGGTCTTGGTCCCATAGTGAAAGCTGTTTATTTTTACCTAGGTACCTAGTTTCGTGTCAAAAGAAAATCACTAATTTTGAAAAGACCTTATATAGATGATTTAATATTACGTACTCATAACCATCAATAAATCTCACATAGAGCGAGATAAAAACTCCCCCTGGCTTCCCAGGTAAGTTGGACAGCCACAATGTCTGTCTGTGCGTCAGTTCCCATAATCCCTTTACCCACTAACGAGCCGGATGCTGATAGGGTTGCCAACGAGGTAAATGTTGCCAGTTTTAACCAGTCTGGGCAACTAAGATCTAAAATTAAGAAGAAGAAGATAACATGAAAGACAAAGGAGCAACACTACATGGAAAACTAATCCTGATGATGCCACGGGTGTTGGCGAAACATATGTCGATTAAAATTTTAATTGGTTTTCGGATTAGCGGCTATGTATTTATGGTTGCATGCTAGGTGCTTGGATCTGGCTTCTCGTTGCGACTGTAGTGTCTTGTGTTCGTGATCATGAGTAGGCAGATCCGAGGGTCAGCGGAGGGTATAGGGCCCGGTGGCGGGCGATCCCTCAATAGAGAAGGATCTAAATGTTTGGATGTGAAAATGAATAATCTTTGGCACTTTCTTATTTACTGAAAGTTACCTATGAAAACACTCTTTGTTAATTAAGTCTATTAAATAAGGCCATATGAGACTTCTTATTTAAGTTGATGGTTGAAAAATTGCATACTTTCGACTCATCCTGGTATAATAACTAGAATCACGAACAACAAAGAGAAAATACGAGTGAAATAATTTTTTTTTATTGGGTTTAATAGGTATTATAGCTATGTGTATGTTACAGTATTAATAAGTATTTACAACATAGTAGTCATTATAAAACACATCAACATTCTTAAAGTCTAAATTGCAGAATCGAGTACTCGTAGGTACGGAACTTATAATAAGTGTCAATATTATTAGGTTGTTGGCAGCCCTAGGTCAGCATCTCAGGGATGTGCCCCACGGATGCTAACCTACTGCTACGTAACGGGACTCGGACAGATAGAATTGTGTGGATACGTCAAGTCAAGTAGATAGTAGACTGTGCTGCCTTAAGACGTTGTAACTTAATTGTCCTTTTTCGAAAAGTGCGTTAATTTTTCAAATTATTTTTGAGTAAACAAAATTTTTATCAACGTTATGACTTTATGACTGTATCAAATACATGTGGATATATGAATTTGCTTACCGTACAAATAAGCTACTTCTCTTTATTTTTTTACATAAAAAAATATTGTGGAAGCGAGATATTGATCTACATTTCTAATATCACTTGCACAATGGAAACACTCCTGCTTTATAAATTGAAGTTATAGAAGTATGATATCACGAAAAGCATTAATTATTTATTAAATTTATTGATGTTAATTAATTTACATTTAACATGCGACTGCCTGTCGTAGCAAAAGTTAGAAGCCATGCTAACTTTACCAAATTCAGTATTTGTTTATTAAGTTTAATACGAACGTCTTATCCTCATATTGTCAACGACATAGTATGTCGTGCACCGACACACTGAGCCACATACGTTGCGATAAACGCAAGATAGCACAGTTTTTTTTTCATCAATACGTAGCACGTATCACAGTTTTTGCAGTAACCGTTACTGTAATCGTTTCGATTAGAGTTATCTGCATGTATCTTGAATTAATCGTCTAACGTTATTCGAATATCTACCTGTTATTTGTGAGCTCAGTTAACCTAATATTTGAGGCATGTTATTTAGTCTATAAACTAGCGACCGCCTGCGATTTCATCCGCGTTAGAGAACATTACTAGTACACCCGTGCGAAGGCGGGGCCGGTCCCTATTTATACATATAAACCTTCCTCTTGAAACACTCTATTGAAAAACCGCATCAAAATCCATTGCGTAGTTTTCGCGGTCTTGACTAGGTCGTGCCACCTAATTCAATTACCTATAAATGTTTAATTTTATTATGCTAACACGGCTGTGTATGTAAGATGTATTTAATTTTATATTGGACCATAGTTTATAATTTCCAAATGCAAAATAATAACGCATTAAAATGCTATTGTACCTACATATACCTATACAGTAAGTATGTTGCACTTTTGGTTGCACCTACACACGTAAATGTTTTGACATATTTTTAGGTGGGTATCTACAGTTAAAAGTGCATTATTTAGCAATAATTAAATTTAAAGCAATTTTTGGACAGTACACCCATGTAATATTTGGTGAACTGATAAAATAAATGAATAAAACGCGAATTTTGTGTACATCGATCAACAGTTGTCCGTGGTTTTTGGAAAATGGTGCCAATTTTCTGTTTCATATTAATTTTGCAGGTAAGTAAAAAATAACCAATTTATTTATAATGCTTTATAATACTGTATATCCTTAAATACTCCTTAAATGTAAAACTAGTAACTTTTAACCATGTGAGTAATTTTTTACTGCGTAAGCTTTTGAAGAGTGATATACTAATTAGTTTTAACTCAGGCTATTTTTTTTATTTATCACATATAGAAACTTTGAGTATGACCTTCCTTTTCTTGGTATTTAAAGGAAGTATTTTAAAAGCATCTTTACATAAGCTATTCATTCTTTTCAGGTTGCTTTCCATCAAGCATGTCCAGAAACATCGTACCAGTGTCAAAACTACGACAGTTCTATTTACCTGCAACCTTGCAGTCGACCAGAAATGGGGCAACTCCACCACACCCAAAACTGCTGCTGTCAAGATGTCTACCAAAACCATAGACAAGAGGTCTATCAGAACCATAGACAAAACTGCCTACCGAACCAGAGAGAAGTAAACCTGTATCTATGTCCATTTGAAAATGAGTGCGCATGCGTATCTAAGACGACTAACTATATTCCTCTTAACACAGCTTCGCAGAGCTCTTGCTGTGGGTATTATAACCCGTATGTTTATGGGCAAGAGGGTCAAATTGCTCCAATAGACAAGGGTAGAGGTTCGTGCGCAGTCGCCACCATTTTGGAGGGAAAATTTGTGACGTATGGTGTTCAGAATTTGAATCAGTGTGGGGCTAGATATTAGTTTTTTTTTCTCCAACGTTTGTGTCTACTGCGTAAATATCTAAGGCTGTAATTTGCACACTTCTGGCCCTACGTCTTTGGCTACAAAAGGCACAACTAATCATATCTATAGGTATGTATATACAGGATGCGTGTGACAGCTAGGCAAATACTGAAATACTGAATAAGTACCATTCTTTTGAGTTATACGTTAGTGTATTACTCGCAGGAAATTTTAATTTGATTATCCGCAATGTTTGCTTTCTGCGCCAAGTTAAATGGGTTTTTATTTTGTGATACATTGCTGTTTTTTGGATCACTTGTGTGTGATTCTCCATTGGGGTTGATCACTTAATTGAACTTTCTGAGCTCATCGTTTTTTTTAATCTTCCATAGGTTAAAAATTTTGTTTTCAAGTAATTTTCTAAGGCCTACTTAAACGAACTAAACAATTTTTTTCCAGAAAAAAATTTTTTTTTTTAAATACGGAAAATTTTGGAATTTTTCTTTGCAAATTTTCACTGTTTTTGCCTCAGAATCATGGTCTGAAGTCGGCATATCAATATTTGCCTGTATAATTATCCCTAATTGGGGCAAAGATTTCGTAAGCAAATTTTTATTAGCTATACTCGTATTAAAGAATTTTCAAACCGTAAATAGTTACTTTTATAAATCCTTGATTTGTAATAGAATGCTCTAGCAAATGAGCAGAGTTAGCGGTGAGCAAGATCATTGCGACACTGTCTGTCTGTATGTCACAATGTTTGCGAGTGTCGGTGCTTTGTTTTATAATCCCTTTATTGTATTACCATATAAATTATGCTGGTAAGGCATAAGAGGATTCTGCGTAGGTAGTCATAATATGCCCTTACTTGAAGGCATTTAAATTCCTTGGGGAGTGTAGGATTTTTTTTTGTTCTCGCTCGCCATTCGCAATTCGTTCACAGATATTTGTACCTAATATCTACAAAAATATAAAATGCTTTATCCTGAATGACTCATCAACACGCATCCTAAACCACTGATCTTACAGGCCTGAAAGCTGAAAGCTTAGAGAGTGTAGGTATTCTTCGTACGACGTAGGCATCCGATAAGAAGGATTTTTCGAAATTCCCACGGGAACGGCACAAACGTTCATTCTAAAGTTTACGTAAATGAAGTCGTGGATAGCCTAGATGATATTTATAGTAAAAATTCTATACTTAACAATATTTATAGTACTCTACTAATCCTAAGGAAAAGAAACAATGTTTATATTTTAATTCGCCCATTTCCGATATAAAAAGTAAGTTTGTAATACTTCCCTTGTATTATTACCAGTAAAACAAGCATTATTATAAGTTACGAATTCACTGTTCTAAAAAAAACAATACCTAAATACATTATTATAATCAAAAGACTCACATTTTATCTCATTTTTACACAAAACAATCTACCTTGATCTAGTTTCATGTTACACCACCAAAAGCATAGCATCTTCATTTACCGCAGAAACATTAGATTTCCTAATTTTTACTAAAGTTACAATCTAGAGTTAGCTAATCGTTGACTAAGTTCTTGATCGAAAACTAATCAATTTAAGTGTTTCATCTAACAAAGGAACTCGGAGGAGAGAAGTAGCGGTAGAGCTGTTATGTTACTAAAATCTGTAAGATAATAAAATTAATTGGAATAGGTATGTACATACCCTAGCTCGTTTTTTTTGTGGATGTTTTTTCCTTGAAGCCACTATTATTTCAGGTTCTAGGACTTTTTGTATTTGTCATGAACTTTATTTTGTAATAGTTGAGTGTGATTAAACGATCAATGATATCATTGTAAGACAATAAATAGCTATTCCTGACAGAAACAGGCAATTGCCGAACTTATACGAAATGTACTGAGAGGTAAAATCCAACGTATTGATATTTCCCTGGTTATTTCTCCACTAGATTAAAACGCATCTCTCACGCTTCGCGATCAATAATTCTTTAGTTCTCTGTATATAGGTACTTTGCAAGGTATGTTGTGATGTCTATTACCCGTTCTTCCTCCGTGTTCTTTGGATGATCTTCGCAGTTTAGGACGTGTCTAAGGTCTAGACAATTGTGTAACCCTTAATTTAAACCTAAGTGTAATTTTGCACGGATGCTAATTTATACAAGGTGTCACAGAAGGGGCATGTTAAGGGTAAGCTATGGTACAAAAATCAAAACTAAAAAAGGTCAACACACCCTGCCCAACGCCATCTATCCATTACTGCAACAGAATGAGGTAATATTACGCAAACCCCAAGGATACCAGCAGTCGAGCTGTGCTGCCTTGCGAAACCCAAATGTCTTAGGAAAGGTACCATGTCAAGGTGCCTCTACTAAGTTCCTTTCGATTTGTGAGGCAATGGAATCTACCCTGCCAAATGCCAGTATGTACTTATACGAGTTTAGCTAAGGAGGTTTTTAGTATAGGATTAGTGAATAATCTATCGTATAGGTTTATTTTATCCTTTGCGACTTTGTTTTCTATTTTATTCTCAGTCTCAATACGGAATACGTGAAAATTGGGCGGTTCCTAGAGTCTTTATTTTACACCACAAATCTTCAAGTCTTACTCCCTTCGCCCGACCTCTTCGCAACGATAGTATTATCTAAGAAAAATCAAATAAACGAACAAACAATTTTTGTGTAACTTTTTCAAAAAATCTTCTCGATATGTTCATTTCTTCTGTGTGTAGTTACTCGTACATAAACGTTGCTGTGGGATCTTCTTTGGGATCCTGCATTTCTGGCTACTTCACTCTAGAAGCACAGCAATTTGTGTATGTAGGCATTTATATTTACAAACAAATGTTGCCAGATCACATCGATCGCTCTTCTATTAGCATGAATAAAAATAGGTTAAGTAATAAATACCTCATAACTTATGAGTCATAAGCCTACTTCTATTAATAGAACCGCCATCATCATCAGCTTTCCTTCCTCATCTTTGTGTGGGTAACCTTCCAGCAGCAGTTATGTAGATAAGGAAGCCAGGGGTGGACCTTGGACGTGCAGCTACACTAGTGGAGAACCGGGTTTGTCTGTCACTCGTTGTTTGTCACCCCTATGATAATAGCCCCAGTGGGTGTCGAATGTGGAATCGATGTGCTCCGTGATACCCTTGACGTTATACTCGTAACGTAGCAATATTCCATCATTAAAGACCATGTGTCACGGGACAAGCTGATTTATGATGTTTTATTTCACCACTCGAAACTCGAAGCTACATTTGATGTTTCTGTTATGTTATATGACAATCGACAAATAAGTTGTGTTGTACATGCTTTCATGTCGAACGAATAAATAACTTCATTTTAAAAAAATATGTCAATCCTCAACTTGGAACTATTTACTTTCATAATTGGCGAATGTACATCTCGATCTTCGAAACAATAGTCGGCGTCGCCGCGTCGTTGAGTACTTTTATATAGTAGAAACTTCTAAAATACATAGGGATTGAATAATTTTAAAAAAATTATGTAAGCTGTACACTGTTTAACTCGACTGATATTTAAAACATTTCGCTGTCAAAAGTAGTGTTTAAGGGACGTATAAATGTGATGTTTAACACAATAATAACCGGTAGAGTTTTATTGGCGTTTTAAAAGAAGGTAAAATGCCTATGAGACGAGAAAACTAATACTTTACTTTCGTTTCGCGTAATACTCGTAACACCAATAAATGTGTCAAAGACAAATTGGGTCAAGACATTATCACGCAACAGAAAACTAAAGCGTGATATAGCAGTGATACTAGTACATAACAGACAGACAGACGGAGTTATCGAACAACATGACAATAACTATGAAAGATAAAAGGTATGGCTCGTCACCTTGTTTTATAACACTGTAGTAAACGACATTACATCACTATTATCGGTAACTGGAGATAACTGTTTATTGCCGAAGAGTCTGTGAAGGTCTTTATTAAGTATATTTTCTAGATGTAAATCTATTTTACTGTCTATCTAGACATTTACATATTATATTTACTTTTGGAATATCTTTGAATCGAATACGAACTTCAGCTGAACATTTGTTAAATTAGGTTAGGTTGCAAAATTTGGTTCTTTACGTAGTGTTTTCTACACAATCACGCCAAAACTACTGAACTGATTTAAATAACATTTGTCACAGAGATAGTCTAAAATCTGAGAAAATGTGTGAACCTGCAAAATTTTACTGCAAAAAGTGCTCTAAGGTTGAAATAATAAGCTGTTTTAATTCCGAAAAAAAAACAGCTTTTCATTTTCGACTCTATAATATTTTGTTTTCCCTAATCCACGTTTGAAAAGCTTGCGTTATAGGATATATTACTTGTAAATACAGTAATTAGAGAAGTATCTAGAATTCTAGATTATACCTATAAATTATTGTCGTTTTAATTCAAGGTATAAGTATATACAAGGTATATACTGTACAAGTCAGTAGAGGGACAAGAGGGTCTCGGTGTTTTGTAGGCGATGGGCTGACCACCTGTCACTACTGACCGAACTTGTACATCTCAACTATACCCTCAAAATTGGTCAGAAGTGGCACCATGTGGTTCTATCGGCCCTTGGTGCTCTGCCTACCCCGTAAGGGATAAAGGCGTGATTATAAGTATGTATATGTTCAAGGTATAACCTAGGCATTACCAGTAGAGTTACATAACTGATTAGTATGAAAGTACTTGATAATTTGTAGGAAGTAGACGATATTTAAAATAGTTCCTGACAGTGAGTTACGTTATGCAATTTATGATGAAATCTAGAGGGAAAAGGTTTTCTAATAACTGCTTGTCAGGCAATTTTCGATGTTAGAATAGAATAAGTTTTTATTTGAGGATTACACACACAGATACAATAGCAACAATGAGACAAGACAAACAGGGTAGAAATGAAGACAGTGAAAAGTAAGTATGTAGGTACTAAATATAAAGAGTAGTGCAACACAAAAAAAAATCCAGAAGAACCGTGCACCCTATCAGGTACCTGCCAGTTACATCACGCGTATGTGTAGCTGCCAAACAGGTCCCTTTTCAGCTAGATGCTGCTTAGACAGGGTAGGAGTTGCCTACCATGCAAAACGGCGCTGATTTTCAAAAGGGACCTAGAAGTAGACGTTGCTTAAACATATTAATTAATAAGTACCTACATTACATGTAACATATATAATTGTACAATACATAATAATTCATATGGATAATATCAATATAATAATTTATATACCAGTTAAAAAATTACATATTTTGCGTAAGTAATATAGTTAATAATAATATATAACGGAAAAACTTCCAACCCAAAACACCATAATACACTAGGGAGGGAGCCGTGAGCAGCAAGAAATAAAAAAAACTGTTATTGTCGCCATGACTGGTTTAGTGATTACTAGTTATGTTATCGCGGATGTACTCGTACATGTATACTTCATCATCAGCCTATTGCAGTCCACTGCTGGACGTAGGCCTCCCCCAGAGCACGCCACAAGACTGCCATGGGGGCTATTTGCCCATAGTCACCACGCTGGGCAGGCGGGTTGGTGACCGCAGTTTATATTTTGGACTATGTTGTCAACACGGGAGGTGCTGCTGCCCGCCTCCCGGAAACCGTTAATCGCCTCGTACGATACCCACGGGCAGACATGGGGTGGTACGAATCCTCTGCCGGCACTACGCGGCCAATGTATACTGCCGGAGAATTGCAGGATCATAACGAACATCCCGCCTTCACGTTTAGCATAGTAGGGGCAGGATGTAAATGAATAGTGAAAAGTTTCTAGCTTATAACCTGAGACAATGCCTAGGTCCCTTAGTCGACTCTTACATGCACAGAAGGAGATGCAGCTGATGTATTCTAGTGAAGCACCGCATCAGGCAAAGAGCTAGCAACTTATCACAAAGAACAGAGAACTTAAAGGGAATATTTATTTACCACTACGAAATGCTATGTTGACTGACTGAGCACTACATGAGAGTCCAGAACCAGATTATCGTATAACCAGTATACCTACTGGGTGTAAAAAGACAACTTTGGTCTTTTAATACCTCGTATTCTTTGTAACATCCCGATCATTTTTTTCTATGGAAGCACCCCTGGAAAACCACGGGTTTCCAAGATATTGAGGTTCAAAGTTACATTAATATTATCATTTTTTTTTACATAAATCCATCTGAAATCGGTTACCAAACATTTTTTTCAAAGATACCATGTCAAAATTTTATAATGTTAGTTTTGTAGGTACATTTGTACTTTGAACATCAAACGAATACATTGCTTGCAATAAAATTACAGAATTTTTTTGTCATTTCCCAGGGTTGGTTCCATAGAAGAAAATGATCGTAACCTTACAAAGAATACGAGGTATTAAAAAAACATCGTTGACTTTTTACACCCTGTATGTATCGTAATTTTTATTTTCCATTTGCTTTTTAAAATTTGTACTTTAATATCTATGTTTATGTACTTACCTATCCATAATTTTTATTTTTATTTTAAATTTGTTTTTGCTCCATTGCACTACCTACACATTCTCGCCAGAAATAGTGGTTAACTGGTAGAGAATGCTACATAGCATTAAGTTCGCCCATGTACACTGTTTAAATGTGCAATAAAGAATGTTATTATTATTATTATGTTGCAACGCTTCTTATTGCTATATAATATTATACCTATATTAAGTTGGTTAGACAATATGTTGCAATCCTATTTACTCTGAACACATAAAGGATGTCTCACCGTGATCATACTAAAATGACAAATGACGTGGTTTCGTCACGCGGGTCGTTCCCCTCTACCCGGTCACCAATCGACTCTTGCCAAATGGGAACATTGAGGGTTCGGTGAATGTGAATTTACATTTTTGCAAATGCGGCGATAGGTTCACCCCTTACCACGTGGGACTTAATAGGCTATTAAACTGGTGAAAAATGGGTGTATATTTGCACACTTCTGCCCAACCTCCTTGGGGGATAATGGGCGCGACTATATCTAGGTATGTAGAATATTTAGTTGAGTAAAGATCCTATTATACTTGATAAACTAATAAGGATCTATAAAATAGTGTAAAAAATATATCAGACAGTCAACATCATTAAAACAGATATAAGCGGTCGTCGTTTAACGATAAATTTACCATTAAGCGCCATTATAGTGTGACGAAAGCAAGTGTCACTCACATCACTATATTAGCTCGTGGCTGTGTTGTAACAACTAATAACAAATAAATAAATAAAGTAGAAGAATCACAGTAGAAGAATTCTGTAATGTGACATACTCATAGACAACATGGTCGACCGGAAGTCGAGACTTGACCATATCACTTTTACCGGAAGTAGCGTGCACGTTTTTTCTCAAGGTGTATTAGTAAACCGTACGGTCATGATGTGTTTTTTCTACCCAATGACTTAGATAAATAACCTTAAAGTTACTATTGTATTGTATTGATGCGAGGCTTCAGTTGCACCACTTGCACCTGAGTCGACTGAAGAACTCAGGGATAACTCTCAGGCAATAAGCTTGCAACTTGGCACTAATCATCATGTATCAAACAAAGGATCTTTGACGGGTTTAGAAATATCTCTACACTACGAAAATTACATGATTCTGAGTAGTGAGAAGGTGTAGCTAAGTGACAATTTCAGATTAATACAATCCGTACATAAAATCAGTGGTACAGATTTACAGATTAATAAATAAATAAATCAATATTCACACACCACACAACACATGAACCTAGTCCCACATTAAGATCCCTAAGGTCTTGTGTCGTGGGTACTAAGCAACGGTATATAAATACATAGATAAGTATAGAAACATCCATGACTCGGAAACAAACATCGATATTCATCATATCAATGTTTGCACCTACCGGGATTCGAACCCAGGACCTATGGCGTCGCAGGCAGGGTCACTACTTACTAGACCAGTGGTTCCCAAAGTGGTCTATGTGGACCCCCAGGGGTCCACAAGGGACTCGATGGGGGTCTACGTTGGCGTGAAAAAATGGGATTTCAAACAATTAATTTGTATGTGTTGTAAGTATGTAGGGGGTCCACCAGAACCAGTTAACTTTTAAAAGGGGTCTATGAAAATTGAAAGTTTGGGAACCCCTGTACTAGACAAACGGCCGTCAGATTGGGTCGAACCTGCGCTTTCTTGACCATTACGCTCTTATCGCTTTTCACATTTGACTACACTATACGACGAAGAACGTTCTAAACTCTAACAAACGAATAAATAAAAGCATCTCTAGATCTCGACCTTGAGCATACGAGCGAACAGAACAATCGCCTGCGCCGTAACAATCGCATCGAAACAGCTCGGTTACGCAAACGCCTATCATAGTGGCGCAACCGCCCAGGTGCGGCATCGCTACGCCGAATGGGGGTATTGTCTATTCATTGTAAGCGTGTGTCGATGTAAACATTAGCAGTGATTATTTCTTATGATTTTTTCCTTTTATACATCCATACATATAATCACACCTTTATCCCTTACGGGGTAGGCAGAGCACCAAGGGTCAAAAGAACCACATGGTTCCACTTCTGGCCAATTTCGAGGGTATAGTTGAGATGTACAAGTTTGGTTAGTAGTGACAGGTGGTCAGCCCATCGCCTACAAAACACCTCTTGTCCCTCTACTGACTTGTACAGTAGGTATGCCCGGGAAGAGATGCAGCTGTAGTATTATACGTTTTTTTTTTCACTCCCAGAGCAGCATATAAGAAATTTTATATATCTCCGATTATATACAGAAACTCGGGCGATAAGCTAGCAAATTGTCACTGATTATCATTAACATATAGACAGATGTTAAAGACCTATAGATAAGCAAATCGTGTGTTTAGGATCTCTTTTATGATCAGAGGTCGGAATTAGGTAGTCATTTATATACTTGCATCGAAATGTTGATATTAATGTGGACCTTCCTGAAATATATCAGGTTATGCGGTAAACTAGGGTAATAATAGGAGGTTCAGAGAAACACGACTATCCACAAGAAAGGTGTATTCAAAGAGAAAAGCGCGGGGCTTTTTGCCCACAGATAACAAATGGCTTGAAAGCTAGGGAAGGACAATCGTCATACGTCACACCTCCACCTTTATTCTAACACATACATTAATCTATTTCTAGTTGGTATCTAATTGGCCGTTTTAAACCCTCCCTGGGTCTCAAGTTGGGGCCTGAAGAAGCTTCCGGGGGGACTATAGATATAGGCTCAGTCAGTACTGGACTCACTGGCAGCTCGGGCATTAAACACGTTGATGGATTATCACTCAACACATTATCCGTGTTGTACGCACTCCACTTATTCTTAATCTGATCGACATGCCTTTTCCGTGGACCGTCTTCCCCACTAATAGTGTAATGCCGGGAACCTATACGATCTTCAACTTGCCCTTCTACCCATTTCCTTCCCCCTGTATAGTCCCTTGACCATACTACGTCTCCTACCTCAAACTGCCTGTCCGTACCACCCGCTGCCCGTACCTGTTTCTTTTTATTTTCCAAAACCCTATCCTCTACTTGCCGATCCCCTCTTAATAAATCCAATCTTGACCTTAAATTTCTACGCTGTAACATATTTGCTGGCGAGACACCCGTGGTGGCGTGTTCTACATTACGGTATGCAAGTAAGTAACTTTGCAATGCAGCCTCGAAGTCCACCCTGTCGCGTATAGATTTTTTTAAGGCACGTTTGCACAATTTTACAGCCCCTTCCGCAGCTCCGTTCGACGATGGGTGATAAACGGCCGTGAAAGTTGGCCGAATACCATTCATAACAAGAAAATTCTTGTACTCAATACTTGAAAATGGTGGACCATTATCTGATACGATTTCTCTGGGCACCCCGAAACGAGCGAACGTTTCCCTTAGCACTTTAATGACTGCCCCAGCCGTTGTTCTCGACATTGTAAAAATGATATAGTCTCACATCTGCCAAGTTATTACATGGTGTCCCTCTTTGCTTCTTAGGACAAACCTTTTTCAAATGTCCCTCCTGGTTACAAATTCTACATACATAACTTTTAAATTTGCAACTAGCTGAGGAATGCTGTTTCCCACAGCACTGACAACTACTTTTATCTATGTTACTTGTCCGCCACCTCTGTCTACCGCTCCTTGCCTCGCTTGTGCCCCTGTCGTCCACTCTATTGCCTTTTCTTCTCTTCTGGTAGGATAACTGATGCACCGGCGCCAACGCTGCCTCTGGTAAGTTCATGTCAGTCTTAGTACGACTCTCTACCAGTGCTGCGTCCGTCTCGGCTGCTTCCAGGGTTACCGCCAGTCTGAACGCTTTGTCGAAGGTTATGTCCTCTTCCGCAAATAACCTTTGTCTCGTAGTCTCACTATGTATACCACATACAAATTGGTCACGTAGGTTCTCCCTCAATGTAGTGAATGTGAATTTACAGTCTCTGGTCATGTTTTTAAGTTCTGCCACATAATCCGCTATACTTTCCTCCCTCAACTGTCGACGTTGACGAAATTTAAATCTTTCAGCTAACAAACTCGGATTAGGTTGTAGATGAATTTTCATTATGGCGACTAAATCGCTGTATTGCTTCGTCGACGGTTTATCCGGTATACAAAGGTTAACCATTAGCCTATATGCTTCGCTTCCCATGACTGTGATTAAAGTAGCTACTTTCACTGTTTCCTTGACATCGTTTACCACAAAGTATTGTTCTAATCGATCAATGTATATGTCCCACGAATCCTTGGTGAGGTCGAACTTGCCAATTGCGCCCACCGACATTCTGTGTATTTACACTAGATTGTTCTTATAAACAAATAATCCACACGCGTGTGCACTTTAGTTCCTCGTCGCCAATGAAATATATCAGGTTATGCGGTAAACTAGGGTAATAATAGGAGGTTCAGAGAAACACGACTATCCACAAGAAAGGTGTATTCAAAGAGAAAAGCTTTTTGCCCACAGATAACAAATGCCTTGAAAGCTAGGGAAGGACAATCGTCATACGTCACACTTCCCAGGATTTCTAATGGACAATCCCGTGTGGCCAACAATATTACAAATAAATAATAATAAAACCCTCAGAGATAGACAAATAAAACAAAGATTTTTTTATTTTTATTATTTTCGAGAATTAACATAAAATTTCTGCTCTTTAAAATTAATACCGGAATTTGAGGCATATCCACTTTCTTCTTTCGCTGTATGAAATCAGTGCAAGTACATAAATGACTCTACCTAATTCCGACCTCTGATTATGATGCTGCACTATTCAATTTTTGGAACACAGTAAAACACAGCAGTGTGTCTGTTCTTCGCCAGCGCTCCTAAATTCCTGAAAACATTGCTAATGTAAAATACCTATGAGATCGAACAATTAATTATCTTTTTTAGTTCTAGACGTGCATTTATTGGGGTTCCCTAATATTTGGGGGTGGTGGTGTGGTGAGTCACGTTGGAAGCCGTGGTTTATGACGCGGTGGGGTTTTCCAAGATAACCCCATGATTCATATTTGTTGAAGCACAAAATTTGGATAGTTTTTCCTTCTTTGATCTCATTTTACCCGGTATTCCGCACTATTTGAGTGGCGAGCATTTGAGAAGTATGTAAGTACTCGTACATACACACTTATAAAATATACAAACAAACAGAAATATAACATTTATATGTAGAATCCTACCTACGATACAGGTTGTCCTAATGTAGTATTCGCAGTAAATATTGTCGAGTATATTTTTTTAAATAAACTCTTTTTGACTTTACTGTACTTGATATTTTGAAACCATCTTAATAGCTTTAGTTTTATAAAAACCTCGTTCACCACCTCTAAGTTGTCGTCAAAAAAATCTCAAGTAAACTTTCATCGCCCAAAGGCCCTAAAGCAACAATAATTAAAATTACTTAGCAGCCGCCCACGACTTCGTCCGCGTGAGGGGGCTGTTAGCCGGGCAGGTTGTTGTTGCTAGTTTGCTATCTAACACTGAATTTTTCAAATTATTCGAGAAGTTCAAACAAACAAACAAACAAACTCTTACTTTATAATATTAGTATAGATATAAATACTGAGTATCGGTTCAAATACTTACTTAGAAATTTACTTGGAGATCGTAAACAATGTCATAACAGCGAGCTGACTATATAAGTGAAATATTTACACCACATTTTTGTTTCAAACCAATAGTTTTTTAATTATTAAGGTCTGATATAGACCTTTTTGTAGGCAGTAACCTGGTACCCTATGTGTCGGCGCGATTTTAAAGACGTTTCAAAAAAAAAACAGAACAAATAAACTGCAACATAATTCTAAGAAAATTATGGCATGAAAATACAGCTGATATTATATTAATACATCCTCCTGCCTTGAGGATAGAACGTATCCGAACGACAGTTATTGAGGGTGTTTGTAGAAGGAATATTCATCAATAATTTTACTTGCTTACAGTAGAGTATGAAAATGTAATGAATTCATGTTTGGAATACATACAACGTACACATATACGAGTACATAGGTACGGCTGTTGCCAAGATGGGGTAGTCATGGAGGATCGCGTAGGAGGTCCTAAAGGTATGTTAAGCGAAAAGCTACGTAAATAGCCCACTGTAGAGAACCTATCCTACAAAATTTGAGACTCGAAATCACATGTTTATTTTTCCAGATAGTATGGAGAATTCTTGAATGTCTCAGGAATTTCCATACAATCTTGAAAAATAAACATGTGATTTCGAGCCTCAAATTTTGTAGAGAGGTTCTCTACAGCGGGCTATTTACGTAGCTTTTCGCTTAACATACCCTTTTTGTTACACCCTGTATATTTGGAATAGGTATAGTATATTTCGGCATGAGCTGACTAATCGTCGCGACGTTTCCTCTGTCTGGCGCCCCACCACGTGACAATGATATTACAACGCCACAGTATACACAACTACCAGTAGGTATACAATTGATACTATCGCTGGAAAATGGATATTTGTTTGTGGTCGAAATTATCTTGCATTTCTACATGTACTTACGCGACATACCTAATATTTTTTTTTTGTTAAATACGTAATAATTAAGTAAAAAAATAAAACTAAAACACACACATTGTAAATTTCATAATAATTTTATGAGTAAAATGTCACTTCTTTTGAAGGTCAGATTATATAGAGAATAGATATTTCTTAACTAGGATAATTAACAAAATCTGGTAAAGACATTTGTTCTCGTTAACTCATCCATTACATCATGTATGTAAGCCCTTATAACCACGAAATTAAAGCTACTGAAGTATCTACTCTGCGTTTGTTATTGTACTCGGACCAATAGCTCACGTGTTGCATTATGTAATACGGTAATACTAATGTTTGTGACAAAACGACGTACGCGCAGTCGGACGCCATTGTTTCAAACAATATAGATTTATTCGAAAAACATGTGTTTTTCCCTGTACGGTCACGTGTTTTATGCATTCGGCGTTTACTAAAATATACGAATAATCGTATTGATAACAGAATAATTTATATAGAGTACTACGTAACAGATGTTTGGAAAAACACATTCTATGTCATCATTACCTACGATTTAAGATTCTATGTTGCTCTGGGAGTGAAAAAAAACGTATAATACTACAGCTGCTTCTCTTCCCGGACATACTATACAAGTCAGTAGAGGGACAAGAGGGTCTTGGTATTTTGTAGGCGATGGGCGGACCACCTGTCACTACTAACTGAACTTGTACATCTTAACTATACCCTCAAAATTGGTCAGAAGTGGCACCATGTGGTTATATTGTGCTCTCTACTCCGAAGGTAATAAGGCGTGATTAGATTAGGTATACCATGTAAGCGAAAAGCTATATAGCCCACTGTAAAGCCCAAAATTTGAGACTCGAAATCACATGCGGTAGTATGGAGAATTTTTAAATATCTTGCAATCTACATGTGATTTCGAGTCTCAAATTTTGTGGATAGGTTCTATAGTGGGCTATAAGCTTTTCGGTTACATATAAGATATCTGCCTGGTTAACGGCCAATTTCAATACAGAGACCAAGATGATTCAGATATTTTTGATTACAAATTACAAACAAGAATTGTGTGAAAATATATACATACCTGTACACACAAATAAACAATCATTTCGACTGACGGCCGATTGGTAGTGACCCTCCCTGAGACGCCATAGGTCCTGAGTTCGAATACCGGTAGGTGCAAACATTTATATGATGAATATCGATGTTTGCTTCCGAGTCATGGATGTTTCTATACTTATATATGTATTTATATACCGTTGCTTTAGTACCCACGACACAAGACCTTAGGTATCTTAATGTGGGACTAGGTTAATATGTTATGTAGTGTGTGAATATTTATTTATTTATTTGAGTTATTCCGAAATGGAGTAGCCAGAACTGATCGAAGGATCGTAAAGGAGATCCCATAGCGGCACAGCCACGTTTATCATAACGGGAATATAACGGGTACAGACGTAGAGATGACAGTTTGACAGACAATCAAGTGACCAGTTGCAGCTTATCGCTTGGAGAATGTTCCAGTACCCTTATGATGAATTTGGTGAGAGCGAGATGTCTCATTTTTAAGCGTCAAATCCACAGAGCTAAGTAATAACTAGACAAGGCAAGTGTTTCTACTTGGTGTGCAAAAAGGGATTGCAAACCACTTCTATCAGCCCTAATTCATTCAGTCCTGGCTTCAAGTCTCTATTCTAATTCTTAAGTCTATTTATTTACATAAAAGGCATAAAGTACGACATGCACCATACTGTGACCACCATTAAATATAAAAAATCCGTGTCACTGTGTATGTTTAAACTAGTCAACTCTGGCATATGAATTTGACGTTTAAAAGGCTCTCACCAAATTCATCATACCGGTGCAGTTCCTTAGTCGACTATTACGACATGCACCATACATAGTATATTGTGATAAGTCCCACCATATTTCATTATATACTTATGATATTATTATGCATTAATTTGTTATAGCATTTACCTCAATTGAGGACCTCTCCCTTGTCTAGACTAAATTCCGAGAATGTCTGCAATGTCTGGTGCACGCGAAAATGACTCATATGCCATTAAACTCGCGTCATATTGGCGGCGGGATTTGTTTGCATGCACTTTAGGTCTACCTTTAGGTTTTTTTGGTACCAAGGAAGTGTATATATAATAATTTTTTGTAATTGCAATACTTTGAAGGTTATGAGATGCATTATAAATAAGTAATTCTAATGTTTTTCTGTGATTGATATTAACAGATGTAATCATCTGCTAAATTCTGGAAGGCTTATTCTATTTTGCGTCAAGGCTAATTAAATTGTCGTTCATTACTTAATCAATCGACCAATTGCAATACCTACTAGGGATCATCGAGATCGAAAAGAAATTCAAATTAGAACAAAATTAGGTAAGGAGCCAATAGGTAAGGAATCTTTTGGGATTTTTTCCGAGTCCCTCTATATATATGGGTATTGTGCGTTGTACATTCTTATCTATTGTTTTTATATCTACCGTATTACCTAATAAGAAATTTGAGGAAAACAAATGATAAACGCGGTAAATACACAAACATAGCAGACATAAACAACAAATTGTCCCTTGTACCTGATAAAAAACAAATAATAATAAAATCTTAGACGCTATAAAAATTCTTATCGAAAATATTTTGAACAACTACACCTACACACATGGTGACCAACGATTGAACCTGAAGGTCTAAGACAATAATTACCAACTTTATATACAAACTAGCGCCTTCGCCAACAGAGGCATGGCCAGTCAACAAAACCATGACCTTCTATCCTCAAATTTTTTGTTTCCTAATCCCGGTCTATTATTACTTGAACGAAGGACCTTAAGGCAGGTCAGAGTGACCTTAAGGGCACCTTGGGATCGTTGACCCGGGATGTATGCGGATTTTTTGTCTAGTCCCGCACAAATCGAGAAGGGATAAGGTATTGTTCGAGGTTAGGGCTTTGAAAACCGGTATTCGACGTTTTTTTTGGGTTGCCTTTAAAGGTTTGGCCCTTGAGTTTCTGTTTTAGAATTAGATTTGAAAAGCGAATTTAATATCAAACGATTTCTTATTCTTTATTTTAGATATACAAAAAACTTAAATGGAATCGTAATTACAGTGACAATTGTGCTTTGTGAGGTTGTAAGAGACTGCAAAAGAAGGAATTTTAGAATGATAAAAAAATATCGACTATGCGAATGTGTAAAAAAGTATTTCATGCCCAGGAAGATTACTTAAAAAACCATGTCTGTAATTCATATACAAAGGGCAACAAAAGACAAAAGTGTTTCACGGTTTTTCGGCATTAGTCAATTTGTGTTAGGAGAGATTTCTCTAGTCGACCAATTAACTACAACTACAACTTAGTAGGGACCTATACTTGGTACACACTTCACATACAGGATGTTTTTTCGTTGCCACCCTTAACGAAGGGTACGTACTCTATACATCAAATAAAGTAAGTTTATGCCAAAAAAAATGCTGGGAAGCGATGTAAATATTTTTGTTTTTTTTTTTTAATTACTTGATCGGGCGAAATTTACAGTGTTTATGCTAGTTTTTTCATAGACAGATATTAATCATTTCTCGTGAAAAAATCTTGCTACACGCGTCAATGTGCATTTATGCAGAAATTCTATTTATTGAACTTTGGACCCTAATATTTTGGAAACCAGACACTTCCCAGGTATGCTTCCATGGAGAAAAATGATCGTGATGATGAGGAGATTCCGTAGTTTTCGGGAACGCTGACGACCAAAAATAATCCTGTATAATTTATACAGGATGTTTTTTTTTGTGGCCACCTTTAACGAAGGGTGCGTACTCTATACATAAAATAAAGTAAGTTTATGTAAAAAAATGCTGGGAATTTTTTTTTTTTTTTTTGAAAAAAAATTTTTTAATTACTTGATCTGGCTAAATTTATAGTGTCTAGTGTTTATGCTAGTTTATTTATAGACAGATATTAATTATTTCTCGTGAAAAAATCTTGCTACGTGACCACCGTCTTAATGTGCATTTAGGGGGATGCAGAAAAACGATGAGTCCTATTTACTCAACTTTGGACCCTAATATTTTGGAAACCACACACTTCCCAGGTATGCTTCCATGGAGAAAAATGATCGTGACGATGAGGAGATTCCGTAGTTTTCGGGAACGTTGACGACCAAAAATCATCCTGTATACTTATAAATAATAAATGTATTTATACTTAAATGCTAATTTTTTATCCTGTGCAGATGTCGTAAATAAGCAACATACCTATAGTGTTTGCAAGATACGTAATCAGCCTCCCGTTTAGAAAAAAATAAATATACAGGGAATATCAAAAGGTATATTAAAACGAAACGCTATGAATATAGAGAATATACCATAGATAATATTTCCGAAAGAAATTGAGATTCGAAATCACATGTTTACTTTTCCAGATGCTATGGAAAATATCCTAAACAATTCGCGAACTTTCATATAATCTTGAAAAGGAAACGCGTAATTTCGATTTAGTTAATACGCAGTAGATTCTTTTAGCAAATAAAATATCATTGAACATCCGCAGAGGTCAGTATACCCATGTTTACGATCTAAAAATACCGAAATACTTAAATTGTTTTTCCTTGTTACATAAAATGTCTAGGCATTTATGCGGTAAATATTTTTCGCGTGTTCGTTTACGATATGTTATGATTCTGTCAGTGTGTCTTGATTCTTTTCATTAAATTACTGGACCGTTCTCGTTGAAATTTGGTTTACCAATAGCTGGAAAAAGTCTATATTTATATTTTCCCCTTTCCTTACTTATATACAATAGTCACGCCCATTATACCAAAAGTGGGTAGAAGTGTGCATATACGTAATTTCCATTTTTCTCTTGTTACCCTATATGTCCCACGTGTTTATAATAGCTTACCGCCGCTTTTTAAGCCCAAATATAATCAAGCCTTTTATTTATTTTTATTTTAATAGTATTTTTGAATAAACTTGGGCTTAAATAGGACTTGATACGGCCAAAAACTTGTAATAATAAAAATCGCCGCACTTTTTTATTTTCTTTTTTCTTTTATGTTCCTTCTTATTTTTCCAACGCGCTTTGAATCCCCGAATTGATTATAAAATCTCCACAAAGCAGAAAACAAAAGCGAAAGAGTTTTTGTGTGCCCTTAGGGAGAAGGTCTAACCTTGGCAGGCTATAGGGTCACCTTGGGGTCAACGACCGCTTATGCAAGTTGCATCATTTGACAGCAATGTGTGAATCATTCATTATGTATTGCAAGAATATCATTATTTTTTACATTGAAATATCTTGCGATCATATTAAAGGAATTTTAATTTGCTTTTGAAATTTTTATTGTAAATTTCAGGATGACTACTGACTACATGTTGTCACACTATGTTTTTGCCACGGATGACCTGCAAGGAGGAGGTGATGAATTTTAGGCGTCTGAGTACCTAATGCCGTTTTTATTTTATCTAGTGTAGTTACTTATTGTAGTGGTGATTATTATAAGCATGGTAGGTATATGTGTATATGTTTTTTACAGCAGTACGTGATGAGGCTGATGAGGTAAATGTACATGTTATTTAGTTCTTGCATAATAAAGATGTAGATCTTATAACCCGCCCCCTGATTACGTAAAAGCAATAGCAAAGTCGAAGCAAAGCGATAGCGAAAATTGTACAATATTCGGCTTGAAATGTCAAAGTTCCTTTGAAATTCATTTTACGTAATACGAATTTGACAAGCAATCAGCGATTTTTGTACAATTTTCGCTATCGCTTTGCTTTTGCTAGTTAGGTGATAAGGGGCCGATAGTCTGTTGTATTGTGTGTGGTCCCAGATGCGGTTGGGTTTTCCTAAAATGGAAGAGCCCACTATGGACCCGCGAACCAGTTTTGTGCCAATATTGTACACTTACAACCTAGAGGCCCCGGGTTCGAATCCTGGTTTAGCTAAAATTAAAAAAGTTGTTAACTTGTTTTCAGCACTTTTTTGAGAAGTTGCATTCTATTTGTTTGAGGGATAGAGAGAGAGAGAGAGAGAGAGAGAGAGAGAGAGAGAAGATCTAAAAAAGACAATACATAAAACAAATAATAGTTTTTGTAATTTACGCGTTAAAATAGTCCGTTACTTTGTAACTTCTCGGGCAGTAATGTATATAAGTACATAAAAAATATAAAATTATACCCATGTATATTCATCAGTTCCAGTCATGTTCCAGTGGACAAGTTTCAGTGGGCAAGTTACGGCGTACAAGTTATAAAAGTGTTCAGATAACACCCGTTACCCGTTCGCACCAGTTACATAAATACACCCACTCCACTGCAGCTGGGCTACAGACCACACATGTAACAGTAAATAAACTTGACTGAAAATATGGAACTTATCCATAATATAATCTGCTAGGATATGGTTGATCGTTTCATCGTTAAACATTGTGCTCAGGTATTCAGCCCCTAACTAGCAAAAGCAAAGCGATAGCGAAAATTGAAAAAAGTCGCTGATTGCTTGTCAAATTCGTATTACGTAAAATGAATTTC
Organism: Carposina sasakii; assembly: GCA_014607495.2. Classification (NCBI taxonomy): domain Eukaryota; kingdom Metazoa; phylum Arthropoda; class Insecta; order Lepidoptera; family Carposinidae; genus Carposina; species Carposina sasakii. The sequence continues at coordinate 6,278,365 of CP053173.1, forward strand.
AAAGGAACTTTGACATTTCAAGGCAAATATTGTACAATTTTCGCTATCGCTTTGCTTCGGCTTTGCTATTTATTGCTTTTACGTAATCAGGGGGCAGCTTTGTTTACCGAGATTTGGCTAATGTATAGCTGTCGGGATGAAAAAATAACGTTGCTAAAAACAAAAACGTAATTTAAAAGAGATGATAAAAATTCGTCACCCGAGTTAAGTGACCCGATAGCTCAGTTGGTTAGAGCGATGCACGGACTACGAGAGGTGGTGAGTTCAAATCTCACTCGGGTGAAAATATTTTTCATCTTCTTATTAATATTTATAATATGAAAATATGGAATTTGTATGCCTAAGGGTCGGTTCATATCAGACGGAAAATCCGTCGCGTATTTGTCGGTCGCGAAACGTCAGAACAGGCAAATATATGACCAAACATTCAACCTTTCACACTCAACCGACGATGCGTTAGTCTGTTTGCCTATACCTGGAGAAACGCTCGACGCATCTTCCGTCAATATATATAAATATAGTGTGAAGATCGAGTGTTTTTCTATACATTTTGTCTGTTCTGGCATTACGCGACCGATAATACGCGACGCATGTTCCGTCAGATATGAACCGACCCTAAAACGTTATGATTTTATTATATTAATAGTTGTTTTTAGTTAACAAAACATTATAAGTATTTATGAGACGAATAAATATGAGTAGAAGATGATAATTTTTGCATTTTTTAAATCATACATGGATGTTATAAGCAAATATAACAAACCTATTAAACAAAGATAATATAACTTAACTAACATTGTATCGAAATCGGTAGTATCGAACAAAGAAATACATTCTTTATGTGGAAAAAAAAATAATGAGAGTATTCACAATCGTGATCGAAAAGTTTATATAAAAGAACATTTATTATAGCGCGCGATAACGTAAGCCCTAATCACTTTCGATACACTTCCTTTTTTAGTACAAACCAGGTTTGGGGAATAATTTTAATATGTAAAACCTGATCCGCATTTTTCAAAGCTCAGAAATACAGCTCTACTTGCACGAACTTTTTAATCCTGTATTTGACTATGTCCGCGGATTGTTACACAGTTTTGTCATAAATAGAACAAACTATGTAAATATGTGATAGACATATAAAATAATCTAAATATTAAATCTAGGTGCGTTTTAAAATGTAGGGTTCGAGCACTGCACCGCTGCACTGTGGCTCTTGCCCTTGGCGCGGCTGGTCTTCGAACCCACTGGCCAAGGTCACCGCGGCTGCAACTGCGTCATCGTCTGATGGAGGAAATGCGTGTTATCGTCGTAAGCTATGTTTTGTTCATATATTATGTATTTATAGAGAATATGTAATATAGCTGCAAGCTGTTCTTGGTAAGCTATAGATAGACGTCCATACAGAGAAGGTACATAATATAATAACACGTAGAATTAAATATACGTATTATGTACCTAATCATCATCATCAGCCTAGACGTAGGCCTCCCCCAGGGCACGCCACAAGACTCTCATATGGGGGTATTTGCCCATAGTCACCACGCTGGGTAGGCGGGTTGGTGACCGTAGTTTAACACCTACTTAATATTTAATACAAATTACTCGTGCTGAGACTTCACTAGAATACCTACTCAGCTGTATTCTCCAGTGCATGCCGTAAGAGTCGACTATGGAATTCATGGGCATTCCCTCAGGCGATGAACTAGCAACTTGTCACTGATTATTTTCATGTAGCTCCGTTATGCCAAACGTGGATTAAGGACCTCCTTTATGATTCTGAAGTTATGGCAACCCCATTTTAGGAAGCACTACCGTGTAAATGTATGTGGGATCATAATTAAATTTTTCATTTTAAATCAACTCGGAATCATTCATACTTGTATTTAGATGTTTTCATATGATATCACTAATATTGAAAGGAATGTAGCCAAAACAAGCATTTAAAGCTTTTAGATAACATGGTCTACCTATGTTTCTATAAAATTATTATTTCACTTAACCACAACAAGATCAAAAGATGTCATCCATAAATAACGCAACTAAAATAAAAACCCGGTATAATATCCAATTAAAAACTACTACAACATTTGCTTGTAATTTTCTCGCATAATTGTGCTTAATAAGTATGGCAACACTACGTTTGAACACACTGGAATTTAGCTCCAATACCTCAGGTTTACCTCTCAATATTAATTGCAAGTTTTTAGTAAACGAGGCTATTTTGTAACCTGTTCCAGCCAGTACATATAGACAGATGGCAGACTAGTGTACAGTTATTCAATCCTAGTAACATAAAAATGTACCCTAGAAACACCTGGACTTAACTATTTCTTATAGACCTAGGCTGTGCAGGAGTTATCTAGATCACACCGTTCTAAATTCGCTGGATGTGGAACGGAAGGTAGTTAGAAAAAAGTGGAGTAGCATTGATGCGGGACCTCATTAAGGGCATGTGCTATTTATATTTTTCTGCCGTTCATTAGATTAATTTTAAAATAGTTGTAGTTACTTCGCTCTATCCTTAGACAATGTCATAATATCACGAGCGACCGCGAAGTTCGAAAAATCAACATATACAGGGTGTTACAGAAAGGATATGTTAAGCGAAAAGCTATGTAAATATATAGAGAAAACTATAGAGAACCTATTTCCAAAATTTGAGACTCGAAATAACATGTTTATTTTTCAAGAAGATTTTCCTGAGTTGGTTAGGAATTCTCCATACATTTCGTGCATAGGTATTCAATTTCAGTGGGCTATTAACATAGCTTTTTACTTAACATACTCCTTTTGTTACATCCTGTATAAATGTTTCGATAACTTTGCCAACTGCGCACTTGCTCACGAAATTGTTACATCATATAATCCCTCTGAAATTAATGTAGGTACCACTGGCGGCTCGTCCTAAGGAGCGCTTGTGCAGTGCACTCCCACCCACGAAGATTATATAGGCAATCTATACAGGATGTTTTTTTGTGGCCACCTTTAACGAAGGGTACGTATTCTATACATGAAATAAAGTAAGTTTATGCCAAAAAAAATGCTGGGAATTTTTTTTTTTAAATTTTTTTTTTAATTTTTAAATTCCTTGATCGTGCGAAATTTGTAGTGTCCAGTGTTTATGTTAGTTTTTTTATAGATAGATATTAATTATTTTTCGTGAAAAAACCCTGCTACGCGCGTCTATGTGCATTTATGCAGAAAAACGCAGTCTATTTACTCAACTTTGGACCCTAATATTTTGGAAACCAGACACTTCCCAGGTATGCTTCCATGGAGAAAAATGATCGTGATGTTGAGGAGATTCCGTTGTTTTCGGGAACGTTGACGACCAAAAATCACCCTGTATTTCTCTATATTTATAATTGTCTTTCAATTCTACTATGTTTATACAATAGTGTCTACGCGTTCGTCTCAAGTAAGTTGTAATCTTATGTATCGAGTGGAGCGCTAGCGATCGCGCTCCAATGAAACGAAATTTATTCAATGAGTGCGAAAGAGACATACCGACATAGGCCGGCATGTGAAACAGAAGATTTGGTATGAAAAATTAGCCTAATCTGGAGCGCCGCTCACATTAATTCGTAGTGTGCGTATGCGGCCACTAGATGTCGCTTAGTCCGAGTTAGAAAGCGATATGGTTGTCTTTAATGTGTTTCATTAGGTCATCTGAATTTTAATAAGAGTGAGGATTAGAACATATATTGTTCTGTGGTAAGGATAGTTTCATTCGTGAAAGGAGTGATCACGCGCGGCGTTTCCAATCTGTTATTTTGCATGCGCTCATATAAAAAAAAATGTGAGTGAACTCCCATCTAAAAATGTCAGTAGCCGCCACTCTCTCGTTAGAGAGTAAGTATATTCTTTGCCGCCACTGGTAAGTACATAAATAAAAATTCTTACAAACATTATATATACATATGTATACTCGTACATACACCTATAATGTTGTTGATATAAAAAAATTCTTTTTTCTCATTCAAACAATGAAATATCTGATTGCACATGCCTATACATACACATTAGCCGCGTGGTGCCAGCAGAGTAGAGTTTGTACCACGAGAATTTGCTACGAGAAAAAATTATTTTGCCAAAAATATCGCCATACTCTGTACCACCCCTGCTACCAGTGGGTATCGTACGAGGCGATTAAGGGTTTCCGGGAGGTGGGCAGCAGCGCCTCTCGTCACTGCGGTCACCAACCCGCCTGCCCAGCGTGGTGACTATGGGCAAAACCCCCCTGTGGCTGTAGCCTTGTGGCGGCGTGCCCTGGGAGAGGCCTACGTCCAGCAATGGACTGCAATAGGCTGAAGAAGAAGAATATACCTATAGATACACATTAGGTATATACGGTTGTTACTGAAAATAACCAGAACTAGTATCTCCTGAAAGAACACAACATGCATGGACGGAGATGCAGCGAGCGTGAGTATGGCGAACTTTTTAACAAAATCATTTTTTTCTTGAAGCCATATTTCCATTCGCAAAATTTTCCAATTTGTTATTTTCTCTATATCGAATTCCCCGGTTTCCTTTTTTCTCAATAGTAATAATTTCATTCGTAAAATTGAACAATCTTGATATTTCCAAATATGTAGTTTATTACAAATATACAGGCACGCTCGTGAGGAGTCCAAAATAAAATAAACCAGGAATACGCTGGTCATATTCAGGCACAAATGTCGTATAAAGTTCTTAACTGAACTTTAAATGAAAGAGATAATAATTATAAACCTTGCCAGTTCTCAAAGCTGTACCGAAAGTTCTTCAAAGCTATCGAAAAGACTAAAATATATTATCTATCTATACATATAATATAAATGTAACGGATCGCTGTCTGTACATGGAAGATATATACAATAGTACCCAAAAGAATGAATTTTGGAAGTTTTGTCTGTTTGTTTGTGCACGCTAATCTCAGAAACGGCTGAATCGATTTCAATGCAGTTTTCAGGAATATATTGCGAGAGGTCCCACTTAACATAGGCTATTTTTTATCCCGGGAAAATGTTTTTACCTACTCGCGTCCCAGATAATTTCGACATTTTGTTTTTTCCGTAGTCCACGCGATGGAGTCGCGGGCGTCCACTAGTCAAGAATAAATACTGGTAAAGTATGCATATGGTAAAAAGCGACATCAGTAAATTAAACTTCGGCAAAATCCGTGTACCTAAAAAAACAAAAAGTTTGGTAAAATGCGCGAATGAAAAAATTTGCTTCAAGAAAAAAAAAAAATTGTCAAAAAGTTCGCCATATTCGATGCAGCTCATGTATACTAGATAAGCCCCACGTCAGCATCAGACAGAATATTTGTTTATATACCTACTATTGTCTATTAAATGTATTAATTTCAAATCAACCAACTAAACTCTACATTAGCTGTCTGATATATCCATAATCCTGCTACACCCAAAGCAATGACCTGCTACAATAACTTCTACAAGTTAATATAATTAAATAAACTTTATTAAAGTCACGCGGTCAGCCATGTAATCTATTCGGAATTAATAACATAGTATAATTCAATAATATTGTGGTCAACAATTTAGTGAATGAAGACAATTGTTGGTGCTCCGTCATTAAAGATGTCTTTCGCAATAAGATATTGACGTGTGTCGACATACGGGGTAAAAGGATGATAAAATTAAAAATACAACATCCTCAATAATTTATAACTTCACTTATCGATAAAGGTACGAGGCGATTAAGGGTTTCCGGGAGGTGGGCAGCAGCACCTCCCGTACTCACAATATAGTCCGAAAATCACACTGCGGTCACCAACCCGCCTGCCCAGCGTAGTGCATGACTATGGGTAAAACCCAGTGATAGCCCAGTGGTTAAGACGTGCACCTTCCAAGCGGGAGGCGTAAGTTCGATCCCAGTCACAGGCCAATTAATTTATTTCATGTACAGATTTTAATGTTGTAAAAATTGTAACTTACGAGTAGCTCGTGCCTCGGAAAGCACGTAAAACTGTTGGTCCTGCGCCTGATCTCTCTCCGGTCGTGTTAGCTTTCCGTCCCATCGGACTATGAGAGTAACGGAATAGAGAGTGCATCTGTGTTTGCGCACACATCTGTTCACTATAATATCTCCAGCGTACCTGGCCAATCTCCGTAGAGATTGGTCGCCTTGGCCGAAATACGGTCGGAGATCATCATCATCATCATAAACCTAGAAAGCACCTTTAGGTCTAGACGGTCTCTACTGGGTGTAAAAAGACTACTTTGTTATTTTAATACCTCGTTTTCTTTGTAACATCAGGATCATTTTTTTCTATGAAAGCACCCCTGAGAAACCACGGGTTTCCAAGATATTGAGGTCCAAAGTTACATTAATATTATAATTTTTTTTACATAAATCCATCTGAAATCGGTTAACAAACATTTTTTTTTTCAAAGATACCATGTCAAAATGTTATAATGTTAGTTTTGTAGGTACATTTGTACTTTGCGCATCAAACGAATACATTGCTTGCAATAAAATGACAGTATTTTTCATAATGTTTTTGTCGTTTCCCAGGGTTAGTTCCATATAAAAAAATGATCGTAACCTTACAAAGAATACGAGGTATTAAAATAACATTATTGTCTTTTTACACCCTGTATATCTTCTGCATCTGTAGAATATCTCTACAGGGTGTAACAAAAAGGTTATGTTAAGCGAAAAGCTACGTAAATAGCCCACTGTAGAGAACCTATCCACAAAATTTGAGACTCGAAATCACATGTTTATTTTTCCCAATAGTATGGTGAATTTTTAATATCTCTGGAATTTTCATAGAATCTTGAAAAATAAACATGTGATTTCGAATCTCAAATTTAGTGAATAGGTTCTCTACAGTGGGCTATTTACGTAGCTTTTCGCTTAACATACCCTTTTTGTTACACCTTGTATACTTGACATCAGGACGACAAGTGCTTAGTTTTAATGTTAAGCGAATTTCCATACTTCACATTCTATTAGTTTTATTTTTCACATCGCCATTGTGGATCCTGGTTTACAGGTTGCAGTAATATGGAATTGTAATATTGCTAGGCCAATCCTGGCACGTAATTTATTAATCACGTTGTTCTTTCTTTCAGTATAGCACATCTCTTCTTCACTCCATCTCACGTTGACTACCACAAGTGTTCTATCAATAGCCGATCATCTTACATAAAACGAGCACCCAACGACAATGGTTCATCGCACTCCGAAAATACAAGAAACCCTCAACAATCACACTTTGAACAAACTCATTTAATGCTTTTGTAAAGTTGTAGTGCGAGAGGTAATATATCTAAAGACTTAAGTCATTGATTGACCTAAACTACGATTAAATTACGCTCAACTATAGAAAAGTATATTTTAATCAAGAAAACTGAAAATTGTGTCTTGAAGCGAAAACTCACCACTTAGAATAAGAGAATGATGAACGATTCCTGCAGATCTTAAATGTTGAGTATGGGAAACATACGAGTACACAACACAAAGAATCTCTGGTACAACTCAACTTTACATATATACATATAATCACGCCTTTATCCCTTACGGGGTAGGCAGAGCACCAAGGGCCGATAGAACCACATGGTGCCAATTCTGACCAATTTTAAGGGTATAGTTGAGATGTACAAGTTCGGTTAGTAGTAGTGACAGGTGGTCTGCCCATCGCCTACAAAACACCAAGACCCTCTTGTCCCTCTGAGTATACCCAGGAAGAGAAGCAGCTTGTAGTATCATAGGTTTTTTTTTGACGTGAAACGTCTTTAAAATCGCGCCGACACATACGGGTACCAGGTTTAAAAACTGGACCGTAACGAAAAGGTCTATATCATCGTACCTTAATAATTAAAAAACTATTGGTCTTAGAAACAAAAATGTGGTGTAAATATTTCACTTATATAGTCAGCTCGCTGTTATGACATTGAGTTCGTGTCGGGGTCAAGCGGGGGGGCGGGGGAGGGATACTGCGATAACTGTGCGAAACCGGCGCTCACACTTGTTTCTATTCAGTGTAACTCGTGACTCCGACTTTATAGCGTGGTGATTCTTTCGTGTGTTTGTCAAGTTTATTTGAACCGATTGATTTATACAAAAATAAGTGTAATTTGGACAGTATTTATATCTATACTAATATTATAAAGCTGAAGAGTTTGTTTGTTTGTTTGTTTGAACGCGCTAATCTCAGGAACTACTAGTCTGATTTGAAAAATTCTTTCAGTGTTAGATAGCCCATTTACCAAGGAAGGCTACAGTCTATACAACAACCTGCCCGGCTTCGCACGGGTACAACGCCCCCTCACGCGGACGAAGTCGTGGGCGGCTGCTATTTAAAATAACCAGAAAGTGACAATAAATATATAAACATTTGCTATGTATTTTATGTTTCTATTACGTACCTGTTCTTTTTTTATTAAAATACTTAAAACAGCGTCCATCTTGTTTTCATTTCAATCTTTTACTTTAAAAGCGATTCGCTAACATAGACGTTTCACGTTAAAACCAACGGCCGTGTGCCCCGACACAGCCCCACCCGCTTTTTCTTCACTCCCAGAGCATCATAGATATATACATATTTTTAATTTCCTTATCCATCACAAATGACTCCAAATCTCGTAGTTTACGAGTACTTAGTTTACTCTTTTCACACATGCATCTGTAGAAAAACCGTAGTAATTATTACAAATTAATTCAATATTTAAGTATCTCTTGGTCTATAAATTGTTCAATATAAGTTATTCAATCAAAACTGCAGAACTATACAAAATAGTTGTTAATAAGATAGCAAAGTTTATTGGTTCTTGTTTAGATTGCTTTGTTCTAAAATAGACGTTTAGTTTCGTTATGTGGTATGTACTTTAGCTATTATTATTGATGAATGAACCGATTCGCTTCGTTTTAAAATTGAAGACGTTAATAAAATTAGGTTTCCTATCTAATTCGTGGATTGTTAATAGACGTCATCGCTTTACTCCATCCGAGTATGGAAGTGCGTGGAAGCGTACAAATGTCATTTTACACCTCGGAGTAAACTTGCGGTATGACGTGACCGTAGAGGCCAGAGTGCAGAGAACTGCGAAAGACCGTAAGACGTTAGCCCTCCCCCCCAAAGGCTAAGAGCGCCAAACGGTCTAGAACAGATTTACAGCTCTGATCCAACACTGTAGGACTGAGTAGAAACGGACTCCCTCGGAGTAAACTTATTCCACCCCTATTTTAATCTTTATAGTATTTGTTCACAGATTTATTTATTCCAAATTAAATTATTATATGAGAAAAGATGCAAAACCTGCAAATTTAAACTTAAGACCCTATAACACACGGCTTCCTTACATCTCTTGAAATGAGGTAACCAGAATTGCAGTATCACGAAGGAGATCATACTCGCGTAGCATAGCGGGGCCAGATGTAAAAGATGTTTGACGACTTGCTACCCCATCGCCTTAGAGAACATCTCTTAGTTCCTTGTTCGACACTTACGACGTGCTCGAAAGGAGATGCATCTGGTGTATTCTAGTGCAGCCCCGCATATGCACAGCTTGCAAAAGTTGCCAATCTGAACTTCAAGACCTTGCATTACATACAGATAACTTCAGTATATTTCAGGCTATTTACTCATAAGTTCGCTTTTCGGGTGCTACCGACCGTCTGGCCGTCTGGCCGTTGATTTACGCTTCTTTGTTGTCTCGCCAAACGATTTTGCATGAAACTAACTTTATACATACATGTGGACTGTGTTCAATGTTCATGTTTGTTTTACATCATGGTTCACACCTGTGGTATAGAATAAAATCAGTTATTTACAGAAAAAACCCGACTGTGTAAATATTTTCATCCAGTGTCGCATCTTAGTAGAATTTAATGATAACTCTCAAGCTGAAATGCGACTAGTCTTTTAGGAACCAGAGCGTGCCAAAATATACATGGCCCTCCGTCTGGCGCTGTCGGGTAAAAATATGTAATAAAAACAGTGAACACAGATAATATGCTAAGTATACTAGGACAGATTATAGTTTTATTATAATGCCTCATTTCATTATAAAAACTACAATTTATTCATAATAATTATCTAAAGATAAATAAAAGCAGATTGGGGTAAACAGAATGTGAATAAAAACCTAGATAGTAGTTCTTAGTTTATCTGGGAATAGTGATCCGAGCTACTGGTTTTTAATTTCACTGAACCCAAATAAATATTTAGTCATGGTATCAATTAAGGATTTACAAAAAGGGGCAGTAGGTACATACTGTCAGATATAAAAATTAGCTGCCATAAAAGTTAGGGGCGATTTCTCAACAAGTTGTCACATACATACACATTGGCCCACTGCTGGACGTAGGCTCCTAAAAGGGGTTTTTCCCAGTCACCAAGCTGGGCAGGCGGGATGGTGACCGCAGTATGATTTTCGGACTATGTTGTCAATAGGCTGCCCACCTCTCGGACACCCTTAATCGTTACGATTCCCACGGGCAGACATGGGCGGTGTTATTCTACTCCGACAACACTACACGGCAAGTTATCACAAGGAAATCGCAATAAAACTGATGATATGAACAAAATTCGCTATGTCATCATCACCATCGCAGATAAGTAGAAAAAACCGGTGAATTGTTATCATAAAACAACGCAGCCTAAATTTAAAACCGGTCCGTGTTATCAGTCAATGGCCTGTTGATAGCCTAGTTTAATTCGACGGTTACGTTCACGTTTATGTAACGATTTGACATGGCTGACGATGTAGTTGCTAAGTGTGACAAAACAAACTGGTGTTCTACTTTCATTCAAGATTTATACTTTGATTCAAACAAAGAATTTAATGAGTGTGGACAGCGCCGGCCCGAAGTAAATTTTAGAATGGAGCGAGATCCAATTATGGCGCCTCTCCTGTTTGCTCCTAATAATATATACCTATATTTTTACCATTTAGGCGCCCTCTAAGATTTGGCGCCTGGAGCGACTGCTCCGTTCGCCGTATGGGCTGGCCGGCCCTGAGTGTAGACGAGGAAAAAGAGGAGTATTTTAAACGTACGAAATGGATATCTGTAATGTCTTCCTACTCGTACCCCTATGTTACATAGGCGTGAGGTTTTTCAGGATTAGGTATATGAACATTCCTGAGTTGTTTAGGAATTTTTCCATCTACTATCTAGAAACATAAATATATTATGATTTCAAGTCTCAAATTTATCCTTATTATACTATTCTATATTAATAACATTTCGCCTTAACATTTGCTTGGTGTAATGGTGTGTCCACTTGATTTATTTAAGTTAAATCAAGAATTAGCATACTCACCATTTTATATTTGAATAGGGAATATGCGTCTGAAACATGAAAACAGATTTTTTATCTTTGTATTCGAAAGATATTACAAATACAAACCGAATAGTGCAAAAATAACATCAATCGGTTAGTAAATACCAAAGTTACAGGAGTTTAAATGAAATTAAAAAAAAATCATGCATATACCCTATTGTCTCTTGCTTTTTTGGCATAAATACCTATAGAAGAAGCTGATATACTCGTATGTTTTAGTTCATCTAGATTTACGCTTTTACTACAAATGAGCCTAGTGTTTACTTAGAAACAGCACGTGCTTTCAAACATTCTTGAACATTACATAATTGGATGGTATTGTCCACAATTTTACTTATACCGACGGATGTTAAAAGAAACTGCAAAACATAACCCATAGCAATATTAATATATTAGCTTTCTACGTCAACACTAGCGACACTGTTATCAGCTTGTTATAAACAATAATATATTTTTATTGTTTATAACAAGCTTATCTGAACACTGAGCGCTGTAACATCATGTAACTATCACGATCCAAGGTGTGCGTCACACTTAAAGTACATAGATAACTGATAAGTTAAGCAAACGGCATATAACTGAGGAATTTATTCACATATTTTCACTGTTACTAAGCCATCCTGTGCTGATGCTTCACTAGAATACATCAGCTGCATCTCTTTCCGTGTATGCCGTAGGAGTCGACTAAGGAACTAAGGGGCGTTTTCTCAGATGATGAGCAAGCAATTTCTTACTGATATTTTACATCTTGCCCCGCAAAATGTGGCCGCAGGATCCCCCTCGTGATCGTGCAGTTCTGACTACCCCATTGGCCATGTGTATGTCAAACCGCCAAGTGAACGGACGACATCACCGCCAGCATTATTAAACCGTATGGCAAATCACATTATGTAGGTATATTCGAAGTCATGATGATGATTATGGTGGTATTCTAATAAAAAAATCAACCCCCTCAGCTAAGTTGCACCGTCCAGGGCAAGATCATAAATGGGCTTTTATAGGCCATCGCTGGCAGGTAATGCAGAGTGGTGTAGCAGGGAAGTGGCCCTACAGTGGGGTAACCTACGTCCAGCAGTGGACTGCAATAGGCTGAAGAAGAAGAAGACCTAAAGGTATTGTTAATATATTAGTTAGGGATCAAGCTGTACCTAAATTTAGTTAGGTATTTGATTTTTAAGTTTTTGCAAGGTGTTCGTTAAATTGAACTTGCTTTTATTACAATGTCGACGCGAAACGAGTATGCAATGTCTTTACGCTTCTGTACGAGTACACTACACCGGCGACGTGGGTCCATTTTGCCCGCAGAATGAACAGCAAACCCACCCCTTATTTTTATACCATCTTGCAAAAGCAATGTGAAAGCAAAAATTATTAAATTAACAATTTGTAATTTTAAATATACGCTTGAAAATTAAATTATAACGTCATTTTAGTTTGTCAAAAGGTAAGTAGGTATGTCTGCGTTATAAATTAACTACATTGTATATCGTAACGTGAACCTCTAATTAGGTATTATCTACTTAACCTTAAAATCAATTACAAAATTTAATAAAGATTATATTTTATTTACTAAAAAAAAGGTCGTATCTAAGCAAAATCTGAACTACGCAGGGTCGTTGAACGATATCTGTAAAAGTTCATTGCCTTCTTTACCAGATATTTTTTGCGTTCATCTGGGGCGCCACTGTTTAGATAATTTGCTATTTTAAGGTAAGTGTTATTAGGCTTTTTTGTAGTTTCGAAATCGGGCCGCTCCGATCTTTATGATTGTTGAACTGCTACGACTTGACTACGGAGGTTAACGTTCGTAGAGGCGCTACGAAAGTATCTTAAAAATATTCTTGGGAATTTATTTCAAATTTATATTGCAACGTACATTTTATCGTATTATCGAGAGGTTTATTTTAATGATGTTCAGGATTTTCTTAGGAATTTCAAGGAAAACATGTTTTAAAATAGAATATGTCACAAGCAATTTATTAAGGAACGCAACACATAGATTGAAAAGTAACTTTATACAAACAGATTAGCAACAGTAACTAATACATAAATACGGCGGGAATTAGTATATATCTTTATTTTAATATTACATAACCTTCAATAAATATGGTCTTTTTTATAAATAATTACTGTGATCTTAGGCCATATATAACGAGGATACGCGCTGTTTATTAAGAGCGCGGTAAGTTTATTTACATCAGAGAGTGGCTATATCAGACTACATGCATATCAAACGTAGTTTAATTCAACCGAAATAAACTAAAATAAATTAAATTTTTTCATAAAATGTTTTTATAAATCTTGAATTCCAAGGAGACCTTGAATCTCAATGCTCAAGGTCTGCGATTTCGAGGTCATTCACATGAAATTCGAACTATGGTCATAGTATTAGCTAGGATCCCCAAATGTACTCTCTCAAAATCAAATTGCTAAGACAATAAATTTTACGAGTGAGAGCGAGGTTTGCAAAGTTATCGAAACACTTTCACCAATCGTGGTTAGAATTCCTCGTGCGTAATCTTCAAAAAATAACAATTCTTGAAATATAAGTAAGTTCTTTAACCATAACATTTTTCGTCAATGATTATTGATGCAATACTCTAACCCTTATCCTTATCCCCTATCCCATAGGATGGCTCATCTCCCACAATAGACAGGAGATGGACTTGCGTTTGATGCCGCAAAACATGCCGAATCGCTATTAGATTTTAGAGTCATCAACTAAGATGTCGAATTCCACCAACTCAAGAATCATCTATTTATAGATTACATGTATTTAAAATTTCTAATTCCTTCCTAAACTATTTCATTATTTTCTTGTGTATGTGTGTGTGTTTGTGAGTTTCTGTATCCTATTATTATTAACATTTTCAAATTAAATTAAATATTTATATACATATAAGCGAAAAGCTACGTAAATAGCCCACTGTAGAGAACCTATCCACAAAATTTGAGACTCGAAATCACATGTTTATTTTTCAAGATTGTATGAAAATTCCTGAGATATTTAAAAATTCTCCATACTATTAACATACCCTTTCTGTTACACCCTGTATTAAGTTGTAAGCATATTGTAGTACTCTTCCGTGTTCTGGCGGGGGCCTGGCGTCCTGTACTACAGGCTTTTTTCAGCCTACTTCAGGCACCAGTCCTTGCACAGTGTATTGAAGTCTGTATTTGAGTATGCTTAAATGTTATTGTGTAAGGAAATTAAATAAAGTTATTATTATTATTTTTTTTTTTATATATACTATAGTTTATACTATAGTTTGTCCTGAACGATTGACGGATCAACAGCCTGAATCGCTAATCATAGAAAGGGTATATTATTTGTAAGGCATACGATAAGAAAGGAATTCCAGATTTTCCCACGGGAATGAGATAAACAGGAAATCTAAAGTTAATGCGAACTAAGTCGTGAGCGTCCTCTATTCTTAGATAGATGTTGAGGCCAACGAGACGTTTCGTCAACACCAAACAAATCTAATCTATAGAAAACTTTATAGGTAGGTAAACGACCCATGACCCGCCAATTTTGACCCGTGCACTCCATGCAGCCTCTACAGGTGAACGCACTGTCTGACACCCGTGTTAATGAACCCGCTCTTCCCAGGGTGGCTGCGTCAGGGGTGTGGGAGGAATTCGGAGGCTCCTATTGCCAAGGTCGTAATTTTATTGAGGAGCTTATTTCGTGTAATGGGAGAATATTATGAGTATATTTAAAATAATCGAATAATAGCATCAGGAAGGCAATAAAAAAAAACAACAAAAAAAAAACTGGCACGGAATGCAGAGGTCGTGGGTTCGATTCCCACCCGGGTGAGCAATTTTTTCCATTTCTTTAATAATAATTTTATAATAAAAAAAACGTCGAATCTTTGGAAAAATTAGTTTCTTTCGAAACCATATACCTATAGCGTCGACCCCGTAAATAATACGTATAAGGACAGGAAGATGATGATTATGAATTAAAATAATTGTACAAGTCTTTCATTATAGGTATACGAGTACGACTTGAAACAAACGCCGATATCAATGTTTGCACCTACCGGGATTTGAACAGATCCTATGACGTCACAGGCAAGGTCACTACAACTGCGCCAATCGATCGTATATGGGCAACTTATCGGATAATGCACCTGTAATACGCTTTTTTTGTTTGTTTTTTTTTTATTAAATTAGAAGACACATTCCTCATACCTACTCCATCTCCAAGTTTTCCTCAAGGTCTAAGTTATAATTGCATCGATCGGTCACTGACACCGCCCTGTCTGTCCTAAGCAATAATAATATTTCTTATGTATATTGTCATGTAAGTATATAACTAATTTCATATTTATTACCCGACTGCGCCAAAAAGGATTATGTTGTATGTACATTTCTTTGGCACGCTCCAGAGCCTGAACAGCTAGTCGCATCTGAGCCTAAAAGGTATCACTAGATTTGTCTTACAGCCAATTTCAATAACCGATCTCGAGAGATTTTTTGTATATTTCATAATAATATTTAAATTATTTTTGATGTCCAATATTGAAATTGGTCATCAAGCGCGAGAGTGACCAGAGTGACAGTGGGTCAAAATTTTTAAGAAGGCGGGTTTTTTTCTTTAAATAATTTATTTTAATGTTAAAATCTATATTGAAAGATACTATATAGGTAGTTTGCATAAATCATTACGATGCTGTTCCTCCAATTCATCAGGTCGATATAGGTCACCTTCCCCTCGTCACGAATTCGTGAAACATGGTAATTTGTCAATAATTTTTTCAGTGACAGTTACATGAATTGTTGATATTTTCATGCCAGGAAATACCTGAACATCATAAGGTTTTTTTTATGAAAAGTAATTACTTCGAAGAATTATATGTCGCGCTCATTTTATAGCATTGGATCTTCGTTGTTATATTGAAAGAAAAATTCTAGAAAAAATTACATACAAGAAAATAATATAGAGTGCTGCTGCGGCTCCACTATGTTTTTTATTTGCTTATCCTTAGGAGGAAGTCAAAAGAGTCAAGGGCACTCAAAGGAGTTTTCTATCTGAGATAATCTTGCGTAGATATCGAACAACTTCTCTTCAATCTGGCTTCCAACATCGCAGAGAAAAGGTCGCGGATAAACTCAATTAAAAAAAATACCTATATATATATTAACATGCGTGTATAACTTGTAAAAAACTAAAACTACGGCTATTCATTTACAATAAACTGTCCAAGGGTTGTTAAAAATAATATGTATTTACTATGGGTTCGCCCACCACCGGCCCTACACCCTCCACTGACCCTCGGATCTGATAACTCATAACTGCGAAAACAAACACTTGCACTACCCACAATCGCCACAAGATGTTTGAACTTCCGAATTGTAACGCCTAATACAATTTCATTTATAAATAATATGTACTTTTAAACAGAGATATACTCTGTCTTTACTCTTTCTTATATTACTTAGGTATTAACCTCTTTCTCCTTCTTTCGAAACTCATATTCCCAAGGATTTGGATTTGTTTTACAGCCGCCCGCAGATTAGTTTGGTATTAACCATTTTAATATTATTTTCCAAAAACCCGAGGCCAAGAACCCGAGCCCTATATATCTAATACAGATCTCGTGTATATGGTCTCGTGCATTAGCTTTACGTAAGAGTCGGGCGCTGCAAGGGCGGCCGGCCGTTGATCTGAGGCTTGTAGAGCTAACACTGCACACAACTGTCTTAGCATCTCGTATAGAGTCACTTATTTTATGATGTTAAGACTGACAGCAAGAATTTCTTTTTGTGATGTGAATCCTATAATGCAGGTTGTCCTCGTGTAGAATTCGCAGTAAACATTTTTAATTGTATATTGTGTTTTTGGAAATATATGTCTTTTTTTACATCAAAGTTGAGCTGTATGAATAGTCATAATATATATTATTAGTCACGTATTTCTATATCGTTCAAGAAATATTTAGTTAAGTTCAAATATTTATAATAGTATTGAAACAGAGTGTGTAATGTAACATTTATTATTGAAATACCTATAAAAAGTTTTGTGCTGATGTGGGACTTCACTAGACTACGTCATTAGCTGCATATCCTCCCGTGCATATCATAAGAGTCGACTAAGGAACTCAGAGGCGTTCTCTCATACTATAAGCTAGCTTCTACAGTCACTGATGCCTTACATCTGAACCCGCTATGCCATATAAAGGGCATAATTTTGGGTACCTACGGCCGTTATTTGACGGTACCGCTATCGGTGTTATTACTAAAGAATTTAAACACTGTGTAACTTAATCATTGCCTCAATTTGGGGATATTCTATACGTTTCGCTGTCAAATGTCATTTTTAAATAGTGTCCATCTTTAGATACGGTGTTATATTAACACCAAACATGTCCACTATAGCCGATTCTAAGCCTTCGCAACTCTACGGAGCGGTGTTATATTTGCAATGCGTTCGGGCGTAAAAACAAAATGGAACGATTCGGTCTCTCCCCCACAAGTCCACTGTCGTTGCTCCCAGGCCAACACGTTTGTGGACGTATGGAATTACTTATGTTGTACACGTTTTGTGGCGTTCGGTTACGTTTATTACCTAGGCTGTAAGGGCTAGGTGTTTATGTCTAACTTACTTTTTTGCGTTGCGATTAGTTTTGCATACTTGTATACAGGGTGTAACAAAAAGGGTATGGTAAGCGAAAAGCTATGTAAATAGCCCACTGTAGAGAACCTGTCCACAAAATTTGAGACTCGAAATCACATGTTTATTTTTCCAGATAGTATGGAGAATTTTTAAATATATCAGGAATTTTCATACAATCTTGAAAAATAAAAATGTGATCTCGAGTCTCAAATTTTGTAGATAGGTTCTCTATAGTGGATTATTTACATAGCTTTTCGCTTAACATTCCCTTTTTGTTACATCCTTTATAATAGAGGATTCTTACGTATACAAACCTTAGTTCTAGGATAGACATACTTCATGGAAACATTGTTGTCTTTTGAATACGAGTATGTCAGGACAAGGTGTTCTGAACATCCACGCGGACGGAGTCGCTAGCGTCCAATAGTTTTTTTTTTATTAATAAAATTAAAAACTATATCAATTAGGTACAAAATTCATCTAAGGTTATTCTATTCCTGCCCTATCTACACATAACAATATCAATAATATGTTAAATAAACTAGTTTTTTATGTCAAAGACTAGTGGACGCCCGCGACTCCGTCCGCGTGGACTACAGAAAAAAACGAAATGTCGAAATTATCCGGGATAAAAAAAATTCCCGGGATAAAAAATAGCCTATATGTTAAGTGGGACCTGTCATAATATATTCCTGAAAACTGCATCGAAATCGGTTCAGCCGTTCCTGAGATTAGCGTGCACAAACGCACAGACAAACAGACAAAAATTCCAAAAAATCATTGTTTTGGGTACTATTGCGTTGATAAAGGTCTCCTATAATATTTTTTCTCATATATTATCTTCCATGTACAGACAGCGATCGGTTACATTTTTATTACATGTATAAGCATAAGTAAGCAATTAAAAACAAACAAGACATATAATATATCGTTGAACTTCATATTTAAATACAATATATGTATAAAATACAAAGGGATCCAAGCATCATACTAAGTATGGTCACATACAAGTGATTCTTATAGGATAATTTGTATGTTCGTTTGTGTGTGTGTGTGTGTGTGACGATTCCCTGAATAGGTGGCATGTGTGCGTGCGTTTACAGTTGTGTGTAAAAAAAAAACCTTTTAAACTTAAGTACAACATATTCACATAGGTAAATATAGGTATAATCCTATTTCCCGGAGTACTTCCCATATTTTAATGAAACTATTAAATGATTTGTTCTAGTTTCTGGATTTCTTTTACTAGCAAATACTAGAATTTAAATACAAGTTAGTATAAAGTTTACAGTTAAGTGTAGTAATGTTAAATATGCCTTAAAAACTAAATAATACCTAAGAAATAATAATACCATTTGTAGTTAACATAAAAAACTGACATGCCAAATTGTTAATAAAGGGTTTTATATATTTCATTTATACTATGTATATTGGATAACAACACAACACATACACAGCAACTAAACATGCACCTGCATATGCACAACACGTCTGGCCGTGCATGTGTGGGTGCACCCTTCTTGTCTCGCAAACTTACCAACTACACCCCAACACACCCATCCAACATCGTATCACCAAGGTTTAAAACTCAAAATCGCTTGGTTTTCCACATTGGTAACAGCACTGCAGTTCTGCCGGATCTTATTTTGAGTTGTATAAGTACACGTCTGTCTTTGGGTGTGTTTGTTGGGTGTGAACATATTGTGTTGGGTGTGTGCGTTCACCTTGAAAAGTGCCAGTTCTTTGTGCAATGGGTTATTCGGTTAATGGCATCAAGAAAGTCAATGGCGCGGATGGGCCGGTAGCGTCAGCAGCACAGCTGGCCAATCCTGTAAATAAACAAGCGAGATGTTGATGAACGTTTGCTAGTTTCTCCTCAATCCTGTACTCATGTTTATTTAATATAAGAGCGGCTTAAACTAAGTAGGTAATAGATTTTTTCTGTTAACTTCCAGCGTGTACCGTGAATACCTTAGAAGGAAATTTAGTATATTTATAGTTGAGGATTAATTTATTTTATTTGTAAAAATAAGACTAATTTTACTATCAAACACATTATATTTATTGTATCTCTCTATGAGTCTATGTTATTCAATAATATAAAATGCAAATCAATGCCAGAAACAGCAATGCAAACACAAAGAATCCAGCATGTTCTGCGGACCCTACTCCCGTCTCAAAATACCTCGCGTCCTGTTCAGCGCACGCGCATGTGTTGGGGTAGGTAAGTTCTGCCCGTCTGTGTGTAGTGTACCGTTCATAGCAGATACTGTTAGTCTACTTTACAGGGTTTTTATGATGTAATCCAGGGTTTAAATGCTGTTAAAGGGTGTTTAAAGGGTGAGTTATGTGAATAAATTGATTTTAAATATATTTTTTACTTATATTTACGGTTGGGTGTGGTGTAGATATTTTAAACAAGCACGTTTAGCACGATTATTAAAGAAAACATCTACAACATACATAATAGTCCAGTCTTAAAGTTAGCTCCACTTGCACACCTTGATCTGCAGTTTAATTTTAAATAAAGTGTATCATACATTAATGGTTTTTTCTGTTTATGTCAAAAAAAGCAATATAGTTATAGTTTAGGTAGCTTGTATGTAAGCTAAAAGAAAAATTACAAGCCGCATTTTACGTAGGTAAAAACTACTTTGAATTGCTTAACGTATGTGACATCTGCTGTACTCGTAATAAAATAAAAATGCAAATAAGGTATGTTCCTGAGAAAATTAAAACAGAAAATCTAAAGTGTTCAGAGCTCTCACAAGTCTACCGTCTATGCCCTTTTTACTCAAGTTACATGAACCTATTTTACTTAACCATAATGTATGAAATCATGTTAAGGTTTTGTATTCCGCATACATATACGTATTATATGTGCTGACCACCTGTCACTACTAACCGAACTTGTACTCGTACATCTCAACTATACCCTCAAAACTGGTCAGAAGTGGCACCATGTGGTTCTATCGGCCCTTGGTGCTCTGCCTCCCCCGTAACGGATAAAGGCGTGATTATATGTATGTATATACGTATTATAACGTACATATAGGTGTACACACTAATAGGGTAGCCATGACTGCATTATCGCAAAGGAGATCCTAATGTCACGTTTAGCATAGCTGGGTCAGTAACAAGTTGCAAACTTATCGCCTGAGAGAATGTAATAAGCCCATTAAAAGGAACCTATCCACAAAATTGCAGACTCGAAATCACATGTTTATTTTTCCAGATAGTATGGAGAATTCCTAAACAACTCAGAAATTTTCATACAATTCTAGAAAAATAAACATGTGATTTCGAGTCTCAAATTTTGGAAATACGTTCTCTATCGTGGGCTATTTACATAGCTTTTCGCTTAACATACCCTTTCTGTTACACCCTGTATATTTTAATATAGTGAATAAAAATTATTACGACTAATATTATTTTTATCACAGCAACGTAGATATGATTTATGTATGGTCAATGTACGCACCTGGGTGCATAATATTTTTCTAGTTATTGTAACTATAATAGCTGTGTTACAATAGAACCATTTACTGATATGTATTTTATTAATGCAATAAAACTGTCTGCAAATAATCCGATAGTTTTATAATTATTATTATTCTGTTTCAATATAAAGCTCTATGTACACTTTATTTCAAAAATATTGACATCATTTTTTTTTTGTATTTTAAAAAAGCTTCCCTTTATAAATCGCTGTATAAACAAACTAAAACATACTTGGTATCGCTGTAATGCCGTCAAGTCCGTGTACATATAAATAAATAAATAAACTTACCAAAGATAAGCAAAAGCCTTCGTTGAATCGAGTTAGTTTCAATATGGAACAAAGCACTAGACTAATAAAACAAAAATATATTCATGTAAGTAGAACTTAGATGAATTATAACTAGATTCAGTGACAACGCACAAAAAATGGCACTACAAATAGCTGCTCAAATGTATGGCTGGGCGTCTATTGTGGGCGATAAATTGACACAAGCAAAGGCGAGTCTTATAGTAACTACATAAGATTCAAGTTTAAAAATCTGATCTAATGCTGTTATTACGTACCTATATATGGATACACTTGTGCCACTTTTTATAAATATTTTATTATGAGACCCCGCGTCTACCTATAATCACGTCACTGAGAAGTAGAAACGCTTACTTTATTTACTATTAAGCTCAATTTACCCCTCATGCGTCTACATTTAATTCAAATATCTAATCTATCTGTTCATGGCATCTTTAAAAGTATTCAAAATTGCTTATTGTCCTAGGACCTAGGTGAATTCATAGGTATCCATTCTGAATTGTTATTTCAAAACGGTAACAAAGAAACTTACTTTATAAAAAAACATGACTCAATACCTATAAAGTACAGCAAATAATGTTATTTATCAATACTTGACGCCATTATATTATCTGTTCACTGTAATATTATAATTGCATCATTTATGAATCCTTGATAGTCCTTGAAAGAAATCGACGACATATTGTGATACATGTTATTGTTATTTTACAGTCTGTCCCCAACCGATAGTGAAATAATATATTATTGTAGGTACTAACCTTGGATAATAGATTCTTCACTGGGGCTGCTATAAATCTTTGTTATTTACCACAGAGGCGAGATGTAAAACTAAAACTTGTAAAAAGCTTGAAGAAGAGATAACTCCATGTCATTCCGAGTATAAACGTGCATTTTGTTTGTGTATTTGTTACTTCTGCATACTTATTTACCCGACCAATCTTCATGAAATTTTGCATTTATGTAGTTGGAAGTACAGAGAAGAATATAGGCATAGAAGACCATAGCATAAAAACTCGTGTGTATAGGGAAGGTAAAACATAATTTTATTGAAGCCGCGGTGGAATTCACACAAATATTTTTCTTTACCTGTAACTACGTAGTTACAACTTCTCGTACCTCAGTTTTCTTGTTCCCTTTCAACACCAATGACGCAATTTCAATTTAAATAATTGTAATTACACTATATTTTACGCAATTAAAATATTATTAAATAAATTAACAGCACAAAGAAAGCTATTGCTTAAAATACCTAAGTATGTAGAAATAATGTTTATTAATAGAGGTTTCAACAATGCAATTACGTGTATATGTTCAGTTTTACATAATTATATGCGAAGGACATCAATTGTATCCACGTATGTGGTAATAACCCCGTTCATATAAGGGAAATCTATACAAGGTGGTTTTTCGTAGCCACCCTTAACGAAGGGTTCGTACTCTATAGATCAAATAAAGTAAGTTTATGCCAAAAAAATGCAAGGAAACAAGGTAAATTTTTTTGAAAAAAAAAATTACTTGATCGGGGAAATTTATAGTGTCCAGTGTTTATGCTAGTTTTTTCATAGACAGATATTAATTATTTCTCGTGAAAAAATCTTGCTACACGCGTTAATGTGCATTTATGCAGAAAAACGCAGTCTATTTACTCAACTTAGGACTCTAATATCTGGGAACCAGATACTTCCCAGGTACGCTTCCATAGAGAAAAATGATCGTGATAATGAGGAGATTCCGTAGTTTTCGGGAACGTTGACGACCAAAAATCAACCTGTATAATATGTCCAAATGAAAAGTTTGTAACCTCGTATCGTATCTTTGCTGTGGGTGTCGGCACCACTCCATGTCTGCCCGGTGGTATCGCAAGAGGCGATTAAGGGTTTCCGGGAGGTGGGCAGCGCTTCCCGTGTTAGCCGAAAACACTTTTGCTCACGAGTGACTTAAATTTCAAATAACACTATACATTACATTTTTTTATAAAGTGGGTGCGCCCACCACCAGGCCCTACACCCTCTACTGACCCTCGGATCTGATAACTCATAACTGCGAAAACAAGCACATGCACTACCTACAATCGCCACGAGAAACCAGACCCGATCACCTAGCATGCAAGATAATACATCGCACTATTTCTGAAATCAAAAACTAGATCCGAGGGTCAGTGGAGGGTGTAGGGCCCGGTGGTGGGCGCACCCGTAGTGAATGTTTGAACTTCGAATTGTAACGCCTAATACAATTTAATTTAAGAAAAAGTAATTAAATTTATGATTTAGTCAACTCATCCCGCGGGATAAGCTTAAAGCGGCATGAGTTGACAAAAGAGCCTTGACAGCATAATCTGAAAATCACACTGCGATTGCTTTCCTGCACATCACACCTGCAAAAGCACTTTGCTTCATGTATACAAGTTATTATTAAGATGTTACCAAAATTGGTGGCATTTTCGTTCTGCTTTCTCAGGCATTTTAGTAAATTCTCCTCATATAATATAAATAACTTATCGATAAATAAGTTAATATATCGTAAATTACATATAAGTCCTTATTTACATACAAAAGAATCGGTAAAATACAGTGGACCTTGAATGCTATCTGTATATGTGTTAAACAGGAAAAATAAGGAGTATTTACTCTTTTAATGCACATATTTTTTATTAAACCTGTACCTACGTAAGCCATTTTTTGTTTGCAACTTTAGTAAATATTTTGTTTGATGCAGCAAAGTTACATAGGTACAAGCATAATAAGTATAGAAGGGATCACCGGCCTTTGCATATCTGATAATATGAATTAGTTTTGTGGTCTCCGCGGTAATAAAGTATACGTCTCCCTCCAGGTATTAGATTTAAAATGAACAAAACATGACAACCAATAGAATTACAATACATCAGCACCGGTATGATGAATTTGGTGAGAGCGAGATGTCTCACTTTTAAACGTCAAATTCACAGATCTATAGATAATAGTGTAGTACTTTGATGTCAAAAAAACTTAAGAATTAGAAAGACACTGTTCTCGAGCCAGAATGTACTGATATAAGTGGTTTGCATCCCTTTTTACACACCGAGTAGAAACACTTGCCTTGTCTAGTTATTACTTAGCTCTGTGGAACGTTTAAAAGTGAGACATCTCGACTTAAGAATTAGAATAAACACTCGTTCTCGAGCCAGGACTGAATTAGACATGAAAAAGACACGTCGTTAATGGCTCCAAAAAAAAAACCCGTAAGCTTACGTACCTAGAAAACAAAGAACATTACTTATTTACGTGCCTAATAAAAGTAAATAAAGTTCACCAACATCATGTATACGCCCTAAACATCGATAAATTCTGTGAACAACCTTCCAATCAGCAGACACGAACACCAGACCACACCAGAACTAGAAGGTAACAAGTGTAAATAGTGTAACACACTTAAAATAAGCCGATAAAAAGTCAGTAAATATTAGACAAGTCTTGTTTAACATGGTCCTTGTATCAATGACCTAGTTATAGAGGTAGAAGATAACTGACAACCTCGAAATTAAAACTCTTGGAGC
This sequence comes from Carposina sasakii, assembly GCA_014607495.2. Lineage (NCBI taxonomy): Eukaryota > Metazoa > Arthropoda > Insecta > Lepidoptera > Carposinidae > Carposina > Carposina sasakii. The sequence goes on from CP053173.1 coordinate 6,303,632, forward strand.
CTTCCGGTAGAATATAAAGCCAGTCTACGAAGTTTTCCACACATAATGTGTGTAGATCATAGGATCCTGATACATATTTATATATATCTATATGTGTATTTATATTTATTAATACTAAACAGATACACTATATTTCATATATATGTACACCTACAAGAAGACAAGCATTACACACATCATAGTCATACATTCGCAACACTATATTTAACGCACAAGCAACGCCGCGCGATATCCGTAGTTCAGCAAAACTGCTGACGGCGCCGAACGTGATCGCGCCACACCACGCTGCCCATGCGCTGGTACCTCCAGTCGTCCGAGGACTGTGACGCAGAGTCCACGCCACCCTGTACCGCGACGACCCACATACGCGAGTGCCGCTACGCCACTGGTGGCCTATTTATATGTCTATGTGTTGTGTATATACCTATGTACTTTCGTGCTCGTGTATCTTCTTCTGTCTTTCTGTACTTTCACTATTCTCTCCTTCTATTCTAACTTTATGTGTTGTGGCAATATATCTATATACTGCTGAATCTGAAGTTTCCTTCACGCCGCCACAACCTACCTGGTGACCTCAATCAAACATCATCATCACTAAACTGGTGACCCCGCAAAGAGCATGTCAAGTGAAAGTGACTCGCCGGCATCCAACATCACCACGCGCACAAAACCGCGTGTCAAAATGGCCGTTCCAACACCGCCGCCGCCGACACCCGTCCAAATCAGAATACCACCGTTCTGGCCTGAAAAACCTGCAATTTGGTTCGCGCAGGTAGAAGGGCAGTTCGCAATCATGCGTATCACTGACGACGCAACCAAGTTCTACCATATTTTGGGCACACTGGACAGGCAGTACGCATCTGAAGTCGAAGACATCCTTACTGGGCCAGCAGATTACGAGCGCCTAAAATCCGAGCTGATTAAACGACTGTCCGTATCCAGGGAGAACAAAGTCAAGCAGCTGTTGGGGCACGAGCAGCTGGGCAACCGCAAGCCCTCACAGTTCCTTCGTCATTTACAACATCTAGCAGGCCCTGATGTTCCTGAGGATTTCCTTAAAACCATCTGGACGAGTCGCCTTCCTCCTGAATTGCAACCTATCGTCGCATCTCAGCCTACTCTCACCCTAGACGCACTAGCTGAGCTCGCTGATCGAGTACACGATATCGCGACGCCAACTCAGCAGGTAGCAGCCACCTCGTCGTCATCCTCACAGATTGACCAGTTAACGCGGCAGGTAGCAGAGCTAACTAGACAAGTGAGTGCTCTAACGACACAAGCCTACCATCAACGTCAACCACGACCGAGAGGAAGACGCCGTGGACCACGCAGCCGATCATCGTCACGCAGGTCACAGTCCAGCTATCGCCAGCACCCCATCTGCTGGTATCATAAGAAGCACGGTTCCAGTGCAAACAAGTGCAATCAACCTTGCGACTATAAGGCGGGAAACACTCCCGGCAGTCAATAATGGCGACAAACGACTGCCAAAACTCCACTAGTCGCCTCTTCGTCACGGATCGCGAATCTAAAGTGAAATTTCTAATAGACACAGGAAGTGACATTTGTGTTTATCCTATTTCCGCCGTCCGTGAACAACGGCATAAAACTAAGTACCAACTCAGTGCTGCTAATGGTACGGCTATCGACACGTACGGGTATGTACAACTTAATTTAAATTTAGGCCTACGCCGTAACTACCCGTGGCGTTTCGTTATCGCTGACGTTACAAAACCAATAATAGGCGTTGATTTTCTTGCTTTTTACGGCCTTATTGTTGATATCAGCAAACAAAAACTATTAGATAGCCTTACTAATATTAGCACTGTAGCCTTAATATGTAATAATAGTCCGTTTAATGTGTCTAGTGTAAAAGTCCCGACTGGAGGTAACAGTGTGTATCACGCCATTCTGTCCGAATATCCGGAAATAACACGCCCTGCTGGTACTCCGGATATCGTCAAGCACAATACTACACACCATATTATTACCTCACCAGGCCCTCCAGTATCATGCTCGCCCCGACGTCTCGCCCCGACAAATTAAAAATTGCGAAACAGGAGATCGAATGCATGTTATCGAACGGTACAGCGCGTCCGTCCGATAGTCCGTGGGCATCCCCACTCCACCTCGCGTCCAAAAAGGACAATGGTTGGCGTCCTTGCGGCGACTACCGCCTACTCAACGCCAGGACTATCCCGGATAAATACCCGATCCGTCATATACATGACTTTTCGCACAGTCTGTCCGGTTGTAAGTACTTTTCGGTCATTGACCTTGTTAAGGCTTACAACCAGATACCGGTCGCTAAGGAGGACATACCGAAGACCGCAATCACCACCCCTTTCGGTTTGTACGAATTCCCCTTTATGACGTTCGGGCTTAGGAATGCTGGTCAAACTTTCCAGAGGTTTGTCGACGAAATGACGCGTGGCCTAGATTTTGTTTACCCTTACCTCGACGACTTTTTGGTCTTTAGCAAGTCGGCTCGTGAGCACGAAGACCACCTTCGGCAACTTTTTACACGTATGCAGACCTATGGCGTACTCATCAATACGGGTAAGTGTGTTTTCGGCGCTCCCGAGGTAACATTTCTAGGTTACGCCATTTCTGAAAGTGGCACCAAGCCTCTGGAAAGCAAGGTTCGAGCTATTTCGGAATTTCCCATTCCGAAAACAGTCAGGGAGCTTAGGCGATTTCTCGGCATGGTAAATTTTTACCGCCGATTTTTACCTAACGCCGCCCAGACTCAAGCTCCCCTGAACGCCTTGCTGACCGGATCGGTCAAGGCTTCCCATCCCGTCCACATAGAGGGAAATTCGCTGCAAGCCTTTAGGGATTGCTTAGAGAGCCTGAGCAACGCTGCTCTATTGGCTCACCCTGACTCGCAAGCTAAGTTAGGACTTGTCACTGATGCCTCTGATACGGCAATAGGTGCAGTCCTACAACAGCTTAAGGATGGATCTTGGCAGCCTTTAGCATTTTTCTCACGCAAGTTGAGCCCATCGCAAGCGAAGTACTCACCGTACGATCGCGAGCTCCTTGCCATCTACGAGAGCATAAGGTACTTCCGCCACATGCTAGAGGCCACTCACTTCACGGTCTATACTGACCACAAGCCGATCTGTTACGCTTTCCACGAACGGAAACGTAACTGTTCGCCGCGTCAGTATAGACACCTGGACTTCATCTCGCAGTTCACCACCGAGATTCGCCACATCTCGGGTAAGAGTAACGTCGTGGCCGACACACTCTCCCGCGTGAACGAACTGCAGATGCCCGTCGATCTTGAAGTGATGGCCAAAATGCAAGCTACAGATCCAGACCTTACAGCGTGTCTCCGGGGTGAGTCCTCTCTTCGCCTCATCAAGACGAATGTTCCTGGAAGTCGTACTGCTTTATACTGCGACGTCAGTACGCCGACTCTCAGGCCCTTCGTCCCGCAACAACTGCGTCAGCAGGTATATAACTGCCTGCATTCGCTTTGCCACCCAGGCGCAAACGCCACATCCAAGCTCGTTGCAGAACGCTTTGTGTGGCCTCTGATGCGCAAGAACTGCCGTGAATGGGCTAAGGCATGTTTGGCCTGCCAGCGCACGAAGGTAAACAGGCATGTCGCGTCACCTTTAGGTACGCATGATTTACCTTCGGCGCGATTCAAAACATGTCCATTTAGACCTGATCGGCCCTCTGCCGCCAGATGGTGAATATCGGTACTGCCTTACAGCTGTCGATCGCTTCACGCGATGGCCGGAAGCTGTACCACTTACCGATATTACAGCCGAAACGGTAGCAAAAGCGTTCCTTTCCTGTTGGGTGTCGCGCTATGGATGTCCTTCCGAGATCGTTACCGACCGCGGAGGACAGTTCCAATCAGCGCTGTTCCAGCAACTGTCCAAGTCCATCGGCTTCGATCACCGAAGGACAACGGCATACCACCCACAGTGCAACGGCTTGGTTGAGCGTTTTCACCGCCAACTAAAGGCAGCCATTACCTGCCATGCTGACGCAAACTGGACCGAGACGTTACCTCTCGTTCTTCTCGGCATACGAACCTCCATCAAGGAGGACTTGAAGACTTCCTCGGCTGAACTGGTGTACGGTGAGCCACTCCGCCTACCTGGCGAATTCTTCGGCCATAACCTCACAGGCTACACCACCGACATCACCGAATTCTCAGCACGTCTCAAGTCCTTTGCGGAGAAGATACGTCCGGTCCCAACCCAGCACCACTCGAGACACAAAACCTTCGTGTTTAAGGACCTCACCACATGTAGCCACGTATTCCTTAGGGAAGACGCGCTACGTGGTTCTCTCCAACCGGCCTACACAGGCCCACACGAAGTTTTGTGCCGAAGTGCCAAGCACTTTAAAATACGCGTCAGGGGTAAGGACGTGACAGTCAGTATAGATCGGCTGAAACCAGCCTATATACTGACTGACAATGCCGTACCTCTACCGCCACGCGGCGGTACTGATCCTCCTGACCGACCACCACAACCAGACCATCCACCACCAGTACGGGTAACGAGATCGGGAAGGCGAGTTCACTTCCCAGATTACTATCGCCCGTAGACTCGGTCTCTGGAAGGGAGTACTGTAGGTGACCTGATACATATTTATATATATCTATATGTGTATTTATATTTATTAATACTAAACAGATACACTATATTTCATATATATGTACACCTACAAGAAGACAAGCATTACACACATCATAGTCATACATTCGCAACACTATATTTAACGCACAAGCAACGCCGCGCGATATCCGTAGTTCAGCAAAACTGCTGACGGCGCCGAACGTGATCGCGCCACACCACGCTGCCCATGCGCTGGTACCTCCAGTCGTCCGAGGACTATGACGCAGAGTCCACGCCACCCTGTACCGCGACGACCCACATACGCGAGTGCCGCTACGCCACTGGTGGCCTATTTATATGTCTATGTGTTGTGTATATACCTATGTACTTTCGTGCTCGTGTATCTTCTTCTGTCTTTCTGTACTTTCACTATTCTCTCCTTCTATTCTAACTTTATGTGTTGTGGCAATATATCTATATACTGCTGAATCTGAAGTTTCCTTCACGCCGCCACAACCTACCTGGTGACCTCAATCAAACATCATCATCACTAAATAGATCATAGGATCCTGATGCGGGGCTTGACTAGAATACATCAGCTGCATCTCCTTCCGTGCATGTCGTAAGAATCGACTAAAGAACACAGGGGCGTTCTCAGGGCCAATGATAGGTCAAAAGTATTTGCAAATTACAAATAAACCTTCGAAAACAATAAAATAAGACAAAAAAAATTCCATCGAGGCTTCGCCCACCACCGGGCTCTACACCCTCCGCTGACCCTCGGATCTGCCGGCTCATGGTCTCGATGGAAATTTAAACTTCCGAATAGTGACGCCGGATACAATTAAATACAAAAAGGAAATGTACATAACAATTATGTTGTATTTAGTAACATTTTCCGTTAAGTTCTTCCTTAACACAAAACAACAAATATTACATTTGTAAGTTAACATTAATCGCAATAAAAGAATACAAACTAAACGGAATAATCCTTGTGAAAATAGCGGGGAAAATAAAGAATAACAAGATAATAGAAACAATGGTCTTGCACATCAGTACTAATATTTGATCAAGTTTCCCAAGAGTAAGGACTTTCTACAAGTACCTAATTTGTCTTGAAAAATTAAAATTATAACTCCCGGAATGGCGGTATAACAGACCTTGGGGTTTAGACAAAATAACATCGATATCTCGATCGAATCGATAAAGGTTCGTCACCGAAACGTCTGCATTTCAGCGCGTTGGTCAAACCACGCAATGATGAGGAATGTTACGATAGCGAACGGCGGCGATGCGAAATGATGTTAATGTTATATACTAAAATAATCTTATAAAATTATTTATAAAGAAATGGAAAAAAATCTTCACCCGAGTGGGAATCGAACCCACGACCACTGCAAACCGTGCCAGCCGCTCTAACCACTGATCTACCGGATCAATTACTCAGATGACGAATTTTACCATCTCTTTTCTAAATTACATATTGGCACTAAACTTCTTAACACTAAAATACTTTGACCATATAAGGTCGATTACCAATCTTCTTCTACTTCCTGCATTGTTCCGAGTAAAAACATTTAAATCACACGTCTGTGGTCGGCATTATCACAATCTGCAAGCCTCCTCGACCTTCCTCAATCCTGTAATAACTTATCACAGATTATCGAGATGTCGATAATTATCGACGTGTCGATAAGGCGGTAATCGTCGATAGATTACGATATCGATGCGGTTCCATCACCTCTGTTTACCGACGCAAGGTGAGGCAGCGGACAAGGGTTGAATAACCAAGTGAATATCATTTCCATCCACGCTTGCTGTAAGTGCGATATTAACCCTGTTTTTAATCGTTTAGTAGAACATTGTATTTGTGCCAACATGGCGGTGGTATGACTACATGGAACTTTAGGGGACGATCACACAGAACAGACGTAAGACACGGACCCGTCGCAATCGCGGCGCCCGTTTTATCTACTTTCATACAAAATGTATACAGCCGTCGCGACGTAATACATACAGAAAAGACGGGCGTCCTGCGACTGCGACGGGTCCGTGTCATACGTCTGTTCTGTGTGACCGTCCCCTTAGCTTATTAGAATAGGGGTTCTATGGGCTTAATGTGATTTTTTACTTCGAATTCGTCTGCGTTAACGTAAAGCAGCCCACCAATCACATTACGGCGAGATCACGTGATGTAATAAAAGTGAGAACAACTGAATAGTTTACGTTAACGCGATCGAGAACGACTTTAAATCTTGCACTAAGCCTTCTAACACTTCTGCACACTTTTGATGGAATAATATGCGTGACCATATCTGTAACCATGCAAAATAGGAGGCTATGTATCAGGCATGTAATCAAGATGTTATTTTCAGAGAATTAATTATAATATGATGCACATGGCGGATACCATCAGCGAGCGCACAATATGATACACAAGGCAATGGTCTCCATATTCTATAGGTACAGAGCTATACCTGCGACGGAAAACTAAAGTCATGAGCATAAATAATTATTAATTTGCCATATGCAAGATATAACGAAAATAATTAAGTGGGCTTTAGTATTTTTACGGTAAACAAGGTAACAAATTATCCAAGACATTTGCGAATTGTATTGTATCCAATAATTCGATCAAAGACGTAACGTACATAACATTGTTTGTTATTTTCGAATAAAAACAAAAATTGCATTTAATTTTGTTTTATAGAATCAATACTAATTAACTGACAAAGGTTTTTTCTTTGGTAGTTCCTTTAATAGTATCATGACTGCATGAACAATTATGTATGTGTAGCAATGTTATTCTGATGTATAAGCTATATAACTACGAAGTTACATCAAAATCAGTTTAGTAGTTTTTGCAAACTTCTCTCTACATTCTCACAAACTTTTACATCTCTATATTCTCACTTTTTACACTTATATTTGTGAGATTATTATATACAAGCCTAAAATAAACGCCAATTATTGTAATATTTGTAATGTTAATAAAAATGGCGGGTCATCGGCCAATTTAAATCGAAAAACTTCCCAGAACTGGGAAATAAAATAACTAAAAATGCATAAAAATTCGAAAAACACCTCAATAACACTTTATTATGAAAATTGCACGTCTCAAACTAAATTAAAAAATATGTCGCACTCAATTTACGAGAGCAAAGATCGTATACCAACTGAAGTCAATGTTCTGATACTTTCAAGGATATACGTGATTCTTGTATCGCTTTATTTTCTACTAATAGCCCGTGACTTCGTCCGCGTACCTAAGCTTTAGAACTCCCGATATTTCTCGTTCCCGCGGGAGGGAATTTCTTAGTCGACCTATATGTTACAAAAGGAAACCACGGCCCATACGTTTTAGTAGTTTTACCTCGTCATGATGGGTCAGTTAAGATTCAGGACGTTACTTTATACAGGTGATTTTTGGTCGTCAACGTTCCCGAAAACTACGGAATCTCCTCATCACCACGATCATTTTTCTCCATGGAAGCATACCTGGGAAGTGTCTGGTTTCCAAAATATTAGGGTCCAAAGTTGAGTAAATAGACTGCGTTTTTCTGCATAAATGCACATTGACGCGTGTAGTAAGATTTTTTCACGAGAAATAATTAATATCTGTCTATGAAAAAAACTAGCATAAACACTGGACATTATAAATTTCGCCCGATCGAGTAATTTAATTTTTTTTTTTCAAAAAAATCCATCGTTTCCCAGCATTTTTTTTGGCATAAACTTACTTTATTTGATGTATAGAGTACGTACCCTTCGTTAAGGGTGGCAACGAAAAAACAACCTGTATAATAGAAAGAATAGAAAAGTAAAGCTGTAAGAAAATTGCTGTGTTAGTAAAATCCATTTCAATATGTTTTGGATGTGAAGTCAATAACAGTTTTTAACATTTTTCTGTACTTTCAGTTGAAATTTTGATTTCATAATACGTCGTCATCTCAATTCGATTCGAGCATTAACCTAAAAAATACATTGTACCTGATCGTGTTTAGGTTAGCCGGTTCAATCCATTGTATCATTAAAGGTTAACTCACACTTCAATCATTGAAAAAAAAATAGGAACTCTTTCTTTTGTAAAAGTATACAATGCTGCAATGTACCCTACCCATCTTGGCTATCTATCACCCAAACAATGTTCTAAGTGCTCTCAAGTCAAAAAAAATACCACTAACAACACGAAAATGAGTATTTGGTAAGTGAATAAGTTCTAACTCTTCTGAATAACATGTTGGTAATAATTTGTAATCACTCAATCTCACTCGGGTGAAGAATTTTTTCATTTTCTTATTCATATTTTATAATTTGTAATCATGTTTAAACCCGGAAAAATACGAAGTGTGGAGTTTTCCTACTAAAATTTACTTTGTCTGCCCGCTCCCGCTGCATCTCCGCGTATGGCCCTACATTCTGCAGTAACCAAGGTCACTGCATCGAGCGCATTCACCTCTACCTTGATAAATATGATTATCTGTACAAAATCTACAAATAACTCCCCACTATACCACCTTATACGTTTACACGAGTCAAGAAAGCATTTAAATTGCAAGACAAAAAATATATAAATCGACATTCAATCGCGGCGCTAGTATAAACTTATCTTTACATCAATAAAGCTCTTTATACTCCACCCTACTTTAGTTCCAATTTCCGCAACCAGCATATAAATATCTGTGTTGCAGTAATTACGTTATAATACGTCGACACTAGCGCTGCCAGTGATGGCAAAATGAAATGTTGCACGTCTGCACGTATTAAGTGCTTGTGATGCATGTCTATTGTTGTCGACAATTTATTGAATAACACGCCCGAGTGTGTAATGCTTGGTTTTGCAAGGTGTGAATATGAATTTGTGAAGAATGGTGAGGATGATTGTATGACGAGTCGCAAATCCATCCAGACTTAAGCAAAACTTACCTACGTTGTATTTAGGTACTCAAAGTTAAATACTGTTTTAATACCTATCTGAATTTTTTTTATAATGTTTAGCTTCAATAATAATATTGATTTTTGTAATATTTAACACGATTAATGGTTATATTATGGGATAAATAAATTTAAGTAAGTATTTCATCATCTCGTCTCTACTAAAGTTCATTTTACAGTATGCTTGATTTCGGTACTAACATGTTTTGTATGCAGTTACACAGATAATAAATAATAACAATTACGCTAGCATTCAAAGAAGTCCCTGATTCAATATTTGGCAGTAAAGTGCAAGTAAAGTGTCCTCGATCCTCACCTCGACCCAACATTTTATGCCAGAGATCTTGGACTCTCTTTCCTTACTCTTTCATACACAATAACCACAGACAAAAAAAGACGAAAGGCAAAGGACATCAATCCAAACCTACCATTCCATCCCGTTACGAACGTAGCCGTGACTCGTGAGTCAGTCGACGATTTCCGTCCATTCTAATTTTAAAATCCGAACCCCTTTCCAAAATGGAATAAAATCCGGCCTCCCGCGCTTTTTATTTTATTATTTTAGGACGTCTCGTGCTAGTTTCGCGTTTGCACGCAACTTAAACTTATGCGTATTTATTTATACTATGCCTTGTTGCTTATAAAATAAAGTTGTCAGTTACTCGAACTTTTGGTAATGTTTGTTTGGCTGCTTTAATAGCAAATTGATTTATTCTTTGTGGTAATGGTTTGGGTATCAACAGTTTGGCCCGGAGCGTTTCAGGATGTCCGGAAATGATTATTTAAGTTAACGGAAACTTCTAATTGGGGAAGGAAATAGATTCTTTACGTTGTGCTTTAAAGAAATTTTAATCGTAGTTATTTTAAAATTTCATACCTAAAAGCTAACCTTTAGTGGTAAATAACAAGTCTATCTGCCCCTGATCTTGCAAGGCTTCGTATATTGTTCGGTGTCGCCACCATCTAAGAAAAATTGCCAACAAATTTATGGTAGTCACAAGTTTACCCCCACGTCCGGCAGAATAAAAAGGGTGGTGTTACAAGGTCCGTAGAGTTCAAAACCCAGGCAAGAATTCCATAGTTTCCTTCCCTGCAACCATTCGCTCTTTGGAAAACAAACCAGTAGGTATTATTATTATATTCGTTTCAACAGGAAAAAGATACAACTAACATTTTCAACTTGATAAACTCAAGTTTAACTTGTGTCCGTCTTAACCTAAGGTAACATAAACTGAGGAAAACGTTCGTATTGTTAGTGGCAAATATTCCCTTGAGTGAGTACTACTTAAGGGTCAAGATACACATTTAACACGCAACGCGATAACACGCCAAAAATGTATGGAGCGTGTTATCGCGTGAGTTGTTAACAGTGTGTCATAGGCCATATAAAATGTATGTGATAGATTTGTGCTAACACACGTGTCGACACATGTGTGTCTTGACCCTAAATATGGTCCGAGTGGCTTGACAATGTAACAATTTTACGAACGACGTTTGCAAACATTTCCTCCAATAGGAAGCCTTTATTTATCGCAACCTTCAAATGACGTGATAAGGCTTAACCGCTATTGGTCCAAATTTGCGAATTGTTACACTCCCTTGAGGGTTTAGACAAAGTAATATTATATCTCGATCGCACCGATAGAATTACTCCTATAAGAATCATTTTCCCACGTTCGTCACATCACCTGACGAAGTCTAACCGACTGATAATTGGTAGGTACGACAACGAATGTCAATGTTATACGATAGCACATAGCCTAAAGTTACTGGTCTGAGGGCTTAGTGCGAGTTTTCACTTCGAACTCGATTGCGTAAACATAAACTATTCGACCAATCACGGCGTGCCGTTGTTTTCACTTTCATTACATCACGTCATCATGCCATAATGTGATTGGTTGGCTGTTTTACGTTAACGCGAACGAGTTCGAAGTGAAGACTTGCACTACGCCTTCTGAAACCTTTATTTCTTTCTAGCATGTACCACAGGTAAAAATCTCTTACTGCTACTTACCCTACTACTTACTTAGAGTGAAGTCTTTCACAGTCTCTTCCTGACAATAAAGTTGATTCAAGCTGGTATTATTAACGTTATACATGAGCACATAATGCGTATGTAAGACTGACCTTCGCACTGTTTCATCTTTTCATCCTTATGCGGCAAAGAAAGTAAATATGCAACAGAAACGACACAAGCTGACTAGACTTGTATAATTGACTATACGAAAATTTCAAAATGTTCTCTTCTTTTATTGCTAAACGTGGCTATGGGATAGCCTATATGATCCTGTGGTCCTGGCTTGCCCATTTGCCACAGCCGTCTGGATATGTACGAATACATGGTGTAACAAAAAGGGTATGTTAAGCGAAAAGCTATTTAAATAGCCCACTATGAAGACCCTATTTCCAAAATTTGAGACTCGAAATCACATGTTTATTTTTCAAGATTGTATGAACATTCCTGAGTTGTTTGGGAATTCTCCATACTATTTGGAAAAATGAACATGTGATTTCGAGTCTGAAATTTTGTGGGTAGGTTACTTTTAGTGGGCTATTTACATAGCTTTTCGCTTAACATACCCTTTTTGTTACACCCTGTATATTACCCAAGTAGCACAGATAGCTGAATAAATACTCACTTTTAGATCTACACACAGCTCTGGGCGTATTAAGACTCATATAAGAATACACTCGTGGTCCCTTAGCTGCATAATAGCAGTCAGTGATATTTAAACAGCTTAAGGGTAAATAAGAGCTGCATTATGGGTAACAAATATACCCTTAAAACGCAAAGAGTTATAGAAAGAGCCAAGAGCAATATAAGAGAGTACTTGTGAACTGTTATTGAGCTGACTCATTAAAGGGGCACAAGTTCTCATAATATTAAGCCAATAGACGCATAACGGGACACCTGTGGTCCAAAATATATCTTAGCGCTGAATATATTTACCGCTAAGCAGCCTTTATTTATCCATTGACACTGCATATAGCGGCAGTTTAAACGTTCACAAGATGCCTCATGGATATTTAGAGGTTCACTAGTATATCAAAATAAATGGCTTTAACTTTAACTCGTGAAACGCTTAACAGCTCTTTAATAAATAATGGTTCACACGTAAAACGCTTAACAGCTCTGTAATAAGTAATGGTTCACGCGTGAAACGCTTTACAGCCCCTTTAATAAGTAATGGTTCACATGTGAAACACTAAGCAGTCCTTTGATAAATATAGGTTCACAAGTGAATCACTAAACAGCCATTTGATAAATAACGGTTCACATAGCTGTTTAACATCAACCAAGACTGCATACGGAGTTACATGTTCAATTCTACTTTGCTCTTGAACTGTTTCACAGTACACAGGTGAATCGCTCAACAGCCCTTTAATAAGTAATGGTCCACACGTGAAACGTTTAACAGCTCTTTAATAAGTAATGGTTCACGCGTGAAACGCTTAACAGCCCTTTAATGAGAAATGGTTCACATGTGAAACACTAAGCAGTCCTTTGATGAATATAGGTTCACAAGTGAATCACTAAACAGCCCTTTGATAAATTATGTTTTGTGCGTGAATTACGAACTTATTAAATTAGGTATTACTTCTTATATCGTAACATTCTCTATTTATTTAATAGTTCTGTCCAAACTATTGAAAATTGTTGGACCAAGATTTTAAAACACATAGCTTATTTACATAATTTAAAAACACAATATTTTCGTAGCGCACCAAAATTTTCTTAGACAATATACATATATAATGTCAGTAAACTTGCATTCCCACACATTTTTCTTGCACTAATAAAGAAAACCGTTCCGTTTACTTAGGTACCAATAAATATATTATGAAACGACACCGCCATTAATATGGCGTTTTATGTTGTCACAAGTTACTACGGTCACTTTTCAATAATAAATAAAATGATTATACAAAAATATTATTTTCTATAGTCACGCGTCACCAACAGGCCCATTGTGATACATTACTTAGGTATTCAGCTGAATAAAGAGTAACATGGTCTCTTAACCAGTTGATATTCAGCTCTTACAACACCTGTTACCCCTTATAACTCTCATAAATATCTGATTCTGCGCTCTTAAGCAGCTTATGTGACATTAGAGCTGAATAATTTAATCATATGCATCATCTGTAATCAGCTTTTATGCAGCTTTCTTATACCACTTCAAGGGTAATTGTAGTCCAATATTCAGTTGCTATACAGCCTCTTGTGCTACTTGGGTAGGCATATACTTATTTTAAACCACGGGCCCCACTTTGCTAAACGTTACTGTAGGACCTAAGATTCCTTGATTGATGATTAATTCTTTTCTGTCATGTTTTAATTCGTAGTCCTTCACGGAAAAACCACCAAACGGATTTTAGTAACACTACAGCCAGAGAAACTCGAAAACCGAAAATAGAATAGCCGATACTGTGGCTATAGCTGTTGTAACATCATCTGTACTACAAACAGACTGTCCACTCGCACCATGTCTGATCTACATGCACCGGATGACGCGGTGAGTGTAAATTTAGCGACGCAGGCGCAGGTTCAGGGACGTGCACGGGTACATACGTCGTCCTCTTGGTTTTCTTGCAGATTGCAACAAGATTGTGCGATGCAACGTTCACGGCGCTTTTGTTGGGAACTTTAAGAAAGAAAATTGATCTTTTTCTGTTAAAATCAGTAGATTTTGCATTAATAATATGTCAATTAGGTGTGTACTATCCATAGTTGTATATTTGTATTATAATGTATGTAAGTAAATAATATAGATTCATTGGATACACCATTATTTACGTTTCTGTATAATTTTTATAATAAAGCACACATAAATATTAATCATGTATTAAGGTAGCTACAAAAATATAAAGCTAACTTAGCTTTTATCAAGTGTTTATTTAAATGCCACTTGGTTATTAGGTTTTTGGAATATAAATGCTGATCCACAGACGCTTCCCTGCGAGACACCAACGTTTTTAGCCCACCTCTATTTTCACTTTCGTTATATATTTGGATTAGATATTTTTCGGAGCTGTTAACGTAGATAGGTAGGTACCTAGGTGTAATTCAGAAAGTTCTTGATACACTCAACATATTTAAGACTGAAATTTTCAAGCATCTTGTACTCGTAAATCACTAAATGGCTTCAAATTTATGGCCAAACTGAAAAGACATTTAAAAAGTGCTTCTCAATTTATGGTTTGAATTCAATCCTCAAAGATGTATGAGAAACATTTGGCCAGACGTTGTTAACGATGCCTGACAATACAAAGGACATAAATCTGAAAATTAGGCCATGTCGCTGAAAATACACTTCAGGCAATGAAGACCATGTAAAGACAAAACAGTATCTTTTGTTTTTTGCAGCGGCCATTTGCAAATCTACCAGTGGCTTTAAAAAAACAGAAATAGATATACAGGCAAATACTGAAATGCTGAACAAGTACCATTCTGTTGAGTTATACGACAGTGTTATTACTCGCAGGAAATGTATTTTTGATATGATTTTCAGTAATCTTTGCTCTCCGCGCTAATTGTATCGGGCGCTTTTGTGACTAATTAAATGGGCGTATTAGTTATTGTGTGACCCATTTCTGTTTTTTGGATCAATTGTGACTCTCCATTAGGGTTGATTCGTTTTTTTTAAATTTTTTTAAAGGCGACTTTTTTTAAAATCATTTTTTGGTTAATTTTTTTTTATGTTATTATTTAAGGCCTAAATATATAATAAGAATCATGGTCTGAAGTCATGGTATCAATATTTGCCTGGCTATCACAAACATGCATCCTGTATGTAGAGGTATAAGCGGATTATCAAGTTTGTCAGATGAACACAGTCTGGGATCTGATTTACCTATTTTCTTTGCAATATACTTTTCGCAATTTTACAAAATGATAAAACTTCTGTTACAATCATCTTCTTTATCTATTTGCATTTATCCATCCTACATAGAGGTGCATTAGCACCTATAATTACTATACACAATAACATTTCGATAAGCCTAATCATTATAATTATGTTATTACTATATAAATTATTATATGTGCTGCAAGGACAATAAGTCAGTAGAATGTTGACCCTTATGAAACTGTCCTTGAATTGTAAATAACTATTTATTATGCATTTACATTATTTTTAAAGCTTACTTAAGTGGAATGGGATTGGCCCTATCTTGTGCATAAATATTTCCTTTATCGTGCCTTTTTAGGGTTCTGTATAAACTGTTGTACAGCGGTACGATGAATACTGATATTTATCCACAGTATAGGATCAAACTTTTAAGTATATCTAGTATTGTCAACCAGGCAATTTTTAGGATACCTTCTGAACTCAAAAATTCAGTTATTTTACTCGGAAATTTTCGGAAGTGCATTTTTTATCTTCTTAATCCTTTGTACTCTGTACTAATGAATAATAGACTCTCTGTGATGTATCTGTTATCTAGTCTACGTGTATGTCTACTGAGAAACTTAGGACTTTGTTGTATCTACCGTCAATATTTCACTGTATTCAACGATATTGATAGATGTTTAAAACTTAGGAGTTTGTGGTAAGAACCGTCAATATTTCACCATCTTACAATCGATATCGAGAGATTTTTGCATACCTATATTACTCGTACATTCAGTCGTCAATTGTTTTCAAACAAAAGAATCAAAAATTCCTTATATTCTTCTTAGGGCTGTTTTTTCCAAACATCAGACAGCCTCTCTGAAGAATAAAGTTGAAGAATGCTGTCTCTATCATGATTGAGTTTTAGAGAAAGACGTATCAATTTTATTTTTCTATCTGACGTTTGGAAAAATTAAGCTCTATGATTAAGTTCTAGCGTTCATTCTCACTAGTTCCAGTGGATATTTAAACTACTGAGAATATCCGTTCTGACTAGTTCCATTGCCAAGTACAATAGAACTGTTGAGAATAAAAAGTATCAGTAGTTCCATGGGACAGATACCCACTGGCTAGTGAGTATAACCGAGCTCTAGCTAGGTATTCAAATTGGCCGTTAATTTACATACATCCTGCTTGTTTCCGAGATTTTACAAAATAAATTGACAAAATAAAAACAAAACACTCGAGTAATAATGCGTCATGTAGTATAATCACAGTCTAAAGTACAGAAACTGTTAATAACAAAATTCTATTTATACACTTCCTTTTGAAACACGTATAGAAAATGTGAAGCAACCAAATATGCATTTTATGTAAGATTTTTGTAACTGGGAAAGCGTGTTTAAATGTCAATCGAATCAAGAAGGTTAAATCTTGTAGCATGAAGGAAGAATACACACGACTGTGTTCGCGATTGTGTTGTATGTGTAGGTTGCCAACCGTCCTGTTTTCCCAGGACATGTCCTGTTTTTTAGGATGGCCTGAGCTGTCCTGGATAGGTTTTAAGCATCGCGCTGAGTTTTAAACTCCTGACACATTCGATGTCGGCAGATTTTCTAAGGGTGCCGACATCGGGCAAATAAGCGTCAGCGGCGCCTCTAGAAAGCCTAAAAGAAGCAAATACGTAGTCACCAGCACTGAATGTGTTAAAGACCTATGTTATGAAATTTGCACGCCACTCAATCCCTCCAATCGTATTGTCACTGGGCTCGCACATGTATAGTCCTGGTTTCTAATCAAAATGTCCTGGTATTTCTTTCTCAAATCCTGGTTTTCAAAGTTTTGAGATGGCAACCTTAGTGTACAGCCACATTTAGCTTAGCGTGGACTGATCACTGACAAGTTGCTAGCTTGTCGCCTGAGAGAAGGCTCGAGTTTCTTAGTCAACTCTTACGCCATGCACGGAGAGAGATTCAGCTATGTCAGAAGAAAGATAATGTCTCTCTCTTTTGAACGTCGAATCCAATTTATGTAAATAAGAGCATTGACAATAGATGACTCTAGTGTCCTATTAAAGTTTAGAATACTAACCTGAGACTCTACTAATTATGACAGTTAATAACAAAAACTTGCAATTTCATTGGAATTATAAAACAAAACGCAAACTGTCAAGTAATTACGTCTCCTCACATTATAATAAGTTACCGACATCTTTAGAACGTCTCCGTCCATATAAGGGAAGTTCACAATTATTTTCGAAGCAGTTACTTATCCCAACCGGGTAGCATTGAAGAGTTCGTTGGTATTAAGCTTTACACTTCCTGGCTCCTGGCTCGTCGAGGTCGCATCGGCGCCATTTTGTTTTTTTGACGTTTATTTTTGGCGCGCTCTTTCAGTTTACGCCTCGTTCGGAAATCGTGTTAATTTATGATTGTCTTTTGTTTGTGGTAGGTAGCTGAAGCGACGTATATTCAATGCAGTATATCTCCTGTAGGTAAGCTATGTAAAATGGGATATTTGTCACGATGTAAAAGGTTGGTTTCTTATCCCTGAAGGTAGAGATAAAAAAATATTCCACTCTACCCTCCCCTGAAAGACTTTCCACAAAAGTTTTTGAAGAAGAATTGGCACTGGATTTAACATCAGTAATCAGTAGTGCATAGACAAAGTATTCATTCGGATACACTTATTTGCTAGCTGTATCTTAATCGATCACAACAGGACTCATCAACAGCCATACTACACCAGTTGGTATACTAAAACTCTAAGTCTCACTCTAACACTTAAGGTGGGCAGCAGCGCTTCCCATGCTGACAACATAGTCCAAAAATCACACTACGGTAGTCAACCCGCCAGCCCGCGTGGTAACTATGGGCAAAACCGCCCTATGGCAGTAGCTTTGTGGTGTGCCGGTGGAAGCCTACGTCCAGCAGTGAACTGCAATAGGCTGATGTGATCAATAGAATAATTCATTATCTAGTTAAACGTATAGATAATGATAAAGTTTAGCGGCCGGTGTACAATTGCGTCTATTTAATACACTAACTCATATTTTATGCAACACTTAGTAAACATGAAATCATAAAGACCATTTCCAACATATCCTTTTAGAATTCATATTCATAGCACGCAATGCATACACGAATGAATATGTTTCGGAATCCGTAATGGATTCCAGTATGGCGTCTCGTGCTATAACTGTACCGAAAGCTGCGCGGACGCATGACCTGCCGCAACGCTTGCGCTCAAGGGCAGGGAATAGGGATGGGGTGGAGATGATGTTGTAGCTATAGAAGTTTCTTCAACGTGCTTATGATGCTGGTGGAGGTAGTATTGCCCAGGAAATTTAATATATTTGAACAAGTAAAAACCGAGAAAAAAGAGCAGATTGAAGTGGGGGGTTAATTGTGATAGTAAAAAAGGTAAATTTTTAAAGAGAAGTGAAAACTTCAGCATAAACAAAATTTATATGGTATTGGATGGTGATCCCATTACAGTAGGTAAAGTACAATTTACTGCTCAGATAGTCATTTAACTATACAGGGTGTAAAAAGACAACGATGATTTTTTAATACTTCGTATTCTTTGTAAGGTTACGATCATTTTCTTCCATGGAACCAACCCTGGGAAATGACAAAAGAATTATGAAAAAATTCTGTCATTTTATTGCAAGCAATGTATTCGTTTGATGCGCAAAGTACAAATGTACCTACAAAACTTAAATAGTAACATTTTGACATGGTATCTTTGAAAAAAAATGATTGTTAACCGATTTCAGATGGATTTATGTAAAAAAAAAAGATAATATTAATGTAACTTTGGACCTCAATATCTTGGAAACCCGTGGTTTCCCAGGGGTGCTTCCATAAAAAAAATGATCGTGATGTTACAAAGAATACGAGGTATTAAAAGAAAGAAAGAAAGAAATTATTTAAAAGAACAAAGTTGTCTTTTTACACCTAGTATATATCTAATCTACACTGCTTAGGCCCAAGGCCATAAGCCTTAGGCTTCATGCCATTGCCTGGTGAATGTTTATCGACATACTAAGAACCGTTGCTCACTGCAAATAAAGACTAATGCCAGGTTTACGAAAAGGTGTTGGTAATTATAGAATAATTTAAATTATAGTTATTATAGTAGACACGTTAGTTATTATAGTTATGAAAATGTGTACGTTTTAACGTTAATTAAAGCCGTACGCAAAAATTCTCACGATGAGTAGCAGCTCCACGGTAATTCCTGTCCTCTTCATCAGCTCTTGAATGCCGATGTCTGACGAAACGATCTCCAAGGCCAGCTGACTTTTGTCCGTGCATCCATTCTCACTTTTATGCAGGCTGGGTAGATCTGAGAAGTGGAAGGTGCATCTCTGAAAATATAGTAATATTAAAGCTAGTTTAGTACATGTGGTTTTAATAATATGAATAACGTACTTAAGTAGATATAATTAAGTTAATAAATAAATAAAAATTATTATTATATCTAAATTGAACGCCTTTCTTTCTTCTTTGTTTCTAATCATATACTTCTGAAATCACCTAAGGATCATGCTTAGGATCTTCTTCATAATTTATTCTTCATATTTCTTGATTATGTACGGAAGGAAGGTTCTTATACCTGTTAGGAGTTACTTTTATAGGGATGGCATTATTTTTTTGGTATTATTAATTTGTAATGACTGAAAAATATTACTGTAAAAGAATAGGTATTATATTTTGGTCAAACCTGTACTAAATGCGAGCTTTAAAAATATTCTCTGTAGTCATCATACAGACATACAAAGATGTAGAGTCGCTTATATCATATAGAGTATATTATTATATAGATATATTTTTAATAATGATATTAGGTAGGTATAGTGTAAAATTCTCAAAAAAAAATTGAGAACGGGGCGGGTTAGGCTAGGTAATTGTAATGTGAACAGTTCAAAAACCGCATAAAAATAAAGATTATTCTCTTCAGTAAGTACGCTACGTCTTACCGCCTGTTTCATGAACTCTAATCAACTGATGTCAAATTTAACTGTCAATTAATTTCACTGACATCAATTAAGAAACTAGTAATAACTCTTTTTATACAGGTTTGATTCCACGTTCTTGACTAAACAGAACTGAATTCCACAATGAATTTTACTTCCAACACTTCCTAAACATTTATCTACATTTATATGTACATCGATGTGCTCATTCATCACAAATCGGTATTTTTGGCTGAGATAGCTCGTGGGCGGAGTGGTTGACCTTTCAGTATTTCAGCAGGAACTGTGTTAACTGGTGTCGTTGAACCCAAACTACGGGTTGAACACCTTTCTGCTCGTTTTCCATGTTACTATGGAAACAGTATTGGTTTTGGAAATGATTTTTTTCAGGCGCTATTGTGAAGCTTCAAACACGAGTTGGTGACGCACGCCGAAAAGATTTATTTTCTATACAGAAAATTTAATAACACAGCTAATATCACAGTGTGTATAAATTCTCCTATTGACAACCACATAAACCTCAACCTTATTTTTCAGATAGATTATTTCACGTTTTGAAAATAAAGCCTTAAATTGCTTGTTTTGTAGTTTCTCAGTTTTTATACAGTTTCAAGCCTATAATATTCTCTAACAGTGGGCTAATCTACATAGCATGTTGCTTGACATACCCCCTTTATGTTACACCCCATACCTAGGTATAGGTATATATTTTGATTACCTACACGTAGTATGTCAACAAACATCTCGTGCAATGAAGGTAAATACATATCTCTTGCAATATGTACTGAAAATAAAGTCATCGCAATAATAAAAATGTGATAAAACACAGACAAACATAAACAACACGTCACGAAGTCACAAAAACATCTATATGGCGATGAATGTAGTGCAAAAAGCAGGGCGTTAGAGAGTGGAAATCTACTGAAAAACACTAGAAGAGAAGAAACTTAAGCGCTTATGCAGCTGATAATATACCTGTGCTAATGCGGGGCTTCACTAGAATCTCCTTCTGTGCGTGTCGTAAGAGGCAACATTTATACTTGGACATTTTTTCCGACATTAAGCACGAAACAGCACGTTCACGTTTAGTATAGCGTTTAGTTTAGTATAGTTAGATATAAAAGATCAGTAACAAGTTGCTAAGTCATCGCCTGAGAGATGCCCCTGCCCCCCTAGCATGACCACGCATCGTGGATATCGTATCGTACGATATCGTATCGTCTCTATACAAAATTCAACATGGTGGTTGACAGGCTAAATGTCGATAAACCGGTTTTCATATGGTGTTTCGCAGGTCATGCTAGGCTTGCTGTGCTTAGTCCGACTCTTAGAACATGCACGGACGCAGATAAAGTTAATGTATTCAAGTAAATACCATTAAAATCCCTTGGAAAAGTACAACGTACTTCTGCTAGCATGGTTGTCGCTAGTATCTACGCAAACTAGAAAAAATAAATCGTCTTTACTATGCCTCAAAACAAGTTTCGATTTTCATCCACTGGGTAGCGTAACTTTCCTCGCTATGACGTCACATGCGTTTTTCATGTCCGCTTTCCCGGGCCATTGACCTCTGTCGATCAAACAGGAGTCAGGGCAAGGGACTATGATCTAGGTCAACTTCGCTAATAGGAGACGCATGCGATGGTGATTACGCTTGTTTCTAGGTACTGTTAGTTAGTTTTTAGGTTAAGTAGAATGATTTAATGTGGACATTATGTAGGACTACGTGTAGGTACAGGATAACTTTTTATTAATTTTTTTCTTAATGAGTAGAAAACTCCTCCCGTCTCCAAAAATCATACTGCGGTCACCAACCCGCCTGCCCAGCGTGGTGACTATGGGCACTAAATCCCCTATGATGGCAGTAGCCTTGTAGCGTGGCCTGAGGAATACCTACGTCCAGCAGTGGACTGCAATAGATTCATGTGTGTGTAGGTAGAAGGAGTATAACCTACTGAGAGGTTTTCTAGTTCTCTTTACTTCGGCCCCAGGCCAGCGATGATTGGTTGCTAGAATGTGCCGATGAATTTACCCAACAAAAACTGATATCGTGTATTTGTCAATAAAAAATCTTCAATTTAACGACATACATAGTTTCGACATCTCCTATTGAGGATTATTCTAAGAAAATCGATCAAAATAAGAGAAAGAGAAAGCTAACGATGACGTGACATTTATACCCGTATGCATGTTTCTGTGTCACGGGTTCCTCTAGTATTACAATACAATCCACCTTTATACAAGCCAGTAATACCGGCCGAAAATATTTTCTTTTAATTACAAGTAATTAAAGAGGTTGTAACACAGCGTTTAAATTGAGAACTAATTTCGGGGTTCACACGCGGTCACTATAACCGTTTGAGCTCTGTTTTTGGGCTCTGATGTCATTGCTGATTATTTCGAAAGCATTATGCTTTCTGCTTGTAATGATAAATCATAATAATGATAAATCATGTTTTAAGTGGGCATATTTTATTGTATACTTGTAGATGCCCGCGGATTTGTTTGCGTAAACTAATTCAATTCAATTTATTTTATTTATTTTGCACAAAATAAGATAACAGAATGTTTCAGAGTACAGAAGATAAATTCTCTTATTTTGCCATTTACGGCATACAAAATTGTAATTAACTAATATAGCCTAGGCTAGAGGGTGTAATACAAGGGAATAGCCTGCTGGAAAAAATAATAAATGTGATTTCGAGTCTAAAATTTTGGAAATAGGGTCTCTATACAGGGTGGAAGTGACAGCAAGGCCTTCAGACCATGATTCTGAGGCGAAAAGCGACTGTAAATTTTCACAGGAAAATTCCAAAATTTTCCAACATTTTTTTTTTTCAGGAAAAAAAAATTGTTAAGTTCATTTAAGTACTTAGGTCTTAAATAATGACTTAAAAACAAAAAAATAGAGTAACAACATTCCAAACATATATGTATATCTATCTATCTATACATATAATAAAAATGTAACGGATCGCTGTCTGTACATATATGAGAAAAAATATTATAGGAGATCTTTATCAACGCAATAGTACCCAAAACAATGATTTTTGGAATTTTTGTCTGTTTGTCTATTTGTCGGTTTGTCTGTTTGTCTATGCGTTTGTGCACGCTAATCTCAGAAACGGCTGAACCGATTTCGATGCAGTTTTAAGGAATATATTGTGACAGGTCCCACTTAACATATAGGCTACTTTTTATGCTGGGAAAATGTTTTTATTCCGGATAATTTTGACATTATGTTTTTTCTGTAGTCCACGCGGATCTCCTAATGGTCCAGAAAACATCTGGTTATGGTCTGGGTGATAGACACAAGCATACGTCACTGGCTATTTTTCCACCCACGTAACATAGTTTATACATACTTACCCTCAAGTAACAGTTGATCTCACACGTGCTTAGCTAGTCAGTCCTAATTGGTAAAAGAGGACATAGCACAATATATGTATTATTATTATCCTAAAAATATGTCATGAGTGAGCACGAAATGTTGATATTAATGTGGATTAAAATGGACAATTTGGCCAACAATATTACAAATAAATAATAATAAAACCCTCAGAGATAGCAAATAAAACAAAGATAATTAAATATTTGCTGGATTATTTGAAGGGTAGGTACTTGTAAAGAGGATAGGATATCATCTTTTACACTGTTTTATTTATATGGAACCTATTATGTTAACTTTTTGTTTGATCCTATTATGGTTTTATATACAGGGTGGAAGTGACAGCCAGACAAATATTGATATGGCGAATTCAGGCCATTATTCTGAGGCGAATATCTCTGAAAATCTCCTATTATGATTCTGTATGGCTACCCCATTTCGAGTACCCAGTACGTATGTAGATAAACCCAGTCTATTTCTTGTATTACACGTTGCGTGTAATATTGTGAACAGGTCTATTACCGGGTTCAAGCCAGTGCGTAACACTTTTGGGGGTCGATGTTCTCTGAAAGCGAACAGATCGTTTTTTAAGGCGCTGTAACTGAAAGCAACAGCTTGGTTACGGGTAGTGTGGAAAATGGGATGTCTAAAAATGTTCTGGTTTGCCATGGATTTTGTTTGAAAGACTTATATTCGTGATTAGTGATTACTATATCTAATGGGAAGAATATACAAAATTACTACCAGAAGCTGATAAATAACTCACATAAATGGGATTTTATTGAACTTCCATAAAAGCCGGATTATAAATGGCGATCTTTAAACATAACGTAAGCCAGCTCATTCTACAATGCAACTTTTCAAGATTCAAACGAGAAATGGACTTTAGTGTTTTTGCAAATATGTACTCTTATTTGCTACATGAACTACAACATATTGACGTATTGGAAATAAGAAATATAAGCAATGTATAGGTAATATAGTAGGTAATCTGTTTAGGGAAGTAGCATTATAATAAAATGTTTTACGATGTCGAAATCGAGTTGTAATAGGTTTTGACTGACGACCTCGTATTATAACTAGGCTGTCTAGTTTAGATTATAATATGATGTAGGTTTAGTATTTTTCTCTGCCACTGCCCACTCTAATCCACTGGGCAAATCCACTAATGGATTGAATTCCACTTTTATGTCCACTCTAATCCACTTCTATAAAACTCATTGGGGACTGGATTAGAGTGGAACATGTATTCCACTATAATCCATTGGTCAAATCCATTGATAGATTAGATTCCGCTTCTGATCACCTAGGTGATTATATTCGCAAGTGATGGACACTTAACAGTCGCCTATAATCATACATAAGTTAGACATTAAATCACGCGTCTTTTCCAGCTCGATGGCAAATATGTTAACGGAATATTAAATGATGAAATGAATACAAAGAAGGAATCTTGTTTTAATAACAAATCGAGATAAAAACCGAAAGACTATTTACATGCATGCTATAAATAAAAAATTCAATATCAAATATACACTAGTCCAATCTGCTCCAATTTTCCATGTATGTGTAATTTTCAAATAAAAACTATTCTAAGTTTGTCGGTTCTTCTTCTTCAAACTAACTTATCATATAGGCTACTTTTTATCCTGGGAAAATGTTTTTATCCCGGATAATTTTGACATTATGTTTTTTCTGTAGTCCACGCGGACGGAGTCGCGGGCGTCCACTAGTCTATTAATACACTTCTCTTCAACGTAACTTAAAGCGTTTACAAGTAACACCTACCCTGTTTTACTTTAAAATAATCTCAATTAAATTCTGGAAATATTTATAAAATTAACACGTGGACTCTATAAAAATTCGCCCTTAAACGGCAAAGGTAAACGCACTGAATCACACGACACCCCTACAGAGGTCTACAACCCTAAACTCGTGGTTGTCGGCCCCTAAAAATCTGTTTTTCCTAAGTAATAATCGTAGTAAAATTCTGAAAATTGTTTAACAAATATTTTATGCGAATAGGGGTCTTTTCTTCTGTTCTTATACTCGTAATTACTTAATTTAAATACGAAATACATACATATAGAGATACGGCAGTGTTCTCGAAATGGGGTAGCCAGAACTGCAGGATCATAAGGGAGATCCCACAGATGTGATTAAAAAATAGAGAAAGATGTGTCCTTTTTATCCAGAAGGGGGCTCTTACTACTGGTGGTAGAAAAATTTTAATGCACCTATATCATTATTAAATTAATCAAAATATCTACATTTCAAGGTGCATTGGCGCAAGCTGTACCTAATGCTTTGTAATATTGTTGTTATAAATAAATAAATAAAGACTCTTACGTGGATCAACCCTGCTGGCGAAAGATATAAAAAGCTCGCTACCTCTTCCAGTATTATCTAATGTTTTTATATAGATAAATTAGGTATTCCAAAGCGAGACTTTACTAGAATACATCAGCTGCATCTACTTTTATGCATGTCGTAACAGTCGAATAAGGAACTTAGGCGTGTGCTCTCAGGCAATGATCTTGTAACTTGTCACCGTACCAGGATTGGCCGACCACTCCTTCCCGCCTCTGCAACTCCTGTGAGCCAGGATCAACAGAGGCGACCAGAAAAATGCATAGCAAAGCATAGAAAATCCCGGGGGACCTAACTAGAGACTATAAAGCATTGAAACTAATAGAAAAACAGAATGTGAAGTATGAAGATAGGTATGCTTAATCACTGACTGACAATATTATTACAATTAAAAGTAAAACATATGGCTACTTAATGTTACCTATAAGTTATTATGCCAATATATGTTACACGTAACTAAAGGATCTTCTTCAGGATCCTGCGGCCCCATTTTAAGAACACAATTCATCGGAATTTACTAAAACTGTCATAAAAATAGCCGATTGATTAACTTGTAAACACACATGGATGTTGGCAGAGGTTCAAGTGCTTGAGTGGTACGTGAAGAGGTAGGTCATTGACAACGGATCGGAAAAACATCAGGTATAAACAACATAAACATCAGGCATCAACAGCATAAACATCAGGCGTCAACAATATAAACATCGTATTGGTACCCCAAAAAGCTTAAATTAATTTATAAAATGCAAAAGGATATTGCCAAGGTTTGAACCTACTGTCATTTTCGTATCCATCTTTCGATGGAGTATAAAAATGTTGGAATCATAGAAAATAACCCAATGCTTATATATTTTATATTACATTATAATTAAGTTCCTTTCTGACAAAATGAAAGACATTCATAGATTCATCATTCGTAAGCACGCAAACGGCTCTCATAAGCCGTATTTATCATATTTTTTTTTTTTTTTATAATGTGCACAATATCATGCGTTTTATATAGCAAAACAGTTTATACCATTGATTACATCTGCTACACAGTAATTAACATGTCTATTCAAACGCACTAAACTACGTCCCACACTACAATCGAAACCGATTACACAGATCGCTCGATAGTCGATACCGCCCGCGAATTCATTAATCGATATGTTTTGGTACCGGTCGTCGACCGGTCGGCCGGCAACCTTGCGGCCGCGACCTTACCAGGGCAACGACATGCGTATTTTCGGCACTTTTTCTCTAAGGAAAATTCACAGTTGACTAATCATAACAGACCCGTGATACAGACCAATCAACGAACCAGCTGGGGCCAAGCTTACTGGATAGCATTGAAGTGTATAGCCAGTGACTTTGACCTGCGTTTGTTAGTATATCCCGAAGTGTTAGGGGTCAGGTTTGTTGGTTTTGTGGGGGCCGCGATAACCAGGTATCTTGGTCTGCGATGTTAAGGAAACTGAGGGAAAATGGCGGGTCTATGTGGATGGATGAGGTGAGGGCATTGCTATGGCGTTGGCTGCTACACCTACACGCAGAGCGATGTGCTAGAAACCATGGGGGTTGATGTATGTCATGTTCACTAAATTTTATTATTATTATAGTTGTTAGGTTAGGTAAGTATGACTTTGGGATATTATTATGACTATTAAACTTAATTACAGATGACTAAATACACTGAATAAATACTACGTTCTGTAAGAAAGTCACCAAATCCACGTCATTAGACAAGTGTCTCACCCTCGCATTGCTCAGTATTTTCAGATTAGATAACTAATAAAATGCCACATCTCACAATCCCGATTATCCAGAGTAAAACAACAAATATAATCCGACAGCCCACAGCAATCAGTAAAATATCAACAAAAATAATTTTCAAAAAAAAATCGGCCAAGTGCGAGTTGAACTCGGTTCCGTACAAACCTATAGGTATATAAGTAAAAGTTCGATAATAATAATAAAGATAATAGAAAAATACCTATGCGATACCAAATTTCAAGATCCTGAGTTCACGGGAAGTACCCTGTAGGTTTTGATTCCCTTGCAAATGTCGAAAATTTGCATCATAAACTGCTGTATCTTTTGATTGCGTTGGCTTAGAAGTTTGATTTTTTCACAGATCTAGTGATCCTATAAGGGTTCCGTTTTTACCTTTTGAGGCACGGAACCCTAAAAACCATAGAAAAATCAGTGAAGTGCCTGAACAGAATGACGCTCAAAAAACGAAAAACATCCGTCACAATCTAAAGCGCTTTGTTTCAAAAACCTCATAATTTGCAACCAATGCACCTGATGCAACCATCGCGTGCAACCGTTTGCGAAACCGTTTTAACACGACGTTGCACAAAAACCTTGACTCGCTGTCATTTCTATACCTTACTTAAGCGGGCTTGCGCGAATTACAAAACGAAATTATGTTATCATATGGAAAACTAAGCGCGGTACAGTCATGAGCAGAGGGCATTATGAGCTGAACTTTTAGTAATCAAGCACTATACAATCGCAAGTGTCTGATCCACTATTTAGATATAGACGTTAGACGTGTACCCGAAATGAGGTAGACAGAACTGAAGAATCATAAAATAAATCCCACAGCCTCATACAACAATAAGTTGGTAGCTTATCACCTAAGAGAATGCCCGCGTTCCTAAGTCGACTCTTATGACAAACACGGAAGGAGATGGAGATGATACTCGTATACTTATTCTAGCAAAGGTACACTCTCTTCACCAAATACTGAAGCAGTCATTCTGGTGGTGGTTACCAAGAGTACTAATTAAATTATTTAGGTATTTTTTGAAATTATTTAAGTTTTGGTTTATATTTCTTACTTCTTTATTTTAGTCAATTATATTCTATTATGGTTATACCTTTTCATGTAATGGAAGAGCGGAGTTTCCTGACACAAGCAAAAATCTTGCTTTATAGGAAGCCTCAACCTTTTTCGATTGTTAACCATATGTTATACAAAATTTTTTTTTCTTTTTCACTAAAACATCGTTTCCTAATGAAGACTACCTTCCAATAAATAGGCTAGATTTAATCAATACGCACAAAATGAAAGCTTTCTAATGAAGGAAATTGAGAAGTACGTAATATTACTTTTCTAAAATACGCGCAAAATGAAAGCTTCCTATTGAAGGAAATTGATAACTAATATTACTTTGTTTAATGATCCATGGATTTTTTGGAAGGTGCGTTCTACACCGAAAGTCAGTGTTGGCAATATTAGTGTATAGACAACACAAAAGTCTTCATCTTTGGGTCGGTTTGAAGGGCCCTGTATACTGATAGTAATAATTGTTTTTGTCTGTATCGCTTAATTATATAGAAAATCTGAAAATGAAGTCTTATCCTCATCATCATTTACAGCCCTGAGAAGTCCACTGTTGGACATAGGCCTCCCCCAACAACCTCCACTCCGACCGGTCGGAAGCAGCCTGCATCCAACCGACGCCCGCAACGATGGCCAGGTCATCCGTCTTATAAAAGTCTCGAATCGCAAATGTCCGTAGAGTCTCTCCCAAGACCTTGATACAGCATGAGTTAGACTTCTGATTCTGACTGTACCGACTTTACAAGCGAGGTATTAGGTATATGCATATACTAGTAATATTTACTTGGGACATTAGCGCATCGCTGACGTAAAAATACTTTGTTATA
This sequence comes from Carposina sasakii, assembly GCA_014607495.2. NCBI lineage: Eukaryota > Metazoa > Arthropoda > Insecta > Lepidoptera > Carposinidae > Carposina > Carposina sasakii. Next base: position 6,333,386 of record CP053173.1, read on the forward strand.
AGCACTCGATTCTTTCTTATCTCTAGGTAAACTACATTTGAACACTGTGACGTGTGAGTAATTCGTAGTCTAGTTTACCTAGTTAATATTATACAGGGCATAACATAAGGGGTATGTTAAGCGAAAAGCTATGATAATAGCCCGAACATAGAGAATCTATATCCACTGAGACATGAATTGACGTCTGTTTTACCATATACTTAGTATGGAGAATTCCTAGATAACTCAGAAAAACACAATCTTGAAAAATAAGAAGACATGTGTTGCCGGGTCACTGTTAGATGCAATTCACTGTCTCATATTTTCAAAATACCTAGGCAATATGCAAAATGTCCGATTAGACAATATGCCTGCGACGTGCTCATGAGACAAGGCATGAATAACCACCGACATAATAAAGTAATGTCTATTACAATGTCGTTAAATGTTACAGTCAATAACTATAATGGACAAACTGCCACTGGCCAATAAAATGAAATTATATTGTCTCTACTCCCAAATTAAAAAGTTTATTGGCACTTATCAACGTTTAAGAAAAATAGTTGATCGCATTATTAATAACACTAGAGGCATAGTTGATCGTAAGAATAAGAACATAGCATAGAGATCATTTTTACAACGCTTTGCAGTGTACTGTAAAGCTGTTAAATTAAGTTTAAATAAATAAATCATGCAATTTACCTAGGTATATACCCCGTGAGTATATGGATGGATACATGCGAGCTATTCGAAATAATTTCTATAGATGCAATTGGCGGTTTTGTAAGTTGAAGATCAACAAAGAAATATTTAAATTTATTACTAGATACGCATTTATTCATATCAAAAACACAGAGTACTTACGAATGATTTAATAAATTTAATTATTAAAAGAAAATATTGGTACTCTTCTGACTGATGAGAAGAATCGTATCGGGAGATTTAAGGCATTTCTAGATATGAAGAAAATACCAAATTAGCACCTAAATAATGTATATTCAAACGTAAGCTTATATCAACAGATCTCTCCCAGTAAATCTTTTAAAAAGCTTTCTAGCAACATCAAAAGATAATCTACCATACTTTTTACACCAGGCATTTTTCAGCCTCATTATAACGATACGAATTCTGAAACGCACACACACAAAATTTTCAGACCTACGTGTATACAGTATACGTTTAGCACACATAAGCGACCAACGCCTGTGCGTGTAGGTGTAAGGTCGTTGCCCGCGAAATTTCGGAGGTTGAGTGATTTTTTTGGTTGTGCAATATATTTATCTTATACAAATACGCAATAATGAAATTATTTTTACTGAAATAAATCCATTTATTTTAATTATCTTTTACGTTCTATCTTTACTAGGTTAGGTCCTGCTGTCCCAAGCACATACAACAAATTCAATTTTTTTTTTCAAGAAAACTATATTTTCTTCTCAAGTTTCCTTGACATTCCGCTATCTGCATACCAAACTTTATAAAGATCCAACCAGCTTTAATTAAACTTTAAGGTCTAATTTAAATTGGGGAAAACTTGAGTCGTAAATCTGAACTAATTATATCAATTAAGCAGGTACTTCGCATATCATTGATTATTGAATACTGGTTATTCTTATTATAAAGAGTAAGACTTCTAATTCAACTCTAGGTATAGCTTTTAAAGTAAATACTTTAACTTGTCATTGGCCAAAAACGACATAAACAAAGTTCAGCCAACTGATGGCCAACTGCAAGCAAAACCCAGCGTGACTACAATCGGAAACTAGCTCCGCCATCTTGAATTATGTATGCAAATGTCACTTATTTTGACAGATGTTGTCCACAGTGGCGCCACCGCTAATTAGGAGTCTGGTATACGTAATCCTTCATTGACAATGATCACAGCGTTACGTCAGCGTCTGCAAAGTCGGTGACCCTGGGGTCGACGACCGCACCAAATGACACACATATTGCTTTTGTGTTTGTGTGATCGTTTTTTGTTATGTGCTCGCAAATATTTGGCGGGATCTGTCACTTGGTTGGTGGTGATAATGGTGATGGTGGTTTTTCATCGTAAACTGAAAGTTGCTATCTTACCTCCAATCGTTGTTGTATCATCCCATGGCTTACTTGACACATTATTTTACTTGACACACAAAGTATACATATTTACAAGATTGACCAGTCTGATCTTCCTCTCCTTCCTGCCCTATTCCATGGGGTTGGACACAATATGTACTTTTCATCCATTCACTCCTATTTATCCATCATCTCTCCCAGTATACGAATATCCTCTCACACAGTTTATGTTCAGTCTTATTGGGCCTTCCTGTATAATCATCCACACTCATTGCTTGCTAACGCTTTTTCTGTAAAATATGCCCTTCACCTTTCCTATTTACTCTTATCTCCTAATCGATCTAAAATAAAGAAGACAGCCAGAAGATAGCAGAATTTAATTAAGGACTTCATAATGGACGTACATATCCATGAGATCACGACAGACTTAAATACAGCCGATAAACGCGATGTACCTACTCTTTGGTTTTTTACCATTCGATTTGAGTCGGTGTCTCTTCTCACAACATAAATGAAGTATAGTAAGAGTATAAATGTACTGCCTGAGGATGTAAAGGATTGTCACATAATTTTCTTGAAATTTCAGTAGAATTAGAATAGGCATGTTCCTCCGTACCTACCTATGTCTGTGAATTCATCATTATTTTGGAAGTATGGCAGTAGTCCTTCCAAATATCCGTATATTCCATTCGTAAGTTCGATCCCAGTCACGGGCCTGTACCAATGAATTTATTTCATGTACAGATTTTAATGTTGCAAAATTGTCACTTAGATCGTGCCTCGGAAAGCACGTAAAACCGTTGATCCTGCGCCTGATCTCTCCGGTCGTGTCGGCTTTCCGTCCACATCGGACTATGAGAGTAACGGAATAGAGGGTGCATCTGTGTTTGCGCACACACTTGTGCACTATAACATCTCCTGCGTACCTGGCCAATCTCCGTAGAGATTGGTCGCCTTGGCCGAAATACGGTCGGAGATCATCATCATATTCCATTTTTCTAACCACAATAATAATGTAGGCATTAGGTATAGTAAAAAAATGCAGGAAAATGTTGTCAAAACATAAGAACATAATTAGGTAACCTATCTACTTCTAGTTAAATATGATACTCTTAAAAGGAAATTTAGAACAAATATATGGTTTTCCTAAACCACAACCAAAACATATTTGAGTTCATTGTTACAAATTACATCATAGTATTTCTAACTATATCATCCTTTTTTCCTTTTACAAGTACCTCTAGTAAGATAACCACGTACTAACATAGGTATTGGACATCAGTACCTCAGGCCTGAGGTAACCTAGCTATTACCTGCTTTCAGCTTTCCGTCACATCGGACGGATATCGGACTTTGAGAATAACGGAATAGAGAGTGCATCTGTGTTTGCGCACACACTTGTGCACTGTAATATCTCCTGCGTACCTGGCTAATCTCCGTAGAGATTGGTCGCCTTGGCCGAAATACGGTCGGGAGATGCTACTTACATTAGGACTTTTGTGCTGATGTGGGGTTTTACTTAAAACATCAGCTGCATTTCCTTCCGTGCACTTCGTAAGGGCGGCCTCTCAGGCCATGAAGGTAATGCAAGGAAACTTGTAACTTGTATCTTTTACATCTGTCCTTGCTAATGCTGAACGTAGCTGTGGGAACTCGTTTATGACCATGCAGTTCTCGCTGCCCTAGTTTATGGGAGCACAGCAGTGTATATCGCAATCTGCGGTGTAGTGTGCATGCTCTTTCAGAATGTTTTCAGGTTGCATTTGTTTGCCGTCTTTGTTATCTATCATCATCGTGAAGTCTCGTATCGATTTTTAGTAAGTAAATCTTATTGTCCAATTGAAATATTTTACACCTTGATAGAATACAGGAATCTCATTATATTTACCTTCATCTTCAGCCTATTGCAGTGTACTGCTGGACTGGGGGCACAGCTCAAGGCCACTGCTATCGGGGGGGGGGGGGGTTGCCATAGTCACCACGCTGGGCAGGTTGGTGACCGCAGTCTGATTTTTGGACTATGTTGTCAGCACTGGAGGCGCTGCTGCCCACCTCCCGATATTTACCTATTGCGTATTAGACTAGCTTGAGACATGTGGCAATACCCTAATGCCAACAAACTACGTAAATAAGTATGACTTTTTACCAGAAAAATAAATTACGTCATTCTGGCCGAAACACAATAGAGATAACATCATCTAAGTACACTCTAAAAAAACTTATAGCTAGTACATACATACCATAATATTGTAAATAAAAAACCGTTAAATATAGCAAAGTACCTACGTATACTCGTATTTTTGACGGAGTTCTATGAACTCCCAGGTCGAATACCTACGTTTTTGTTCATTTATTATTATAATAACTATCAGAAATAACGGCTGACACCGATCTGATGAGTTTTGTTCATCAGTGATGTCCGAAAAAATATTAAATACTTATCTACTTACTTGTTATTTATAACACGAGACCGAAATAAAGTCAGAATGTTGCGCCAACGCAACTCGTCATCAGACCACCGACCCTTAGCTAATAATGTAGATTCTCTATCTATTTATATATTTTATTTTAGTTCAAGTATACGGTGGCATACCATAGGCATACCCTATGGCAGTGGCGTGCCCTGAAGGAGGCCTAAGTCCAGCAGTGGACAGCAATAGACTGATTTTATTGATTGATATGGACCCTGACTTTTTCTGTTCTAAATATATAATTGTATCAGGCGTCACTATTCGGAAGTTAAAATTTCCATCGAGGGTTCGCCCACCACCGGACCCTACACCCTCCGTTGACCCTCGGATCTGCCGACTCATGATCACGAACACAAGACACTACAGTCGTAACGAGAAGCCAGATCCAAGCATCTAGCATGCAATCATAAATGCATAGCTATATAAACTGCTAATCCGAAAACCAATTAAAATTGTTAATCGACATATGTTTCGCCAACACCCATGGCATCATCAGGATTGGTTTTTCACGTTTGTTCTAACTACCGAACCAACTAACTAACAACTAAAACCAATGTATTGCAAATCATTTTTAATGTACCCTCAATCAAAATATATATTATAATAAAAAAGTTAAAACCCACATATTAGTTTTGAAATATAAAATTATTCTGTTTTTTCAGCTTTAGCTCCATTTTCACAACGTCTGCTTTAAAAATGTCCGTGATTTGAATTATTGTTTCTTTTAAGAGTTTTGTGTTCCTACCTATCGTACTTAGTAAGAACTATCATCATTATAATTTTATGGCGCTTCAATAATATCTACGTAATATCCACATTACTAAGTTGATAAAAATACAAGTTAATTTACCATAAACACGTGAACCGTCATTACTTTTTAGAACAGTATGGACCAGGATCATGATATGCTGGTACATACGTTGCCGAAAATGCGCGAAGCACGTGTTCGCGAGGTCGCGGGGTCGTTGGCTCATAGTTGCGCAATCCTGACTCAGTGTTTGTGACCGCGCGTTTAACTCCTACATGCTGATGAGATGCTGGTACTTGCTGCTAGATTCGCAAAGAGCTTTTCCTTTGATTTTGCAGTTTTTTTTATGAATAATCCATACAAAATAATTGTGTCTAGGAGCCGTAACCAGCAAATGTTTTCCCTAGGATTTTCCTCAACATTTAGGAAAATTTTCTATACCAAATGGTTAACTGTCAAAACCATGGAAAAGCCAACAAACCAGTCCTACATATCTTAATGTTGTTAATGTTTGGATACATTATTCAGGGACCCGACTGAATTCATTCGGACTTACCATTATTTGGTAGAGTCCAAATAAAGACTTATTTCTGCACTGTATTTAGTACCTACATACGAGTATTGGATATTTCAAATTATTTTTACCACCAGTTTACCACCTTAGTTAACTTTACCAAATTCGCGCATTTATTTATTAAGTTGTGAAAAAATACATACTTCACTCAAATCTACAGTATTATTGACGAAACTAATAGAATGCTTGACTAGATCAAACAATTCGCCTTTACTCTACATATTATAAAATTTTCCAATATGGTAGATACAAAATTATGATGAACAGTAAATCTTTTTACACAGATGTATGAACATTCCTGAGTTGTTTTAGAATACTCCATACTACGGAAAAATAAACATGTCATTTCGAGCCTCAAATAATTGTAGATAGCATTTCGCTTAACATACCGCTCTTATTACACCTGTATAATTAGTATAAGTAGTAGGAGTCGGGTTATGGAACTCCTATATTCTTTCCGAAAATAAATGAAATTATTATACACAAAGAAAAGTAAAATATGCAACAACTTCCTTTGCGTCACGAGTTTAAAAAGCCATGTTACGAACATTATTATGAACATAATTCTCTATCGATGACGCATTCTAAGCTAATATTTACGCAATTTTATGACCCAATGGCTAAATATAAGCTTCCATCCGAACTTTGTTAAACATTTTCCATTTCTTTCCCACAATAAAAATGTTATAATTAGTTAGATTTTGTTATAGCATTTTGCAGGGATTTATTATTGGAACTAATATTGCATAACGTCGACCTTTACTTACGTTATGTGACTATTATGATACCCAATCCTATTTAGGGTTTCATGCGAAAATGGTTAAAATTAACCGTTATGGCTTTGATTATGACATAAGCCTTATTGTGACTTAGTGTAAATGTCTCCGTCATCCTACCATTTTAGAAACGAATCCTACAAATACGAGTATTATAAAGGCGAAAGTTTGTGAGTGTGTATGTTTGTTACTTCTTCACGCAAAAACTACTGAATGGATTTTGATGAAACTTCACAATAATATGGTGGCAGTGTTTTGACGTTTTCTATTTGTTTATAACATTCAACACCTTGACTGTTTTGTGGAAGAACTCTCCACACATTAAGTGTTTTTTTTTAATAATCAACAGTTAGCTTATCGCTTGAGAGAATGCCCGGGAGTTCCTTAGTCGACTAATACGACATGCACGGAAGGAGATGCAGCTGATGTATTCTAGTAAAGCCCCGCATCAGCACAGAAGACTTACGTAAATGTTTGTAGAAATGACAAATCGACCTTTAAGGTACGTTCACACCAACGCGTGTGAATGATCCTGCACGGATGTGTCGGCCGTTACTCTCTGCTAATGCATGCTGTGATTGACAAACATTATCAAAAATTTTCAAGTGCGTTCGATTGTACAGGTTGAGGAACTTATTTTTGCGGTTGGCAACGTGATGGGTCTAATGTAAACTCTGCAATTTCTCATGTCAAAGTGATATTGATTAGGGTGATATAGTAACATCACTGATCATTAACATCTGTCGTCACCATACCAAACGTGGCTGTGGCATCTCCTTTATGATCCTGCAGTACTGGCTACCCCATTTCGGAAACACAGCCGTATGTATGTATTAACCTGAATCATAAATGTACAGAACTTGTACATCTCAACTATACCCTCAAATTTGGTCAGAAGTGGCACCATGTGGTCCTATCGGCCCATGGTACTCTGCCTACTCCGTAAGGGATAAAGGCGTGATTATATGTATGTATATAAATGTACAGAACAACAAAAGAATTCTCCGCATAATATTTTAACAGAACAGGACTTGCATCGATTTACATAAAGTCGTTGAAACTACCGGTTCGAATAAACTCCAGTTAAAGAAATCAAAAAGCGTTTGGAAAAGAAAATAGCTAGGTAACTAAATCCAGTTCTTTTAGCCAAGTCTAGACAGAGGGGCAGGCGAGACTAGACATAACATCTCGTGATGCACACAGACATAGGTATTTACTGTATTTATGTATGTGCCTAATAAGCACGACGGTATATTGGGTAACATAGGGTCATATTGGGGATACAGCCTATTTATGCCTACATAATATTTACTATTAATAACTTTGTAGTGGGTTGCCTTTAGAACGGAAACCTCTGCTTTAAAATGAATTTCGTAGTCGAGCTGTTATAGACCATACACCGCTTACACAAAGAAAAACACTTAAGAATGGAAAACCCCCTATTTATAATTCTATCCACTGTGTATCCTGAAAATACGAAACCTCCAGCCGCCGTAGTCGACTACGAACTTGCCATCCTGTAACGCCTTTTTCAAGAAAGCGATTGTGATACTTTTATACCTTTTTCAGAATAACGCCGTGAAGATACATGGTTATGATGCTAAAAGTGGTGAAGCCAGAACTGCAGAATTATTAAGGAAATCAACCTTTTGCATGTCGTGGTCCGATGGAAAACATCAATGACAAGTTGCTAGCTCATGTGCTCTAAATATTTAATTGTATCAGGCGTCACTTTTCATGTGATCTAATCTGAGTTTCTTAGGTAACTCTATTGACATGCATGGAAGGAGATGCTGCTAGTGTTTTCTAATAAAGTCCTGGCCTGCAAAGGCTTGGCCTAAAAGATGACGATGTTTACCAGCGAAGTGAATGGCGCCGCATCATTAAGAAAGCCGACCCCGCGTAACGGAAAGAGGCGAGGCCAAAGAAGAAGAATCATAGGAACAGTGAATATAGATAATACAGGCCTATAGGTACAATAATATTTCAGCAGATTGTTGTGTAGTATAATAGATAAGTCTGTAATTTGAACCTTTCAGCTTTCATACCTCCTACATATCATGTATTACATACCTAATACACAGTGAAAAAACTCAAGCGCAAAATAATAACACTAATGTCATATAAAGGTAAAATACTCGATAACGAAAAGCAGAGCCGTCTGGAAAACATCCAAGAACACTGAAAATTGTGCAATCGACGAAATTTCCAGAAAAATGTATGATGCCACCGTTCAAGTTCAAAATACGACCTTGGATCAACTGCGCAGTGGAGGCAGTCACCTTATGCCTTATTCACACTGGGAAGGCATCGAGATTCGTCATTTGCCATTACCTGTAGTAATACCGTGGTATATCCTGCTAAAGGTCTATAAGCTGTGTAAAATTTAAAGAAAAAATCAGCTAGACCAACATCAATTAATCTACTATCTACCTACCATTCCGTGTGCAAAATGTGTCCATAGCAATCCTGTACTATAGTGGTCACAAAATAATAAAATACCTCTATAAAAGAATTAGACATGCAACGTATTCCACAATGAAAATGCGCACAGTGTGTATCATCCAATACGAGGCGTTGTACCTTCGATGTAGCAGACAATTAGATTAATCAGACATTTGGAGAAACGACCGGGGCCGTATGGGGTGGCGCTATAAGTTGAAACACCGCCAAATACAGACTCACTGATCTCATACGTGTTTTTTGGTGTAAGGTGACCTGCTATTGCGCCGTAATAATAAGCATTATCAAGATTCTAGGATTTACTCAGATAAATTATCGTCAATAATAAATGTGTCATCATTTCTATTACCTAAAATTCCTTTGATATCTTTTATCTGTTAAATATTTGTAACCTCTTTCTTTTTTTTAGATCCTATCAAACGCTATGTTATCTATCATTTATAAATAATTATGAATCACCTTAATTGAGCCTACTTTATTAGTCAAAATCTGATCACTAAGAAAACCCTCAAAACCCAAATGATTCACGAAATCTCCTTGAACTTGCATTTATAACATATCGATTGAACTGACTCAGCAAACAAAATCTACGAAAACACTCTCCTAGCTCGAATATCGTGCGATTTTCACATCTACTTTAATCGACACACAGTTCTTTGGAAAGGTAATCAAAGATGGCGTCGAAGTATGGCGGGAAGTCTGTGACGTCACACATGCGATAACATGCCATAAGTGAGTTACACTTTCACCGCGACATTGCGGGAACAGAGAGAAATTATGTTAATGTGCAAAATGGAATTACGTTTTCTTTCGTATTGTCTAATTTAATTATTACGAATCGGTATAGATGAGTAATACATAGAGATGATGTATTTATAATATAATTAGGTTAGGTGATAGTGGGGTAGATGAGATGCGTTCGTTCACTTTTTTGTTTAAAAATTGAAAAAGAATAATCAAGAAACAGAAACAGACACGGTGAAATCGATGTCTTATTTTTGTGATTAATTTAGTTCACCCAAGACTCTCCCAATTAAACCAAAGTATTGTATATAATTATCTACTCGTGTAACTCATCATCATTTTCATTTACAGCCCTGAGAAGTCCACTGATGGGCATAGGCCTCCCCCAACAACCTCCACTCCGACCGGTCGGAAGCAGCCTGCATCCAACTGACGCCCGCGACCTTGGCCAGGTCATCCGTCCACCTCGCGGGTGGCCTTCCCACGCTGCGCTTGCCGATACGTGGTGTCCACTCTAGAACATTCCGACTCCATCGGCCATCAGTTCTTCGTGCTATGTGCCCTGCCCGTTGCCACTTCAGCTTGCTGGACCGTTGAGCTATGTCGGTGATCTTTGTACGTCTGCGGATCTCCTCATTTCTGATTCGATCACGCAGTCGTGTAACTATTACTTTATAAATATAATTATATACAAAGACTTCTACGTGGTGGAAAAAGCAGAGACTTTGTGGGCTACCTAAATCTGTAAAATGTAGTCTTCAAAAAACTTTGAATAGGTTCTAAGCTAAGCGGAAGTATTACAATAGTAAATAATTGAAAAAAGAATTTTTTCTCCAAACTATTATTCTAGATACATTTACTCGCGTTTCATTAAAAATTATGACCTATCATATGGTACAATAGAAGCACAATACTATATACTATAATATAAGTAGGTAAGTACAGGTAATTTTTGGTCGTCAACGTTCCCGAAAACTACGGAATCTCCTCATCATCACGATCATTTTTCTCCATGGAAGCATACCTGGGAAGTGTCTGGTTTCCAAAATATTAGGGTCCAATAGAGCATAAATGCACATAGACGCGCGTAGCAGGATTTTTTCACGTAATACTATAAAAAACTAACATAAACACCTGACACTATAAATTTCGCACGATCAAGAATTTAATTTTTTTTTTTTTTTTTTTTTAAATTTATTTTTTTTGGCATACTTACTATTTCTATATAAAGGTAGTATGTATACCTACTTACTACAATATTTGAAATTAAGTTGCAACTAATATCTCAAAATCGGTTAAATACAATTTGCTGTAAGTTTTATAATATTACATTACGATTACATCATTTTATGGTACTTTTACGCGTAATATCCATTCAAGGGATGAGTCATCACCAACCCCATTTATTTTTGTCAAATTATGTCAACGCGCATGCGGAAAACAGTGACTCATGCATGATTAACTTATTCAATACAATGCCACTGGTTTTCTGCTGTTCCTGGTAAGCATAATCCGTCATATGTACAAATACATGTCATACATAAATATAAGCCACGTGGTGCTGGTGAGTTTGTACCACGCCATGCCTGCCCGTTGGTATCATACGAGGCGATTAAGGGTTTCCGGAAGGTGGACAACAGCGCCTCCCGTGCTGACAACATAGTCCAAAAATCAAACTGCGGTCACCAACCCGCCTGCCCAGCGTGGCGACTATGGGCGGAACGCCCCTATGGCAGAAGCCTTGTGGCGTGCCCTTGGGGGAGGCCTATGTCCAGCAGTGGACTGCAATAGGCTGACGAAGATACATACATATGTTTAATACAACCTAATCGTAACACCTGGGCAAGATTCTTAGATAAGCCCACCCAATGTCATTCATCCATTATAGTTCCAGTTCCCGAATCAGTACAAAGGAGAATTCCTAAACAAACTCAGGAATGTTCATACAGTGAAAACATTGCGAGTCTCCAATTTTGTGTCCGATCGGTTCCTTATAGTGAGATAATTATAAGTCATAGCATTTTCCTTTTGATACACGCTGTATATTAAATGCTTTATCCTGAATAAATGACTGATCAACACACAGCCTAAACAAAACCGCTGATATTAGAGGCTTGTAACATGGAGGGTTTGTTCTCTGTATAACTGTACGCAACCGATAAGAAAGGATTTTCCGAAATTGTACCCTTAGGTTTGTATGGGACAACGCGATTTTTAGTACAATCTACTTCAAATTTTGCATAAACATATCTTGAGGAGTTTATGGTAACACTAGTACTAACAAGCATTTCCTAAAATTCCCATGGTAACGGGAAAAAATCAATATTTTACGCAGACGAAGTCGTGGGCGTCTGTATTAGGTAAAGTTATAAAATACTATTGACTTTTATTTAATTTTAAGTAGGTACCTAAATATTTTAGAAATCGCACGACCCACATATGCACGAACATTTTTATCAAATTAGAAACTAAGTCCGTTGACCCCATAGACCTAGCACAACCCAAAACTAAGCCTGGTAACATAGGCCGGTGACCCTGGGACGTATTATCTAACCATATCCGGTAAGAGCGCATTTCTCCTGCGCGTACGCACCGCATTGTCAAGTGCGCGAAAGTGACTCGCGCATTGCATGCTAAGCTTCGGGAGGACTAATTTTGAAACTTGGCTTTTGATCTAGAGGACGAGTCGATGACCGTTTATGGGGCTGCTTTCTATTGACTTGTTGTTTCTAGTAGGTATGCGTAATAGGTAACGGTAGATTCTTTTCGGTGTATAATTTGGTAGAGATACATTAATCACTCACTGAATGAGTCTTTGTTTACGCCCTACTATGTTCGGTCAAAATAATTATGAATGTCATAATGTCTGCACTGTTTGTTTGCACCCAAATTCTTTATGGGTTTTACTTATCTTTACAATTTATGTACTTGCCTTTATCCATCTCTATCCTATTGATGTGAATTTGACATTTGTTTTACAACGGCTTGCTATCTGATGCCAGCCTTTCTTGTGAACCTAGTAGGTATAGATAATTTTAAATAATTTACAATCTTAGGATATTAAAATCCGTCATCATCATCATTATTTACAGCCCTGAGAAGTCCACTGTTGGACATAGGCCTCCCCCAAGAACCGCCACTCCGAACGGTCAGAAGCAGCCTACATCCAACCGACGCCCGTACACGATGTCAATTCTGTAGTAGAGTACAGGCCCGTGACTGGGATCGAACCAACCATCCGACTGGAATGCGCAAATTGAGCTACCACCGGTCTACAATTTTCGCAATATGCTTAAGTGAAAAATCATCACATTAATAAGAATGTGGACCCTTCCTAAACTCCTATCCGCACCTGAGATTTATCAATGCAAATATTCTCCAGGAACCAACAGACAACAAAGATGGAGTTCAACTCAAAATACTCAGCCCTGTCCTTCAAATGACACTGACAGGTGATCGGCCGAGGTGTCTGAAGGGTCGATCCACTCGACAAATACTTTACATAACTAACTTGTTGTGAGTTAAAACATAACTTTGATAGAATAGGAGGTTGGAGTTGGTTTTGTTTGGTTATTTTGGTGCTTTACAATTCGTTGTACAACTTAGAAATAACCACTCACTATACTATAAGGTACGTTATTCATTACATTATACAGGATGATTTTTGGTCGTCAACGTTCCAGTAAACTACGGAATCTCCTCATCATCACGATCATTTTTCTCCATGGAAGCATACCTGGGAAGTGTCTAGTTTCCAAGATATTAGGGTCCAAAGTTGCGTAAATAGACTGCGTTTTTCTGCATAAATGCACATAGACGAGCGTAGCAGGATTTTTTCACGAGAAATAAATAATATCTGTCCATTATAAGACTAGCATAAACACTGGACACTATAAATTTCGCCTGATCAAGTAATTATAAAAAAAAAAAATTCATTGTTTCCCAGCATTTTTTTTGGCATAAACTTACTTTATTTGATCTATAGGTATAGAGTACGTACCCTTCGTTAAGAGTGGCAACGAAAAAACACCTGTATAATTGATACATTTAGAGATGAATTGGAGAATAAGTAAAGACATTTTTTTTATTGCGACCCCAAATATTGATTTATTCATATGACAAGAGGAAGGCCAGAGAAATTTGGATAGACTGTGTGAAAGATGCGGATAGAAAATAAATAAGTGACCATATTACAGTTAAGTAATAAGATTACATAAATAACATACCTATAGCTATCTTCCCAAAATGGGTTCGCCAGAACTGCATGATCACGATAGAGGTCCTACGGCTACGATTAGCATAGCGAGGCCATGAAATTCAGTAACAAGTTACTGACTCATTTTCTAAGAGAACGCCAAATAGCAACGATAACATTAATTAGATCATAAATGCTTGTGCGTAAAAGGAAATAAGGGTTTACGAGAGACAATAATTTTGCAGTCTCTCTATTTGGCAGTCATGTAACATTTCGCGGCAGAGCACAGCACCACATCGCGACGCAAATTCGCGGCTTCAACATTTGATAACCGCAACTCGCGGTGTCAATGACCGCTGACGCAAGTAGCAACAAGTTACGCAATGCCCCGGGCCTTGAACTGGGTATACCTACTAGTGTGCCGTGCCTAGGAAATGCATTACATGCTTCCTATAGACGGATGTGGGGGGTCTTAGTTTTTGCCGCCAGTGGATGTCGATTGTCGACCTCTGTGTACAATTGGTTGTAAGACTGAGAAGTAAAGTAAACGAATGTCATCGTCTACCTGGCTTTATCTGATTCAAATTCAAATTCAAATCATTTATTCGACATGAAAGCATTAACACTTGTTTGTCGATTGTCTAATTATATGTTACTTTCTATGTTCGCACCCCAAAAAATGAAACCGCTACCAAACAAAAAAGGAGGTGAAATTAAACAACCCAAAAATAAATAAATCGCAAAGATTTTGTTTTGGCAACGGTCACCACCCCAAGGTGCGATTTGTTACGGTCTGTCAGGCATAAGTTAGCGATTCGGGGCTTAATATCCACCAACGTGGAGAATAAGAGTTAAGGTCGCCTAAAGACGAAATCCAGAAGAGCTGTCTCCTTTATGGCAAAACCAACATTAGGTCTGACACACCGCATGATTCTACTATTACTGTTACACTATCTCAGTGAAGTGTTACTGCTTGGAAGAAGAAATAGCAAGAAAACTCCCAGCGACACAGTCAAAACTAAGTAACATATTAACAAAAGAATCTTACATTGGATAAGATATCAGATAGTAACACTTAACTCATTTAGTGTGTATAAATTCAATTATCATAACATAATTAATTTAAATTCATTAAATTACATACCCACTTACACAAAGTAAGTACAGGTCCATGTCAAATTTAAACTGTATAAATAAAAATAAAAATGTGTACACAGAGTCAAGTCAATGTCAAATAAGTATCTACTAAACTAAACTATAAAATATAAAAAAAATATATATTTGTGTACAATAGTACAAGTC
The DNA here is from genome assembly GCA_014607495.2 of Carposina sasakii. NCBI lineage: Eukaryota > Metazoa > Arthropoda > Insecta > Lepidoptera > Carposinidae > Carposina > Carposina sasakii. Next base: position 6,348,696 of record CP053173.1, read on the forward strand.
GACGGGGGATTCGGCGGGAAAAGCTGGAAGGGTGCAGGTGTAATTTTCTTGTGAAAATCAAAAATTATTTGTAAATGGCTTGCATGTGTCCGTAAAGTGATGTTTTCTGGTAAATAAGTTATATTTTGATTACTTGTGATGTGAATCTAGTGCGTGTGCATGGTTTTATACGCAGGTAAGCCGAGTGAAACTTTAGCCGGATTACGATCTCTTCATGGGCGCATGTAAGTTGTTTCTGCATTTTGACTAACTTTACACTTGTTCTTGAGGATTTTCCCAACGTTTCCATTCATCATCATCATTATCATCCATCATTATGTTCGGCTAAAGACAATGGCTGTAGCTTAGTTCCCCGCCTTTCCTTCAACTAAACAAAAAAAAAACAAGTCGACCTAACGTGTCATTCAGAACTTAAATATATAATACCTATAGCTGGTAATAACATTAGAATGAAGAAGTCACGCATGATACACTACAGCGCTTCTGGTCATATTCACCAACACATATTAACTATACCTACTAAGCTAAATATAAAAGTAAAACATAGATTGCGTAACTTGGGGATGCTAGAACAATTCACTTCCATGGCTCGCTATCATTTAAATATTCTAATACTGTATAATATTCTTTCATGCAAAGTTTTTTCTTCACAATGTTTTTAAATTTACAGATAGGTAGCCCTTTGAGTGTATCTGGAAGCTTGTTGTAGAAAAGTATACATTGACCCATGAATGATTTACTGACTTTGCGGAGACGGGACACATGAGCAACAAGTCTGTTCTTACCTCTTGTATTTATTTTGTGCACATCAGATATTTTATTAAATTTATCTAAATTCTTATGAACATATAATAAATTTTCATAAATATAATTCGAAGCTAAAGTCATTATATTCAATTCTTTAAATTTCTCACGTAATGTGACCCTGGACCCTAAGTTTAGAATTGCACGAACAGCTCTTTTTTGTAAGATAAATATTGACTCCCAATCAGCTGCGCTTCCCCATAATAAAATACCGTATGTCATTATGCTATGGAAATAGCTAAAGTAAACAATTCTAGCAGTCTCGACATCTGTCAGTAGACGAATTCTCTTAACTGCATAGGCTGCAGAACTAAGTTTCTTACTTAGTTTTTCAATGTGAGGACCCCATTGTAATTTGGCATCCAAAGTTATGCCCAAGAAAACAGTCGAATCCACTTGATCCAGTCTCTCGTCGCCTATGTAAACATCAGTTCTCGTTTCACGCTGGGAGTAGAAAATTTTATTAATTTCGTTTTCCTACTATTAAGGACAAGATTATTATTACTAAACCAATATAACACTTTAGAGAGAGCACTAGCATTATTTTTAGAGGCTCTAATGTTTCACGTATGCTGATGGAGCTTCACTAGAATACATCAGCTGCATCTCCTTTCGTGGATATCGTAAGAGTCCACTAAGGAACCTGGACATTAGAAGACAAGCAAGCAACTAGTCACTGATCATTTACATCTGTCCCCACATTTATATGTTAAACGTGACTTTGGGATCTCCCTTATAATCCTGCAGTTCTGGCTACCCCGCTTAGGGAATACAACCGTCTCTGTATGTCTACATGGTTCTCTCTCGTTCTATTCATGCCGTTAGTCTTACCTACGTCTTTTAGAAGAGGCGTCGTCGCTTAAAATCTACTCTGCCTGCCTTCATAATAGTTATTTTTTGGGGCTCAATATGGCTTCACTCGTTTTATGGTCGGTCCCGTGCCTGACGAGAATGCCTGAAAATATAAATTAATAAATGACAAAGTTTAATATAGCAGGTACCTAACCTCACCGAACAGAATAAAGTGTAGAAAATACAGTATCACCGCGGAGATTCTAAAGTCACGTTTAGCATAGCGAGATCAGATGTAATGTAAAAGACCAGTGGCAAGATGCTAGCTGAGAATAACTGAGAAAACGTCCCTAAATAATATGAAAATCAGTCTAATATTTGTATAGGTAGATCATCATCAGCCTATTGCAGTCCACTGCTGGATGTAGGCCTCCCCCGTGGCACACCACAAGACTACCACGGGGGTTATTTATAGTCACCACGCTGGGCAGGCTTGTTGGTGACTGCAGTTTGTATTTTGGACTATGTTGTCAACACGGGAGGCGCTGCTGCCCACCTCCCGGAAACCCTTAATCGCCTCGTACGATACCCACGGGCAGACATGGGGTGGTACGGATTCTACTCTGCCGGCACCACGCGGCCTATAGGTAGATAATATACCTATAACTGTTGTCAACAGGATCCGAAACTCGTCATACGCACAGCGGTGATCCAAAATGGGGGAGTCAGAGATCATAAATAACTTCCCACAGCAACGTTTAACAACAAAAGTTTAACAATGAACTTAATATAACTTAATATAAATAAATTAATATAACGCTGTTATATTAATTTACGTTTGGTTTTCGCATAAATTATGTATTAAATGTCTTGTCTATAGTTAATGTGTATTATACAACAGTTCATCGACTTATCGACAGCTAATTGCTAACAACTTGCACTGGGTTGTACATCCTACAATTATAAAGGCTCAGTGCAGACAAGAAAAGTGAAGAAAATCTACGACATTATTTATGATAGAAGTATATAATCATAGTGAAAAGTGAGTGTGTAATTTGTACACTGCTATCCAACCTCTTTGGTTATGTCTTATTATCTCTCAATTATGTACCTTTACGTAGTTTGATTAAGGTTATTTTTGATCATTATCACAGAGGATGTGATAAGGGTCCACAAATTCCACTACTTCGGTAGTGTCGGAAACAGGAGGGCCCGAAGAGGACATTACTTTGAGACAAGCGCAAGTCAACATGAAATTCGTACTGGCGAAAACTGACTAGAAAGGATAGTCAATCAAATCAAGTAAAGTCAATATTTATCTAATATGTATGTAATTCTAGAGCTATTAAAATACTGTGGTGAGACTCCAGACAAGTAGCAAGATCAACCGCCGAGACTTGAGCTGGATCACCAACACACTCCGAAGGGACGTTAACCACAAGCCATAAGGCCGAAAACTGGATGTCTGCGATTAGCGGAGCGACGGCGGCAGCGGGGCGGGAGCGGTACGATAAACACATAGATTCTTATTGAAGGGAACTGGATGGCAGCGGCGTCCGAGCAACGAGCCCGGCGCCGCCGCCCCGCAAATCGCTGACTTCCAGTTTTCGGCCTAACCTAACCAGTGCTGATGCGGAACTTCACTAGAATACATCAGCTGCATCACCTACCGTGAATGTCATAAGTGTCATCGTCACTGCTCTTTGACAACTCCCCGTCACCAGTTTCAGCCATCCCATTTTGGGAGCACATCCGCTACTTATTTTCCTTCCTGTGTCTCCTAGCTGGGGCAGAGCGCCTCCACAAATCTTCGACATCCGCCAGCTGTAGTGTGTATTATACTTACATGTACCTATATGATATTAGTCTGCAGTAACCCTGCTACCAGCAGTTCCGAGGTTCAAGGCCCTGGTTACATAAACTTCCTGCACTGCAGCAGCGTACCCATTGTATGTTACGTCACGTGCACTTTCAACGGCGACTGTGCGTTTCCTCGACATTTACGTCTACGAGTATGTACGTCAACTGCTAAAGCCGTCATATCTCATTTTTTCATAGATAAGTTAAGGTGACGTTTTGGCACTAGAGATTACTTTTAGCATTTTAGCATTTTTAGCACATTAACCTAGTCCCACATTAAGATCCCTAAGGTCTTGTGTCGTGGGTACTAAGCAACGGTATATAAATACATAGATAAGTATAGAAACATCCATGACTCGGAAACAAACATCGATATTCATCATATCAATGTTTGCACCTACCGGGATTCAAACTCACTATTTACTATTTAGAAGGTTGATGCCTAGGTAATTTATGTCACTGCTGGGCAAAGGCCTCCCCCAAACTTCATGTTGCCATCTTTCGCTTTCTGAAGGAGTTATTTACTATATACCTATGAACCCACAGCAATGGCTTTTTACTCGTAATCCTTCCGTAATGCTACCTTTCTTTTGGAAACTTACTTCCGGAAAACCATATACATACGTCATTTTATTTTTGCCTTGCCTTAATCCACGTAGACGTAGTAGTCACTAGAGATTTATGTTCAGATTAAAAACAGCCTGTATATATCAACAAAATCTACTATGCACGTGACATATGAATTATGTTTTTAGACACCAAAAAAAATGTTATTTTGCAAAAAAAAATGTTACTTGCATCCGATAATATTAATAACTTCCATACTTGTATAAATGATTGAACATTTTGATCAGTGTTCAGTTATACAATCAAGTATGCGAGCGCACATGCAAGCAAACTTGTACATCACTTCCACCACGTTACGTAACAGGAAGCGGGGGCGGGGCAGTGAAAGTGAGGGCGATGAACGAACGAATGTCAATGCGAACAGACTACGCTGTTTGTAACGTAAACATTACATGATGCCTTTGCCTGCCCTTGTTGGGGCGCGTTAGAAAACAGAGGAAATTGCAAATGGCGGCTGACGGTTTTGATGTTTGTTTGCTTGCTTTCATTATTAGTGTAAGATGTGGGTACATATCGTCGTCTTCAGCCTATTGCAGTCCACTGCTGGACGTATCGTCAGTTCAAATATATGTATTAATACATGTGAAAAGTTCTTCTAGTCATAATTTTGCCAAAAATAGAGTTACAGTTTAAGGAAGACAAGGTAGAGATGCTCGCTACGGTCACTCGTCTATTAAAACATAACTATTATGAGTAAGGTTATTCTAACTTAACCTAAGTTTCATTTCAGTGGTTACTTTTACGCACATTTTACTGTTGGCCGCTTTAAAATAACAACTAACAAACGTTATGTTTAAATATTTGTTAAAATTTGGAAAGAAAATCCGTCCTTCCAAATATAATTCACAGGAGATCCCTTTGTCCCTTTTCACTTACAATATCTCTTAGTAGTTCATTTTATCAAAGTTCCCTTTAAAATAATAATATAATTATCCAAGAGAGCCTTCAGTCCCTCTTTCACTCATAATGTCACCAACTAAGGTCCCCAATATCACACAATCTATAAAGGTAGAGTCGTACATTTAATACAGCTGTGAGAATAAATATGCAAACCTAAAACCTAAATTAAACTATTTTACACTACACAAAATAAATACAGAGTGTAAAAAGACAACAATGTTTTTTTAATACCTCGTATTCTTTTTGTAAGGTTATGATAATTTTCTTCTATGGAACCAACCCCTGGGAAAACAAAAAAAAATGTTTTTTTGCAAGCAAATCGGCGGGAAAACTGGAAGAGTGCAGGTGTAATTTTCTTGTTAAAATCAAAAAATATTTGTAAATGGTATTCTTTTTGTAAGGTTATGATCATTTTCTTACGCAGGTATGGTAAAACTTTACCGGAATAATCTCCATGGGCCATGTGGTTTCTGCAAAATTTTTCATTTTGACACTTTAACTTGTTCCTGAGGATTTTCCCGACGTTTCCATTCAAAAAATATCCCTCATTAATTGAAATCATTTACTAAAGACAATGGCTGTATGGGCTTAGTTCCCCTTGCCTTTCCTTCGGGATAAACTAAACAAAAAAAAAATTTTTGCTAGCAATGTATTCGTTTGATGCGCAAAGTACAAATGTACCTACAAAACTAACATTATAACATTTTGATATGGTATCTTTGAAAAAAATGTTTGTTAACCGATTTCAGATGGATCTATGTAAAAAAACATGATAATATTAATGTAACTTTGGACCTCAATATCTTGGAAATCCCTGGTTTGCCAGGGGTGCTTCCATAAAAAAAAATTATCGTGATGTTATATCGTGACAAAGAATACGAGGTATTTAAAGAACAAAGTTGTCTTTTTACAGCTTGTCTATTTACAAATGTTACCGTCTACCGGGAGGGTGCCCAGAATGCTGGCAGCATTGCCACGTTGTATGGCAATGCTAATATTTTTAGCAAATTAGAAGGCGACTGTATTTTTTTCTGTCACTGTTCCATTTACGGTACACCTATACCGCCGCTGATGTCTAATGTTCTTCAATATTATCAGAATGAATATTTTTCTAAGGGTCAGTTCACACCGAGACGCGACGCGGCGCGACGCTGCGCGCACATTTTTCATAGAGCGCTCAGAATACACTTTATTCATACACGAAAAGATACACATTCATTGTGAGAATTAATACGTTGCACCACGCAGCGCTGCGCCTCAGGTGCCTCGCGGCGTAGCGCGGCGTATCGTGACGCAGCGGTGCATCGCCGGTACGCGCGGCGTGCAAAGCGGTGCTGCGTCTCGCGGTGCCGCGCGACGCAGCGCGACGCCGCGAGGCGCAGCCTAGGCCGCTGTGGCGACTTTTCTATTTCCGTCCAGACTTGATGCAGTTCGGTCGAGTGCTCGATTGAAAATATAATGATAGACTGGGATCTTGTTATAATCGGACTTCTTGCAGAAGAGGAAGTAGACTGCGGGAGGGCGCGGGCGGGGCCGCGCGGCGCCCGCGGCTAGTAGATACGTTCCGCTGCGCCTCGCGGCATCTCGCTGCGCAGCGAGGCGTCGTCCTGCTACGATTTTAAAATGCGCCTCGCGACGTTGCGATGCGTCTCGCGACGACGCGCGGCGCAGCGCGAAATCATTGGCCTCTTTGAGTATCGTCGCGTCGCGTCGCGTCTCGGTGTGAACTGACCCTAAGAAAGACTTGTGAAACGGGTTGCAGCTCAGAGACTCGTGCGATCTGTGTTAAGCATGCACAAACTATTGTTGTTTAGTAGGATGCAGTGTAGAGTAGTGTACATGCAGTGATCTATGTGCTGCCATAATGAAACTTCAGATCTTAATATATATTCTTCGGTGGTTATGTATGTTTGTCACCTTACATCTCCTAAACGGCTGGACCAATTTGTTTGTTTATTTCAATAAGTTCTTGCATGGTTTGAAAACAAAATTATTGGATAACATTCCGAGCTAAATCTACTAATTCTAAGGTGGTACGTAGTTCACTGGGTCAGCGAGTATGTATATAATAATGAAGAGACTAGCTATCTATAGTCCTGTGCTGATGCGGGGCTACACTAGAATACATCAGCTACATCTCCTTCCGTGCATACTCGTATAGTAAGAGTCGACTAAAGAACTCAGGGGCGTTTTAGGCGATGAGCTCAACTTGTCACTGACCTTATACATCTGACCGACTCTGCTAAATGTGGCTATAAGATCTTCGTGATCCTGCTATTCTGGTAACCCTATATTGTCCACATAACCTTGTGTTCCGGAAACACAGCCACGTGTTTAAGTATGTATGTAACTATCTATCTGTACTGTACAGTTAGCCTATGACACGAGTGCAGTCATTAACTAAACAGTTTGAAACCAGGTGACCGCGATAGGGAACGGCGAAAGCTGCAGTATGGACCGACTGCATAACGGTACCCACTAGGGTTGTCGACTGGAGAAATGAATTGCTATTTTGATTAAATAATTTATTTTATTGCTGCTGTATTTCCCTAATGGCCGATTATTCCAATGTTCAGATAGCGGCAGAATAATGATGATGCTGTATACCTCTACTCAAACTTGATCCATATAGTGACAGCATCGATTTTATCCTTCACATACTCGTAGGCTATCTAACTATTGGTAAATTCGCCACCAAAATTCGATCAAGATAGAGACAGCATAAAATCGGCCCTCAAATTGAAAAATATTACAAAAATAATCTGTGATCTCTGCTATCTAACTGTATAGGTATGTACATAGTTTTAGGTACCCATTGAATTTTACAACTATATGCAAATATTTTTAAATAAATGATAAATTACGTCGGTTATGTCATTACTTTGGGGTGCTCCAAGCTTTCCCAACGAAAATAGAAAATTTACGAAATATACAAAGCAAAGAATATTAACATTGAGTTAGAAAATTTTCACACTGTCTTTTCATCAACAACGGTTGCTACTGCAAGTTCGGTGATGTAGGACTGGTTTCCGCAACTCAACGACTATGCATCTGTTTTGCGTAGGATTGGTTGGTCACTACTTGAGCCAACCTATCTCCTCCAAGAAACCTAGCAACCCTTTCAGTTTTGCTTACTGAGCCTGCAGAGCCGAGATATTTCTTCACTTCTCTGCAGTGCAACAGCAGATGGCCGGCTGCCTCCTCTTTCTCTATGCAGGCTCTGCAGGGGACTGTCTGTAACACCAATAAAGAGGTGTTTGCTAAAGGATCCATGTACTGTAATCATGCTGATTACTAGTCGTAGTTGGGGTTTATTGTACCTACTGCTAGTTTTTAGCGATCCGTAATGCATTTGCGTGGTCTGCGACGGAACCCAGCCTTTATCTTTCTGAAGCTGACAACCCTAGCGGGTGACGTGATTAGTAACCTACAACCGGGTCGCATCTAGCCCTTTAATGGGAGAAAGGCTGTGTATTTATCTCTATGAAATAACTTGTTGACTTCGCATTGCATTCCCGAGAACACCTGCCTTATTTCTAAGTCGTTAATTTTAAGTTAGTACTTAATTTATTTTATTTAAGTTTCGTAGCCGTAAGTTTTCTAATAATATTTTTATTATCAGTGGTACAGAAAGGTAGAGTCCGTTTTATGATAACACCTGTGCTTGATTTCGGTACTAACATTTTTGGTAGGTCGTCATAAGTACCTTCACCTAATGCACTACCTGCCGATGTATTTCCCGAGCACTACAACATTGGTATTTTTAGAGTGAATAGGCACTTTCTAAGCAAACATGTAGGTACAAATTAAGCCTAAACATTTTTATATACTCAGTACTTATTTGCTACAAAATCAGTCTAACTGTAAACCAAATAATAAATAAATATGTAACCCATTGAATAACCCAAATTCAGTATACAGCATAATATTTGCATTTATTTTAGACAACATTACCTTTTACTTAGCACCTAAAAACAGTGACGTGCGACTCACTTATCAAAAACCGACATTTCTAGAAATAACCGTTAACAAAATGGCGGAAACAATTAAGAAAGTGTTACACACGCATTACGTTAGTGACCTGTGTCTCCAGTTACATGTCTGAAACAAAACGCAAAAAAACAGCTGTTGCAATATAAAAGAGCCTTTATGGTAAAGCGGTAGAGTCGCTCAAATATCGAATACGTGGGTGTTTACGTTATGTTTGTGTGTTTGTGAGTGCCAGTAGGTTGCTATCACCTTTCGCGGGCTTTCTCTTGCATGGCCCACTTGCGGCATATGGCACGTTATTGTTATGTCGTGGCCGTGAACTGGAAGGCTTTAAAAAAAGATCAAAGACATGCTTTTTATTTTGTGATTTTGTACTAACGAGGCTAAAGAGTGTTATCTATAGTGAAAGATAAATTATATTACTGCAAGTTTTTGGTTTTTCATTTCTCGAAATGGGGAAAACTATTAGAAAGTTTTAAAGGTAATGACTTATTTATTTAATTATACTACCAACTAAATAAGTATAGGCTGTTTCCCGACAGTCAGATTATCAAGAAAACCCTCTACCCTCTCTCGATTAATTAAAGGTACACCTATAAACAAATTGAGATGGACTTTCCGCCATCTTTTTAACTAGCCAGGACTAGCTAGCATTGCCATTAAAGGAACAGCGATCAAGCACACGATCATTTACCATCATTACCTATAACTGGGCTCATTAAAAAAACATGCCTTACACTATATTACGTCGGATTGTGCGCAGGCGCATGTCCCAGTTTTTAATCCCGTTACAAGAGAAAGTGGCCGACTGCACTCGCTGTCTATGCAAATTATGCAATTATACCTTGGCAAAGAAATGTAGCCATAGATTAAAACATACGAGTAGCTAATGAAAAAAAAACACTATAACGCAATGAACCATATGACAGTGCTGGTAAAAGTACACAAGTGCAGTATAGAAACGTTCTATATAATATGAATTATAAATGGACGAACCTTCTCCATTTCCTCGCAGTCATATTAAAACTAAGAGAGCCTAGCTAGATAATGAAAATTTCTAAAACACCTCCTACTATAAAAAAATATCTAAATCAAGTTAATACTTAACATTAGCATGCTACCCATCTGCAAAATATGCCGGAGCTATTTCAATTATGTTATATGATAATAATAATGTACGCTTGAGCAAACAAATTTTGAATTGGTTACTTCCAATAAATCATTAACTACGTCGACTTCGACCGCGTGAGATATTTAAGAAGTTGTTCTACCTATATACAATCGGCTGTAGTGTAGTGGTAGCTAATATAACGTATAGCTTTAAAAATAACATGCTTTTTGTCCATAGCGCAGTAACCAATGATTTAATTGACTCGTTCCAAGCTAAACGCTATAACGATATGCGCGCTTCACGTGTCGCGTACGCATGACTCATCGCGCCTTCGTTCCACACGCGCACGCATAGCGTGTGACGGCCGGAGCCGGACTACCAATAACAGCTACCAGCTATTATGAATATGAAATAGCGTCAACTAGAATATAGCGTAGTCGTGACTTGTCATTGGCTGGCGTGATATTGGTATTGTGATATAGAACGTAACCTGCTATGAAAAGAATATAGCGTATTGGTTGGGGTTGGTGATATAGCACGTAACAGCTCAGAATAAAGGTTCGTTCGTATTCTTGGCTCTTTATTGTCGTGATATTGGTATTGTGATATAGAACGTAACAGTTTGTGTCATAGAATTGTTCCTGATTCTGAAACCAGCGCCATCATTTAAAGGAACTACATATTTGGTAATAATCGCAACTCGTAACGTTATAACGTCACGGAAAAAATAGCGCGCTACTTGCATGTAGCATATCACTTTCACGCGTTCCGAAATTATAGATTTTTTGAACACCACTACTGTAGCATAGAGGAATAAGATGTAGACATAGAGTGCTAATGTCATACTAACAGTTTTGATGCACCATTAGACTTTTCGGTGCCTCACAATTCCAGTCCTTGACACTTAGATTCTATTAGTGTAATGTATAGTAATGTACTACATTACTAACGTAATGTAACGTATAGTAATGCAATCTAAATGTCAAGGACTGGAATTGTGAGGCACCGAAAAGTCTAATGGTGCATCGAAACAGTTAGTATGACATTAGCACTCTATGACATCTTATTCCTCTATGACTGTAGTGACAGTCTCTCAATTACTAAGTAATAAAAGAGTGCGAGGTGAGCCGTAACATCTGCACTTATCTGCACATATAGCTTAGTCAAGGTTTATAATTTCCCAGCATCACCACTGTCAGTGGCAGCACCGTCGACCGTAAACTTGATCGTGACTTTGAAATTCAGATCGAGTTTTGTGACCGAATTCGCATTTGTTGCGTTAGCTTCGTTTTGATGCTGCTTGTTGATAGTAAACAGAGAGAACAAAACCTTTCCATGGTAAGTCTACATCATAGTCGATTCGAACCGTCTATTTTTATTTAAACCTAAACTTAGAATTAGTCCTACCTGTTCTTTGCTGTCTCCGTCTTATTTTAAAGATAAAGAGGGACAGACCTGACTAATTTTGAGTTTACATTTAAGTATGACGGACAGAATCGACCATGATGATGATGATGATGATCTCCGACCGTATTTCGGCCAAGGCGACCAATCTCTACAGAGATTGGCCAGGTACGCAGGAGATATTATAGTGTACAAGTGTGTGCGCAAACACAGATGCACTCTCTATTCCCTCACTCTCATAGTCCGATGGGGCGGAAAGCCGACACGACCGGAGAGAGATCAGGCGCAGGACCAACGGTTTTACGTGCTTTCCGAGGCACGAGCTAAGTGACAATTTTGCAACATTAAAATCTGTACATGAAATAAATTAATTGGTACAGGCCCGTGACTGGGATCGAACTTACGCTTCCCGCTTGGAAGGAACCACTGGGCTATCGACCATATTAGCTCGGTAATCTTAGCTTTATCATGCGGTCTGTCAAACCTAATGTTGGTTTTGCCATAAGGAAGAACTGACTTTAGCAATTCTCCTGTGTTCCGTCTTTAGGCTACCATAACTGTTCACCTGGGTAGCTATAAAGCCCCGAAACGCCGACTTATGCTTGACAGACCGTAATAAATCGCACCTTAGGGACCGTTACAGGATTGAAATTTTTGCGAAACAATTAATTTTGCTGTTTTGTTTCGTTTAAACTCACCTCCATTTCATGTTTGGTATCTAGCAGTTTCATTTTGGGTTGCGAACGTAGAAAGTAACATATATAAAAAAATGACAATCGACAAATGAGTGTCAATGCTTTAACAGGCGCATGTAAAACAATAGCCCAGACCGAATAAATTGACCAAATTAATTTTTTAACATAACAACTATAAATATAACCCCAATCCCGTCCTAGAAAATACTACAACAAAATTGTATTTCGATAGAGAACAGCCATTATAATAGGACATCACACTCATCCATTGAAATATTCCCAAACAGCTCCAGAGCACAATGGAAAAACTCACAAAATACAGTAGGATAATGGATCCCGACTACGACCGACGTACCGAAACAATTAGTCCCTAAAAAACCCTAAATTTACCACCAAATGTTATGCAAAAAGCCGTTACCTGTCGCCTGGTTAGAAAATCATGACCAGGACACAATAGTTTTACAAACACCCACTACTCACCTAAAATATTTTATCAACAGCCCTTTCTTCACTTGGCTTAGGCCCGTGTACACCACACGAGACCGGTATAAGCCGAGAAAAGAAAAAGAAAAAAAATAATAATAATAATAATTCCATAATAATATTATAGAATTCTAGACCACCGGACATCTAAGTGCTTGTTTTTTTCTTTTCATTTTTTTTTATTATGTACATAGTTTGGTTCTTTTTTAAGCAGTAGGGTTTTTGGATTTTTTACATTATGTTTTTTTTTATTTTATACAATTTTGTTATGAGTACCTAGCTACTAATAGGTACGCTTCAAGAAACATGCTCAACATGGTCGACAGCAAGAAGTTTTCGTCTTGCTGCTGTCTATAAACTTATATGTGAGAATGGTTGTTACGCAACTTGAAATCGATATAGATCCTAAACGGTTAGTTGAATCGAAAAATATTGAGAAAAACCTAAAAATATTTTTAAATACCTATTCAACGATACCCACTCAATATAATTAGTCGATTTTAACTTTTTTAATTTTCACAATATGGCGTCCAGTAGTCGCCATATTGGATTTTCACTAAAGTCATATCTTTAGAGACACTCGCCGGACTAAGAGGAATGGATTGACGTATGACGTATGAACATACATACATACATAGGCTGTTAAACACAATACCACTCCTTTGCGTCGCGCAGTCGGGTAAACACAGGACTTTATCTCACAATGGAATAGTACCAGATGTTCATAAAAAAATACAATTAAAAGTAAAAAAGCTTCGATTTCCGTTTCCGAGCGCATCGCCATCTTTCTCTCTCTTCTCTTCAACGTAAATGTGTAATAACTCGATTTGGTAATAAAAATTCATTAAAATAAATTTATTTGTTATTTATTAACAAATTGGTGCCGAAACCTTGCGCAATATAACAATACAACTGTGTGTGTGTTTGTGACGTGCTGGCTATATTATTTAACTGGAAATTCGGAAATTTATTTCGGGGCTTGGTGAGCGAACAAAATTTTGAAATCGCCATTTTCATTTTGTCAAACTAAATATCTTTGACAGAACAAGGTCTATCATCTCTGGATCAAGAGCCGGACATATTTTGCTCTTTGGTATAGAGTTTTCCGCTCCCGTCAAGCAAACGTCAGCAAAATCAAATCAAAACAACATATCTTTGTTAATTTGCGATAACCCAATAAATAATAAGAACTATGGCTACTGGCGCGACTAATGTTTCGGAGACGGCCGACGCAAAACGGCTCAGAGTGGCTATAGGCCAATTCAAAGCGCAATTAACGCGTGCCGCTAAATATGTAATGGTGCACGAAAGGCAAGCACTGGACTTTGAGGGCATTAAATTGCGCATGGACGACTTAAGCCGCGGTTTTCAAACATATAAAGATAATTCACTAGAATTAGTATTGATCACCGAGGTACAGTCTGACGAGGATGAGGTCGAGGACCGTTACTTCAAAGTCATGTCCGATCTGAAGAAGTTTTTAAATAAGCAGACGCAGAAGGCTACCATAGATAAGGACGGCCCATCCACGACTCTTCATGCTCCGAGCAGACTTCCACAATTGGATATTTCTCCCTTTGAGGGCAAGATAACAGAATACAAGTCCTTTATAGATGTATTTAATGCAGTTGTGGACGGCGACAGTACACTAACACCTATACAGAAGCTGTTTTACCTTCGGAAATACCTTAAAGGAGATGCTCTTACACTAATTGATGGACTGCCACTAGTCAGTGATTCTTACATTCAAGCGTTGGATCTTTTAGATAAGCGTTATAATAATAAGTTTTTAGTTATTACACATCTTGTAAATAATTTGTTAGATTACCAGCCAATTTCAAAGGGTACTTCAACAGAGCTTAGACATTTAGTTTCGATAGCAAGACAACAGGTAGGTGCTTTGAACAATTTAGGACAACAAACTCAGTATTGGGACATGCTTCTTATTCCCATTGTACTGCGAAAATTAGATCCATTGTCTTGCAGAATTTACTATGCAGATCGAGATGTTACAAAGTTGCCTACATTTGAAGAACTTTTAATGTACATAGAGAGGAGAGCAATGAGCTTTGAAAAGTCACAAGTATCCGCTAGTAAGTCTACTTCATCTTACAAAAGTAGCCTTTATAAAACTACCAATTTGGCCAATGTTTGTGACAATGACAATAAGATAAACCATTCTTGTTGTAGATTCTGTGGGGCTAATGATCACAGGTTATTTCATTGTAATAAATTTAAAATTTTAAGTGCTCATGAGAGAATTAATTTTGCTACGAAAGAGGGCCTATGTAAAATATGTTTAAATGTGCATTTGAAAAAATGTAAATTTCATTTTAAGTGCTCCTTTTGCAAAAGTCATGAGCACAATTCTTTATTGCATTTGGAAGGAAAAGATTGCAACTTATCAAACCAAATTTCCCTCCATGAACATATGACCTTGCTGCCTACTATTAAGGTTCTTTTTAAAAACATTAATGGTTCATTTGTCACAGCCAGAGGCCTACTTGATAGCGGTAGTCAAGTATCTTTTATAAATGCTAGCTTATTAAATAAACTGAATGTTAATACCTTCAGTTATGACATAAATATCACAGCTCTTGGTCAAAAGCAACAGGTCCCTGTTACCAAGGCTGTCAATTTGTCCATGTATTCGAGGCACGACGATTACAGTAGTAATGCTCTGTTTTCTGTGGTAGACAATATAACAAACCTTCTTCCACAGACAAAATGTGACCTTCGTAATATAAAAATTCCCACGTCTATAAAGTTAGCTGACGACGAATTTAATACACCTGGTGAAATATCTTTTTTGCTTTCAGCCGATATATTGTTTTCAATATTGCTGACAGACAAAATAGTTTTATCCAAGGGCAATCTGTATTTGTTGGCTACAAGATATGGGTACATTGTATCAGGCAATGTTAAAAAGGCAAATAGCAATTGTCTTGTATCAACACATGCCATTGCAAATGCTAGAATTTCTATGCATGTTATTTCGAATGAGGCTAGGGTAGATTCCCTCTTACAAAAATTTTGGGAAAAACAACACATTCCTGAAATTCCAAAAGAGGATACATTAAATGCAGATGCATGCGAAATAGTTTTTAAAAACACAGTGCAGCTGGTTAATAATAGGTTTCAGGTTAGTTTACCCCTTAAAGTGCCGATTGAAGAGATAAAATTAGGAGATTCTTTTAATATAGCATTGCAGAGATTAAATGGCTTGTGTAAAAAGTTCACAAAAAATAAAAAGCTAAAAGAGCAGTATTGTCAATTCATAAATGAGTTTATTTCTTTGGGTCATGCTAGTCTTGTTGATTTGTTTAGCCTGGGTAAACCAATTGATTGCTGTTACTTTTTGCCACACCATGCTGTCTTAAAAGAGGACAGTGTGACAACAAAACTTCGAACTGTGTTTGATGCTAGTGCTAAAACTGATTTAAAAATCAGTTTAAATGATTTATTACATGCTGGGCCAGTGGTCCAAAAAGAGCTTTTTGATATTCTTGTACTATTTTGCACATATGAATATGTTGTTATGACGGATATGAAGCAAATGTATAGACAAATAAGGGTTGATCCCGCTCAAACTCATCTTCAGTTAATTTTGTGGAAAGAATGTATTAATGACTCTATAACATGTTTGCAGCTACAAACTTTCACGTATGGCGTGACAAGTTCCAGCTTCCTTGCGACCTGCTGCTTACTCGAGCTTGCGCGGCGTTACGGTCATCAATATCCTCAGGCTGCGTCGGTAATTATGAACAACACTTATGTAGATGATTGCCTTTTCGGATCATCTTCAATTGAACAGGCCAAGCTTATCTCGCGTGAGTTAATAAGTTTAACACAATTAGGTAGTTTCAAGTTACACAAATGGTGTGCTAATCACCCCGATATTTTAGCAGATATACCAAGGGATAAGCAGCAACATAAAGACATTGATTTGGGTAACACAGATTTAACTGTCAAAGCTCTAGGTCTAAAATTAAACATACCTAATGATCAGTTTATTATTTCACAACCATGCGGTCGTATATATGACCATTGGACTAAGCGTACTGTTCTTAGTTTTATTGGATCATTTTTTGACCCTTTGGGATTGGCTGGTCCTATTGTAACACGAGCGAAAGAGTTCTTACAACGAGTGTGGCGCTTACATCTTGCTTGGGATTACCTGATGAAGTCCTGCAGCCTTGGAATTTATTTTTTTATGACTTAATGCACATGAAACCTGTACATATAAAGCGTAGTCTAAGCTTGACTGATGCAGAGTCTATTGATTTAGTAGGCTATTGTGATGCTTCTACTATTGCATACGGGGCTTGCATTTATATAAGGGCAGTTCACAAGGAAAAGATTGTTACTACGTTGCTATGCAGTAAGTCACGAATTGCTCCTATAAAAACAAAACAAACTATACCAAGGCTTGAATTAAAAATAATGTTTGTTACTTTCTAAGTTGTATTCAAGAATCCATGGTATTTTGTCCACGTGTAATTTTAATAATAGAAGCTTGTATTGTGATTCTCAGATAGCTCTGTGCTGGCTGCAAAGACCACCTATCAAGGACAACTATGTGTCACGTAGAGTCTCTATAATTAATGATTTAACAAGTAATTACGTTTGGGCGCATGTAAGTGGTAATTGTAACCCAGCAGATTATTTGTCTCGTGGTGTAATGCCCTCAGAACTATCTACAAATGAAATGTGGTGGAAGGGTCCACCTGAATTGTACAATGTAAATTTTTCACCTAAGAGATTTCCTTTTAAGGAAACTGATTACGTTAATAATACTGAAAAATATGTCAATTGTAATATAGTTCATGAAGTTTTACCTTTATCAGCATTTTCATCTATTGTAAAGCTTCAACGTGTAGTATGTTATGTAATGCGTTTTATAAAAAATTGCAAACTTCAAAGAGATGACCGATGCTTGTCTAAGCAATTGAGCGTAAAAGAGTATTTCACAGCAATGAATATTATTGTAAAACATGTTCAATCATTGCATTTTTTGGAAGATATTGTAAATATAAATAAATCTGTAATAGTTAAGTCTAACTTAAATAAGTTAAGCCCGTTCATTGATGCTGATCGCATTATGCGTGTTGGTGGTAGACTGGACAATGCCAACATACCATACACACAAAGGCATCCTGTAATATTGCCAAAGAATTGCAATGTCACATGTATGATAATTAGAAATGAGCACTGTTCTTTCTTGCATGCTGGTTTAAAGTTGACGGTATCCAGTTTAGTTTATCTAGGAAATATTACTTAGTAACACTTATAAAACGTATAATAAATAAATGTGTGCGATGTTTTAAATTTCGTGCATGTTTTGGTTATGTAACAACTTTATGTGATTTAGTTATTACTAATTTTGTTTATATTTTTATAATTCGATAGTTTAACTGTAAATCAAACTATTGTTTAAATATTCTAAGTTTATATTATTAGAAACAAGTGGTTTTGCGGCCGGGAATTTTATGTTCATAAAAAAATACAATTAAAAGTAAAAAAGCTTCGATTTCCGTTTCCGAGCGCATCGCCATCTTTCTCTCTCTTCTCTTCAACGTAAATGTGTAATAACTCGATTTGGTAATAAAAATTCATTAAAATAAATTTATTTGTTATTTATTAACAAATTGTGGTTCATTTGTTAATAAATAACAAATAAATTTATTTTAATTAATTTTTATTACCAAATCGAGTTATTACAGATTTACGTTGAAGAGAAGAGAGAGAAAGATGGCGATGCGCTCGGAAACGGAAATCGAAGCTTTTTTACTTTTAATTGTATTTTTTTATGAACACCAGACGCATTAAAAGATATAATTCTCCACCAAGCAGAGTTTGTCATTTTACAGGACTACCGATATAATATGAGAAATTCACTGTTAACCCCATAACCAATATTCGCGCAAGTCACATATAATCTGTGCGCAAGTCGATGACTTTTACCAAAAAAGTCATTGACATTTCAATGTCACTTATATGCATACCAATAGTATACCCGAGCATACCACTCACCATTTAAGAAATTATTCGATTAATGTTTGTTTTATCTCATACTCGATGATGGCTAAACAAATATCGATGCCAATTAGCTTTCTAGTCATCGGCAAAGAAATTGACAGTTATACAACGGTACGATGACACAAGAAAACACACTCCGGGGTTTGACACAATAATGCTGTCACGACCTAGCTGTAACTCTGTGACGGTGATGAACAAACTAAGGTGACGTAGACTTGTGACACCAACGTGGCTATCTATTTCAGTGTGAACTTATTGGCCATCGGTAAATAAATTGGCAGTTACAGAACGATAACACCCCGCAGTAATGATTAAATGATGCGCGTGCGCATAAGAAGTTATAAATACTCTTTTGTTTTTTTACAAACTAGTGTTTAATCACATCTCTGAATACCACAGAAAACATGAGATATGACAATCTACCTAAATACCTTATGATCATCATCATCATCTTCCTGCCCTTTTATGGGGTCGGCGTAATATGGTTTATTTTTCGGCGTTTGTTTTACCTTCAAAATAATAAAAGCCTTCAAGAAATAATTTTAACTGTATAGACTACAATGATTTTCAGTACAAGTTTAATTTACAATAAATACCACGCCTGTACGTATTTTTTTCTAATTAACAGAAGAATCGCCCGATAATATATTGCTCATCCAGCCCGAGAGAAACAAGAAAAAGGCAAATTAACATTACATCATTTCTCTCCAACTGTTTACAGTTAGTTATGCGACTCCATTTCCAAGAACCAGAACAGCTTTCAAACAGTCTAACAAGAATGATCTAACGTGACGCGGCAAAAAATGATGCTATCCGCCACACTGGTGTAATGGCAGCTACAAAAAAAATAACGGAATAAAATAACTAAACGCCGAGCGGAGAAAGGCTTTCGATTGCCCCACATTTCACCGCACGCGAATCGGTACCGCGGCTCCAAAGCGGCACAACACTAGTGTTCCACGTTCAAACGAACATACACCGTATTACCGTCGGCCACAGATTATAAAACCGAGGGAAATTCAAGCTATGCAACTGTTAGGATTTGAAGCTATAGCTATCGCATGCAATAACGTAATGATGACATCTCATTCTAACCCACCTGTCAGATATGTTTGTCTCGCTCGCGACGCGACATTGAAAAAGAAAGCACAACGTTTTTTGCCTGCCACCATTTCTGCTCGGGAGTTATGTTGAAGAAAGCTGAAATGCATGTGTGTAATATTAGAAATTCGCCGATTGCATTGCATTAGATCGGATTGCATAAGAAAATGCGTTTCCCAGTGCTCGAGACTCAGGTAATTCGATAATTTCATTGGATATAATTAATGTTCAATCATTCCCGATACATGATTAGACATTCGATATTATATAGTGTCTTAAACTTGGTTTTAATGCCTAAGCACGTCTATAATTTAGTTTGAGAATTAAGAAACTTAATTATAATAGCGCATAAACAATATTGTTTAAAATATCTAAACTGTAGATGAATTAATAATAAACAACAGAACTATTAACTGTAAACGTTGACGAAAATACCTACTGTTTTATTTTTTCGAGAATCGTCTACCTACATCTTGGCAAAGTAAGTGTTTAACCAAAATCTACTAAACCCCTGTAATCAATATATAGGTATGTAATAGGTGCCTACACAAAGAGTAGGTATAGGTGCATAATATTATATCTGTGTCTAGAAGCAGTCACATTAACGGTAATACCTCCCACGATTATAGAGATTATGAACTTGACCGCGCCACAATACAACACAACTTTCTTCAACGTTCCGTTCTAAGTGTTACGTGTCCCCGAATCGTGCTCCAGTTTTGAACGAATGTTCCGACTTGGCTGTATGGACGTTTCTCTTTGCCTGTGGAACATTGGGGATATATAAAAAATATTCAAATTTGTAATCAGTGGCATAGACAAAATGCATTAGTTGCTACGAAAATGCTACGCTTCGTAGTCCGTAGCACACCTATTAATACGCAGTGGGTCGTTTTCTTATAGGTTTTTTGCTGAGTTTTTTGTTTTCCTTCCATCTTCATATTATATAGGATATCGTGTTTTTGTATTGTAATGAAGATTTGAATGATATATTATAGCGATTAAATAATATTGTAGAACAGAGAAGGTAAGAACTGAATTTAAGACAATTGTCATACTTATTAAAATATATAGCTTAACATAAATTGTCCTCTCTGATCTAAAACATGAAATGCTTTATAATTATGTATAACTAAATATTGAATTGTATGATCACGAACACAAGACACTACAGTCGCAACGAGAAGCCAGATCCAAGCACCTAGCATGCACCATTAATACATAGCTGCTAATCCGAAAACCAATTAAAATTTTAATCGACATATGTTTCGCCAACACCCGTGGCATCATCAGGATTAGTTTTCCATGTTAGTTCTATCTACCGAACCAACTAACTTAGTCAGCGGAGGGTATAGGGCCCGGTGGCGGGCGATCCCTCAATAGAGATATGTATAACTAAACCTGTGCTGATGCGCGGCTTCACATCAACTGCATGCGTTCCGTGCATGTCGTAAGAGTCGACTAAGAAAATCGGGCACTCTAGTACATTATAACTAAATTTTTAAAATTCAAATACTTTAGACATGAAATTTTATCGTATTTATTTGTCCGTTTTCATTTATATGAGACCTCGTAACATTATGTTGTAACAGACATAGTAATCGTTTGCCTACTCCATTACGTAGGTAGGTAACTCTGCGCCCGCGCAAACTGAATCACAAATTATCAAATTCGTCCCATTGTTACTTGACAGTTGGTACTTAATAGTATATTCAAAATGAATTTGTGTATGACCGCTTACACTAAGTACTCGGTTGTAAAGTCAAAATAAAAAATCGTTTATTTGCACAAAAAATCATACATTTGGTGTAGTAAACTCGCTGCCTTCCACAGTAAGATACCCTGTGCTGTAGAATTCAGCGTCTTCCTCTCATGCTAATAACAGTTTGTTACATTGATTTGTATACTCTACTAACAAGTAAAATTACATATCTACAACAAACACATGAACATCAGAAGACATCATAACTGAAACGAAGTAAAGGTAAGTTGAGCGCGTTTCACTAAATATTTTCTTAGCACGATGGCGCTAGTTACTATGTGCATGGCTACATTATCTGTATAACTGTATACCTACAAAACATCTTAGTTCCGTAATAGTAATTAGATACATTTTAGCTCGAGACTTTTTGTTTTCACTCTGTCATACTCGTACTGACAGTGATATAGCGACCGCTGTCTGCTAAAATATGCCTTATTATTCAAGTGGTAAGTAACCGCATTTCGTTAACGTTTCGCTAGTGGTTGCGGCTCAAATTTTTTGCAGAACTGCCGCCCATGATTGTCAAGTTGACTCATGCCACAGATTATGGCGTGCCAGTTTACAGATAACGGCACAACGGCTATTGCGAATTTAAATGACGTAGGATTAGCTGATGTTATGCTGATTTCTGACGTAGGATTAACTGATGTTATGCTGATTTCTGTGCCTTCCAGGCGCAGGAGGTAACAGTACTTAATAGTTATTAGCTTAGTAGCTGCAGAAAAAATATCGAAATTAAAATATTTTACCAGGATAAAAAAATAGCTTATGTAGGTCCTTTCTCAGGCTCTAGACTACCTGTGTACCAAATTTCATTAAAAATCGGTTCAGTAGTTTCCGCCTGTAGGGACCCAATCAGTTCCCAATCTTTGCCCATCTATCTGAATTTTTTTTTTTTAATAAGTTTAGTTAAAACAACTAATAGGATCGATTCCGGCAGTCACACTTAAACCTAAACCTAATCTTAATCAGGTCTATCTCTCTCTGTTCTTAACATAAATGGCTGGGAGAGAAAAGGACAAGTAGGACTAATTTTACGTTTAGGTTTAAGTGTGACTGCCGGAATCGACCCTACTGTCTTCTACTTTATGTACCTAGTACATCCATCATACTTATCAACTTCAACAAGAATTCTATGCTCTATCAATAACTAGGTAAGTACTTTCGTCTTCAGCCTATCGCCGGAAACCCTTAATCGCCTCGTACGATACCCACGGGCAGGCATGGGGTGGTACAAACTCTACTCTGCCGGCACCACGCGGCTTAACTACCTTACCTTTAATAAACAGTAGGTACTATACCTATTATATAGAAGCCACAAAACCGTTTTCTCCAGAGTCAATAAGTGCTAATAAAACTACATAATAAATAATTGCTGCATCCTACGTAACAACAACAAGACGCTACGTGACTTTGAAAATGGCGGCAAACGCCGGCAATTTCTCGACTCAAAATCAGAAAGCGCGGCAAAATTTTACCGCAGACTTGTACTGCGAACGACACTTTTACTTCATTTTCTCTGTTTGGATCGGATACATTGCAGCCTGTGATACTACTCGTGCTATTTTCGACGAATTTTACTATGATAATATTATAAGAAAGAGAAATTCATTTAATATCACATTTAATATCAAAAAGATTAAAGATATTAAAGATAAACTTTTCATACAAAAATAATAGTAGAGACTTTATTGAAATGTATGTGTATGAGCACAATCAAAAGCAGCAATGTACGGCAATCATAGAATTTCCTTCAATCAGGTTACGATAATAACCGGTGGCGGATTCTGGGCTCTATGTGGGTCACTGCCGCGTATAACGGCTCGCGCTCAATGCCCGCCCGCGTAACATTACGTGTGGGAAATTATTTGAATTTGGAACACCAACTTTTTTTACACTCTTTTATTTATCAGGCAATGGCATTGTTCTGTATTCAGTTACATTTTTATTGTTTGCTGAGCTGGACTAGTTTAGATTACATTGACGGTTACCGTTATGGTACTAAATTACATAGTACGAGCCTTTAGGCTGATGAGTTTGCCTATTTACCTACATAGATCGTTTATCTTATTGTTACCCTACTACACATTACCCTATTGCAGTCCATTGCTAGACGTAGGCCTCCCTCAGGGCAAGCCATAAGGCTACAGTACTGTCATAGGGGGTCTTTGTCCATAAACACTACGCAAGGCAGCCGGGTTGGTAATCGCAGACAATCGCAGTGTGAATTTTTGTCTACGTTGTCAACACGAGAGGCGCTGCTGCCCACCTCACCTTAAATCGCCTTTTGTGATACCAAACTTCTAAAAGTTGCAAAAAGCTGATTGACCATTGCAACTTGACAAATTACTGATAAATACGTAAGTTTTACAAATATAACAATTATAAATTTTAGAATGGAGCGAGATCCAATTATGGCGCCTCTCCTGTATGCCCCTAATAATATATACCTACGAGTATATCTTTACCATTTAGGCGCCCTCTAGAATTTGGCGCCTGGAGCGACTGCTCCGTTCGCCGTATGGGCGGGCCGGCCCTGCATGCGATGTATCCTGCCTAGTCTGCTGAATTATAGATGAGACTCTGGGACAGATTAACTAACAAGGCTGGGCTTAGACAATTTAAAAATAATGCGATGGTCATAAAGTTATCCAAACATTTCCTCCAATAGAAATCATGATGTTTTTATTAATCTGATCACATTATAAGCCAAGTTTGGTCACAATTTGAATTTGCGCATGTTTCATATGATTTTAAGTTGTTTTAAAACAAAAGGTTAACTACCTTTTATACTTTACAACATTGGTACAAACGTAGGTGGAGCAGATGAAACAGCCGACATAGCTAGAGACCTTTATATAAATGAACTATAACTGTTCACTGTTAGAAATAAAGTCATTAACATCATTGTGCGAACTTTCACAAATGACTAATTAAATACATTCGAAGTCTAGACTCTATACAGCAAAGAGATCTATATAACTACATATAAAATGCATAGTCCTGAATGACTGACCCATCAACGTACAGCCTACACCGCTGTTCTTGAAGACTTGAACTTGGAGGGTGTGTTCTTTATGCGACGAGGGTGTTACACATTGAATAAAAAGTCGCAGAAGGAGCCATCAATGACAAATGTATGCCGGGCAGTGAAACAAAAAACGAGGCAAAAATCTCGCATCTTCGGCACTTCTAACCCGAAAATTGTTGCTAAATCGATAAATATTATCACTTTTTAGAGTTTTAGTATAGTCAATAGGTTGTAAAAATTGCCCATATGCCCAAAAATAGGCTGAATATGACTCATAAAGGGGACAAATAAAATTAAACTAGGTCAATTTGACCGACTAAAAGTTGCTTCAAAAATGCGCGTGATAACGGGTTCTGGGATTTATTATTCTATGGTGTTACATAAGAAACGATTTCCTGTAATTCCCACGGGAACGGGAATCAAAAGCTTACGTCTACATAGTCGTGGGCGGCTGCTAATATAATTTAATATTTGTACTTATGTACCTACCTACGTAACGTAGTACCTACTAGAAACGGGTCACTGTACTTATTTTAATTTTATTAGTCACCAAGCAGAAGAACATATCAGCTGCATCTCCTTCCGTGCATATTGTAAGAGTCGACTAAGGAACTCTCTCAGGCGCTAAGCTGGCAACTTGTCACTGATTATTTCCATCTGTCCCGCCACGCTACACGTGGCGGTAGGATCTCCCTTACGATCCTGCAGTTAACCTGCGCCATTTCGGGAACACAGCCGTGTATGTATGTATGTATGGACGTAGTCGGGCCGGCCCGCCCATACGGCGAACGGAGCAGTCGCTCCAGGCGCCAAATGCTAGAGGGCACCTAAATGGTAAAGATATAGGTATATATTATTAGGAGCAAACAAGTGAGGCGCTTCGATCTCGCTCCATTCTAAAATTTACTTCGGGCCGGTGCTGGACGCAGTAAGTAAATCCTAATTATTATATGTACCTATTATATAAATTAAAATAAAAATAAAAATTGTATTAAAAAAATTATTAATAAAGAAATTTAAAAAAAATTACCCGAGTGAAATTTGAACTCACGAAGTATACCTATTATACTTGTACATTTTGCCTTGATCCGTTCAGTAATGAAAATGGGACCACCTCAGAAGTGAATTCTATCCAGCAAAAATAATAGTTTTGAAATCCGTCTATAAAAAAATTATATTATACATACACGAATTGAGAACCTTTCCTTTTTTTGAAGTCGGTTAAAAATGTAGTCGTTTTCATGTAAAGTTTGTAAGTATTACATCAATTTGTATAAGTACTTAACTAATGCATACTGACAACTTTCCCGTGTTTAATATTAGTAACATTTATGTCTTATTTTACAACCTGAACCTATAACAAATTTACGATCAATAAAATAATACGTATCTACTAGGTGTAGATAGATAAACTTGCAAAATCAATTAAATTAAGTATAGTTGTAATCTATTTGTATAAACTGCGTTGCTCTAATTATATGAAAGATGCATCATATTAAAAGTACTCGTATTAAAACCTACTGTTGATTACTAAAATAATTTTGATAGAGTTTACACAGGACATATGTAACATAACGTTCCTCACGTATATAAATATAAGGTTCCTTTAATAAACGTTTTAAATTTTTAACGACTAACTACAGCCAGCAGTAAGCTGAGGTGGGACCGAGTTTGTGACAGAATACTTCCTCTAATGTAAATGTTTTATTTTATTCTTTGTTATGTTTCTGTTCTGGTTTCTGTCTCAAATAAAGCTTTCATTCATTCGTTCGTTCAAAAAAGGAAGAGGTTTCTCAATTCGGTCATAAACAAACACACTAAAGGCCGATTTTTCCAATCGTTAGATAATCTATCTAGATCTGAACTTGATGCTGTTTTTTTCTAGGTGATAAGGAAAGAAACAGCATCAACGTTATCCAAATACAAGTAAAATTATAGATTCGGCGGGAAAAGATGGAATGGAGCGGGTGTAATTTTTTTGTGAAAATCAAAATTTATTTGTAAATGGCTTGCATGTCCGTAAAGTGATGTTTTCTGGTAGATAAATAATATTTTGTTTACTTGTGATGTGAATCTAGTCCGCGTGCATGATTTTATATGCAGGTAAGCTAAGTAAAACTTTAGTCGGAATACGATCTCTCCATGGGCTCATGTAAGTTGTTTCTGCAATTATTTTTGATTTTTACTAATTTTAAACTCGTTCTTGAGGATTTTCCCGACGTTTCCATTCATCATCATCAATATCATCCACCATAAATTCAGAAATCATTTAGTTAAGACAATGGCCTTAGTTGGGCTTAGTTCCCCTTGCCTTTCCTTCGGGATAAACAATTTAAAAAAAAAAGTAAAATGATAATGACAGCTACATCAAGAGTCAAGTTCTCGTTAGAGAGTAAGTATATTCTTTGGTCAAGTTAGGTCAAGTTGAATAGCGTTCGAGAAATAAGCGGTACTGCGGTATTGAACTATTGTTAGTTACATGAAAATGGCGTAGGTACGCAGGTATATTCTTTGGTTATAGCTATGGTGTAAATATAACCTTGTATAATCTGTACCCACTTTCCCTGGTTAAAATCTATCTATCCCACTATCAGTTATTACGACGGAGAAATAATCTTGATCCCATAAAACATTATATACAAGTTAATCGTACAACTAGTACATAGTGTAAGAGATGTTATTACAAAAAGCATTGAAAGCATCTTCACATGCATACGAAAAGGAGTTACTCGTATTTTAATTAGGTATGTATCAATATATACTCAAGTGGGATTGGCACAACATGGTTTCTGAAAATCCTCTAGTATATTTCTTCTCATATTTACTATATTGTATCTGGGGCAAGCGAATATTTTTCTATGCTTTTTCCACAAATATTGCCATTGTACATGCATCTCCGGCGGCCGATTGCTCTAGCAGGTAGTGACCCTGCCTGCGACGCCTGGTTTGGAATCCTGGTAGATGCTAACATTGATATGATGAATATCGATGTTTGTTTCCGAGTCATGGATGTTTCTATACTTATCTATCTATTTATATACCGTTGCTTAGTACCCACGACACAAGACCTTAGGGATCTTACTGTGGGACTAGGTTAATGTGTTGTGTAGTGTGTGAATATTTATTTATTATTATATCTCTTATTATATCGTGTACTTAATTGATATTTTTTTGAGCGTGAGCAATAAAGAATAAGAAATATCGGGCAGTCGATATAATAATAAAATGCAAGTATCAAAACTTCCATTGAGGGTCGCCCACCAGCGGACCCTACACCCTCCGCTGAACCTTGGATCTGCCGACTCATGGTCACGAACATAAGACACTACTGTCACAACGAGAAGCCAGATCCAAGCACCTAGCATGCAACAATAAATACATAGCTGCTAATCCGAAAACCAATTAAAATTTTTTATCGACATATGTTTCGCCAACACCCGTGGCATCATCAGGATTAGTTTTCCATGTTAGTTCTAACTACCGAACCAACTAACTAACAACTAAAACCAATGTATTGCAAATCATTTTTAATATACCTTCAATCAAAATATAAAATAATATCTAACGAAGTATCAAAACCTTTCTGCGTGCATTGAGCGCAGTACACAGTGCACCCGCTGCACTTTCTCTGTACACGACAACCTTCCGCCATCTAGTGGTTAATTGCTCAATTACTGACTAATCATCAGACAACGTCAGTTCAAGTAACGTTTACATTTACATCATAGACATAGACAAATCTTTTTTCGCCTAAACAACACACATTATACTAAAAGATTGTACTTATATAAAGTGGTGCTATAATTAAATTTTTATATCTCACAATAGTAATGTGCGATGTGTCACAATAGCAAAAGGGTCCTGACTCAGCATGTGTTACAGACGAGACTGCAACGCTGGTAATTCTGCCGATAATTCCATCATTGTGGTAACTTGTTAATAATAAGAATAAAGTATACATAGGTTACATTAAAAAAATTTGAAATCCTAGACAAGGTAACATCGTTTGGCATCGCTTAGTTATCGCAACACTCCCACCAATAGCAATAAGGCTTCATACGTTCACGTGACTTGACGAACGCGCGAAAATGAAGGCTTTCTATTGGAACAAATATGTCGGTGAAGAACTTCTATCGGTTCTATCGAGAGACAAAGAAATACCTAACAATTAGTTAACCAGGAATCAAATCAAGGAATTCTCAAAGACTTCTCAGTTAATAGCTCAATCTATCTCATCACAACCGTAAATGCCTGTGATCATGATCGTGACCCATTATGATTTTAGTCATAGAAAGTCCACTGCTGAACGTATGTCTCTCCCATCTGTAGACATACTGTTAAGTAATGTCAGATGATTGCAAATTTTCCCTCAATCCCCTCACCCTATCCACTTTTTAAATTTTTCATTCATCCCATCATCATTCACTCTATTTTACTTTTATAACATATATAGGTATATATTTTATAATATTTTTATTGGGACTCTCAATTTCTACCTCCTGCAACCTGCACGGCGCGTCGATTTCCTTTTTCCATACAGATCCCTTTTTACAGTCTCTTTACAGTCTACTTTTCCTCATCTATCATTATAATTAAATTCCTTCGCCTCACATGTCCATGCCAAGACAAACGCGATCGATACAGTGACATAAAAAAACACGTAAACATACTGCCTACTTCCGCTGTTTCCACGAAAAAAACGTTTGTCCTGTCTGCCGCGAAAAAAAGTAATTTCCTTAATTAAAATTTTTCCGGTCATGTAATACACTGACTTTCCGCGAACGTAACCCGCCATTGGCATTGCATGCGTATACGCAACGTTACTTTGAGTCACCCGCACTATCGCAAATTGGTATCACATAAAAATACAACTGTTCCTATCCCTGTCCCACCCAGTATGCAGACAGAGATACAAGAACTTCTAGTATCTAGGTTTACGCAAAGCTACGCATCCCTACTTTTACACACACTACTATGAAAATCTGTATATACAAGATGAGTTACTAACACATAGACAAAGGTTCGTGTACCATAGAGTCTATAGATACAGAGTTGTGTATGTGTGGGTAAAGAAAGGTGTTATACTAGGTGAAATGGGTACAATCGTGTTGACGACTTATTTGAGACACAATTAAATTATTATTTTATAATTGGCATTGATAAATGATGGTTATTTATTTATTATTTTCCGCTTCCTCGTACCCTCACCGCTCTGAACCGACTGCTTGATGCCAACCCTGACATTGACATATTTGCGGATGGATGGATGGGGCTCATTATGGCATGTTTGAGGTTTTGTGAGTGAATGTGATGCATGATTGACCATAAGTTTTCTTTCTCCTTTTTTGTCTTTTTTTTCTATTGTGTGTTTTTGTTTCTATTGATTAATGTATGATATATTTAATGATTGTATCTTTGATTATTTTATAAACTGATAACATGACATATATATTCTAATATATACGAGTATGTCATGTTATCAGTTTATAAAATACTCAAGTTAATGGCTACTTCAGCCGTTCTAATCATAATAAATAAATAAATAAATTATACGTGTTTGTGAACAGTTATTCAGATGTTCCAGGTTTCATTTTAGAAGAAAATAAACTGTTTCTACTTGGTCCGAAATTATCTACTGCTTTCTTAAAATATTCAACCGCGATACAGAATTGCTATTGAAAATGATCTACCTATATTATGGTTACACAGTATGATAGACTATTTAATTTTTATTTTACTTCCTATCCATTTCTTCACTGAGATCTCCAATACGTCCCTTCCATACCTATTTACATTATTCATCATATGTTTGTACCCCAGACAGGACTATTGGTCCTGGACTAAATAGGGCGCAGTTATAAAGGCTCGCACAAGGCGCAGAAAGGGCTATTTACGGCACTGCTTTTAACTAAGACTGCATTTTAATTCTTTCTCTCGTGTGTTTTCCTAATGTTCTATATAATACTACGAGTCTACGCGTTCGTAGCATCCTTAATAGTACTACGAACTGTTCTACGCACAATGCGAGATTCACAGATGTAAGATGGTTTTATTAACATACATAAAAGGCTTTTTCTGAAACGGGCCTGCCAACCCTGAAAAATCACAAAGGCAATTACAGCTTACAGTCAGTCACATTTACGAGTAGCATAGCGGAGTCAAATGTTAAAGATCAGTGACAGCTGACATGTTACTGGCTCATCGCTTGAGAGAACGCCTTTAAATTCTGTCGACTCTCACGACATGTACGAAAGGATATGCAGCTGATGTATTCTAGCGAAGCCCCGCATCAGCACAGGACAGTGTATTACATGAGGAGGTCTAACTATAACGGTCAACCAATCATTAGGTACACATTTTAGAACAATTATTATTATTGGCCGCGTGGTGCCGGCAGAGTAGAATTCGTACCACCCCATGTCTGCCTGTGGGTATCGTAGGAGGCGATTAAGGGTTTCCGGGAGGTGGACAGCAGCGCCTCCCGTGTTGACAACATAGTCCAAATACAAACTGCGGTCACCAACCCGCATGCCCAGCGTGGTGACTATGGGCAAATACCCCCCATGGCAGTCTTGTGGCGTGCCCTGAGGGAGGCCTGCGTCCAGCAGTGGACTGCAATAGGCTGATGATGATTATATTATTATCATCAATGTATGTAAGATATTGCACATAGTTTTCATTTTAATAATTACTACCCATTACTTATGTAAGTAGGTACTTAGAAACTAGCATAAACATATTCGTAGGTATACATAGAAACACAATATGTAAAAGCTTGTAACCTGACTATTATGAGAAACTGCATAAGTATGTTAGAAATATTGTATGATATTACCAAGAGTCCCACTTTTCGCAGTTTTCTCTCAGAGAAAGGGCTAATGGCGGATGTACAGGCATCGCACAGACAGATACACCCAGACGTCATGTTGCCTTACGTATAGAAAGCAGTATTAAACTATGCTAACGTTTTTGATCCCTTTTGGGATGGAAGAAGTCAATAAGATGGTCACTGAAAACTGTTTATGGCTATGGTAGAAGAAAATAATGATTGACAAGCGCTGGACATATGCTGACGTCATTATGCAGCTGTTACTGACGATCTGGCGATGATGGTAGCTTACCCTTGAGGGCATTCACTTGAGAGGTGGCAGTACTTTCTTTGACATGTTATTCTTTTGCAATGGCTGATTTAAAGGTAAAAATATCCATAACATACTTAAATCTACATAGAGATCGATTATAATAATAATAATGGATAATTATCCATTACAACTTTTACAGAAAGGTCAACTCTTCATTCGATCAGCCAGGCATCAATTCACTGACCCAAATAGAAGCCAGCATTTACGTTGAATGTGGACTCCACGAGCCGCTTGGCCAAGGCCCTGTAAGTTTGGACGTTTCCACTCGAAACGGCGAAAATACCTATAAGTAGCATATAAAATATCCAGGTAAATCCAGGTAATTTACGCCATTTGAGGAATTCAGCATACTTTTTCATTAGAGAAACAACCAAAACTCGTTAAAAAGAATAATCTCGTTGATAATGTAAACCTTGACTCATTGATTGACTCTAATACATCAGTGAAGCTATAGTATTTTTACGTCATTTTCGACTAATAGTAAGTATCTAAGTTCAGCGATCAAACAACTGGCCCATAACCATCTAATCTCTTCGAACAACAAACCACGACTCGCCGCCGTGCAGTGCCACTACCACGGCCCACACCGCTTACATAATCGTTGACCTAGAACTTGAGAGAAAGGTCTAGACGCTCCCCCCTCCCCACTGGACCTTCCAACGTTTTGCATCACGGCCACAATCTGACATGGTGTTACGTGACGAGATGATGGTAAGTATGGAAGATATGGATGTGTGGGTGCCTACTTTGATTGTAGTACTATGTACTTACTTATGTCGATAAATGTCATCTAAACTTTGTTGGCCACAGATTTAACTAACTACCTACACAAAATGTCGTTTTACTAAATTATATACCTTGTTTTTCTCAGGAAAAGAAGCTTTTTCACAAAATTTTAAGATATCTTCTGTATACAGAGTATAACATATGCGAAATGCTATGAAAATAAACAACCCTCGAGAAACCATACAAAAAGACTCAACCGTGGGGTTGTTCCTTCTGTTACACCCTGTGTAGCAACCGGTTATATTTCTATTTTCGTAATTTCGCTTATAGTGCAGCGGTAGCTAGTAGTTACATAATTAATTAATACTCCTAAATTTAATACTCCTTAATAAATTAGGTGCACCTATTTATGAAAAAAATGAAAAAAAAAGAAATAGAAAATACACTCTTCGTGTATTCATTATACAATAGATTAAAATTAATTAAATTCGTCGTTAGATAACTAAAAAAGCACAACCTAAAAATATGGTGTCATAGTTTAGGTACCTACTGCAACATAAAGACAGTTTATTTCTCGTTTGTTTACTCCAGTTCTAACTCTAGAAGGTTCTTAGAAAGTGCCCTACGCTTTCGCTTCACGGCCTACTTGCGCCGCTAAGAAACTGCAGCCAGCCCTAATGCACTGCGCTATTTGCAGTGACGTTTTATAATAGAGAATTGCGATAGAATTGCAATAATCACAGCTTTCTAATTCTAACTTGGGATAAAATCTCTGCGTAGATATAAGTACCTAGACTATTTTACAGCGATAACAATATTCTTCACATTACAGGATGTACATTGTAGTTGGTGACTCATTCATTCAGCCACCTTATATCATACTAAAGTTAAATGAAAAAAAAAAAAGAAATAAGCACGCCTTTGTATGCATCTCTTTTGAAAATTTCTCTGTATGTATTGTAATGTTTACGAGGGGGGCCAGGTGTAAATGATCAGTGACAAGTTGCAAGCTCATCGCCTGAGAGAACAACCCGCTAGCCCGGCTGGTTCCTCGCCTCTTACGATATGCACGGAAGACGATTCAGCTGATATATTCTAGTGAAACACAGGACATGATTAAATGTATAGCCGCTAATTTTATAAATGATTGCTGACAAGAACCGAATGGCGCGTACGGTAGGTACCGTAGTTACCTAGATCTTAATTTAGTTATATCCGAATAAAGAAAAAATGTAAGGAACACATAAAGTAAGTAGATAGCTAGTGACTAGCTACATACCAGTTATTTTGTAAGAGATTCGCATTACACCAATGCAGTTCCAGAAAATGGAAACTGCCATCTCTCGGCTAACTTAACAACCCCATCCCCTCATCTTTTGACGCGAAGGGATGGCGAACTTAGCCAAACTGTTTATTTCAAGTTACTAAGAGATGTCGCATCCATTATTTCGTAAATCTATTTTGTATTTGGAATTATTATTACTATATTATTAGTGTATAGTCTATGTATATTATTTCATTTTGTTAGCTTTACTAACTAAACAATAAAATTTAGAAATTAATTTAGGCAAGTAAAATAATCAAAAATCTGAACATTTTATATGCATGTGCAAAATTATGGCAATGCGAATTTTCAGCGTAATAATAATTAGCACTAGCAACATTTCCCAGTCAATCACAAAAAGGAAAAGGGAACTTGTTCGCCAAATTTATTTTTTGTACAATTTTTATTTTGAATAGAACGATGTGATTTACCCACCATTTGTGTTCCCCTGACATGATCCTGAGACAATAAAACCAATTCGCAATGTCGAAGACCAGCGCAAGTGAATTTGACAGGGCGACAGAAGCAGGTGTGACAAAATATACCGCATACAGTATTTCTGCAGGGATTTAATTAATTCTGTCATAATTAAGCGATTCCTTTGCGGAATGCCTCTTTTACGGCACATGGAAATCTTCTTGTGCCGGTCTCATTTGCCATTTCGATTATAAATACTCGTACTAATATTTGACCCAGTTACGGAGATGTGTGCGTTGACCTATGATGGATGTGAATGCGGACTAAAGCAAGCACGATGTTATTTTTAGGATACGTTCGTACAGCTTTGCAGATAATTAAATATTTATAGATGCTGTTCGCGATTCTGGATTGCGAAACAAATTGCAAAGGGTAGGTACAACCCATGACCTTTTGCACCCCTAAGATCTGTAAGTTCTTTGTTTGAATTTTGTAAAAGAATTTTTATTTGGGTTTCTTACCTTTATTCATGTCTTGAGAGAAATTATTTACAAAAATGCTCTCTACTCTAGGTAGGTACTAGCCCTAAATTGTAGTGATTTAAATAAAATAATTTCACTCACCTTTACAGATTAATTATATTTTTATCAACCCAACAATGTAAATTATCAATAAATAAAATTGTATTTATAAGAAGAAAAAAAAATTTTTTTCAGGATAAAAACAAAAACTTTATGTTAATAAATGGCGACAAAAAAATACTTCAGGGAAGAGGCACAAATTAAATATTACCAGCAAGTCTTCAATAAAAGCCAAAAAACAAGTGAATGTTAACATAGAAAATACAATGTGACAAAAGCACATCATCCGATACCACAGATGTATAGCATTCTAAATTCAAAACAGGCATATCATCTTCGGTAGCATAAAAACAATGGACAAACATTCCTAAAATTGGAACTGTTTTTAATATGGTGACTTAGTAATAAGTTGGAGTGTTTAAAATTGGACATTATGGTATTGAAGTGAGTTGAAGTGGAGTCAAGAGTGGGCCAAGGGGCCCGTGGCCTGGAGTGGAGTCGGCAGTGATGAAGAAGCAAAATGTACGCACCCTATCGTTAATTGTGTGCACAATTACTTATTTGCTGGTCGGTGCTGCTGTCTTTGACGCTTTGGAGTCTACCACTGAGAGGAATCGATTTGAAGTGCTACAAGGTGAGAATATTTACTATTATAGGCTTTGTTATAAAACTATGATTCAATGAGTGCATACTGGATACTGAATACTGAATGTGATAAAGCTTAGCAAAATACAGGGTGTAACAAAAAGGGTATGTTAAGCGAAAAGCTATCTAAATAGCCCACTATAGAGAACCTATTTCCAAAATTTGAGACTCGAAATCACATTTTTATTTTTCAAGACTGTATGAAAATTCCTGAGATATTTAAAAATTCTCCATACTATCGGGAAAAATGAACATGTGATTTCGGATCTCAAATTTTGTGGATAGGTCCTCTATAGTGGGCTATTTACATAGCTTTTCGCTTAACATACCCTTTTTGTTACATCCTGTATATGCATATTACAATTAAAAAATATTTTTAAAAATTGTCTAAATATGCCCATGTAATTAATGTGTTATTTCTACTGTACAGTATATTAATTTTATTATACTGAGAGTATATAAGTATAGTCATAGGGATGAATGTAAGAAAATGCAAAGGATCCTTCAACAAAAATGTTTCATATTCAGGATTACTGCAAAACATAAAAGTGTGAATTTTA
The DNA here is from genome assembly GCA_014607495.2 of Carposina sasakii. Taxonomy (NCBI): domain Eukaryota; kingdom Metazoa; phylum Arthropoda; class Insecta; order Lepidoptera; family Carposinidae; genus Carposina; species Carposina sasakii. The sequence continues at coordinate 6,384,690 of CP053173.1, forward strand.
CAGTAGAGAAACATAATTTATATAAAGTTTGCAATATTTGTTATTACATGAAATAAATCTTGTTTCATTATGAATACAATTGGCTACTCCTGTCAATGAATGAGCCCTGTGGCGAATTAACACTATCCATATGTATCTAAGACTAATTAACGCCGGTACGCGAAACGATGCGGAAATATATGAAAACATCTCCAGATATGGTGTAGATGTGGCAAAACATAATTGATGTGTGTATGGCAATATAAAGTACTCTAAATGAATATTTTAAGTTTTAACAATGCAAACTGTTTCACGAAAGAGATCCTTAGCAGTGTGGGCTAAACATTGTTCTTGGGGCGCGATGTTAAATATCGAGTAATAAATTACTAAGTTCATTGCTCTTAAGAAGCATGGTCGTATTAGTTTTCACCACGTCTCTCGATTCCCGAGTAGTTGTAAGTGTGCCATTTGCCTAGTGTTTGCCGCTCCATACAGTTAACTTACCGTGCCGAAATCTGATCGACCCGTGTGTGAGCAGGGCACTGAGACATAGATTATTTCTCAATAGAGATGCATGATCGACCTGCTCCAATAGGAAGCCTTCATTTTCGCGGGTTCGTCAAACCAAGTGGTTAAGTCTAACCGCTATTGTTAAGAGTGTTAGGCTAACGAACATTAATGTTAAATGAATATAACATTATAAATTTATTAATAAAGAAATTGAAAAAATTCCTCACCCGGGTGGGAATCGAACCCACGACCTCTGCATTCCGTGCCAGCGCTCTTACCACTAAGCCACCGGGTCAATTACTCGGATGACGAATTTTACCATCTCTTTTTGAAATTACATTATTGGCAACGTTATTTTTTCATCCCGATAAGCATAAGCCAAATCTCGGCAAACAAAGCTGAATCCCTCAGCATAATGTTTTGTTTTAATGATGAAACGATCAACCATATCCTAACGGATTATATTATGGAGAAGTGTTTTTATCTTAGTCAAGATATTATATATTTTAAATTTATTAATAAAGAAATGGAAAAAATTCTCACCCGGGTGGGAATCGAACCCACGACCTCTGCATTCCGTGCCAGAATTTAACATTGTCTAAGCAAGCACCTATAAGTTGATAGATACATCCTAACTTTAACAACAAAATTGCGTTTGCTTCGCGTCCAAGGATTATAAGTCCTAGGATTGCATAGATAAAGATCTCCAATAACAGATACATACATAATAATAGATCCTACCTATGAATCGTACTTATCTACATTATGTAGCTAGGTATAATCATTCAAAATCGCGTGAACTACTACAATTGGAATAGTAATGTTCATTTTATAAGAACTTGCTATTACATATTGAGGAGGCGCTTATTCGGTCATATTTTTACGAAGTTATTAAAAAGCCTAAATCCAACCAAAAGTTATAGAGGCTACTAGAGATTGACAGCATTTGCATTGACTTCATTTGCTCTAAAACTCGCAGACTACTGTATACATACTCGTATCATACAAAACATAAGGAGACCGGTCGCAGCGCCTACCGCGTCCACAAACAATAAATATATTCACACATTTAACCACACATTCACCTAGTCCCACACTAAGATCCCAATTTCTTGTAACGTGATTCGTGGGTACTAAACCACGGTATATAAATACATAGATAAGTATAGATTCCTTCAGTTAGACTATTAGAAAAATCGGCCCTAAATAAAATAAAAACTATTCAAATGCGCTCAAAAGATTTAATCAGTTTCAGCGGTATTAACAGCAATATGGCTATTAAAATAGATTTAATAGAGACCTAGGTGGATTGAAGTTATTAGTAGGCCGTGCTATATGCGCTGTGATGACCCAATTTCCTGTTATATACATATTCAGGTACCTGTTGTATAGATAGGTAGGTGTTTAATTTATATGCCTATCTGATCAGGCTAAATCCAGAAGTGGGTAAATTAGACAATGACCTTTCATCATCTATTAAGTCCCATGTTGTAAGGGGTGAGCCTACAGCCGTATTTCGGGTACAAGTACCTACATAATCTAGCTACCGGTAACGAATAAATTAGATAACTAATGTTTCCGCGTCATTCTGAATAGATATAAGGCTAGGTTCACCTCTACTTTGGTTTCCTATACCTATACGAAAGAGGTGACAGCCGTCAAAAAACGGCCGTACTAATGCGAAACCACGCTCTCTTTACGATGCCCACATGTGAAAAGTGGGTAAGTGCGGAAAATGCCCAGTCAAACTAATTATTTGAAAAGTTCCTTCAAGGCCGCTTCATGACTACACCGCTACCTAGAAAACTATAGCTTAACTTAGTGGACGCTCACGATCTTGTCCACGTTAACTTTAGAATCTGAAATATAAAAAATCATTCCTATCAGATGCTTACGTCATACAAAGAACACACCCTCAGCTCAGCGGTTTAGGTTGTGTGTTGATTCTCAGTAACTACTTAGGTAATTCAAAGCAGTGATAGCCCAGTGGTTAAGACGTGCACCTTCCAAGCGGGAGGCGTATGTTCGATCCCAGTCATGGGCCTGTACCAATGAATTTATTTAATGTACAGATTTTAATGTTGCAAAATTGTCACTTAGCTCGTGCCTCGAAAGCACGTAAAACCGTTGGTCCTGCGCCTGATCTCTCTCCGGTCGTATCGGCTTTCCGTCCCATCGGACTATGAGAGTAACGGAATAGAGAGTGCATCTATGTTTGCGCACACACTTGTGCACTATAATATCTCCTGCGTACCTGGCCAATCTTCATACAGATTGGTCGCCTTGACCGAAATACGGTCGGAGATCATCGGGTAATTCAAGACGAAGCATTTTATATTTTAAGATAGATGGATAAACGCAGCCATGTTTCTTTTCAGCCATCGAAGGCATGATAATACGCAAGTACAACATAACCGAGGAGGACTTTCGCGTGATGGAGACGGTGGTGCTGAAGTCTGAGCCGCATAAGGCCGGTCAGCAGTGGAAGTTCACCGGCGCTTTCTACTACGCTACTACTGTGCTTACTACTATTGGTGAGTTTTTGTAGTTTTTGGAGTAGTAGCTAAGTATTATACTTATCTATAGGTAGGTGCTTGTCGGGCTGATTTTGTTTGTATCCGGTCACAATTGCTAGATAGTCACTGTCAAACACAACATTTGGTATTATCCTCTGTTATCCTTCTAGACCTAACCTCATTTATCAAAAACGACGATATTATGCTGTGATATTATGTTTCCCTCAATGTATGCATACACATATAAATAGGCGCTCAACTGAACAAGCTATTATAAACGTTAAGGTGCGTAGGCTAGTATTGCCTGAATGCAATAAATAATTAATACCCCCCCAGGGTACGGTCACTCTACCCCGGCGACGATCGGTGGCAAATTGTTCACGATGTTCTACGCGATCGTGGGCATCCCACTTGGACTCATCATGTTCCAGAGTATTGGTGAACGGGTCAACAGGCTCAGCAGGTCAGTACCATAGAATAATGAGTCCCCACAAGGAGTCATCACAGACAAATGTATGCCGGGTAGTGAAGCAAGAAACGAAGCGAAAATCCCGCCCCCTGATTACGTAATCAGGGGGCCGCTTCTGCCGCTCTTCTAACCCGCTGATTGTTGCCGAATTAAGAATTGTTACTTTTAAGAAACATAGTTTTTGGATGGAAGAGTTAGAAGGGGAAAACCTCGCCGGACTTTCATCGTTCAAATTGGTGAAATTCTAGAGAAAGGTCAAGAGTACCTCGTCGGTTTAACGAGCGTGCATGAAGAATATCATGAAAGTAGATGAAACGAAAAAGGTGTCAGGACCGTAGCAAGTGCCTACTCCTCCGTGAAAGAGGCATGATTTTATAATAAACTAACACATGTATTTTTTTCTTTCCAGCGTTATAATAAGATCGATAAAAGTGATGCTAAAATGCAAGCAGACGAGTGCGTCAGAAGTGGACCTGATCTGTGTGGTGACGACATTGTCTTCGCTAACGATAGCGGGGGGCGCGGCCGCTTTCTCCAGGATCGAGGGATGGAGCTACTTCGATAGTGTTTACTATTGCTTCATCACGCTCACTACTATCGGTGAGATTTTTTTATACCATAAAATTTTCACTGATAAAGTTAATTTTAAAAATTTTGAAAGGGGCGTACTTGCCTCAGAGATTTCTTCCAGCAAACCAGTAAAGTTATTTATTACCCTGTGCTGATGTAAGGCTTCACTAGAACACATCAGCTGCATCTCCTTCCGTGTATGTCGTTAGAATACATTATGGAACTCTGGCGATAGGACTTGTCAATGATAATTAACATCTGTCTCCGCTAACCTAAACGTGACAATGGGATCTCTTCTATCCTCCTGCAGTGTTGCTAGCTTCCCGCAGTTCTGGCTATCCCATTTCGGGAACAGAGCCGTGTTTCATCGCTTACAACTTTGATTTTTTCTAATCTGGCTATGGCGTATCTGCCTATTGGGGGTCGGTTGACCATCCTAATTTTTACAGGGTCGTCAACCAATCTATCTTACGCCATAGCCCTAAGTAGTTTTAAGCTTTAAGTTATTTACAAGTTAGTTATGACGGTTAGTTGACTCTGTCTAAAAATGAATTATTTAATAAACCCCTTGATCCGTGATGAGGGTACTTTGTATACCTATTATTCCTTTAATTCCAAATCTAACCCTAAACAATATTTTTTAATTAAAACATCGTAACAAATAATACTACATCACAACCGCAGGTTTCGGTGACATGGTGGCCCTCCAGAAGGACAACGCGCTAAACCGCAAGCCGTCCTACGTGATGTTTGCACTAATCTTCATTCTCTTCGGGCTGGCGATCGTGGCCGCCTGCCTCAATCTGCTGGTGCTGCGGTTTGTCACCATGAATACTGAGGATGAGAAGCGGGATCAGCAGTTGCAGGAACAGGTTTGTTAGAACTACAGGTTTCATATCCATTCATCAAAATTACTTCACCCCAAGTCTTAGCACTCAAAATGCTTTTAAAATCGACCTACCACACACAAAAAACTTCATAAAAATCAGTCAAGCTGTTTCGGGGAGTTTGGTAACAAACACCGCAACAAGAGAATTTTATGTATTAGACTGGCGATCCACAGGTGCAATGCTGATTGATACTATAGGTACATCTTTCTCTTGAAACGAACAAAACTGGAATGACTAATTTTCGCAGTATGTCTTCACAATTTGGGTCCTTTGCTTGGTATGCATGCGAACTATTGTGTCTGTGGTATGGTGTTTGTTGCCGTGTAAATGTATTTGTTATTCACAAGTTTTGTTATGTATTTTATATGCTTTCTTTCCTATATTTGTATGCCAAAATGGCGGAACACAGAGAAGCTAAATCTATTATTGTAATACCATTTTATACCTGTGTATCACAAATAAATCAATTTGAATCACTCTACCTATTTTGAAAAAACTGCATCAATATCCGTTGCGTGGTTTCAAATATCTAAGCATACATAGGGAATTACGGACAGACATTGGGGAGTAACTTTTTTTTATTATATAGGTACTATATTACGATAATAATAATTGCATGTATCGTCGCAGGCGCAGCAAGTGGCGGTGAGGTTGGAAGGTGACGTCATCACGGCAGACGGCGCCGTACTGAGGGGCGTGTCCCGAGGGACCAGGCTACCTGCCGACCCCAGGGCTGTCTGCACAGGTATATACATACATATATACACACACTGGAGGTGACGTCATCACGGCAGACGGCGCCGTACTGAGGGGCGTGTCCCGAGGGACCAGGCTACCTGCCGACCCCAGGGCTGTCTGCACAGGTATATACATACATATATACACACACTGGAGGTGACGTCATCACGGCAGACGGCGCCGTACTGAGGGGCGTGTCCCGAGGGACCAGGCTACCTGCCGACCCCAGGGCTGTCTGCACAGGTATATACATACATATATACACACACTGGAGGTGACGTCATCACGGCAGACGGCGCCGTACTGAGGGGCGTGTCCCGAGGGACCAGGCTACCTGCCGACCCCAGGGCTGTCTGCACAGGTATATACATACATATATACACACACTGGAGGTGACGTCATCACGGCAGACGGCGCCGTACTGAGGGGCGTGTCCCGAGGGACCAGGCTACCTGCCGACCCCAGGGCTGTCTGCACAGGTATATACATACATATATACACACACTGGAGGTGACGTCATCACGGCAGACGGCGCCGTACTGAGGGGCGTGTCCCGAGGGACCAGGCTACCTGCCGACCCCAGGGCTGTCTGCACAGGTATATACATACATATATACACACACTGGAGGTGACGTCATCACGGCAGACGGCGCCGTACTGAGGGGCGTGTCCCGAGGGACCAGGCTACCTGCCGACCCCAGGGCTGTCTGCACAGGTATATACATACATATATACACACACTGGAGGTGACGTCATCACGGCAGACGGCGCCGTACTGAGGGGCGTGTCCCGAGGGACCAGGCTACCTGCCGACCCCAGGGCTGTCTGCACAGGTATATACATACATATACAGGATGTAACAAAAAGGGTATGTTAAGCGAAAAGCTATGTAAATAGCCCACTATAGAGAACCTATCCACAAAATTTGAGATCCGAAATCACATGTTTATTTTTCCCGATAGTATGGAGAATTTTTAAATATCTCAAGGAATTTTAATACAATCTTGAAAAATAAAAATGTGATTTCGAGTTTAGAAATGAATTTTGATGAATTTTGGAAATAGGTGCTCAATAGTGGGCTATTTATACAGCTTTTCGCTTAACATGCCCTTTCTGTTACATCCTGTATACACATACTGGAGGTGACGTCATCACGGCAGACGGCATTTACCCATAGTCACCCACCACGCACATAGTACATAAACGGAAATACATGTGCAATCCGTCATTGTATGCAATACCTAGGAAATTTATGTAGTTAGTGTTAATGTGTTAGGTAGTGAAAAGGGAAGCGCTTCCGACCCCACAGCGACCCTAGTTATTGTTTGGCCCATATACATAAACATTATATTCCAATCATTGTGAGAAATTTCGATATCGCGTTCTAGGATTTATAATCGACTATGGTTTTATCTTACATCCGATAAGTGGCTTCGCTATTACTCCTATCATTTTGTCTGCTTATTAGGTTAGAATTGTTAAAGTAACAACGCACGAGCCGAGCGAGCGAAGCGAGCGTGTTGCGAGAGCGACTGGGAGAATTGACAGCAGTTTATTCTATTCACTAGTTTAGCTCTAATAGTGGAATGGAAAATATCTTAAAGAACAATACAGCTAATATTATTTTCTTCCTTTTGGCTTTATCGTAGTCAGGTAAAAATGCAAATTACATACCAAACTAGATTTAAGCTATCATGTTACAAAATGATTCTTTTATGTAAATACAGGATGATTTTTGGTCGTCAACGTTCCCGAAAACTACGGAATGTCCTCATCATCACGATCATTTTTTCTCCATGGTAGCATACCAGCGCCCGTAGCATGAACTTGGTGAGAGCGAGATAGCTCATATTTACGCGACAGATTCACAGAGGTATGTTATAATTAGACATGTAAGTGTATGTACTTCACATGTAAAAAGGCATTGTAAAGCACTTCTTTAAGGGCAAATCCATACAGTCTTAGCTTGAGTTGAGTGTCTATTCTAATTCCCAACTCCTTTTTTATACGCAAAGTTCGAACTAAGGCTTTTGTCTAGTTATTACATAGCTCTGTGAATTTGACGTTTAAATGTGACATATCTCGCTCTCACCAAATTCATGCTACGGGCGCTGGGAAGTGTCTGTTTTCCAAAATATTGGGGTCCAAAGTTGAGTAAATAGACTGCATTTTTCTGCATAAATGCACATTGACGCGTGTAGCAAGATTTTTTCATGAGAAATAATTAATATCTATCTATGAAAAAACTAGCATAAACACTGGACCCTATAAATTTCGCCCGATCAAGTAAATAAAAAAAAATAAAAAATTTACATCAGTTCCCAACATTTTTTTTGGCATAAACTTACTTTATTTGATGTAAAAAGACAACGTTGTTATTTTAATACCTCGTATTTGTAACGTAACGATCATTTTTTTCTATGGAACCAACCTGGGAAACGATTTTTTTTTAAATCTCTTTTTATTGCAAGCAATGTATTCGATTGACAAATGTACCTACAAAACTAAAATTTTTAAATATTAATATGGTGTCTTTAAAAAAATGTTTGTTAACTGTTTCCAGATGGATTTATTTTAAAAAAATGCTGATATTCATGTAACTTTGGACTTCAATATCTTGGAAACCCGTGTTTTCCCATGAAAAAAAAATGATCGTGATGTTACAAAGAATACAAGGTATTAAAAGAACAAAGTTTTCTTTTTACACCCAGTCGAGTACGTACCCTTCGTTAAGGGTGGCAACGAAAAAACACCCTGTATAAGTTGTCAACTATTCACTTTTTTACTCTATGAATTTCGATATAACATTCGCAGGTGCGGTGGGCGACACATCGCTGGTGCCTCTATATGTGGACGAAGACGACTCTCCAAGTGTGTGCAGTTGTGCGTGCAACTGCTTCAATACGACCAAGTCAGTATCACTTACGAGTACTGCATAAAGTGCACTACATCATTAAGATTTACAGGCTTCATGTAAATGGTAGAGATGTAAAAGTAACAAGCGTACCCGTATGTATTCGTTACTTTGATCATGAGTACTCGTTACTGCCGTATCGTTACCGTACTCGTTACTATCGTTACCGTATGTAGTATGGTAACGAGTCGAATCGACGTGAACTGTCCACGTAATATATCAAATTTGCAATGGATTTACTATTTAGAAAATTTTAACCACAAACTTAAATTATATTACAAAGAATAGTACAAAACAGTAAAAAACTTTGACGATTTAAAAAATATATAGTATAAGTACTTTAAACAAACCTAATCACCATTCTTTGAAATAAGCGATTTAAATGAACCGCATCACGCGCATTGGTAGAACATACGATCAAAAACAAACGTATCAATACACCAGTTGCGATCCGAAACTGTGTATTATACGATAAATACCTATGATACGAAACATGCGAGTAACGAGACGAATTCCTGGGTAACGTTACTCGTTACTCGGTACATGATGCAGTACCCGTTACTCAGTAACGAATACATACGGTTTGTTACAGCTTTAGTAAATGGGCCTAATCCTAGTCCTAGTATAATATTATAAACGCGAAAGTTTGTAAGTATGGATGGATGGATGGATGTTTGTTACTCTTTCACGTAAAGACGGCTCGAGCGATTTTAATATAATTTGGTATGGAGTTAGCTGATACCCTGGATTAACACATCGGCTACTTTTTATCCCGGATAATTTCGACATTTTGTTTTTTCCGCAGTCCACGCGGACGAAGTCGCGAGCGTCCACTAGTGTGGTAATCATTTCATCGTAAGCTCCAACTAAAGGCCCATTTACACGATACCATTTTCTTGTACATTCATGAGAAATAATTCAATTTATTGATTATTATGGTCGACACAGACCGTCACACTTAAGCGTAAACCTAGGGGCCATCCATATATTACGTCACAGGTTAAGGGGGAGGGAGGGGGTCGTCAAACTGTGACATTGTGTGACAAGGGGGTGGGAGGGGTCCTAAATTACGTGACGTCACATTTTCATTCAATAATATCTAAATATAAATTTGCAAAAAAGCTAAATGTGACGCGTCACACTAGGGAGGGGGTCTCACAAATGTGACCAGCTGTGACAATGAGGGGGAGGAGGGGCAAAAAATCATGAAATTCGTGTGACGTAATTTATGGATGACCCCTTATAGTTATACCTGTACCTTTCTGTCTCAGCCGTTTATGTTAAGGATGGAGAGAGACAGACCTGACTCAATTTAAGTTTACGTTTAGTGTGACAGAATCGATCGATTGACGAGTAAAATCTTGACCTGCATCCGTATGATGAATTTGGTGAGAGCGAGATTTGGAGATAAGCTCGCCTTTGTACTATTTCTTTTACAACTTACTGTCTATGATAAAAATTTATGTGTACAATAAAGAATACTAAGAGATGTCTCACTTTTAAACGTCAAAGACCTAAGTAATAACTAGACAAGGCAAGTGTTTCTACTTGGTAGTGTAGCTGCCTGCGACAATAGGTCCTTTGGGTTCTGAATCCTCGTAGGTGCAAACGAGTGTCTATTGTGATGAATTCTTGATGTCTATTGTTTCCGAGTCATGCAATGTTTATATACGTTTCTATGTATTTATATACCGTTGCTTAGTACCCACGACACAAGACCTTAGGGATCTTAGTGTGGGACTAGGTCAATGTGTTGTGAAGGTGAAAAAAAAAAAAAAAAAATCCACAGAGCTAAGTAATAACTAGACAAGGCAAGTGTTTCTACTTGGTGTGTAGCCCTAATTCCTTCAGTCCTGCCTGGAGAACGAGTGTCTATTCTAATTCTTGAGTCTATTTTTCACATGCAAAGTATATACGCTTAGTTTAGCTCTGTGAATTTGACGTTTAAAAGTGAGACATCTCGCTCTCACCAAATTCATCATTCGGGTGCAGGTTACAAAAAAATTATAGTATAGTTAGACTATACCATGCCAGCTATATAATTTTCTTTACTGCTTCAATAAAATTGAATAAAATGAGCCCTAACAGTGTCCAATTGTCCCCAGATCGATCCCCTACCGTGACCCGTTATCCCCGGTGCCCCCGACCAATATTAAAGCGATGAAGTCCCGAACGCGGCTCGAGTCTAAAAGCCGGTCGCAGAGCCTTCGTCTTAACTCTGCGTCCGGACACCTTTATATGAACGCACGGACGGACGACTTTCAGATACGTCCCGAGGATTTCCAGTGAGTAGATAGCTTGCAATAGTATTTTAAATATATATATAGATAGTATGGAGAGTTTTTAAATATCTCAGGAATTTTCATACAATCTTGAAAAATAAAAATGTAATTTCGAGGCTCAAATTTTGGAAATAGGTTCTCTATAGTGGGCTATTTACATAGCTTTTCGCTTAACATGCCCTTTCTGTTACATCCTGTATATATAATATCACCTATTTTCTGGAGGGGTAGGCAGAGATCATAGATCTCCATTTGCTACGGTCCTAACACACCTCTTTCCCTTTATTTACTTTTATATTCTTCATGCACGCTCGTCATTTTAGGGTACCTACTCTTGACCTGACCTTTCTCTAGAATTTCACCAATTTGATCACTGAAAGTCCGGCAATATCTTCCCCTTCCAACCCTTCCATCCACTCTTCCGTTGTACACATTCTTTGTCAGTCTACTTCCATTAACTATGTTTTAAACATGAAACATAAAATGCATTAATAAAACATTAGAAAAATAGTGTAATAATAAATAATATTTTACAGAGAAATAGTAGCAAAACGTCGCGAGCAACTTCGACGCGGTATGATGACTTACGACAGCAGTCAGAATTACGAGCAATATCTCTACCGACACAGTTTGAGCCCCAGACCAGACAGCCCGAGATCCTCTCTCTATTCAATGAATATCCGAACAGAAAACCGAAGCAACGACCCATTAGTCGACGACTACGACTCCGAGAAATCCAGCTACGCCAAAAAGAAACTCATGAAAAACATCACGAGAAACACCACAAACAAAGACAACTACTTCTACGATGATGCGGTATTGCACTTCGACGACGAATACGCTTTCGACGGCTCAATACTTTTCGCGAAACGGAGAAAATCAGTTGAGAGAAACTGGGATGAATACAATTGTAGGCTACCTAAGAGCTACGACCAGGTGTCCAATGATGGTAGCTATGGGTATTACCTGCCTGATGACGAAACGGATCAGTATTATGTTAATGACACGCTAACGTTCAATTTGCCGCCGCATCGTGCGAGCATTTAGTGATGCGCCAGAGTGCCAATCGTAGGTTAGGGCTGTGTGTCACTTGGCCAGGATTTATATAGATACATATTCGATTCGTCAGCCTATTCCAAGTCCACTGCTGGACGTAGGCCTCCCCCAGGGCACGCCACAAGGCTCAATTTTTTTATTTTTCCATCCAGTGACTGTCCATCTGGCCGGAGGTCCATACAATACATAGAAGAAAAAATAACTTATAGCTTACTTAAATCTGTCTATCTATGGCTGTGTCTCCGAAATGGTGTTGCCAGAACTGCAAGATCATAAAGGAGATAACCACAGCCACGTTTAGAATAACAGATGTAATGACCAGTCACAAGTTTACAGCTGAAAGATTAACAGAGTTCCTTAGTCAACTCTAACTTAACTAGACAGGACTTTGAGGTAAGAGATTTTTCATGAAAGAAAATATAATTTTACATAAGCCGGCATTGGCCTACCACTCATTCCCGCCTCTGCAACTCCTGTGAGCCAGGATCAACAGAGGCGACCAGAAAAATGCGTAACAAAGCATAGAAAATCCCGGGGGGACCTACTCGTCTTCAGCCTATAGCAGTCCACTGCTGGACGTATGCCTCCCCCTGGGTAAGCCACAAGGCTACTGCCACAGGGGGGTTTTGCCCATAGTCACCACGCTGGGCTGGCGGGTTGGTGACCGCAGTGTGATTTTCGGATTATGTTGTCAGTACGGGAGGCGCTGCTGCCCACCTCCCGGAAACCCTTAATCGCCTCGCTACGATACCCACGGGCAGACATGGGGTGGTACAAACTCTACTCTGCCGGCTCCACGCGGCTAGCGACTATAAAGCATTAAAACTAATAGAAAAACAGAATGTGAAGTATGAAGATAGGTACCTATGCTTAATTTAACACTGACTGACAATATGCCAATAATAAGTGTGACAAAATTCTTTGACTGCACGAAAATTTGACATAATGCAGCCACACAGTTATTGCAGATTGTTTTTAACGTAGTATTTATTTGAACCTATATTTTTTTAGCTCAAAGATCTTTCAAGAAATTCAACATAAATACACTAGATATGTACTCGTGTCGAGACAAACAGCAAGAAGAAGAATAAGCTATGCTTTGCCCAGCAGTGGGACACTTAATGGCTGCAACGTTATCATTGGCCAAGTGACGCACAGTTATTGCTAGACGAAACTAAACTAAATGGGCCAATTAAATAAACTTAGACATTTACAATTTTCGCCGTAGTTTTGAATTTGATTAGCTTTTACACATAGTCGAAGAGAGAAAGGGATAGAAGTTGCGAAGTTTTTAAATATAAACTAATGTCGGTATATCCATCTCTTTTACTCGTATAATGGTCAAAAGAGACGGATATATCGGCAACTTTGTATGAGATAGGAACTAGTGTGTAGTGCTGGCAGTAATCTGATTGGACCAATTTCTTTAATAGTTCATTGCAAAACAAATTTAATGTTACTAATATTATGGCACTGATTTACAACCGTATTTGTAAAGAATTGGACGTAATTACTTACTGTTAAGTAATTGCTTAAGTAACGATTTTTAAAGAGGTCTTTTTAAGATAAAACTTAAAATTCAACTACTATAGATTAAGATAAAGTACAGACGGATTCAACTAAAAATGTGTCAAAAATGACATTATTACGAAATTACTTGGCCAGTGGTCACTTAAGTAATTTACTTCTTTATAAATACGGGTATACTGTGTTTATTTAAGAGTTCTTCATCTTTCCATTGCAGTTTATAATTATGTGTCTTCAAAATCCTCGTCTATCCATGTACCAAATCACAGCAAAAAAAAACAGTCAGCCATTTTACCAGTTATTTTGACATTAGTTAGGATTCTTTATGACATCACATCTATAACCTTATCACCTCTTCAAATACCTTTAAAGTTGCTGACAGCATTACACACCTCTTTAGTTAGATAAGATAATAAATATTGAGCTTGGCTTCCTGTAGATATTGTAAATTGTAATTTTAACGCTTCTAGCGGTGCGCTTGAGTCGGCTGATACAGACTGAGATAGATGGACTTTTGGTGACAAGGGTGTATCAGCAATTAGTAGATGTAAAGGATGTTATATTATATGAAAAAGATGGGGCGAAGGTGGTCGATGCCATTAGGTGTCAAGCATGGTCCAAAATCCAAAATAAAGAATGCAGCGTGTAGTTGAGAACTTTAATTAGGTCTCACGAACACTTTCACGGTATTAACACACAGGTATTAACAATCTTGGCAATGATTATAACGTATAATGTAGAAACGCGGTAAGTACACGATTGCTGATCGAGACCAGTGCATCGCTCGCACAATCGCTCGACAGTCGCAACAAGAATAATCCACAATGGGGCCGTTGTAAAACTACAGTGGTGCCCTCTCAGCACCCTGTCTTACCCTCAGGGTAGCACAGAGCAATAATAACTTGACAAAATAGTGTATTGCTTCGTTCAGAATCATTTCTTGACACCGCGAGTTCCCGTTTACGTTTCGATCTGAATAAAATTATTTCGATTCGATTTTGAAGATCCCCCCCTCTCTACCCGCTTACGACCGACTTAGTAGGCTTGAATCTTTACACATACTTAATATTTAATCAGCTCTTCAGCGAAACTTACCAAACGTCCAGCTATCTCTTAAAGCTTTGGTTTTCTAGGACAACGGTATTGTTATATAGCGATATGAACTATTCTCATGTCGACACCGACTGATGACTGCATTCGTACGGCCGCTATATGACGGCAACGTTATCCTAAGAAACCATAGCTTTAGCTCCACTTGCATTTTAAATTATATCTTATCGCGGATGACGTCTGTTTTTGTTGTATAAAGCATATGTGCTAATTCGGGAATAAAAGAAATCTAAGATAATAATTATAGCTTTTGATGCAAGCGGAGCTATCTAATATGGCCGTGTTGATATTTAAAGACATAACTCATTTAGTGAGAATCTCCTCGTTTTAACGTTAAGCTAAGTAAGAAATGAACTTACCTTAGAGTATACATTTTGCAAGCTATAGAGTGCGCTTTACAATATATTATGCGTAAGCACAGATATGAACAGGTAACTCTATGTCCGTGTCACTGTCAATCATTTGAAAAACAAGAAGATTTTGCTTACGCTGGGCACAATAAAACGAAGCGATACTGGCGCTCTATAGTTTATGTATACTCTAAGGAACTTACAAAATATTGGGATGTTGCGTAAGCGACTGTGCGTAATTCTCTTTTTACGTAAGAATTGTATGCGAGTATCAAATCTCTTCCAGTTTTGCCAAATTGTTTAAATTTAAATTAATTGTACATTTATTCCGCGATACTGCCAAATATTTTATCTTGTTAGAAATTAAAATCTATTTTACGCGACTGGTCAAACCAAAATGTTGGTAAATGAAATGGTTTTTTTACAGTGTAACTGTAAATTTTATGCTAAAGAATTTGCATAGTTTTTTTTGTTAAATACATAACATGTATTAAAAATCCTGAAGAATGTTTATTTACTGAAGAGTATTACATTAAATATCTAAATATTTGGTAAACCAAAGTTGAACTTTTGAAAAGTGATAAAATTATGTTAACCATTGCGTATATAAATGACTGTGTGGAACACGAAAATGGTGTCAACTTCACGGATAAATATTTGTACATATTGAAATCAAAACGAATTGTCGTTTTGGAACTGAAATATTAAAATATGACAAAATAATGTCATTAGCCAAACCTAGCCTGTAATTTGATTCGTCGATATTAGCTTAGTTCGACAGGGTTCTATCCTATTCGGTAGGCTTATCTCGTATTTTAATGGGTTTGGGAGTCGATTCCGTAAAAACCCACCGGGTTATAACAAAAAAAATCTAAACATTATTTAGGCTAAACATCAACTAAATTTAACAGATATTTCATAAATTTTGCTGTCATTTTTAAACAGTGTCACTTTAGTCACGTTTTTGTTATACACGACATGTGTCAAAATGAATCAGTGGGGCAAGCACGAACCTCTCGACAGTCTGAAAACACTATCGTGACATTATCAAATCTCATAGATTTTTGCTTACAAGTCGATAACGCTAAACTCAATACTGACTGTAAACCGTCAATACTGTTACATGTTACACGGCGAGCATTCATGCAGTCAGTAAAGTGCGTTTCACGTATAGTTCCGATGGATGATGGCGCTAGTTACACACATTATCTATGTCACTGCATACAAAAAATGTTAGTTCCGAAATCAGGCATAGCAGTTATTCTATGAAACGATCTCCTACATCTAACATCGTAACCGACTTTTACGAAGCGTAAAAAAAGTTTGTGCTTGCCTCTCCGGTCTCCGGTTACGATTCTCATTGTACTCGTAAACCCTGCCCTGTTATTATATAGGTACGTCTAAATATTATTTCTTCGATTCTCACGACTATACATATTCTAAAATTAAGGAGATTTCACTATTATTCAAACATTAATATGGGAAACAATCTGGAAATATTAATGCCAAAGGGTCCGCTTCTTTATCGAGATTATTTTGTTTTTACCAAAACTAACAGCAGGTCTATATATTTATTTATGTATCGTTTCTAAGCTAAGTAAACGCGAACTGAATCCCTAATACCTATTTAACTTGTAACTTTAGGTAGAAATTCTAGTCATAATTTTAGTTTAAGCAGTTTATTTAAGACCCTGTATTACTTTATATGCCTAAGGCCTTTTACTTTTTATACCATTGTTACATAATTTATTTGTTGTATTAATATACGGACGTGGATTACAAAGAAATTCGTACAATGACCCCGTGCAATTTATCTGTTATTGACGAAAAAATGTTTCACCATTTCTGTTGCGTTTAGGATTACTAGATGACAGGAATTTTCCTTACATGTGGAAAAATTATATAGAGACAGCAAAATGTGAAAGGTTATTGCACTAATTCCTTCGTGAGCGGCGACCGTACTTATTATTAATTATATTATTACAAATCAGTATTACTTTCATTGCTGTGATATTTTTGTCAAATTTGTGCCAACAATCTTATTTACCTATAGTTTAAGTATACATTTAGTTTTGTTGTGATCATGTGTCATTCATGATCTTTTTTGCATAAAACCTTACCTGTTCTGTTACCATAACAAAGTTCAACTACTACTGTATTTATATTGAACTTGATGCCAAATATTTCCTAATGTAAAGCTACGAACCCAGGATTTAATATTAATAGCACAATAATTACCCCCAACGCACTCTATATAATTTTTTATTTATTAGGGAATTGTAAAATAACTCAGGGACTACAAAAGCACCTGTGGAGCAAGCACGAACTTCTCTATGGCCCGTAACGCTATCGTCAAACTGTCAAATCTCATAGATTTTGCTTGCAAGTCGATAGCGTTACGCCGCGGTAAAAAGGTTCATCCTATTCTCTCAACTCAGGTCTTTAATTAAAAGAGATAAATAGCAAACGAGGAATATCTCTTATGCTGCCCTTTTAGACCCATCATTGCCCTTGCTCATCTACATACATAAAAGAGTGAGAAAGATATAGGTTTTTAAATTAATTAAAAAATCGTGTGTGTTGGGGGAACTAAAGAGAGACAGTTATCAAGATAATGACTGTCAAATCACAGTTCTGTATACAGGGTGTAACAAAAAGGGTGTGTTAAGCGGAGAGCTATGTAAATAGCACACTAAAAGGAACCTGCCCACAAAATTTCAGACTCGAAATCACATGTTTATTTTTTCAGATAGTATTCCTATACAACTCAGGAATGTTCATACAATATTGAAAAATAAACATGTGATTTCAAGTCTCAAATTTTGGAAATAGGTTCTCTATAGTGGGCTATTTACATAGCTTTTCGCTTAACATACCCTTTCTGTTACACCCTGTATACGATACGTAACAGCGAGCGGACCGGCCCGTGTAAATGTAAACTATTAATGTATAAATAATCTGTTAAAATGTTAACTCGTGTGAATGGAGATAGTAACGCGATCTGAAACTTAATGTAATTTAAATGAAAATGTAACATAAATCGGATTTCATTAAAAAATACGTAAATGAGTCATTTGTTTTAGTTAACAACCTGTGTCGAATCCGTTTACGTTAACTATTCAACCGATCACGTAGCGCTGTTATCACGTCATCACGCCATAATGTGATTGGTTGTCCGAAAAACGCGTTTGAGTTCAAAGTTAAATCTCATAGGTAGGTACTATAAAGCTTATCTTTCCTAGCTTTACCGTAACATAACGGCCGTAATATAGCGGTAAATGACGTCAATGATCGCACTATAGTAAACGGCGCCATTTTGTTTGATAACAAAGTTCTAATATAGACGACATACTTCGTTGTATTAAGCTATGCTATATGACGGCACGGCAATCCTAGGAAACATAAGCATTAGTGTGAGAGTTAACTTCGAAAATGATCGCGTTTCTTGTGCAACCAATCACATTATGGCGTGATGACGTAATAAGAACAACGCCACGTGATTGGTCGCTATCCTGTACAGCAAATCACACACCCACTATTTACCAGCCATTCAGTAACATACATACATACATAGATTCATGCCCATTATCCCCCAATTTTGGCAGATGTGTGCAAATTACACAGCCACTTTTCACAAGCTAGCCTATTAAGTCCCACGTGGTAAAGGGTGAGCCTATCACCGCGTTTCGTGTACATACACAAAAATCTAGAGATACTTGAGGTAAGTCGCCTGGCTATGACGGGCTTAGCATCGAGCACCTGCAGCATGCTGGAGCTCATCTTTGTGGAATACTGGCTATGCTGTTTACTCTGTGTGTTCGTCATTCATATTTACCTAAGGATCTTATGAGGACAATAGGGATGTTTACAGTTTTTTATTTGTATTTATATCGAAAGATCATAAAATAAAAGAAACATTTGCGAAAGAAAAACTTCGCTACCGTGAAAACTTTCCGGGATATAACAATTTCAAAATCACAATTTTAGACTTGCCAAAAAACGCTCCATACAAACGCCTACCACACAAAATGATGACGTCACTCTATCAGTAACTTACACGCGCGTAAAAGAACTTTTGTTCTACATCTACATTAAATGTTACGTTTGTATATTTATATGGTCACTAAACAAAATTTGCTGTAAATTATGCAGGTGATCATGTGATGTATTTTCAATTAATTTCACATTTGAAAAATAGACTTGCCCACTTAACTTTGAAGGCTTATTGCTACCTCATTCTGGACACTTATTTAATCAAATTGTAATTTTACAAATAGGTATGATTTTGATAATTTATTCTGATAAGCATAAAATGTCATTAAAATTCAACCACAGTAAACATCCCTATTGTGATACCAATTATGAAGAACCATACTGGAGATGCATCAGATAAATGAAATTATAGACCGATCTCTTTAGCCAAAATCATGGCAAGGGTTTTGGATGGATTACTGGATAAGCAACTTGATGCGGTTATGTCACCTCTGCAGGACACGCAATTTGGTTTTAGAAAGGAGCTCTCTACAGAAAGTGCTTTAAAACAGTCAACTATTATGTAAAAAGGAGAACTCCTGTTTATGTTTGTTTCCTGGATTCGTCCAAGGCCTTTGACATGGTTTCGTATAGCAGGTTGTGGTCAAAGCTTAAATATGCTGATGTGTCTCATGATGTTATTAGGATTTTTTCATATTGGTACAGCAATCAGGTGAATGTTTTGAGGGGGAAATTCATACTCTGATGAGTATTATTTGAAATGAGACAAGGGGGTTTGACATCCTCACATCTCTTTAACATTTATGTAAATCGCCTCATCGTGAAGCTCAGCAACACACATGTTGGATGCTTTATTGATGATTGTGTGTGTAAATAATCTTAGTTACGCAGACGACATGGTGTTGCTTATGAGTCCTTCAATTGGGGGGCTTAAAAAGCTGCTGAAGGTCTGTGAGGCTTATGCTCTGTCGCACGGTTTAAAGTATAATGCGAAAAAAGTGAGCCCTTGGTGTTTAAATCTAACAATAAAGGACCATCTACAATACCACTACTTACACTGAACGCAGTCGAATTTGAACCGTGTCACACAGTTTAAATATCTGGGTCATGTACTCACTGAAAATATGTGTGATTATTTGGATATAGAACGGGAGCGTAGGGCATTATCGGTGCGTGGTAATATGTTGGCGCATAGGTTTGCTCGATGTACTGCTGAAGTCAAAATCACGCTTTTTAAAGCCTACTGTCAAGTAGCCTGTGGGTCAGCTTTACACAGAAATCCTATCATGCTCTATGTGTTCAATACATCTTCAGGGCTCTGTGATGCCAGCGTGGATGACTTTTACGCATTAATGCGGAAAAAGGTTGCCTCGCTGGTGAACAGGGTGCGACGGAGCTCGAACCGAGTCCTGAGGGTGGCGAGTGATAGTCTCGATTCGAACTGCACGTGATTAAAGTTCGGTGAGCTTGCCCATAGGGGTGTTAATTTGATTTAATAATTTATTTCAATCCGTGTACTACTAACATACTTTATAAGCTATTATATTGTTACTAACATTTTATGGATCTTTGGTCTAAAAAATAAATGATTTTTTTTAATAGAATTTATTTAGGCTTATAATCAAGTTGCTTTGTCACAAATACATAACTTTTATGTACAATACCTATATAAATAATATTTACAATCCAAAAACGGATTTAAAAGTACATAAAAAAATATGTACAATATACATAGTAAAAAATGTTGACGTAATTTGAATTAAATAAAACGCACTCCCAAGCAATACACTTCCTACCGTGTGGAGTCCTGTGGTGATATGGGGTTTCACTAGAATACATCAGCTGCATCTCTTTCCGTGTGTGTCGTAAGAGTCGACTAAAGAAGGGGCGTTCTCTCAGGTGATGTCCTAGTAATTTGTCAATGATCTTTACTGTAGTTTTTATAGTATTTTTCATGTAAGCTCTATTATTTGTTCTCCGTCAAACACCATTTTACATATATTTGTATTTGTTGGCTCGTCGCTATCTTCCGCGAGCGATCGGTTCGCGATTGACTTTTTATGTTTGGATCCTTTTTTAACATTACCTGTAATAAACAATACATGTTATATTTATAAAAACTGTTCAGGTTCATACATACAGACACCCCCATTTTCTCCCAGAGGTTGGGCAGAAGTGTGCAAATTATGTACCCATCTTTCACCAGTTTTAGGTTCATAGTGTTATTTTTCCCCCAAACTAATATTCATTTTGGGAAAGGCACACATTTCAGGAAAGGGATATTTTAAAAATTAGTGACATTATAAAACTGTATGTCACAATTTTTTTTTATCACATACAGTGTTCGATCGCAGATTTTTAATACTAAGGTATTTAACGAGCGACAGCGAAGTTCGCAAATTGCAGTTAGACTTTATGACGTCACTGGGGGAAAAGTTTCGATGATTTTGCGAATGTCACTGTCGTTCGTAAAAATATTACATTGTCCAAGCCCCTATAACGGTCAATGTTCGTGTAATACTATTCTCATATGTATATTATAGGTACATGAAAAAATAGGTGATACTTACTATCAACAGGTTCTTTTGGTGTCGCTTTCAAAAATGACGTCACTGACTCCAAAAACTTATCTATGTCTCTTTCTATTTGGCGTTTGCTCTTTTTCATTGGTGGTCGTTTTTTAGGCAATTTCAGATTCGGTACATTTACTGCCTTTGCTTTCGGTTTTTGTGCCGGAGCTTTTTGGAAAGCGCCCTCTTTAAATTGTTTTATAATATCTGTCACTAAGATCTTTCGGCGACCGCTATAGTAGTGTGCATATACTCGTGGAGTTTGTTGTGGAAGATTGATTGTACTTGTGGTAACATCGAGAGTTTTTGGTGGATTATCTTGCTTGTTCTCTACAGTGAGAGGTTTTTGAGTATTATCTTTTATTTTCTGCGTAAGAAGAGGTATTTGTGGATTATCATTTATCTTCTCCGCAGGTGCTACATTAATGATGTATGCCTCGTCGTCGTCTACATTAAAATCGGCTAGAGGCTTCAACTGATGATGCACTGTCTGAAACAACTATAATGGAGTCATTATAAAACCGCGACTAAAGTTAAACACACGCCGTATTATAAAAAACAAACTTAAATAGGTGCACTCTCTATTCCCTCACTCTCATAGCGTTTTAATAGAAACGAGCGCGAAGTTATTACCGTGTCTAAAGATCTAACTTTAAAACATAACAAAACACTTTAAAAATAACATTCGTCAAATTTAGACAACGTTTACTTCTTTTATTAGCAATAACACGGACTTGTGTAATTTTGACAAATATTACATACTAGTGGACGCCCGCGACTCATTCCGCGTGGATTGCAGAAAAAACCAAATGTCGTAATCATCCGGGATAAAAAATAGCCTATGTCCTTTATCAGGCTCTACACCACATGTGTACCAAATTTCATTTCAATCGACTCAGCAGCAAATCCAGACAGAGTTTCGCATTCATAACATTCATCATCTTCATCTTCAGCCTATTGCAGTCCACTGCTGGACGTAGGCCTCCCCCAGGGCACGCCACAAGGCTACTGCCACAGGGGGGTTTTGCCCATAGTCACCACGCTGGGCAGGCTGGTTGGTGACCGCAGTCTGATTTTCGGACTATGTTGTCAGCACGGGAGGCGCTGCTGCCCACCTCCCGGAAACCTTTAATCGCCTCGTACGATACCCACGGGCAGGCATGGGGTGGTATAAACTCTACTCTGCCGGCACCACGCGGCTAATTCATAAAATTAGTAAGCAAGTATTAGCGTAAAAGTTACTTACAGACACATCCATATTCAAATTCTGAGCCATAACAGTAACATCCGGTACTCTACTCCGCGCATTCAACAGTCCTGCCAATGACAGGTCATTTTCTTGCTTCACTCCAACTGGATCCAAATTGTCAAAGATGGCGGAAAAAGCGCCCCTTTCCTTTTCCTCGGCCTCTTCCGTTACTGGTTCCGCTATAAACTCAAATTCATGTTCAACTGGTCCGTCCATAGATTGATCTTGTGCTGTATCTTCTATACTACTGTTCGATATACTTGTATTTGATTTGCTTGAGTCATCAGTGTCAAACTGGTGTTGTTCGTCTAAGTATCTTTCGATGGACTCCTCAAGTCTTTCTATGTCGCGGTCTATTTCTTCGGGATTATTTGGCTCTGCCTTGATTCTTAGGGCCCTGGAAAAGATTTTAAAAAATTTTTTTTTTTTTTAGGGCCTTAGAGAATGTAACATTATTTCTCGATTGATAGAGGTTTGCAGACTTTATTGTTTAATTGCAAACAAAGATTATATTATCTTAGAGAATGTCAAAATTTTACGAGTTTCTAAGAACATACATACACCTATACTACTTTATCCCTTATTTATTAAAAAATAAAGTATAGTAAACACAGTGTAATACGGGTTGCGGACCAAGAGCTCAGTTACTTTAGCTTAGCTCGCATAGCTGACCCAGTTATTAATACTTGTACGCATAGTTTACGGTCTGCACACGAGTATGGAAAACTACGTCAGCTATAAGAGCTAAGCTAGACCAACTTAGCTTAGCACTTCGTCTGCAACCAGTATTATCATCTATCTTCTAACATTATTATTATACAAAACAGCCAACTTTTATCTTTTCTGTGTGAAAATCTAACAAACATTCCTTATTACAAACATTCATATTTATATTTATCTATATTCTTCTTCTTCTTCAGCCTATTGCAGTCCACTACTGGACGTAGGCCTCCCACAGGGCACGCCACAAGGCTACTGCCACAGGGGGGTTTTGGCCATAGTCACCACGCTGGGCAGGCGAGTTGGTGACCGCAGTCTGATTTTCGGACTATGTTGTCAGCACGGAAGGCGCTGCTGCTCACCTCCCGGAAACCCTTAATCGCCTTGTACGATACCCACGGGCAGGCATGGGGTGGTACAAACTCTACTCTACCGGCACCACGCGGCACCATTTATCTATATAATTGTAATATATTAACTAGTAGACGCCCGCGACTCCGTCCGCGTGGACTACAGAAAAACAAAATGTCGAAACTATCCGGGATAAAAACATTTTCCCGGGATAAAAAGGAGCCTATATATTAAGTGGTATCTATCACAATATATTCCTGAAAACTGCATCGAAATCGGTTCAGCCGTTTCTGGGATTAGGGTGCACAAACGCACAGACAAACAGACAAAAATTCCAAAAATCATTCTTTTTGGTACTATTGCATTGATAAAGGTCTCCTATAATATTTTTTCTCATATATCTGCCATGTACAGACAGCGATCCGTTACATTTTACTATAGGTACATATATGTAATAGATAGATTAGTGGAACAAAATTTAAACTTACATATTAGCTATATTGATGACATCTGCTGCCGTCGGTACGTCCATACGGTTTACTTCTTTTCTTATTCTTTCTAATAACGATTCTACTTCTGCCTGAAAAATTAAAATATAAACACTCACACTCATTATCACCAAAGAGAAGAAAATATTATTTATATACTTTCGTTTATTATATACGTTTTCGGATTAGCAGCTATGTATTTATGGTTGCATGCTAGGTGCTTGGATCTGGCTTCTCGTTGCGACTGTAGTGTCTTGTGTTCGTGATCATGAGTAGGCAGATCCGAGGGTCAGCGGAGGGTATAGGGCCCGGTGGTGGGCGATCCCTCAATAGAGTATTTATATACATTTCTCATAATGAAATGTTTATAAAAAAGGCACGATTGAATCTATATAAATGTAGTACATAACTGTTTTTGGACTTCTAGTCCACATTTGAAAGTTTAAGGCTAAGTTCACATGACCGCGCGGTACGAGATCAATCTAATCGAAATAAAAAAACCTTTTTAAAAACAAGCTTTTATTTAAATGCGCTAAAAAGAAAAAATAAACTTTTACACTAAAACTTTTACTGTTAATTTATAATTTCATTTCAAATTTAACACATTTGACACAATTTATATGTTATAAAAGCTTGTCGCGACATTTAAGTACTCGTATTTACTTTCTTAGTTTTAAATTTTTAATAATTTTTAATTCCCACCCGGGTGAGGAATTTTTTCCATTTCTTTATTAATAATTTTATAATTTTTAATAAGTCAAGGTGAGGCCGTGCCGAGGACTGAGTGGCATGATGACATGATGTCGTGAACATACCACCTCGGGGCACCGGGGTGAACCCTGTTGTATATTACTCTCTTAATCTTCTACACGAAGCTCTGGAAGGGTCGACGGATATTTCTTCGATATGCGTGGGAACAATATGGGAAAATCTGAAACATCAACACAAAGATGCTGCCTAATAAACATTTAAAAGTAAGAACGTAAATACGAGTACTTAAATGTCGCGACAAGCTTTTATAACATATAAATTGTGTCAAATGTGTTAAATTTGAAATGACGTTATAAATTAACAGTAAAAGTTTTAGTGTAAAAGTTTATTTTTTCTTTTTAGCGCATTTAAATAAAAGCTTGTTTTTAAAAAGGTTTTTTTACCTAAATTTTCAACTCAATTGCTTAAAAATATCTGTTTCAAAATAGATTTTCAAGTTTTAGAAGTCCGCCATATTGGATTAAGAGTGACGTCACATTTTTTTCGCGTCACCGCGTGGTACCGCGCGGTCATGTGAACTTAGCCTAAGAGTCAGTTCACACAGAGACGCGACGCGACGCGACGATACTCAAAGAGGCCAATGATTTCGCGCTGCGCCGCGCGTCGTCGCGAGACGCATCGCAACGTCGCGAGGCGCATCTTTAAAATCGTAGCAGGACGACGCCTCGCTGCGCAGCGAGATGCCGCGAGGCGCAGCGGAACGTATCTACTAGCCGCGGGCGCCGCGCGGCCCCGCCTGCGCCCTCCCACAGTCTACTTCCTCTTCTGCAAGAAGTCCGATTATAACAAGATCCCAGTCTATCATTATATTTTTCAATCGAGCACTCGACCGAACTGCATCAAGTCTGGACGGAAATAGTAGAGAAGTCGCCACAGCGGCCTCAGGCTGCGCCTCGCGGCGTCGCGCTGCGTCACGCGGCACCGCGAGACGCAGCACCGCTCTTGCACGCCGCGCGTACCGGCGATGCACCGCTGCGTCACGATACATCGCGCTACGCCGCGAGGCACTTCGAGGCGCAGTGCTGCGTGGTGCAACGTAATCTGAATTCTCACAATGTAATGTGTATCTTTTCGTGTAGTGAATAAAGTGTATTCTGAGTCGCTCTATGAAAAATGTGCGCGCAGCGTCGCGCCGCGTCGCGTCTCGGTGTGAACTGACCCCTAGTCTTATTTTTTAACTAGTGGACGCCCGCGCCGCCTCGCACAATCCCCCCCCCCCCCCCTCTGTATACTCACGGCGACACCAGGCCCCGGCAGACGCAGCACGGCGTGTGTCGCGTGCGCCCGCACCGCCTCGCATAATTCGCCCCCCCCCTGTATACTCACGGCGACACCAGGCCCCGGCAGACGCAGCACGGCGTGTGTCGCGTGCGCCCGCGCCGCCTCGCACAATTCCCCCCCCCCCCTGTATACTCACGGCGACACCAGGCTCCGGCAGACGCAGCACGGCGTGTGTCGCGTGCGCCCGCACCGCCTCGCATAATTCCCCCCCCCCCCCTGTATACTTACGGCGACACCAGGCCCCGGCAGACGCAGCACGGCGTGTGTCGCGTGCGCCCGCGCCGCCTCGCACAATTCGCCCCCCCCCTGTATACTCACGGCGACACCAGGCCCCGGCAGACGCAGCACGGCGTGTGTCGCGTGCGCCCGCGCCGCCTCGCACAATCCCCCCCCCTGTATACTCACGGCGACACCAGGCCCCGGCAGACGCAGCACGGCGTGTGTCGCGTGCGCCCGCGCCGCCTCGCACGCCGCGCACAGGTCATAGTCCTCGCACTGCACGCATGCGTAGCGGAAACTGACAACACACGTCATATTTCATTTAAGACTAGCGTCCCGTCACGGCTTCGCACGGGTGCAATGCTGATACTATATACAAATAAACCTTCCTCTTGAATCATTTTGCTTATTTAAAAAAAATACGTTGTGCAGATTTAAACATCTAAGCGTACATTGGGACAGACAGACAACGGGAAACAATTTTATTTTATAATATGTAGTGAAGGTTGTAGCGGGCTTACGTCGCTGCGTTTAGTTATAAGCTTCAGTCATCGCATCTGTTTTTCTCACTCACTGTACCTCACAAGAACGAAAGCGCGCCGCGGTCCAATTTGAATCAATCTGTATTCATCAATAGGGAATATGCATGTGATTCAAATAACGGTAATATTTTTTATATATAATCTTTATTCATTGAGATTTACGTACATATTAATATTTTTTTATTTCATTGAGTTTTTATATAAGAAAATCATTATTGAAAAGTGCATTAAATAAGAGGGAAATTCAAATCACTTGAAAGGCAACACTATTGGTCGGAATAGGTAATCATGAATGAAATGTGACGTCAAAATCTGTGTGCATCAAACAATGTTTGAACATGTTGATCTTTCTCTCATCAAATCGGTCAAACTAATAAATATTATATAACCTGTGCCAGTGAGGGTCAACAATGTGAACACGGCACGCGGTAACACACCGAAAATGTATGGAGAGTGGGGAGCGCGTCATGTAAATAATTATTGAAATCATCATCATTTTACAGCCCTGAGAAGTCCACGGTTGGACATAGGCCTCCCCCAACAACCTCCACTCCGACCGGTCGGAAGCAGCCTGCATCCAACCGACGCCCGCGACCTTGGCCAGGTCGTCCGTCCACCTCGCGGGTGGCCTTCCCACGCTGCGCTTGCCGATACGTGGTATCCACTCTAGAACTTTCTAATTATTCTATTTTATTATTTTCTATTGAAATCATTAAAAAAATTAGTGCAAATAAGTCCCTATTGTCGTAGACACATTATTAACTGTCCTAAGCTACTCTTTGCCTGTCCATAGTTTACTGTACTGATGTCTCTTTATTTACAATATACAGGATGTTTTTTTGTGGCCACATTTAACTAAGGGTACGTATTCTATACATGAAATAAAGTAAGTTTATGCCAAAAAAAAATGCTGGGATTTTTTTTTTTTAATTTTTTTTAAATTCCTTGATCGTGCGAAATTTATAGTGTCTAGTGTTTATGTTAGTTTTTTTATAGACAGATATTAATTATTTTTCGTGAAAAAATCCTGCTACGCGCGTCTATGTACATTTATGCAGAAAAACGCAGTCTATTTACTCAACTTTGGACCCTAATATTTTGGAAACCAGACACTTCCCAGGTATGCTTCCATGGAGAAAAATGATCGTGATGATGAGGAGATTCCGTAGTTTTCGGGAACGTTGACGACCAAAAATCATCCTGTATTTACATCTATTCTACATTTTGTAGCCTGTCCAGAGTTAGTAGAGTTAGAGGGTAAGCACGAACCTCTAGATAGTCCGTAACGCTATCGTCAAACTGTCATGTCATTACCCATAGATTTTGCTAGCAAGTAGCCTAGCGTTAAGCCCCGGCCACACAGAAAAGACGCAGGGCGAGAACGGGGCGCGGACCCGTCGCAGACAGGGCGCGGTAACGATTTTTTAAAACATATAGAAAAGACAAGGAACGGGCGTGACGGCCGGCGCACACTAGATAAAACATCGATGTTTTAACATCGATAATGCATTAATTATATTAAAAAGAATGAAAATTGATAACGGTTAAACTAACATTTATTATTATGTAGTTCATTAGTAACTACACCATTCTTTTTGCCTTAATGTACCTACTTGAATTTGTCAAAATCCCTTCTTAGTGGACCTATACGTCACAAAAGGAAGCCAAGGTCTAAATATCACATCACGTTTCTAGCTTCAGTAGTTTTGCCTCAGCGTTGATGAATCAATCAGTCAGTCAGAACAACTTAGGTACTGTATACAGGATGATTTTTGGTCGTCAACGTTCCCGAAAACTACGGAATCTCCTCATCATCACGATCATTTTTCTCCATGGAAGCATACCTGGGAAGTGTCTGGTTTCCAAAATATTAGGGTCCAAAGTTGAGTAAATAGACTTGCGTTTTTCTGCATAAATGCACATAGACGCGCGTAGCAGGATTTTTTCACGAAAAATAATTAATATCTGTCTATAAAAAAACTAACATAAACACTAGACACTATAAATTTCGCACGATCAAGGAATTAAAATTAAAAAAAAAAAAAAAAAAAAGTTTGCTGGAAGAAATCTCTTATAGGGATAAGCACGCCTTTGTACATTGTCAATGTAAAATGTTTTTCCATATAAAATGTCTGTGTACAATAAAGAATAGAATAGAATAGAAAAAAATCCCAGCGTTTTTTTTGCCATATACTTACTTTATTCCATGTATAGAATACGTACCCTTCGTTAAAGGTGGCCACAAAAAAACATCCTGTATAATAGATAAGTTCTTATGTATGCAGCTGTAAAAAATTTATCTGTTGTCTAACTTAACCCCGAAGAATGGACGCGGCTACCATAAGAAAGTGTGGACCCGTACCCGTATTTGGATCCATATCGGCGGATATATCTACATTTTAAATGACCCAGCACATCACTAGTTCCTTTGCCCTTATGTTTCCAACTTAACACGTACTTACTTAAGTTGTTACTTTGTTTATTTTAAAAATTATATGTTTAAAGGTATTTTAATATTTTAGGGGTTTCGGAACACTGCTATGTGAGAACCTGTTCTCCGCGTCCTTTCCGCTCCCCCGCTTGCCCCCGCGCAGGCCCGCGCCCTGTCCTTTCTGTATGTTTTGCAATCGGGCGCCGACGAGTAAGCGTCGTGTCGACCGTCCCGTCTTTTCTGTGTGTTTTACGTCGCGACGGCTGTATACATTTTGTATGAAAGTAGATAAAACGGGCGCCGCGACTGCGACGGGTCCGTGTCTTACGTCTGTTCTGTGTGGCCGTCCCCTTACGCCGCGTAAAAAGATTCGTGCTTACCCCACTGTTGACACGGCCATCCAAGAGGACCTACCGAAAACCTTCCTACAAGGTCTTTATTAATCATAGACAAATATTACATGTCAATCTATCTAGTGTACATTTATCCTAGTCCACCTTCGCCTACCCCTTATACTTATAACATCCTTTTTAATATAACTTACCCAATAATATCTGAGTTACATTCATTACACTGAAACCCGTAGTGACAATCTTCAGGTTCTTTATCTGTAACAAAAAACACCGTTAGCTAGAAGACACACATATCACTTGTGTATTTACATCATTGTAGAGTATATACGTAAGCTAGAGAGCGCCAGTATCGCTTCGTGTTGTTCTAACTCATAGATTTGACTATATTTTATCTCTTTTCCCCCAGACGGTTTCTTCGGAGTTGGACTTTAACTCCATCTCGTCAACATAAACTACATATTCAATCAATCACGGAGTGCCGTTAATGACGTTAAAATTTGATTTATTACCTGATTTAGTTATAGAGATTTCATCATCATCCATCCATTGGTGGGATACATTTTCAGATGAGTTCTCCTCCCCTTCTTCGTTATCTGAAATTTTAAACAGGACTTCAGCAAATTTTACATTATATTTTGCTATTCTACTTAAAGATTCGTGCTTAAAGATTCGATTACTATCTAGTTGCTTTTGTGTCCTCACCCAGGGCACACCACGAGGCTACTGCCAAAGGTTTTTGTTTTTGTCACCACATTGGGCAAGCTGGTTGGTTACTGCAGTGTGATTTTCGGACTATGATGTCAACACAAGAGGCACTGCTGCCCACCTCCTGATACCCACGGGCAGACAATAGTGTTTTTCTACTTCACCGATACAAGGCACAGAATATTTCGATATTGAAGTCTAGTAAAGAGAATAATGTCGTGTAGCAACAGTTATGTAGAAGTTGTAGCCTACCTAATAAATATATATAATACCTACCTAACGAAATAAAAAGAAAATATGAGTTACACGAGTTTATTTACAACACAAAATAACACAATATATAAGAGAGATCACTATGAACAATGCGTGAAGGTGAGTGAGGGTGAGTAGAGCGTGGATGAAGGAATGTGGAGTGTAAAAGTGTAGGAAGTCGGTGAGCAGAGTCCTCTTGAGGGTCCTGGGTCGACGGCGTTCCAGGAGTCACGCCCCCGGGTGTAGTAATTGCAGGCTGGAGTTGAAGGTACTGGATCCGACGGACGGGTCAGTTGTAGATGCAGGTGCAGAAGTTGTAGGTACTGGACTAGACAGCCGGGTCACTGTTGTAGATGCAGGTATAGAAGTTGCAGGAAGGAGTTGCAGGTACCAGACCCGACGAACGGGTCACAGTTGTAGATGCAGGTGCAGACGTTGTAGGTACTGGATCGGACAGAAGAATCTTCTCGGTCGCGGATTACTGAACGCGACGCGGGCGCGGATTGTACGAGCTGTATAGGTCCGTGGACGCGGAGCGCGGTTACTGAACGCGACGCGGGCGCGGGTTGTTCGCGCTGTAGAAGTCCGGCGAAGTGCAGCAAGGGTCCCGGGGCAGGCGGCCCCGGGACAAGGCCTTATAATTCCGTTCTTCACTCTGGCTGAGTAGCCGACGGAATGCTTCACTTTTTCCCGTTTGTATGGCTTATATACGAATTTTTGTCTCCATTTTCAAATTCTTGAATTCGAAATTAATTCTTTTTCTTCATGAAGTTTTGTAAAGATTTGAGTGTACGAAAAGAGTAATATAATGAAAAAGTGACATGACAAGAGCTTGCCAAAAGGATGACTTTTCGTTTCAAAATAAACCAATTTCTGTGTTTTGGTTTGAATTTGTTGGATAATTTGTGATTTAAATATAAAATCAAAAGGGAAACTGTATAATATTATGTATCTGAAAAGCGCAGAGATAAAGTGAAAATGAAATATGTTGTGATAAACTAAAAAGTCCTCGGATTGAGCTCCTAGGGCTTCTATAAGGTCCTCAAGGTTAGTAAATCCTACAATAATGGACCAAATCAACTAAACCAAGTATTTCTATCAGTCTTACCTGTGATGGGGATTACTTCATTGACAAACCACGAGAAAGGCCTGTTGCGTGGCATTATATCTGTAGGAGAAAAACAATTCATTAAGCCTCACAGTCTTAGGGCTCTATTTGACTGGGCTGCCATAGTGTCGCTGGCGGTCGAGTTAGTGAAACAGTGAGAGCCCTCAGGTAAAAAACTGTAGTAGCTTCAGGATAAGAGTTCTTCACGTCAAAACATTTTTTTAATAGTTGTGTCCTATTAGTGACTTAACAGTGAATGATAAAGGGAAAGAGTTCATCACAATTTCAAAGGCTTCGACAAAAAGAGTGTTTTTTATTATGCGGCAGGGTGTTTTAACGCTTCAACCTACTGCTGAGTCATAGTGTTGTGTTGTATTGATTTTATAGAAATTTCTTTATTAATTTTTAGGTAGTACTTAATCAGGCTTTACCGGACACACAGAGAGCTCCACTCTGACACAGCATTACAACACTGCATCATATTTTGTCAAATTATTTGAAAGCATATTTTGTGTAATTTCTGGTAAGAATCATTTAAAATATGTACTAAATGTAATTATAATAATAGAATAATTAAATTAGTAGTACATAACATGGTCGATTCTGACCATCACACTTAAACCTAAACGTAAAAGTAGTCCTACCTATCCTTTTCTCTCTCAGCCTTTTATGTTAAGAACAGAGAGAGATAGACCTGACTAAGATTAGGTTTACGTTTAAGTGTGGCAGTCGGAATCGACCCTAATATGACAAATGTTGCCGAATTTTAAATATAATAGTTATATTTGAAAACTTAAAAAATATAAAAAATAATTCAAAAGTAAAACTGCATACTTTCTGATTGAGAAGAATCATAGGTACTGTATTCATTGGAGTCCCATTCCAACTTCTGTATTTTTCTAACTGTGGTCTGTTCCTCTGAAACAATTAAATTTAAAGAGTTTAGCACTTATTTCAAAATTATTACTATGGGCAGCGGCAGAAGTCACAGATACTCTCAAACTGCCAAAGTGCTGGCTATTACTCCCACCAAGGAGTCTGCTTCACTATTCAACACTGGTATGACAGCATATAATTTCAGGCATGTTACCCGAGAGAGAATGGAAATTGATCCAAACATAACATAACCCAAACACAATAATAACTTTCTAATTTAATAAATAAATAAATAACTTAACCTTATCCCTATTACTCATTCTCTTACTGAGTTAGTAGAAGATGCGGCTTGTGATATTTTTTGATGGGGGTTCACATTTTTTTAAATATGAGTGCATGTAAATTACAGTTTGGTTGGAAACGCCGCGAGTTCACGTTCACTCCCTTACTGGTTGAAGTTGTCCAACCTCACTTTTATTAAAATTCAGATGACCTAATGAAACACATTAAAGACAACCATATTACGTTCTAACTCGGACTAAGCGACATCTAGTGGCCGCAAACGCACACTGCGAATTGATGTGAGCGGCGCACCAGATTAGGCAAATTTTTCATATGAAATCTTCTGTTTCACGCCCCAGCTAATGTCGGTATGTCTCTTTCGCACTCATTGAATACAGTACTAGGATTCGTACTATATTTCGTTTCATTGGAGTGCAATTGCTAGCGCTCCACTCGATACATAGTATTACAACTTACTTGAGACGAATACGCGTAGGCACTATTGTATAAGCATAGTAGAATTAAAAAATAATTATTATAAATATAGAGAAATATAGATTGCCTATGTAATCTTCGTGGGTGGGAGTGCACTGCACCAGCACTCCTTAGGACAAGCCGCCTCTGGTTAGTAGCATAGGTACTACCTATAAGTATATAACAGTTTTATCTGACTCGGGTGATTTTTTTTTTCATTTCTTTATTAGTAATTTTTATAAAAGTTTTACTGTAAATATTGAATGTTACTAAAACCCATTATTATTATTTATCTAAATAAAAAGATCTATCCTAACAAAAACACTGTGATTTAATCTAAATATTCTTGTGTAAACATAGAAATAGTTCTGAGATATGATTACATACCCAATGGAAAATCCTTTAGCATTTCATCAGGCAAAGGAGGAAGATCCATATGCTGTGTTGGAACAGCACTCTTTAGCAGCCTGTTTCCATTTGGATTGAAATCTTGAGGGCGGAAATGCCGACCACATACATACTTCAACTGATGCAGTTTCCTTACAGGGATATACAACAAGTCTTCCTGTCCAACGGCTTGTACCCACTCTCGACATCTGAAAATACAAAACTTGAAAGAACTAGTGTCCAGACAATCCAAATCCATTGAAGACATTTTAAGAAAGACAATAACAATTTTAATTTACCTAGCAACATCCAAGGGAAATTTTGCTAAAAATGTTGAAGAATCTTCCTTGATTACGTAGCAGACTGCGCATTTCTTGTATCTTGGACCTGGCATCATAAATTACGACATATTCTCAAAAAACTAGTTCTCTATCTTTCTCTATGTAGGTGCCTAGCCTGTCTCAAATAGACATGGGTAACTCCGGACACAACTATATCCTCGGATATATATCCAGAGGAGGATATGAATCAACTCCTTCACTTTAAAGAAAGTTACCATATCCTATATCCGACCCACTCCGACCTACCGAATAATGCCGAAGATAAGAATAAGTGAGCGAGACGGAATGCGAACGCGCCGGAACGAGCGGTACTATCGCAGTAGACGCATGAGCGCGAATGTAACGACATTACACGAGTATATACGAATACTCGCGGAGTTGGATATGTTAAAAGGATATATATCCATAGTCGGAGTGATTTGCTACATGTTCAATCCTTTCCCGGATATGATTAGCCCATGCCTAGTCTCAAAAGTTCAAAAAAAAATTCAGAATGAAATATTCATACTATTTTTTAGTTTATCCCGAAGGAAAGGCAAGGGGAACTAAGCCCATACAGCCATTATCTTTAGTAAAATGAATTCTGAATTTATGATGGATGATAATGATGATGAATGGAAACACCAGGAAAATCCTCAAGAACGAGTGTGAAATTAATGAATATCAAAAACAATTGCAGAAAGAGAAATAACTTAGATGAGCCCATGAAGAGATTGTATTCCAACTAAAGTTTTACTCAGCTTACCTGCATATAAAACCATGCGCACGCACTAGATTCACATAACAAGTAAACAAAATATAACTTATCTACCAGAAAACATCACTTTACTTACACATGCAAGCCATTTACAAATCATAAAATCATAAAAAAATATCGATTTTTATACCTTTATTTTATACTTATATTTTTATATCGATACCTCGATATATCGAAACATTAAATATCGATACATTGAAAAAATAATATCGATGTATCGATCGATATTTTTTGGACGAGCCTAGTCACAGACACTAGTTGTGTTGTGTGAAGGATTCGGCGGGAAAAGCTGGAAGGGTGCAGGTGTAATTTTCTTGTGAAAATGAAAAATTATTTGTAAATGGCTTGCATGTGTCCGAAAAGTGATGTTTTCTGGTAGATAAGTTATATTTTGATTACTTGTGATGTGAATCTAGTGCGTGTGCATGGTTTTATATGCAGGTAAGCCGAGTAAAACTTTAGCTGGATTACGATTTCTTCATGGGCGCATGTAAGTTGTTTCTGCAATAATTTTCCATTTTGACTAACTTTACACTTGTTCTTGAGGATTTTCCCGACGTTTCATCATCATCATTATCATCCATCATAAATTCAGAAATCATTTTACTTGACAATGGCTGTATGGGCTTAGTTCCCCTTGCCTTTCCTTCAGGATAAACTAAACAAACAAAAAAAGTTGTGTTGTGTCTGTTTGAAAAGCGTTCAAGTTGCTTTTTTCGTACATATTTTTGAATAATTAAGAGCTAATAATTATTTTCTTTAAATCACAGATCTATTTAACCAGGCCTGACGGTAGATAAAGCTATTATTAAATTTGTTTCACATATAGGTACATTGATATGAAACTTCTAATTTGTTGTTGTGTAGTGTCTGCCCTGTCGGTCAATCTTTCTTTAGTTATTTTGTTCAATAATCTCGTATGTAATCAATTCGTATTATTTACGTAGTTGTAAAATCAGTTACATACACCAATGTGTTTTGTTATCGTCACCATATTTTTTTCGTAATTTTAACGGTGGCATTGCACTCGTGCGAAGCCAAACAAACTATTCAGCTTTATAATATTAGTATAGATTATAATGAAGAATGTTCACTAATTTTGAATTTTAGCTTAATGTATTCTCTGTCAAAAATAAAAATACATGTGGAAGAATTATTTTGATACATCAAATTAATTCCCAAGTTATGACCCGCGGTCGCACCGCGTGACGTCATTTTTCAACCAACAGTCGCTCAGTTCGTTCGCGCTCTTCCGTACCGCTGCCTTACGTTTCCCCAAAAATAATTGAATATGTCGAATCCTAGATCTCGGAAATGCTGTGTTGTGCCAAAATGTACAAGTACTACCACTAAGATGCCAGATAAGTTGTTTTTCCTAGTTCCAATGGACTTGAAAATTAGAAAAAAGTGGATAAATGCCATGAAAAGGTTAGATCCCTTAAGTGACAAAAGCATGGTTTATTGTTGTGAAGATCATTTTGACGTAAGTATAGTGTATTTTTATTTAGATATTATTTATATCTTTCGTAATTTGCGTTTACTTATTGGTATAATATAAACATAAAATCAAATCAGAGGTGCAAAACCTTTAGTATCAGAAACTTTATTTTGCTATGTTTATTTTCCACTGGACTGGAATAAATAATATCTATTCAATACAAAAAAATTTAACCATTTGACACATGGGGATGAAATTATGTTCGATCTACACTATAGAAATATACAAGTCCCCAGAAGGAGTCATCAATAACAAATGTACACATCTTCCACTCTTCTAAGCCGCTGATTGTTGCCAAATTGAGAAAAGATATATTATCATTTTTTAGAGATTTAATATATTATAAAATATTAATAAAGAAAATGGAAAAAATTCCTCACCCGGGTGGGAATCGAACCCACGACCTCTGCATTCCGCGTGTCAGTGCTCTAACCACTTATTAATATAATAACTTAATATAGTAAATAGGTTGTAGAAATAGGGAATATGCATGTGATTCAAATATGTAATGGTAATATTTTTTATATATGCCTAAGAATATGACTAATGGTGAATGTGACTCATAAAAATCAAGTAGGTCAATTTGACCATGATTAAAAGTTGCTTCAAAAGTGTGCATGGTCATGGGTTCCAAGGAATTTATTATTCTATGACATAAATATGTACACTGATTAAATTTTATTTTTATTGTTTATCCTGAAGGCATGGGGACCTATGCCCATACAGCCATTCATCGAGAAAATCCTCAATAAGGAGTGTAAAAATAGTCAAAATCAAAAGAATTTACATGAGCTCACGAAGATAGAGACACATACAATAAATAAATTTTGAATTTCATAAGAAAATTACACCCATTTCTTTCCAGCTTTTCCCATCGAAAATGATAAAATTTGGTATGTATGTTCGTAAGACTGAATAAGAGAGCACTGAGAATGGATTTCCCTGAAATTCCCATGGGAACGGGGCAAACTATTTTAACCGAAATTTCCACATTACCAGAACAAAAGAACAGAATCGAACAAAAGCTACTCTAATATCTTATCTTACTAATATTATAAACGCGAAAGTTTGTGAGTATGGATGGATGGATGTTTGTTACTCTTTCATGTAAAAACGGCTGGAGCGATTTTAATAAAATTTGGTATGGAGTTAACCGACACCCTGGATTAACACATAGGCTACTTTTTATTCCGGATAATTTTGACATTTTGTTTTTTCTGCATGCAGAAGAGGTCGCGGGCGTCCACTAGTAAAACACAAACCGTTTGATGTACACAGATGAAATTTGGTGTGCATGTTTGTTAGGGGATGTAAGAGACCATTAAGAACGGGTTTCCTGAAATTCCCATGGGAATGGGACAAACAGGGAATTTCATTTTTATACAAAAACTACAGACATATCGAGATGAAATATATCGGCCCTTGGTGCTCTGCCTACCCCGTAAGGGATAAAGGCGTGATTATATGTATGTATATATGACGGGTATATTCGTTAGGAAGTGTAAGGAGGCATTTAGAACATATTTCCCGGCATTCTCACCAGAACGGAACAAACGGGAATTCCCAATTTTTACGAAAACCATTTGACACATGACGAAATTTGGCATGTATTTTCGGTAAGGAGGCACCCACCGGAATGGAAAAAACGGGAAATCTATCTAAATTTTTACGAAGACCGCTATACATATGAAGCTGAAATCGAAGATGCATGTTCATTAGGGACTGTGA
The DNA here is from genome assembly GCA_014607495.2 of Carposina sasakii. Taxonomy (NCBI): domain Eukaryota; kingdom Metazoa; phylum Arthropoda; class Insecta; order Lepidoptera; family Carposinidae; genus Carposina; species Carposina sasakii. The sequence continues at coordinate 6,422,977 of CP053173.1, forward strand.
GGAAGTACAAAGAACGGATTTGCCGAAATTTCCATGGTAACGGGACAAACGTTAATTCAAAATTTTTTGAGGATATGTGCCGAAGCGTAGCGAGGGCGGGGCGCACGCGCTCCAGCATTCATCTCACTCACACTCTCGCGAACGTGCATTATTTTATACATTCGCATTAAACGTAGATAGTTTGATAGCGCTACTTATTTTGATACGAGTATAAAGTAGATCTCATCAAAAGCATAAATGTGAAATGAGAGCTAAGTTCCAACGACAAAAGAAGTGCGATCTAAATGGGTGCCAAGTTCATATGGTCAGACCTGAAATTTATTTCCAAATCTCCAAATGGCACGGTGCTGCTCGCCAGTTCTGCTAGCTGGAACTTGGCTTGAACGCTACCGCGTGTCTAGGTAGTTCGCTAGAAAACTAGTTGTCGTTGTTGAGCTAAAAGACAGTTTATTAACTGTCTACATTACATAGCGCCCAAAACTAGTTAAATACAGTGTGTGTTTAACCTAAACTAATATTTTAAAAAGGCAAGATTTGTATTTTTGTGTGTGTGTATGTTTGTAATGAACATTTTACGTTTATTTCATTTTACATTTTATGTTTGTAATAGGTATTTTTACGCCTCGCATTTCGACGGCAAGGAAATAATTATTTATTTGTCGCTAAATTATGAGCAACTATAAGTCCATCTATTTTAGGTAGGTTATCCGATTGTCCTTTATTAAAGCCTTCATCCATTTTTATAACAATTCATATATGTAGCTAGAAGCGAAGAAAGAATAGAAAACACTGCGCGGATTGTTGAAAAATGACGTAAGTGACTTACCTAGCGGGGCGACAAATTTACGCGAACTTTAACCGCTTGTAAAATCAATACTTCTACATATGTAGGGTATGTCTGTATTTTTAAATAAGACAAAAACTAGTGTATTTGCATATATAAAAGTTTTAGGTACTCTAACGAAGTTTCAAGTCATTTTACATACCTATGAACATTCCTCATTAACAGTGAGCGAGTCACGCAAACTTTTTTAATGACCATTTTTTTGTTTGTTTTTAATGTACCACATAGTATAAATATTAGAAATATGTGGTGGAAAGTTATGAAAAGAGCAGATCCTCTCAGAGCCTTTATCCACATTTATTGTTGTGAAGAGCATTTTAATATATATTTTTTTCCATTATGTACTTAATGGGTAAAAGGTGTAATATGAAAATTAAACAACTATTAATACTTGTACTCATATAGGTATCCAGAAAAGCTATTTTTTAAATTTAACTAGGCATTTAGTACTAAAAAATTAAAACTAGCTTGAATTTTGCTCATTATGAGCGCACGAAAAGTTTTTTCTGAGTCTGAAAAATGTTGCCTAAAAAAGTTAATTTATAAATATAAATTGAATATCTTACCTCCAACTGCTCAATGTGAAAGGAGATCTGCGTGGTCAAAGTTAACTGAAGAGTATAATTCCATAGCCACAAATTCCAAAGTAAGTATTAATAATGTTTTAATGATTACCTACCTATACACAATATAACCAGCATGGAAGAATGAGTTGGACTAGATTAATGATTGGTCTTCGCTCCGGAGCGAATCATTATTCTAAGGAGTTGGAACATTGTGAAATGTCTCACATGTAAGTTATTGTCAATTCCACAGAGAAATAAATAAAAACTCAATAAACAATGATGTCAGAAGGAAGTGCATAGCACTTCTTCAGCACATTTTTATTAAATCTGCACTAGAATATTTTCTTTAAATCAGGACTGAATAAGTTTGTGCTGAACTGTAAGTAGTGTTTTGAATTCCTTACACGAAGTGTATTATGTCAAAGGCATATTGTACCTAGAAATTCCTTTTATCATTTTGCTACAACGACACGCTCGCTTCGCTCGCTCGCCTCGTGCGTTGTTATTTTTAACAGTTCTAATATAAACCTTACCCGATTAATTTAGCAGACAAAGTGCTAAAAGTCAAATTGTCTCCCTCCAAAGCCCATACTAAGGATTTAAAATGCCTAGCTGTTTTGTAATAATACGGCGTGTTCTACAATAAGCCTTCGATATCTACCTTACCTTTAGTTAAAGGCTCAATTTAATTTTTAAATACATACGTGTTTTACCTTTGTAGAGAACAGTACAACAATTGAGAAAATTATATGAGAATTTGAAAACCAGAGGAAAACATCAACTGCTTGTGACTGAGATCTTAAGCACCTTGCATGCGCCTGGAAAAGAATCCCAGGAGAGCTCCCCTAACCAGGCACCGGTGAACCAGGGTTCTGAGCTGTTGGCATCGGACAGCGATAAACTTTGTGCAGGTGAAGTTAATTAATATGTTCATCTACTAGCTCCGGTGCTGATGCAAGGTTTCACTAGAATATAGGAACACAGCCATGTAACTCTGGGTTTTGAATTAGTTACCCGACTGCGCCAGAAGGGGAGTTATGTTTCTCAAGTGTATATTTGTATGTATATTTCTTGGGCACGTTCGAGAATCTAAACGGCTTGACGCATGTGAACTTGAGAGGTGTTATGATTAGTCGTCTTAGTCGTGAAAGTAACACTGGCTGGATTTAAAATTTTACGCAGTTGTAAATTTTTCTTTAAATTAAATTAGGTTATTTAGTAGGTATTTCATTTGATATGAACTTATTTGTTTCAGTGCCTGTTATTTTGGGAAATCCTTCTATAGCGTGTGGATCTGTTGCCGCGCTGTGTCGCACAACCTTAAAACGCGGTAGGTACCTACTACCTGTTCAGAAGTACCTATGTATACCTTGGGCAAATATTGCAGTTGGGTAAAGACAACTTCGAGGGTGAAATCACCAGAAGAGTGCTGCTTGGGTGGGCAGCGTTTAGGAAGTTGCGTCATATCTTTGAGTCATCCTTGCCACAATGCCTCAAGACCAAGGTGTTCGATCAGTGCCTTCTACCAGCCATGACTTACGGAGCCGAGACGTGGAACCTGACGGTGGGGCTGGCTCACCGATTACACGTCACTAAGAGAGCTATGGAAAGGTCAATGCTCGGAATATCGCGAATGGACAAAGTCCGAAACGAGATTATCCGGCAGAAGACCAAAGTGACAGACATAGTCTCGAAATGTAGCAGACTGAAGTGGCAGTGGGCCGGCCACATCTGTCGTAGAACCGATGGACGGTGGAGTAAACGGGTTCTCGAATGGAGCGTCTCGGCAAGCGTAGCGTTGGGCGCCCTCCGGCCAGATGGACCGATGACTTAAAGAGGACGGCTGGTAGTGACTGGATGGCAAAAACGGGAGATCGAATCATGTGGCGTACACTGGGGGAGGCCTACGTCCAGCAGTGGACTGCAATAGGCTGACGATGATGATGATGACCTACTACCAGGGGGCTTAGATAATTAACATTGCTTCTCGATCTCGAATCAATAAAGATTCATGAACAACATGAAACGGTCAGATAGGCGTTGGATCGCAAAGCCCCCGCGGGGCCCGTAGCATTTGCTATTGCTACTCTTGCTATATGGCTAATCCGGCACTGACCAACACACATTCCGTTGATGCTTCATCCACATGGATATTTTTTGATAAATGACTAAGTAAATTAATTATTTCAGCATTTTTAAGAAATATTACAATCAAAATGACAAGAAAAGCGTTCAGCTTGCGAAAGCGAGGATATGATATTAGGCGGCAGAGAGAACAGCAACTCCATAACTTGAGGGTATCGACACAAAAGTGGTTGGGAAAAGCGACTGAAGAAAAACTGAAGAAAATAAAATTAGACCGTGTATTGGCTCGGCTAAACGGCTCGGCAATGTTAGAGTAAATAAATAGTTTGTACAGTATAAAGCTGGTTTTCATTTATACACTGAAAATGTGGTCGATTCTGACCGAATTAAAATGTCATTGTATGGACGTAGGTAGGTACACAGATTTTTAGGAGAGATATATTATTATTAGATATAGGATGTTTAAGCCATAAAATAACTATATTTTATGGTTTGTTTCGGTTAAAATATTCTAGGTAGCATTAGGTAGGTTAAAAATGGCGCTATTTTAGAGAAAGAAGGAATTAGAATTTAGGATTATTAAAAGAAAAAAACAGACAAACACAACAACAATCGGGAGTGATATCAATGTTTTTAAAATTATTAATTCGTTTGCGACCGATACCCCTGATTATGTAACTTGCAGTAGCAGATCCGAAGCAATGCGTTAGCCAAAATTGAGAATGGTTGTGTGCGCGTGGCGAATTGCGGGACGCGGGGGGACGCCGCTCGTTGCGCGCGCGCACACACTCTCATTTTCGCTATCGCGCTGCTTCGGCTTTGCTTTTGCAAGAGGTAATCAGGGGGAAGCTCATGGCTCCTTGTGCGTAACGTCATTATGGCAAACGGTCGCGTGCCACGCTCCTGCACAATAATAATTAGTGTTCTAAAGCTAATCATTCACGTTTTGGACCGAGTACGTAAATAAAAGAGATATGAAAGATCCGTGGAGGATTCGTAACGTTTTTAGATGAGATGCAAATTTATAGAGCTAAGAAATCTATTGCATACAGTTCAAATTTTTTATTGTACGATAAAAAATTACAAACATATGGCCAAATCACTAGACAAATTCACGCAACTGCGCAGGTAGCTGTGGGCTGTGACGTCACAGTGTCGGTCGCCGCCAGCCGTTGGCAGAGATAAGGCGCGCACTGTAGAGTAATTGTGACTTTGAAACAAATTAAGTGTTCGCTTTGTATCTAATTCACATTAATAACTATGTACAAATATTGTATAGTACCGAAATGTAAGAACACTTCTATTACAACGCCAGAAAAACTATTTTTTAATGTGCCAAAAGACCCAAAACTACGTTTAAAATGGTATAGCCTTGCAAAAAGAGATGTTAGAACTCCACCCTCTGTCCTGACTACAAGACACTGCTGTGAAGATCATTTCGATGTAAGTACTTACGTATCTATACAGGGTGATTTTTGGACGTCAACGTTCCCGAAAACTACGGAATCTCATCATCACGATCATTTTTCTCCATGGAAGCATACCTGGGAAGTGTCTGGTTCCCAAGATATTAGGGTCCAAAGTTATATAACTGTCGGGTTTTTTCCAAGTTTTTTAATGATTTTTTATTTGCTAGATTCCAGTAACTAAATCGACACTAAATAAGGTACATTTATTTGCCTTATTTAGATGCAGTGCTGCAGACAAATAAAAAATAGCTCAAAATTTCGCAAGTCTTGCTCATAAATACTTAATTTTAACACTAAAACCCACCGTAACTTTAGTTGGCATATTATTTTAAAAACATCTAAATTTCATAAGCTTTCAAATGAGGTATTACAATCCGACATAGCAAGCATAGTGCCATTTATTTAGTGTCAATTTAGTTACTGAAATCTAGCAAATAAAAATTCATAAAAAAATTTGAAAAACAACCGATAGTTTTATTTTTATTTAAGCCTAAAGAGGACTCATAATGATTTTCAGAATGAACTTTGGATATTAAAACCTGTTGCTCCCTTACAAGGGTGTTCACTAATTTCCAGTCCAGTCACCCTGTATATGCATTTTGTAGCTAATTAAATTCGCTACATCTGAATTCATTAATGATTGACTTTGGCACTATCATATACAAAACTAAATTTGTTGCAAATGACCTGTACCATGCTCCCTTACAAGGGTGTTCACTAATTTCCAGTCACCCATAAATTGAAATCATTACTAAAGACAATATGCATTTGTAGCATATAAAAAAATCAGACTAATTAAATTCCCTACAAATTAACTAACTAACATACTAGTTGTATTATTTTGTTTTGATTCTAGTATTTTTTGGAATACGTATATTTATATTTGACGGCGCATCGTTAGAATTTAAGTTTTATGTATGGTTTACTTGGTTTTGTTGCGACTAATCTAATGGAACGGGTAGTACTAACGGTTGGCAGAATGACGTGAACATATTCTCCTTGTAAATATTATTAAGAAAATGAAAAAAAAATTAACCCGTGTGAGATTTAAATATTCTCCTTGATTAAAAATGAGGTTAATTTAATTATGCTCTCTTGAAAAGGAACAGATAATTGGGGGACAAGAGCGGGAGGCTTGGGTTGTGTGTTTTTCGGAAATAAAATCATGGCACGCGGGTTAATAAGATAATGTATTAGAAGATCGTTACGTAGTTACGTACTGGGCGGATCATCGTAGTTGCCTGGGCCATCCTATACCTATATAAATATCGCAAACGTAACATCAGAAGTGGGATATAGAACATCATGCCCACAGAAAAGGAACTAACGCTAAGTTTGAACTTTTACGTCGTACTAACATTGAACATTATGGCACAAAAAAGACAATAACAATAACTTGGTATATCCGGAAAGCAAAACATGAGCAACTGTTAAGTTGTTGCTGTCAATAGGGAACGGTACCCGACTTACAGAAATTAAAGCTGAGTTGGTGAATGAAAAATATCCGGTGAGATCTTTCCTTTATTTTTGGAGCTTTGACATTGTTTGTTACATAGAATAATGAAGTCTTCCGGAACGGAACCCATGATCACAATTCACATGAAACTTAGGATCACCTTTGATTTAGTTTAAACTGTTCTTAATGAGCTTCTTCTATGCTGCACCGGGAGTGAAAAAAAACGTATAATACTACAGCTGCTTTTCTTCCTGGGCATACTGTACAAGTCAGTAGAGGTACAAGAGGGTCTTGGTGTTTTGTAGGCGATGGGCTGACCACCTGTCACTACTAACCAAACTTGTACATCTCAACTATACCCTCAAAATTGGTCAGAAGTGGCACCATGTGGTTCTATCGGCCCTTGGTGCTCTGCCTACCCCGTAATGGATAAAGGCGTGATTATATGTATGTTCTTAATGAGCTATACATATCTTTCTACTTATTTTTGGCATTTATGTACCTACCTTGAATTCTGAAGGGTGACAGTATTTCTCTATTGGACACTCCGGGCCTTAGAAAACCAGATTTTTTATTTGTTGGTTCACAATCCATTCCATTCAATTACTTAGGTCCTTCCTTAGTTTTAATGTGTCTATACAGGACAGCAGGTTGTAAGGAGTTTTTGCTAGGTATCTCTTTTGGCACAATTTTCCACCTATACATACATAAAAATCACGCCTCTTTCCCGGAGGGGTAGGCAGAGATCACGGATCTCCATTTGTTACGATCCTGACACCTCTTTCGCTTCATCTACTTTCATGATATTCTTCATGCACGCTCGTCGGTTTAGGGTACTCTTGACCTGACCTTTCTTTAGAATTTCACCAATTTGATCGGTGAAGGTCCGGCGAGGTCTTCCCCTTCCAACCCTTCCATCCACTCTTCCGTTCTATACTTTCTTTGTCAGTCTACTTTCACTCATCCTCTCCACATGCCCAAACCACCTCAACATACCCTTCTCAACCCTATCACGTAACAATATGGAATAATAAGGTGAATGGAAGGAATGGCAAGACAGAATTCTGGATTTAATGTTTAGTATGTTATTTTATTTAGTTCTGTGAAAATCTGTGGGGCTTAATTATTGAAATAGAGATTACAATGTGGTTACAATTTCAGTTTTTGATACTTTATGTAAACTTTCCATGAAATGGGACAATTGTCAGTTTTTGATACTTTATGTAAACTTTCACTTCATGTTGATGATCAGGACTTAATGACCAATGTAAATGTAAACCACTGTATCTGTTGTGATATATCTTTATTACGGCAGACAGGAAGACGTTCTAGTGATATAGGAAAACCGGACGAGTAGCATATAGCTTTGCTCCTCGAACTCGTGTACTTGCTTTATCACCGTCCTGCGCCACTCTGGTCGTTGTGCTGACAAAAACTTCCCATTTAGATGGATTTATATTGCATCTCATCATATGTCTTTTCTGAACATCTTTGTATCTGAGGAGTTGCCCGTCGCGTTTCCGCTTGCCCTCCTCCAGTTCAGAAAAGAAGATGCGCTTAGCCAATCTCTCCTCCGCCATACGAGACACATGACCGCACCACCGAAACTGCCGACGCATTAAGTAGGCCTCAATGGCACTTACATTTGGCTCTTCGCAATACTTCGGTATTACGCACTCGGTTGGACTAATCATGATGGATCGGAGGCACTTGAGGTGGAATCGACAGAGTGCGTATGTGGCGACGGTACATGCACCACGACTCACTTGGCAGCACAACAGCCATGTACACACTTATTTCAACTTAATTTTTAATTTTTTTTAGCTATGTCATCTGCATGTTTTTTTTTCACTTCAAACATCATGAGTAATTACTGGAACTAATTTTGTAGTTCCACTAGTTAAAGACATAGCTGTAATTTTTTTGGACTTATTATCTGATCAAAACGCTCTAGATCAGATGGATGAATATTAAAGTATAAACCAACCGTTAGATTCATACTCGTAATATGACACAAACATAGAATTCTGGACTTATGGCAATTTTTACTTATTCTTTCATTCGACGGTGAGGTGACAATACCTCCTAACATTTTTTTAACAAGTCGTTTTTTTAATGCAATATACTTATTATTGAATTATAAGTATACTGCATTAAAAAAATCGATTTGTTAAAAAAAATTTAGTTAGGAGGTATTGTCACTTCACCGTCGAATTATGTTTTATTCTAAAGTCTAAAAAATCCCTTTACTCCAGATCCCTGCCAATGCCAGGGTGTGCAATCGCTGTTGGCAGCGTGCTCATGCCAATGTACCAACTGTCGAACCAGAAGCGGTAGTTTCAAATCCTACACAAGTGGAAGTTGCACCTGAACCAGCACCAGAAGCTCAAGTTAACGGAGCAATTCCTGCAGCTACATTATTAGCTGAACCTATTTCGGATCAACCCGAAATAGTAGGTGTCCAAAATGACATACCAGAAAGGGGGTATAATCAATTAGCCAACTACATTTTCGTACCTACTCCTAATACACCTAGTCACTGTTTTGTGCCTAAGTGCAATAATGCTCAACGTTAATTTCTTAGAATAATGATTCGCTCCGCTCAGAGCGGAGCGAAGACCTATTATTAATCTAAGATTCATTTTCAATTCACCTTCGGAAAACAATATTACGGGAGGAAAAACTATATGTCACAGACGGTTCCAGAATTTGTGCGACATTTCACTCCACAACATACAGGGTGTTTTTTTGTAGCCACCACTAACGAAGGGTACATACTCTATACATCAAATAAAGTAAGTTTATGCCAAAAAAATGCTGGGAATTTTTTTTTTTTTAATTATTTTTTGAAATTACTTGATCGGGCGAATTATTCCGGTAAAATTACACCCGCACCCTTCCAGCTTTTCCCGCCGAATCCTTTTAAATTTCTCCGCGAAAACGCTCAAGACTCATGGATTCGTGGGAAAAGCTGGAAGGGAGCGGGTGTAATTTTCTTGTGAAAATCAAAAATTATTTGCAGATGACTTGCATGTGTCGGTAAAGTGATGTTTTCTGGTAGATAAGTTATATTTTGTTTACTTGTGATGTGAATCTAGTGCGTGTGCATGGTTTTATATGCAGGTAAGCCGAGTGAAACTTTAGCCGGAATACGATCTCTTCATGGGCCTATGTAAGTTGTTTCTGCAATTATTTTTCATTTTGACTAACTTAACACTTGTTCTAGTGGATTTTCCCGACGTTTCCATTCATCATCATCATTATTATCCATCAGAAATCATTTACTAAAGACAATGGCTGTATTGGCTTAGTTCCCCTTGCCTTTCCTTCGGGATAAACTAAACAAAAAAAATCAAGACTGTCATGTAGGCATGGGCTAATCATATCCGGGAAAGGATTGCACATGTAGCATATCACTCCGACTAAGGATATATCGCCTATCCAACCGAATAAAGCGGTAATCGTCAAAATCAAATTTTACAGGAGAGCAAAAAAACATGAAATCTGGTTATAGCTAAGCTCACTACTTTTGATGAAGTCGAAAACCAAGGTGGAGGATCCTAAACCTCCATAGAGTGGCGGGAAAAGAATAGCGGGTTCTGTTAGGCCAGAGTGCGCTGGCGATACTAGTGGACTGTATTTTGCGAGTTGCTACTATTGTTTCTACCGAAAAAAAAAACGTACGAAACACTTGCAATTCCCTACAGCAATAGAGGACGAAGAAAGAGGACTTAGAAGGAAAAGCACGTGCACTGACCTGATTCTCTCCCGAGTCCAGTCTCCTACACTGCAGGGTTCTACCAGGATCGCTCGTCTCACTCAGTAGGCGGTAAAAAGTTCGTAGATAATACACCACACAAAATAGTCTCTAAAAGTTCAATTTGCACAAACAATGTCTCAACGTCGCGCGGTGTCTTAGCGGCGAGTGCAGAATATCTCTGCACGTCTACTCTCATCAACGGTCAGCGAGAGAAGAGGCTGTAGTGTGCCGTGCACATGCGGGAAAAGGAAAGGAGATCGGTTGGGTAAAAGGTATTGCAAGCTGTAGAACTACCCGAAATATAAAATGTTAAATTACGCGTGGAACGAAACCCAACACAAGGCATTAATCATAATTTTGAACTTAGCTCTCATTTCACATTTATGTTTTTGATTAAAACTTCGACACTTACTCTACACCACTAGCGGCTTGTCCAAAGGAGCGCTGGTGCAGTGCACTCCCACCCACGAAGGTTACATAGGCAATCTATATTTCTCTATATTTATAATTATCTTTCAATTGAATTCTACTTTGCTTATACAATAGTGCTTACGCGTTCGTCTTAAGTAAGTTGTAATCTTATGTATCGTGTGGAGCGCTAGCGATCGCGCTCCAATGAAACGAAATTTGGTACGATTCCTAGTACTGTATTCAATGAGTGCGAAAGAGACATACCGACATAGGCCGGCGCGTGAAACAGAAGATTTCGTATGATAAATTAGCCTAATCTGGAGCGCCGCTCACATTAATTCGTAGTGTGCGTATGCGGCCACTAGATGTCGCTTAGGCCGAGTTAGAACGCGATATGGTTGTCTTTAATGTGTTTCATTAGTCATCTGAATTTTAATAAGAGTGAGGTTGCACTTGCATCATTTCATTCGTTAAGGGAGTGAACACGCGCGGCGTTTCCAAACTGTAATTTTGCATGGCATGCGCTCATATTAGAAAAAATGTGAGTGAACCCCCATCTAAAAATATCAGGAGCCGCCCCTGCTCTACACTCTGATAAAAAGGATATATTATATCATTTTCCAAGTTTAATAACTTTGTGACGCCGCCAGCGACGTCACAAGGGAGATGGCAGCCAGCTACGACCGAGGGGAGAGGCCTGAGGGGACGCGGCACCGCCCGCACGCCGTCCCCCCCCCCGCACATCGCGCGCGCCTTCCGCCATCGACCACCACCATAGATAACAGAAACACAGGAGATGGGCCGCTAAGCGCACTTAGTTTGAGTTCTGATGTAACTATAAGCCACACTTACATTGACATCTAAATAATAACACAAATTACACCCAACATTGATAAATCTCTGACACTCCACCATTTAAGGCGGTACTCATTGGCGCGCACACATTGCTATCTACTGTGTAAGTACGCGCCTCAGTATAGCAAATACATTCAACAAATTTCACACGTACGCTAGTGATTGACTGTCGATAAATTTGTTATCGAGCACTTGCGTTGTTGCACATGGAACAATTTAGGCTTTGCTGGTCACAATACAATTTTAAACATGTTTTTATTAGCTTCATCTTAAAATTCAACCTACTTTTTCTACTTCTCGTTGTCCGATTGAGCTTGATTTTGAGTGCATCAACCCAAAAGTATGAGGTCCAAATAAAAGGTATTTTTCTTTAAAAATATCGTAGCGGAGTCCGCCCCTGCTCTACACTCTGATAATTTAAAGGTCATATATTATATCATTTTCCAAAAGTTTAATAACTAATTGTGACGCACGCCATTAATTTAGGTAGTTACACTAATAATAATAAGACGTTTTACATAAACATAATATTTTTAAACTCTCAAAATTATCTACTTCATTAGTTATTACGTAGGTAAGCAACGGAGATCGACAACAAGAAATGCAGTACAACTCTATGTCAGCTAGCAGCGGCCGTGCGCGAGCGGCCGAGGCAATTATCATCACTCGGTCAAAGATTTCAACACCAGCACGCCTAGCGAGCAATGGGTTCAACGTTACAGCACCAGTGAAAATTATTTTAACGAAATAAAATGAAATTTGGGTATAAATGCTAGAAAACAAAATTGTTATTGCACAAGTTTATGGTCACTTCGATTCGCACACAACCACTGAACAAGCAGGCATTATAAAAAAACCCCCGTGTGACCGTTAGGCAATCCCCCTGACATCGCGCGCGCCTCCCGCCACTCTATAGATCTGTGACCACCGCCAACGAAGCAATAAAACTAGTTGGAAAAGCCCCGCACCCGGCATTCATGTTCGGTGGTTTGTGCCTTATGCACGCCCGCGTCAGCCACCGGAGGTGAATGCCCACGTCCTCACAGTTTGGTGTTAAGCTCTCGTCTGGTTGTCAAGGGAACCTTTCGGGAAAAGATCGTTCGGACCCTGAAAACTTGACTCAATGAGCAGGACGTTTCAACATATTGATAACTTAATTCTTATTAAATGGTATATTTATTATATCTATATTTATTATTTCTTTTCACTAATAGGACACTTAATTTCAATAACCCCATCTTCAAAACTGGGGAACCAGCAATCATAGGATAGTTAGAGTTTAACATGAGGCCGCAGTTATATTATTTTTTCGTGAAACGTCTAAAATCGCGCCGACACATACGGGTACCAGGTTTAAAAACTGGACCGACGAAAAGGTCTATATTTCTTAATAATTAAAAAACATTGGTCTTAGAAACAAAAATTGTAAATATTTCACTTAGTCAGCTCGCTGTTTCTTAGTTCGTGTCGGGGTCAAGGGGGGGCGGGGGAGGGAATGGTACTGTGCGAAACCGGCGCTCGCGCTTGTTTTATTAGTGTATCTATCCGATTTAGCGTTATTCTTTCGTGTGTTTTCAAGTTTTTGAACCGATTGATTTATACAAAAATAAGTGTATTTGGACAGTATTTATACTATACTAATATTATAAAGCTAAGTTTGTTGTTTGAACGCGCAATCAGGAACTACTGGTCTGATTTGAAAAATTCCAGGTTAGATAGCCCATTTACCAAGGAAGGCTCGTCTATACAAAACCTGCCCGGCTGGGGAACGCCCCCCACGCGGCAAGTCGTGGGCGGCTCTATTTAAAATAACCAGAAAGGACAATAAATATATAAACATTTGCTATTAGAGTTTAACATGGTTCTTTTTTTATTAAAATACTTAAAACAGGCCGTTTTCATTTCAATCTTTACTTTAAAAGTCGCTAACATACGTTTCACGTTAAAACCAACGGCCGTTGCCCCGACACAGCCCCACCCGCTTTTTCTATTTGATCTTTACTGTTTTTCTCACTTCATCTTCTAGAACACGACCACGTTTCATGGATAGAGTGTCAGGAATTTTACCACCTAGTATGAGGGAAATTAGAATGCCATCACTGGTTTTACATCGGCTTACTTCAAATGCTCTGGAAGCAGTTATTCGTCCATACCTAAGTTCAAACCAGAGAGAGCTATCAGCCTGTTCCCTGGTTTGTTCTTCAACTTTCCAAATAACAGATGATGTTATTTGAATTTTTTTCAAGAAATCTATTATGTATGTATCTAAGTAGATAATTAAATATTGTTATTATTTAGTAAATATATTTATTTTGTGTTAAGTTTATTTATATTTTAATATGTGTGCAGTGCACATATGATATTCCTTTTATATATTATAAAATTTTCTTTGTACTTAATGGTTTGCTGGAAGAAAGCTCTTTTAGAGATAAGCTCGCCTTTGTACTATTTCTTGTACCACTTACTGTCTATGATAAAAATTTATGTGTACAATAAAGAATACTAATGCCGGATTTCACCAGTGCTCCCTAAACGGTCTCTTTGTTAGGAAGATTTTAGAGAAAGACATCTAAACTAACTTCTAACTTAAATTGCTTCTCACCAACATAGGAAAATACGGACTTATTACATAATAGTGATGTCGAAAACCGAATTCGTAAAATCGTGTGTTTGTTTGACAACATATTTGAAAATTGTCTACAACGAAATTAATTTAAATAAGTTACAGTTATATCAGTACAATGTGTTTTAATATATCATAAACCTTATTTCTTATAAATTTTGACAATAATATATTAATTACGGCTAAAAAATGTAAAATGAGGCTGTATACAACACAGACCTTTGCTTTAAATACCTTGTCGTCTTGTCACTGTCAAACTGTTAAGTTTGGCGGTCCAATTTCATTTAACAATGATTTCAATTGTCGAAAATTTTCATCAGATTTAAAAATTACAATTTTTATACATACATACAGGGATTTGGTATCTCCTCTTACAATACTATAATTTATTAAAATCATCGTGAATTCTAGGTAGGTAATACAAATCTAAACACGCGTAGGTATAGGTACACGCAAATGTCACCTAAACTTAAGAGCCCAAAATTCGAGCTTCTAACCTTAGGAGATCTTTTAAGCCGTTAGGAAATTCTTAAACTTTGGTGAAATCGAATGTTGTCAAAACTGATACTTAAAATGCGTTAGGAAACTTCTAAATCTTAGGAAACGTTGGTGAAATCAGGCATAAGAATACTAAGAAATCTTCAACATGTTTCTCTTTATACTTTTTTTGTAAGTATGATGAGTTGATGCATTGAGACAGCCTGCGTTTTACTTTGACCATAAGTGGGTTGGTATTTCAAAAGTTCACAGTCCTTTATTTTTTTCTTTTTTGATTCTTCCAAAAATTTCATTAAAACAGATGATTTTCCTGGTAATACGGGATTTCCCTCAGAAAATTCCTTCGCTTTCAAATATTTTAGGCTGGTACCAACTCTAGACAGTTTGGATTTCTTCCAATAGCACTCCACCGACGTACATGATGGTTCCTCACTTCGGCGATGAACCCACATAAGGAAAGCTATCGCGTGCTTACAACCACCTTGTGCAGCTACACAGTCATGACATTGGACAGAGAGAATAATATCATCATCAACAACCAGTGTACATCCATATAATTTGGCATGAACTTTCTGCTCTGCACATATTTTGCACTTTACAGTACAAAATTTAGCGTCACGCTGAAGCTGCACATAACTTACGGCGTCGTCTCCATATGAATCTCTCGATGATCTGAAATTAAGTTTATTTCTATTAATCTATCACTTGTTTACACCTCGTAACCTTATAGCCTCAAAATAGGTATGTCCAGAACAAAATGTATTTACTCATGGAGGTAATAATTTACCTAACAGATATTAATTTATAAAACTGAAATATTGCTATCTAAGCTTATAATAAATAACTTACACTCGTGTATACTTACATAAAAGTTTTAACATTGCGGAATTCCGATGAGCTGATATCCGATTTAGTCTTAGTGGAAACTAGCCTATTGGGACTTTTTAGAAGAATTAGAATTCAGCAATGATGACATATAAAATATGTTAAAATTGTCATTATAAGATTACGTTCATGTATAAGATAATGAAGAAGTTGTGCTCATGTAGGGACTATTGTTTGGAAGGTCCCCATCTGCACCTTTTTTCGAAGAAGAGAGGATTTTGATAAATAAAAAAATAAAAATTTTACTTTTTGTTATATTTACCTCATATAACAGATACTACCTGTTATATGGCAATGGAATATGTTGTTGCATACATCCTTGTTTTCCTTTGCTAATTTATCAATATTTTGGTGAATTTTTGAATTTTTTCATCAAAATTAAACTAATTCACCCAATACTATTTGGTTTGTGTGCACAAATAGTATCTATTTATTTTAAATATAAATAATGGTGGGTAATTATTTATATATTTTTTAATACTTAGTAGAGGGTAGTTAATTCTGTGTAGGTAATGTGTTGGGTTTTAGAGTTTCTTAATAATTAGTGGTTTACTAATTTCTATAATCCTGAGGATGCCACGGTTGTTGGCGAAACATATGTAGATTATTAATCTAGTTTTTGATTTCGGAATAGTGCAATGTATTGTCTTGTATGCTAGGTGCTCGGGTCTGGTTTCTCTTGGCGATTGTAGTTAGTGCAAGTGCCTGTTTTCGCAGTTATGAGTTATCAGATCCGAGCGTCAGTGGAGGGTGTAGGGCCCGGTGGTGGGCGCACCCATAGTGAAGGTACTACCTAGTTTGCTATCGTATAATCTACGTGTTGTGGGTTCGATTCCCGCACGTATATATTTTTTATGAGTTTTCATCACACGCTTGTGTAAACGAAAAATTGGAAATGGGGTACCAAACAATTTATTTAAATTAAAAGCTATTAGAGTCTAATATATTCCACCAGCGCGCAGTGTTCCGAAATCCCCGAAAAATGGACATCTCTAGCTGATCCCGTATATCGACGTAGTTCAACGAGAGAAACAATTCGCTAGAACAAACTACCTATCAATCTACACTAATATTATAAAAGAGGAAAACTTTGTTTGTTTGGTTGTAATGAATAGGCTCAAAAACTACTGGACCGATTTCAAAAATTCTTTCACCGTTAGAATCCTTATTGGACCTGGATGAACATAGGCTATAAGAATTTCCCGATATTCCCACGGGAAGGCGACCAACGGGAATTCTATATTTTTTACGAAAACCGCTATACATATGAAGCTGAAATCGGGCATATATGTTCATTGGGGACAGCGAGGAGGACTAAAAACGGATTTCCCGAAATTCCCACGGGAAGGGGACAAACGGGAATTCATAGTTTTTACGAAAACCGCTATACATATGAAGCTGAAATCGGGCATATATGTTCATTGGGGACAGCGAGGGAGGACTAAAAACGGATTTCCCGAAATTCCCACGGGAAGGGGACAAACGGGAATTCATAGTTTTTACGAAAACCGCTATACATATGAAGCTGAAATTGGGCATATATGTTCATTAGGGACTGCGAGGAAACACTAGAACGGATTTCCCGAAATTCCCACGGGAAGGAGACCAACGGGAATTATTTATTTTTTACGAAAACGGTTAAACATGTGAATCTGAAGTTGAGCATATATGTTTATTTGGGACCCCGAGGAAGCACTGGGAACGGATTTCCCGAAATTCCCACGGGAAGGGGACAAACGTGAATTAATTTTTACGACAACCGCGATAACATATAGGCTACTTTTTACACTTAACATATAGGCTACTTTTTATTTTTTCTGTAGTCCACGCGGACGGAGTCGCGGGCGTCCACTAGTTATTTATACTTGGATTAATGATAGGTCTTCGCTCGAGTGAATCTTTATTCTAAGGGTCAGTTCACACCGAGAAGCGACGCGACGCGACGATACTCAAAGAGGCCAATGATTTCGCGCTGCGCCGCGCGTCGTCGCGAGACGCATCGCAACGTCGCGAGGCGCATCTTTAAAATCGTAGCAGGACGACGCCTCGCTGCGCAGCGAGATGCCGCGAGGCGCAGCGGAACGTATCTACTAGCCGCGGGCGCCGCGCGTCCCCGCCCGCGCCCTCCCGCAGTCTACTTCCTCTTCTGCAAGAAGTCCGATTATAACAAGATCCCAGTCTATCATTATATTTTCAATCGAGAGCACTCGACCGAACTGCATCAAGTCTGGACGGAAATAGTAGAGAAGTCGCCACAGCGGCCTCAGGCTGCGCCTCGCGGCGTCGCGCTGCGTCGCGCGGCACCGCGAGACGCAGCACACCGCTCTTGCACGCCGCGCGTACCGGCGATGCACCGCTGCGTCACGATACGTCGCGCTACGCCGCGAGGCACCTCGAGGCGCAGTGCTGCGTGGTGCAACGTAATCTGAATTCTCACAATGTAATGTGTATCTTTTCGTGTAGTGAATAAAGTGTATTCTGAGTCGCTCTATGAAAAATGTGCGCGCAGCGTCGCGCCGCGTCGCGTCTCGGTGTGAACTGACCCTAAGTATCGATAGTTTCCGAGAAAAAAATTATTAAAGTTGCCAGTTTTTGGGGGGTCGAAAAATGAAATATTTGGAATTGTACTTATATTAATGAAGTTTGACACAAAATTTATTTATCCCATAAAATTCAAGCCACGTTCAGCATATATAGGTAGGTATAGGTGGGATCAGATTTCCACTTTGTGGTTTAACGAAAATGTTATCAATTATTTGTTTCAGATTAAGGAAGATTTAGAAAGTTATGTTAAATATAAGATATTGAAGCAGCAGGGGATAAAAAATCAACTACGGTTGAAGAAAGGCGTTGTGCCTCATTTATTTGCGTGCCAAAATCGCAATTTGCCCCTAGTTGAACGAACGAGCACACTTAAAAGGAATAGAATACAACTGGTTAATGAAGCCCTTTCAGAGGATGCTGAGAAAAAACGTATTGTTATAGAACATAAAGAACCTTCACAGGGAAAGAAATCAAAAGTAAGTCCTGTACCTTTTTAATAGTTAAGTCAAAGCCGTTAGATTAATAATAATTATGACCTTCCTTGACAGTCGGATGCAGCTAGATTAATATTTTTCTTCGTAAGATCACTGACAATGCTTGACTACGTCATGCATGAATTCGTTATAATATGTATTCACATTAATGGGCATGCTTCTTTAGAATTTTTTGATTTTTTAGTTTTCCGTACGGAACCTTTATAGGATCACTTTGTTATCTGTCCGTCTCGTCTGTCTGTCAGTCAAGACCCTTTTTCTGAGGAACGCGTGAAGGTATTGAGCTGAAATTTATATGATATACTCGGGTATGCTGTCCCTTGGAGCTGTGAAAATCAAATTTCTAAACGTTGCTAAATGTCGCAAATTTTCGACACTAGCAAGGGAATCAAAACAGGGTACTTCCCGTAAAATTAGAATCTTGAAATTTGGTACGAAGCAAGGTCATATAGAACCGTAAATGTTTAGTTAAGTACTTAATTAAGTACATTCTATAATAAAAATATTTTAAATAATTTTAAACTTACCACCCCTTTTCTCATGAACGCGTAGAGGTATTAAATTGAAATTCATATCAAATGCTCAGCAGGGCTATTGGCTATACCTTTAAGCTGTAACAAAATCAAACTATGTCAATTCCATAAAAAAAAACAGCAATTTAAGCCGCATTTTCAAACTCGCAACTACTCGCAAGGCAATCAAAACCGAACGGGTACTTTCAGTCGAGCTTGCAATTTAGCATGAAGCAATGTTTTATAGCATACATAAAGGAAAAATTCCGAAAACTTTAAATTTTTCGTTGTAAATCTCATAAAAAAAAAATAATTATAAAATTATTAATAAAGATAAAAAATAATTATAAACTTTGGTACCAGCGGCCGCAAACGACTTCCGCGTGAGGGGGCATTGCTGCCTACAAGTTATTATGCCAATAATAAGTGTCACAAAATTCATTGAAGGCACGAAAATTGTGCTTAGATATGCTTAGATAAGATAAGGTTGTTTAATTAAATCTGTAGTAAGGTGTCGGGACTAATTTAAAGGTGTATAATTTACTCCTAAAATTACCATGTGCAGTGAGAAATTGCGCTGTGGGGTGATCAACTTCGATCCAAGGCAAACTTTCGGATACAGACGGAAAATAATTGTATAAGTCTCTGCCTTTAGTTGACGAGTCCCACCTAGTCTGCCACTCATCAACCAAAGTATCATAAATGTTTATATTTTTATCAAACAATCTGTCTATTCTAAGCCTATCACGGAGTTCAACGAAGTCGTTGTTAATATTTTTATTTCTGAAATACTAGTTCGATGCTCTACGCTGCAGTTCCAGATCGACAAGGAATACACCCGCAATGCATCGGTGCTTATCGTTCTATAAGCTTTAGTTAGAAAAATTAATGCTATGCGCTGGCTTTTAATAATTTCCGACGCGAGGTGGAAAATGTGGATCTTTCAACCCATACGGGAGCTGCGTAACATATACTACCTAAGAATATTGATTTATACATTATAGAAAGAGTTTTAAAATTTAATACCCAGGTAGGAAATAATATACAGGATGTTTTTTTGTGGCCACCTTTAACGAAGGGTACGTACTCTATACATGAAATAAAGTAAGTTTATGCCAAAAAAAATGCTGGGAATTTTTTTGTTTTTTTTTAATTTTTTTAAAATTCCTTGATCGTGCGAAATTTATAGTGTCTAGTGTTTATGTTAGTTTTTTTATAGACAGATATTAATTATTTTTCGTGAAAAAATCCTGCTACGCGCGTCTATGTGCATTTATGCAGAAAAACGCAGTCTATTTACTCAACTTTGGACCCTAATATTTTGGAAACCAGACACTTCCCAGGTATGCTTCCATGGAGAAAAATGATCGTGATGATGAGGAGATTCCGTAGTTTTCGGGAACGTTGACGACCAAAAATCATCCTGTATGTGCAAAATCAAGAAAAAAAATTTCTAGCCTTATCATCACCTATCTGACAGATATGTTCGTAAAAACTGAAAACGTTTTGAATAACTAGTCTTAAATAGCGTGAATGCTTGCAGGAACTTATTCTTACATTATTGAATATTATACGCGGTGGGACCTTTAGTTCACCTTTTAGTAGGAGTTGTACAGTTTTGTGAGCTGCAAATTCCAGTTTATTTCTATATAGGTAATATGGTTTCTATCGAAACTCATATTGCCAAAGTTTTGGCATAAGTTTTTACGGCCGACTGCCAGCCTGACGCCAACCCTTATCGTGTATAGCTAAGTGACAATTTTATGAAAAATCCGTACATTAAATAAATTCAGTGGTACAGGCCCGTGACTGGGATCAAACTGGGAACGCATTCTGGCTGGACAGGGCTGGACATTCAGTTTTTATTGATTTCTCGTAAACCCTTACACGTGACGCCATAAATCACACGTTATTACCGTCACAAACTGCGTCACTAAATGTTAGTAGAGGAACCATATTCGAAAACGCTCCCGTTATTGAGTTTCAGAAGTGCCAGCCAGAAGTTTTATACGTAAATTCAAGCTGGCTGGACACAGATTTTTGCATTTTTCTACCAAACCGCTGCACGTATCACAAAACATTTATCTCGATGCCTGTCATAAATTTATGTGACGCCTGTTGATATGCAAAAAATCGTCTAAATCACTTCACGCCTCCCGACTGAAAAGTGCTATCTTAACCTTTGGGCTATCACCGCTTCTATACACAGTAAGTTAAAACTACATAACTCTGACAATAAAATTGTGAAGTTGGTTGGGTAATTCTTGTCAAGAATTTATATTTCAACATTATTTTAGGTGAATACTGCAACACATTGGGATAAAATAGTGTGTGATGACAGGGGAACAAATACACACTTCAAAAACAAGAAATATACCAAAGTTCAAGAAGCAGTACCTCATTGTGGGGGGAAGAAGTCATAACTGAAAAAAAGTTGTCTAGTCCTTCAATTAGAAACTTTTCTTCAGAAACAGAGAGTGAAGAGATCACTAATTAATACATACATAAAAAACACGCCTCTTTCCCGGAGGGGTAGGCACACCTCTTTCGCTTCATCTACTTTCATGATATTCTTCATACACGCTCGTCGGTTTAGGGTACTCTTGACCTGACCTTTCTCTAGAATTTCACTAGTAAAAAGCCAAATACGTATTTAGTTTGCCTCGGAAATATGAATGGTGAACCATATAAAAGAAAAAAGTAAAATAAAAACGACTGATTTGTGTTTGGTAATTAATTGTGATTACATTATTCAAAATCAAACAAAATTATACATTGGATAGAATGTGTAATCAATTTGAAATAGCTCGACCAAAGATTACTTTTTTCTACCAAGGAATAGAAGTATTGGCAAATTATTAAATTATCAAAATTTTGTTTTCTTTCCTTCCAATCTACAAATAAAGAGAAATTTACCCATATTCATTTTATATAGCCTTGTGACACTGTTAGCATCCCACTTGATCCCACGCGAAAACACGCTCCATACATTTTTGACGTGTTATCGCGTGTCGTGTTAAATATGGGCGTTTTCGTAAAAAAAATTGTCCACGCAGATTTTGGCTTGTCCTATAACCTTTCACTTGATTTACGTAGAGACCAAAGACCATTTAGAATAAAATTTTCTGATATTTAAATCTTTTATATACAGGGTTAATTTAAAAACATCAATAACCTCGCAGGACTAGATAGCTAAAATCATAAACAATAACATTTGTTCTACGAGTTTTATAACTCAATAAATTAATTTAAAATGATTTTCCAAGCTTTTATTGTACTGTCGTGACATATGAAAGTGAATGAATAAATATTTTTAGTTACTTTGCAGCTTTTCTTTAGTTTTACTTGAAAGGATCAAAACTTGTTATAGTCATGCATATTGATAATCTGTCATAACAAATTCGGCTTTCTCCAGGGGTCACCAGTTCAAAGACGGCAAAATCCTTCTAATTATACCAAAAGTGGCAATCTCCAAACATTTTTATTACTTTTGGGTGGTTTTTTTATAGTAATAGAAAATTTTTGGTCAAAATTGTGCTACACGAGTGCCAATTTATACAAGAATCTAAATATATCTTAAATGGTTACCGTTTTACCATAGCTGTGACTTTTTTTCAATTCCCCAGCAATCACTGAAAGTGGAGATTGCCAGGTTTGTTTTTATATGCCTCATATGTAAACAGGCAGGCAGTTGTGGCAACTGATTTTTATTTTACATGATTTTATTGGAATTACTTTTTCTGTTACAGAATGCTAAGTCCAAACCCACAACTTCTGTCAGTCCAGCTCTTGAGGACCCACCAGGGGAAGAGACTGATGATGACAGGGAAGAGATGGAGGAAGAGCCGCCATGTCTCTCCGAGGAACCATCCGTCCGTAATCAAGATGATCCGCTGGAAACACAGGGTAAGAATCCCAATAGACATGGCGCGCTGTAACTTCGCTATAGTCACTGTTGTCAAACGTTAAGTCCCTAATTTTAGGAATCTGCCCACTTATATTAGGAGTCTGTCACAGTCACATCAACGTATTGCAGTCCGCTGCTGGACGTAGACCTTCTCTAGGAAACGCCGTAAGGCTACTACTATTTGTTGCCCGTAGTCACCACCGCGGGCAGGCAAGTTGGTGACCGCAGTGTGATTTTCGGACTTGTTGTCAACACGGGAGACGCTGCTGCCCACCATGTGCATCTGGATTGAGAGCCCATTTTTCAAATAACAGCGAATGAAATGAAACTTACAGGGGATTTAGTTAAAAATTAGTAAAACTTGAAGCAAAGATTCTTAAATTTCTTAAATAATAATAATAATAACCTCACCTCTTTGCACCCTTAGCCGCCCGCGCCGGTGTTGCCTCCCCGGCAAGCGCCACTTATGGGAAGCCCACCTCATGGCCTTATATTACGGGCGGCAAGTCACCGCCTGCCACCTCACAATTTTGGGACTAGATCAGTGGTTCCCAAAGTGGTCCAGGTGGACCCCCAGGGGTCCACAGGAGACTCGATGGGGGTCTACGTTGACGTGAAAAAATGTTGGTTTACAATGAACTCGTATGTGGTGTAAGCCTGTAGGGGGTCCACCAGAACCAGTTAACTTTTGAAAGGAACTTATGAAAAAAAAAGTTTGGGAACCCCTGGACTAGATTGTTATGGCAGGCGTCCGATAGTCTCCCTATATACAATAGCCCTTATCCAGCCACCCAACATTCAACCCTATAGCCCATGACCTTAGTTTTCCATCGCACGACTCAGATCTGCACTCCAATAGTCTTTGCGCATGGCGGGGACCACTGGCGGCTCGTCCTAAGGTGCGCTCGTGCGGTGCACTCCCACCCACGAAGATTACATAGGCAATCTATATTTCTCTATATTTATAATTATCTTTCAATTCTACTATGTTTATACAATAGTGTCTACCTACGCGTTCGTCTCAAGTAAGTTGTAATCTTATGTATCGAGTGGTGCTCTAGCGATCGCGCTCCAATGAAACGAAATTTGGTACGATTCCTAGTACTGTATTCAATAAGTGCGAAAGAGACATACCGACATAGGCCGGCGCGTGAAACAGAAGATTTCGTATGAAAAATTAGCCTTATCTGGAGCGCCGCTCACGTTAATTCGCGTGTGCGGCCACTAGAGGTCACTTAGTCCGAGTTAGAACGCGATATGGTTGTCTTTAATGTGTTTAATTAGGTCATCTGAATTTTTATAAGTGTACGGTTGAACTTGCACCATCCCATTATTTAAGGGAGTGAACACCCGTCTAAAAATTTCAGCAGCCGCCTCTGGCGGGGACCATCACCGGGTGTATCATATTGTGCATTCGTTGATGGTATCCGCCATGTGTATCCCGTACCATATTAATAATAATAATAATAATTTATTTATTAGCAAAAAGAATAGATACAATTCAGATAATGCTCTCTTAAAAGGGCCTCTACATCTTGGCTACGGCCCCATGCACGCCTCTCAAAGGACCGGGACTCTGTAGTCCCGTGAATTTCGAAAGAGATACAATAATAATTAGTGTGGTGTCGTGGGACACCAGGTAGGAACGAAGTTCCTTCGGCTAATGTAGAATCGACACAATTTGCAAAAGAAAAATCGTGCTCAATTTTATGTAGGTTTTCTTGATTTTTCTCTTAAATTTTGCTGATTAGTTTTTATTTAAGTACAGGAAAGTAGTTAGGAAATTCAGTATTTTAGGAAATAATAAATTACGTAAAATAAAAAAAAATCGTAATTCAAATTATCAACTAAAATAACAAAATATGTCTCTTTATTTTTGTTTGACAACATAAAATTTACTGGCTACTCACGAGTAAAATGTATCTATAATGTGAGTATTCGCCACGTGCTTGTCCATGAATTCATGAGTATATACTATGCTTTGGCGGGGTGGAGTAGTAATAGAGAGAGAAGGGATGAGAGAACGAAAGGAAAGAAAGAGAAAGGTATTTACACTACTCGCTTGTGTATACGACTGTCGCGCCTACGCACGTCTCATTTAACGGTTTTATTCCACGCACTTTTTCTTATGGTTTTACTATCACATTTTTTTCAGTTCGGTCGCGCAGCAAAATCCCTATCTCCTCCAAGCCTGCCGTAAGGAACTTCGTTCCAATAATAATTGTTTTTATTTCAGACTACAAAACTTACGCTAGTTCATATTGTGTTAATAAATAAAAACAGAACTTATGGAAAAACGATGTTAGTATTAATGCACACAGATAATTAGAACACCGTTGGAGGGCCTGGCACCGAGGGCCATCAAAGTGGCTTTGAAGCCTCCACAATAACCCTCCGTATCAGACTTCTCCATAGCGGCGACGTGTATCTATCCGCTATAGTTTGTAGGATGCTGTTGCGGCTGCCCCTCACCATGCGAATCAGCGATATGGTCTTCTTACGAATTATGGCCGCAAATCCATCAGTATGATGCTCAGCAAACATCGCTGACGCACTACAGAATCGCGGCAGTCGCAACATCATCCTAAATATATTATATTGGACCCGCAAGGTGTCTAGCGATTTTTTGGTGTAACCGACCCACAGATTTTCCGTGTACATGTTTTGGCAATATGCTTTAAAAAGGGTTACTTTTACCTGATTGCTACATCTAGAAAATCTGCGAGTCAGCATGTTACCTCTAACCGCCAGAGCCCTACGTCCCCTCTCTATATCTTCATCGTCTTTGAGGTCGTCGGCAATAATGTGCCCCAGATATTTAAATTTACTGACTTTATTAATACGCTTACCATTGAGCGTAATATTTATGTCACTGTTAGGGAACACTCTACCGACGGCCTCAAAAACCATGAACCCCATTTTTGCCACATTATAAGTGAGGCCATGGTTTGTGGCAAAGGTTTCACAAAAACTTAACTTCTCTTTAAGGCCACCCGCTGAAGGGCTGAGCAACACCATGTCATCTGCGTAGCTAATACTATTGATACTAATTCCATCAATTCGGCAGCCTTATCTTAAACGTGAAACAAAACTTTTATGGTTAAATAACTTGGGCCCTCAATCCTGACGCCTGCATATAGCTACATTGCCTAAATCTCAGAAAGTACAATTCCTGGGATGAATAATGTTCATTTGAGGATTTCGTTAAGATTTTCTGAAATAAATTAAGAAATTCCCAAATCTTAAGAATGTTAAGAATACAGATTTATGGCGGTTTAGCTTGGGCTCTCAATTCACCTCGAGGAAACCCTTAATCGTCTCACGATACCCACGGGCAGTTATGGGGTGGTGATATTCTATTCTGCCGACGTCACACGGCATCGCACAATACCATGACCATGTCAGGCAAGCACATCGGGTTTTATACACAGAGCTAATCAGCTAGTAAATTTGTTGCCGGTACGTATATACACGTTACGGGTACCTACCCCACATGGCCGGTAACGAAACATGCCAGTATGCGTGGTTTCATATTTAATTACAAACAATCAACATAACTATTGCAGTGTATGGGACGGTTATTATTATAGAACGATTTAGTGAGCCAGATTTTTATTTTATTACAGACGTGAAAGAGGAGCCTGAATTTTTTCTGTGCGACTTCTGCCAAATATTATTAGATGGGTAAGTTTTAAGACAGAAGAATGCACACACAACGCCGCCTTGACCGAAACACGATCGGATAATCTCTCCGACTCTCTACCTAGTAACTCACTAGGTATTACAAAAAGATAGTCGTACCGTTGTCTGTTCCTAAATACCTATGCTTAGATCTTTAAAACTACACAACGGATTTTGATGCGGTTTTATCAATAGAGTAATTCAAGAGGAAGGTTTATATGTATAACTAGGTACCCGCTCCGGCTTCGTACGATTGTAATGCTCTTGTCGTCTCACCTATTACAGAAATCGCTTCGAATGCATCCAGTGTAGTTGTCAACTGTGTCCGGAGTGTGAGCGTCGAGATGAACACTCATTTCATTATCTGCTGCGGGTCCCAGCGGGTCGCTGCATAGTTAGTACTCACCTCTATGTTGATTTTATTTTGTTTTTAACATTAGCTATGTATGTTGCCATATACTGCAGCAGTAACATTACTGTTTATACTTACATTTAAATATCTACATGTATGTATCACGTTAGGGTTGCCAGAACTCCCGTATTTTAGGCTTAGTTTAAAATATTGAATTGTATCAGGCGTCACTATTCGGAAGTTCAAATCTCTATTGAGGGATCGCCCACCACCGGGCCCTATACTCTCCGCTGACCCTCGGATCTGCCGACTCATGATCACGAACACAAGACACTACAGTCGCAACGAGAAGCCAGATCCAAGCACCTAGCATGCAACCATAAATACATAGCTGCTAATCCGAAAACCAATTAAGGGGTTAGGCCACTCTACAGGGTGCAAAAATAGTCTGAGTTGTGATTTTTTTTCCAGGGAAAATATAAAGTCAATTGATTTTACTTAAGAACAAGTTTATTGTACATATGGTTGACTGTAAACCATAATTTTTTATAGAACAGTGTAATTAGAAATTGCGACTGTGCACAGTTTCCCAGATGACCTCTCTCTTATGGAAGGATCCACGGCCGTACTATCAGCTCCTGTAAATTTTCAATTCTGATGAGTCACTGAATTTTGTGTTGTTGTATATAACAACAGCTAGAGAAGTACATAGGGTTTTTCTCATATATTGATTTTTCGCCGATTGGCGCACTTTTGAAGTCAAACTTGCAAAATTCGCAAAAAAATCTTCAGAAAATTTTGTATAACAAATGGGCTATGCTATATAAACAAAAAATCCTACGTACTTCTTCAGACAATGTATTTCTAAAGATCTAGTGAAAATTTAAAGTGAATTGGTTGCAAATTGTTCGAGTTATGGGTGCGGCCAAGTTCTACTCTAGTTCGCTAAAATACCGTCCCTCGCTCCGGTCGGTAAAAAAGGCTGCCGCCCCGCCACCTGGCGACCTTGTACGCTACTTTGAAAAACAAGCACTTAGACCAGAATTTTATGGGTGGTGAGCAGCAGCCCGTGCTTTCTGTATATCTATACATTTATGTACAGATATACATTTATGTATAGAGGAGTTTACAATTATGTACATAAAGATATTTATTACCGATATAAAAAAGCGGGGGCGCTGCCGCTGCACATTGCTGAAAAATACCGGCCTGAGCGATATTTCCCGGCCATAATCTTTCGGGATATCATTCTTCAGATTCTAGGGAATCGTTTGAAACAAAAAAAAAATCGATTTTTGGGAAATTCTATACTGGCCTAACCCCTTAAATTTTTAATCGACATATGTTTCGCCAACACCCGTGGCATTATCAGGATTAGTTTTCCATGTTAGATCTATCTACCGAACCAACTAACTAACAACTAAAACCAATGTATTGTAGTGTATTTTAGTTGTTAGTTAGTTGGTTCGGTAGATAGATCTAACATCTCAATAGAGATTAGTTTAAAATGACCCGGCGGGACTGAATCTGTCCCGTATTCGAACGTGTAATTTACTACAATTCTTCTATGCTGCTCTGGGAGTAAAAAAAAGCGGGTGGGGCTGTGTCGGGGCACACGGCCGTTGGTTTTAACGTGAAACGTCTATGTTAGCGAATCGCTTTTAAAGTAAAAGATTGAAATGAAAACAAGATGGACGCTGTTTTAAGTATTTTAATAAAAAAAGAACAGGTACGTAATAGAAACATAAAATACATAGCAAATGTTTATATATTTATTGTCACTTTCTGGTTATTTTAAATAGCAGCCGCCCACGACTTCGTCCGCGTGAGGGGGCGTTGTACCCGTGCGAAGCCGGGCAGGTTGTTGTATAGACTGTAGCCTTCCTTGGTAAATGGGCTATCTAACACTGAAAGAATTTTTCAAATCAGACCAGTAGTTCCTGAGATTAGCGCGTTCAAACAAACAAACAAACAAACTCTTCAGCTTTATAATATTAGTATAGATATAAATACTGTCCAAATTACTCTTATTTTTGTATAAATCAATCGGTTCAAATAACTTGACAAACACACGAAAGAATCACCACGCTATAAAGTCGGAGTCACGAGTTACACTGAATAGAAACAAGCGCGAGCG
The DNA here is from genome assembly GCA_014607495.2 of Carposina sasakii. Classification (NCBI taxonomy): domain Eukaryota; kingdom Metazoa; phylum Arthropoda; class Insecta; order Lepidoptera; family Carposinidae; genus Carposina; species Carposina sasakii. The sequence continues at coordinate 6,452,056 of CP053173.1, forward strand.
CCGGTTTCGCACAGTTATCGCAGTATCCTCTCCCCGCCCCCCCGCTTGACCCCGACACGAACTCAATGTCATAACAGCGAGCTGACTATATAAGTGAAATATTTACACCACATTTTGTTTCTAAGACCAATAGTTTTTTAATTATTAAGGTACGATGATATAGACCTTTTCGTTACGGTCCAGTTTTTAAAACCTGGTACCCGTATGTGTCGGCGCGATTTTAAAGACGTTTCACGTCAAAAAAACGCATAATACTACAGCTGCTTCTCTTCCCGGGCATACTGTACAAGTCAGTAGAGGGACAAGAGGGTCTTGGTGTTTTGTAGGCGATGGGCTGACCACCTGTCACTACTAACCGAACTTGTACATCTCAACTGTACCCTCAAAATTGGTCAGAAGTGGTACGATGTGGTTCTATCGGCCCTTGGTGCTCTGCCTACCCCGTGAGGGATAAAGGCGTGATTATATGTATGTATATATGTAATTTAATTTACAACACTAAATGTAGGATTAGGTTACGACTTACGACACGTCAATATTTTACAGCCACGTATCCAAGATTTTTGGAGTTAAAGGGCAGATTTGACTCGTTCACGTTAACATAAAGCTGCCATATACCAACCAATCATATTATGGCGTGATAACAACGGTACATCGTGATTGGTTGAATAGTTAACGCAAACGAGTCCGAATTAAAGAAGAAATTAGAGTTCGTAAAGAAACATTACATCGTCTAATAGTAGGTAGGTAGTTAGACTTCAGCATATACGTAACTGATCGCGCAAAATAGGGCCACTTTTTCTTTAAAAAAATTGATTAAATACTTCGATAACTTAGCGAACTTCGCTGTCGCTCGTGATTCGTTGCATTGTCTAAACCTTCTGATCAGCACAAAGCTCAATGTAAAAATTGTGTTGTTTCTTCACAGCGCGAGGTGGACGATGTGGTATCCCGAATACGACAACTGGCCGACTTCCCTACACTCAGTTCGGACGCTACATGGTAAGTGTAAAAATAAATAAGTATAAGCATAGATATTCGACCGTATTCGGTCAAGGCGGCCAATCTCTACGAAGATTAGGCAGGAGATATTATAATGCACAAGTGTGTGCGCAAATAAGTGTAGTTAACTACTTACAACAATCATTCTCTAGCTATCTGTACATATAATAATTATATAATTAACTTTATTTAAAAAATAAAACCGACTTCAAATGCGTGAACACAAAAAAAACTAAAAATTAAAAAAAGTTCATCCCCTATTTTTCACCCTTGGGGGTTCTTTTTTTATTATTAAATTTAAATGGGACCACCCTTGAGGTATTACCTATACGCCGAAAAAAGATTTGTTCAAATCGGTTCATAATTGGCGGAGTTATCGCGTAACAAACATAGAAAAACATACGGGTCGAATTGAGAACCTCCTTTTTTTGAAGTCGGTTGAAAATGTAACGAATTGCTGTCTGTACATCGAAGATATATGACAATAAATATTATAGGAGACCTTTATCAACGCAATAGTACCTACCCAAAACAATGATTTTTGGAATTTTGTCTGTGCGTTTGTGCACGCTAATCTCAGAAACGGCTGAACCGATTTCGATGTAGTTTTCACGAATATATTGTGACAGGTCCCACTTAACATATAGGCTACTTATTATCCCGGGAAAATGTTTTTATCCCGGATAATTTCGACATTTTGTTTTTTCTGTAGTCCACGCGGACGGAGTCGCGGGCGTCCACTAGTAAAAAAATAAGCATTTAATAGGTAACCAGCGGACGCCCACGACTTCGTCCACGTAAAGTTTTGAATTTTAAAATTCAAAGTACATAGATTGGACCAAGGAATCGTTTTATCCCATAAAAATGTTGCCCCCCCCCCACCTTTCCACCCTTTTTTTAAAGAGCCAGGGCTAAAATTTCCAAATATCCCTTATCAGATGCCTACGTCATTACGGCCATTAAGCAATACGGCCCCCTTATTACCTAATTAGCAAAAGCAAAGCGATAGCGAAAATTGTACCAAAATCGCTGATTTATTATCAAATTCGTATTACGTAAAATGAATTTCAAAGGAACTTTGACATTTCAAGACGAATATTGTACAATTTTCGCCATCGCTTTTCTTCGGCTTTGCTATTGCTTTTACGTAATCAGAGAGCGGACCTACATTTGCTACAACAGCACAAAGAACACCTCATTGTATCACTAGTATAGGTACACATTTTACTGAGAAACTTGAAAGATCCGTTGATGAAAATTGTTTTGACTAAATAGCTTAGGAAAAGCTATTGTTGTTTATTGCTGGTATGTAAACTTGCCTAGTTTTTCTGACTCTTTCCGTCTTAGGTAACTGTCAATTAGATTATGTTTCTTCTCTCTCTGCTTTAAAACCCCATATGACGACACGCATATCTATCACATACATTTTATATGGTCCATGACACACTGTTAAGACACCACGCGACCCCCACTCTCCATATATTTTCGGCGTGTTATTGCGTCGCGTGTTAACAGTGGTCTTGATCCTAATGCAAGGTCTTTGGCATAGAAGACGCACATCTTTCGCTTACTCTACTCTCATGATTGGTGATAGGTAGTTACCTATATTAACTAATGACGGTGTTTTAACTTGTTATTTCATCTTTCCAGTGACGTTAATATAGCGAAACAAGAAAACGAAGAGCAAGAGCCAGAACTTCATTGGGAATACCCACATGCATCGGATACTGTAAGTGTTTTAGTTAAGTTTAGTTTTACTTTACTAGCTGATGCCCGCCACTTTGTCTAGGTGTACGTAACGTATAGCCTGTGTTCTAATGCACCTACATAAATAACATTATACTTACCTAATTGTATGTAAAGTCATTTATGATCCTGCAGTTCTAGATACCCCATACCGGCCCCCTGATTACGTAAAACCAATAGCAAAGCCGAAGCCGCGCGATCGCGATAATTGGGTGTGTGTGTGCCTGGGCGAGGTGCGGGGCGCGGGAGGACGCCGAGCGCTCATTGCGCGCACGCACACACTCTCAATTATCGCGATCGCGCGGCTTCGGCTTTGCTATTGGTTTTACGTAATCAGGGGGCGGGAATACAGCCATGTGTAGATATATATATATACATGTACTTACCTGTGTATGGAACTATTGAGAGACTCGGGCATTCTTGTCATGGATCATTTACATCTGTCCTCACTATGCTAAATATGACTGTGGGATATCTTTTATGATCCTGCATTTCTGTCTGGCCACTTCATTTCGATAACGCCTCTGTCTCTATATGCCCCTGTCAAGCAAGTGTCACTAGAATCTGTTCAGTCGTTTTTTCTTGAAAGAAAGAGTGAGATATTGTACATATTATAGTGGGTTATCTCAACTATACCCTCAAAATTGGTCAGAACCATGTGATTCTATCGGACCTTGGTGCTCTGCCTACCCCGTAAAGGATAAAGGCGTGATTATATGTATGTAGGTATATGTTATGTATGTATAGTAGGTAGGTTAGGATTAGCATATTGTGTTCGGTTCTGATCGTCATAAACATGTGCCTTTCTGTCTCAGTAATTTACATTTAGATAGGAGAAAGACATAAATTTCTATAAATGTGGACCAAAAGAGGATGGGCGAAATGTCCCCACCGACCAATGACGACCACACGTATATCGTTGGAAAGCTCTTTTTGTGACTATCAATTGTTTATATTGGGACGATTCTCAAATAGTTGTGTGAAAAAAGTTATAGCTAAAAGAAATCTTCAAAAAATAGAAAAAAAAACAAAATGTTTTCCGTTTTTACTTAAAAGGCAAGTCTCTTTTTTAAATATTAAATGATCTCAAAAAGATATTATTAAATAAAACGATAAATTCGACCTATCCGCAGAACATAGTACATAGTTACTATGAACTCAAATCACTTTTTTTGTATTTTTGTGTCTATGTACAATTGCCTATATTTTTTACCAGTAAAATAAAAAATTTGAAAAGTTATTTCATTCCTATGATAACTAGCCGAACAAAGTTACATGTTGCTTATTCCTCCGACAAACAAAGATGCGATAGCACTTAGATCTTTGTACTTTGTCAAGAAACGGCATGCAAGTGCCGCCCGCACGGTTTATATCATCAATCGTCACCTTGTCGAGCGGAAACGTGGCGCACGCTCGGTTTGTATTCGCTGTTTATTCCATATTCTGCATACTAATTAATAAAAATCAATACAGAAAATGAAAAGCACACGTTCTAGGCGAATGTTATGCCTTTTATCACAGATCCTGAGGCGTACATGAGGATCCAGTTTTTAAAAATCTCTTTGTAAAACAAAGCTACATGTACATATGACACCCACACCCATATTTTCTAACATGTTTCCCAAGAAAAATTTAACATGTGTATATGTTGCCTTTTTCTTGGGATTGTATGACCCAGTTCGCTAATGAAATATCCGAGAAAAAAAGACACATGTGCTTAAGGGACCCCCTAAAACCCGGAATATGAGATAAATTTAAATAATTATCATGTTAGTAGACGCACAATAATGTACTAATACGTCGCTGAAAGTATTAGTTATCTAAACCAATTATAAAAAAAGTTTGAGCAAAATGTATGCTCTATCTAACTTCAAACTGCTCTCCTGTAAAGTAGGGATTTTGAACATATAGGCTTCGATCAAATATATGGTAGATACACAATATACGCACGAAAAGTGGCACCGCTAAAAGAAGGCATAAATCAAAAGTTGGCACTCTTTTAGCGTCAGTCACAATAAGCCTCGCTAGCGTTCAATCGTCTCGCGATGCCAAAGTATGACGTGAAAAACTATAAAAACTACATATTAAAAATGAAAAAAAAAGATGGATGTTATATTTTCAGTAAGTACTGTTTTGTAATCAATATTGATAATAATTTGTTCATGGAAACATGTCTTTTTTCCTGATTACTGAATATTTTATATCAATTGCAAATACTTCTTACTTCGCAACTATCCCTTTCGCACACCGGTGCGCTTCGTGTAAGTGAAAACGACACCGAACTTACATAGATAGAACAAGGTTGGTATGGAAAGATGTGGAGACGTCATTGTTTTGACATCCGATTTATAGTACCTACATGCATGCAAAATTTCTGCTCAATCGGAAGCCAGGAACTGAATCAAATTTAACTTGCACGATTTGATTACAGACAACGGGAAATGTCAGACTAAATAAAAGCAAAAAGCTTAATATTTTTATGCATAAGTATATATATTTATTTTTTTAAATCTAAGAATTTTGTGTTATTCGTAGGCTCATTCTATAAATTTGTTCAATTTCCTGGTCTAAACATGGGAATAAAATTACTAAAATTTCATGGTGTATAAAAATATTTATATGCGATTGCGACTCCATTATTCCTATATTCCTAGCGGCAGCGATAAGGTAAGCGCGAAACAAAAGTAACAAGTCGAGTATTAATTCTTACAATTTTATACTTTATTTAAATAGCATTAGAGTTATTTTTCCTGATAAATATTTTTAGTTGTGTTTGGTAATAAACTGAACTGTGTGATTGGTTTATTGCTTTAACGCAAATGGCTATATGTCAGAATCAGGTGCAAATGTGTTACAACTTTATTACAAAGATATAAGGTTTAACTTAACATACTTATGACCCAACTTAAGTCTTTCTAATTATAAGCAACTCCAACAGTTTAGATCTGTATAAGTACGTATAAAGTGTTGATGCGGCGACATCGTTTATGCTTGATTTAGTATGAGACTGTGCATCTACCATTATATTTGATCGAAGCATATAGGTTACTTTGTTCTACGGATAGGTCGAAATATTGATAAAAATAGTCTATTACGTACGTAGGAATATATGTATACAGGGTGTTTTTTTGTCGTCAACATTTGCGAATACTACGCATTTTTCTCGTCATCGTGAACGTTTTCTCCATGAAAGCATAACTGGGAATTATCTGGTTTTCAAGATATTAAGAGCCAAAGTTGAGACGTGTTACAAAGATGTATAGAGTACGTGACAGTCGTATATGGTGGCAACCAAAAAACAACACCCTGTATACATAAGTCTTTCAAAGACATTTTATGGGTTGTCCCCTATCACATCAGTAGTACGTTAATGGGAAAGCTACCCCCGCTTTTTGTTTCGCTTCGCTCACTACAAGCGGGGTGCTTTCCCATTAACAGATATAAATTTTAATAAACCGAACCTATTTAAATGTACAATCTGAATGCGACAATTGTACAACATCAAAATCAGTACATGAAATAAATTTAGTGGAACAGGGCCCTAACCGAGGTTTTCGCTTCGCTCACTACAAGCGGAGTGCTTTCCCATTAACAGATATAAATTTTAATAAGCCGAACCTATTTAAATGTGAATGCGACAATTGTACAACATCAAAATCAGTACATGAAATAAATTTAGTGGAACAGGGCCCTAACCGAGGTTTTCGCTTCGCTCACTACAAGCGGAGTGCTTTCCCATTAACAGATATAAATTTTAATAAGCCGAACCTATTTAAATTAAATGTGAATGCGACAATTGTACAACATCAAAATCAGTACATGAAATAAATTTAGTGGAACAGGGCCCTAACCGAGGTTTTCGCTTCGCTCACTACAAGCGGGGTGCTTTCCCATTAACAGATATAAATTTTAATAAACCGAACCTATTTAAATGTACAATCTGAATGCGACAATTGTACAACATCAAAATCAGTACATGAAATAAATTTAGTGGAACAGGGCCCTAACCTACCCCTATGCTTCGAACTGGGTGATCCGTCCGTTTAACGTGTAAGCAAGCATATGCTTGCGTGTAGTCATAATTGTTATGCGGTTGATTTTATTTAATTTTTATTTAATTTTATTAGGTTTATATCTTTTTCAACTACTATTGAAAACCTGACAGTATTAAAACCACTATCATTCAGTCAGACATAACTGAAGTTTTCAGTTATATATAAGTGAAAAGTCTATTCTAATTAACAGCTCGCTCCACTTGTTTTTGGTTTTCACATTCGCATAAATAACAAAAAGCGATCATCGGTAGTACTCCGTCTGGTTCGTCATAATCTTCTAATTTGTGATTCGTTGGGTGTCCGTTACATGGCGTAAAGTATGGAAGAATATCCTTGTCTTCGATCATGCTTTGGGGTAATAAACCATTTATAAACCATTTTCTGATGTCGTTAGTGAGATATTTTAGAATAATCGATTTATCTAATGACTGAATAACTTCTTTACATAGTGTCATGTTTGTACTTGCATTAATAATATTTATTCGTACTTTGCGTCCAACCACCTGTGTTTATATTACGATAGTGAGAAGATATATGAGAATGAAATACTTAAATATATATATATATATATAGGTAATAAGGGAGCCCTACGTCCAGCAGCGGACTGCAATAGGCTGATGAAGATATATAATAATATAACAAAAATAATATGCATCATTCTACCATTATCAACCATATTGGTAAGAAGACAATCATTATGAAATTTGTAAAGCAACAACCTCAAACATTAAGAGTTAAAAACATTTGTGTTAAGCTGCAAAATGTAAGTCATCGTCATAACAAACTATTGCCGAATACAATTCGTTGTATTATTTGTGGGCCTTCGAATTGTGGGAAGACTAATTTAATGATTGGTTTAATTTTACATGAAAATGGGTTGAAGTTCAATAATATTTATGTTTATTCCAAAACTCTTTATCAACCAAAGTATATTTTTCTTGAATCAGTTTTGAAAAGAGTGTCTGGTGTATCATTTCTTAAGTTTAGTGAAAATGATCAAGTACTAAGTACACATGATGCCAAACCTCATTCTGTAATAATATTTGATGATATTGCTTGTGAAAATCAAAGCAATGTTCGAGATTATTTTGCAATGGGTAGACATAAAAATATAGATTCCTTCTATTTAAATCAAACTTACAGTAAAATTCCTAAACAACTAATTAGGGATAATACTAATTTAATTATTATTTTTAAGCAAGACGAAATCAACATGAAACATATATACGATGAACATGCTTACACAGATATGACGTGGTTTGAGTTTCGGAAAATGTGCGCAAAAATTTGGGAGAAACCATATAATTACTTAGTAATCAACAAAGATTGTAGCAAGAACAAAGGATGCTATCGTAATAAATTCGATACTTTTGTAGTCTTTGATTGATATTTACATATTTATTATGTACATATATATATATATATATATATATATATATATATATATATATATATATATATATATATATATATATATATATATATGAATGTTTTATTCTTACCATATTATTATCAATTGACACACGGTAGATAGCATAACAAATTTCAAAATGGAACAATCATTAAAACATAAAATTGTGAACGCTGCTGAAGCTGTAAAGAGAAAAGTTCGCAAAATGCGTGACCTCGAAATGGATCGTAACAAAACATTGGAATCGGTCTTCAAACCTGTAACAGATCCTCTTAACGAAATTGTTCAACACAAATACAACACAAAGGTTTATAAGAAATTAAGTGAACCCTTAATGTCATCAAAAATGGAGGATGAGAACAAGTCGGTTATGAATAAAACATTAAAAAGAAAATCAAGCATCACTTATGACGATTATGCAACAGAGGAAGAAGAAATTACTAACGATGAAACTGATGATGAAACTTCTGACGGAAATGAATCTTTTAAGTCTATGGATTCTTATGTTGGAAAAAATACATCATCGTGGTCTTTATCTTCTGAGGTACTAGATAACGTACCTTTTGGAGTAAGAATTACGAAGGGAAAATTAATGCTTGGTTCGAGTCCAATCGAATTTAATGATAACAGTATTGCTGTAGCAGGAAAGACGTATGAAACTACATCGGGCTTAAAACAACTTTTGCTCAAGAAAACCCGGATCTAAGTATTATAACAAGTAACGATTATAAAAAATATAAGACGATGTTCATAGATACTAATGCACATCGACGAGACTATGATCCAGAAAAACCTATAAAAAGTAATAAGGGTCAGAAGTACTTGCAAATTATTAAACCACTATTCCGTATGAGTAAAGAGTCACCTAGTACTATCACACAAAGGAAAGGAGAAGGTTTACCTATTCAGAAGCAATGGAAGAAAATGTAGATTTTGTATATTGGGATGATCCGAACGAACTTGTTGATAGGTTAAAGTTGTTGATTGCATCCAAAGATGCTGGTAACACTGGACTAGATAACGAAATAATATCTATTGTAGAAGAATTACGTGAGAGTGGTATTGTCAATCAATAAATGTTGATGTAAAACTTAGTTTAGTTCACTTTACTTTCAACCTTTCAGCTTATTTAATCTCAACATGAATATCGATAAATTCGGACACCACGTTCATAAAAGAATGCGATTTATGGACATGATTGTAAATGAAAATAATAATAATAATAATATACTGAAATCGGAAAATGGAGAATTTAATTTAAAATCAACAAGATTGAGGGGTGTAAAAATGCCTACTGAATCAGATGACATTGTAAACAAAGAATATGTTGACAAAATTGTGTCAAAATTTTACACGAAGGAGGAAGTTGACTCTTTGCTTAACAATTCATCTGCAAATATTTTACATAACATTGAAACAATGATAAAAGCTTTAAAAGCATCAATACCACATCTTATCGATCAGTATCTTCAGAATATTTACAGTAACACGAACAAGGATCGAGTTAGACCATCATAATGATAAAACAACAAGTTGTAAATGAAATTCATAAAGCTGTGCGAAAGAATTTCATTCGAAGGTCTGTTATGTTGAAAGGAATTGATGACTTATGGCAAGCTGATTTGATTGATTTCCAAGATTTAAAAAAGTTTAACTCAGGATTTAATTATATTTTAGTTGTGATCGATTGTTTCTCGAAATTTGCTTGGGCAGTACCGGTAAAATCAAAAACTAAAACCGAAATCTCAAATGCCTTCGCAAGCATATTACAAAAATATCATCGTCATCCTAATTATCTACAAACTGATAAGGGAACAGAGTTCTATAATGATGTTTTTAGAAGGTTGCTATTGTCTGTAAATATTAAACATTATTCAACTTATTCGACTAAAAAGGCGTCTATAGTTGAACGATTTATTAAAACATTAAAAAATAACTTATTTAAAAAATTTAGTCTAAATGGAAATTATAAATGGGTAGGTAAGCAGCTGAATGATGTAATGTATACATATAATAACACAAAACATAGCACCACCAACTTCAAACCATCAGATGTCGATATTTCCAACACGGTACTAGTAATGAAAAATATTATAAAATCTCAAAATAAAAACAAGAAGAATAATTTCAAAAATAAGTTTGATGTTGGTGATTATGTTCGTATTAGTAAATATAAAAAATGTTTTGAAAAGGGGTACACACCAAACTGGTCAACGGAAATATTTACAATCAAAAAGTTAATAATACCTGCCCTATAACTTATTTAATAGAAGACCAACAAAAGCAACCTATATTAGGTGCTTTTTATGAACAAGAACTTCAAAAAACTAAATATTATAATATTTATTTAATAGAGAGAGTTATTAAAAAGAAAGGTAATAAATTATTTGTGAAGTGGCTTGGTCTAAACAATGATAGTAATAGCTGGATTGATAAAAATGCTATAGTAAATTAATAAATCCGGTATATATTTAGCGTATAATTAAATGTTCTAACATTAGTTATTAGACAATGCGTGGTGGAGGACTTGTTAACACAATCATAAATAATCTACCATTTGAAGCACATTTACCTGGATACAACTATTGTGGACCAGGAACCAGATTACAAGAACGCTTATTGCGCGGAGATAAAGGAATTAACGCGTTAGATGAGGCTTGTAAGCAACACGATATTGCATATAATAATCCAGATTTACCCGTGAGACATAAAGCAGACTTAGTACTGCTTAATATGGCTAAACAACGCTTAAAATCGAAAGATGCAGGTAAAGGGGAAAAACTTGCATCATGGTTAGTGAGTAAAGTAATGAAAACGAAATTAAAGAGGGGAGCGGGTGTTAAGTCATTTAAAGAATTAGTATCAAATATACGATCTCAAATTCGAAAAAAGAAACCTAAAAATACAAACACAGCTATAAAGTACGCATATTTAGCTGCTAAGAAAACTTTTCTCTAATAAACATAAAATCCGAGTACCACGAATCATTCCTTTACCCAAAACAGGAGGAATTCTTCCTCTAATACCGATATTTGCGGGATTATCAGCTTTAGGAAGTTTGGCAGGAGGAGCAGCAACGTTAGCTCGTACCATCAACGATATTCGACAAAATCGTCAGGGACCTGAATCGCAACGAAAGGAAACAATATCAATAGGCAAAGGTTTATACATCAAACCGTACAAAAAAGGAAGCGGATTATTTGTAAATTGTTCAAAAAACTAATCACGAGGCTACCCAAGCGTGCTTTGAGTAATATAGATATTCTGAAGTATACAAAAAATATTCCATATTTCGCGGAGTGTTCATGAAAGATCAGTTACCACCAAAAGTAAAACGCAACGAATGCGGAATTGTCAATTTAGATAATCAAGTTAATAATGGTACTCATTGGGTAGCTTACGTCAAAGTTAATAATTATTGTGAATATTTCGATAGTTTTGGTAATCTGAAACCACCAACAGAACTAGTTCAGTATCTCGAGAATAACAATATTTTATATAATTATAATAGATATCAAAACTTTAATGAAGTTAACTGTGGACATTTATGTATAAAATTTCTAGAAAGTTTTGGAATAAACAGCAAACGTCTATATAAGTTAATCTTCGTTATTTTATTTATCATTTTCACAATGACCTTTACTCTATCCATAACTGGAAACTCATCTGTCTTATCCACGTTTTATTAACCCACTCTTCAACTTGATGGTGAATATGAATGTGCTCTAGTGTACTTGTCTACGTTTAATTCTATTCCAAATATTGACAGTAGAAATAATAAATTTTATTATGACAAAAATAAATTAATTGAAATTCCAGAAGGAGTGTACGAACTTCAAGATATTAATGATTACATAAAAAGTAATATTAAAGATGTATCTTTTCATTTAAATTGTAACAATAATACATTGAAAACATCTATATTTTGCACTAAGGATGTTCATTTTGAGAAAAATAATTCACTTGGATCATTGTTGGGTTTTGACAAACAGTCTCTCAAAGCTAATATAATACATGTGTCACATCTTCCTGTAAACATTTTATCAACGACAGTGGTAAGGTTGAATGTGATATAGTAAGCGGATCATTCATTAACGGAGAACCTAGTCATATTATTTATGAGTTCGCTCCAAACGTGCCACCTGGATATAGAATCATAGAAGTTCCAAAAAATATTATTTATTTTCCAATCAATCAAAACAACATTAATAGTGTTAATATCAGGTTGTTGGATATAAACAATAATTTAGTTAATTTAAGGGGTGAGGAAGTACAACTTTATTTACATCTCAAGAAAAAATGATAGTCTATAATAAATATGTAAGTTCAAAAAGTAAAAAGTTCAGTTCACATCAAGCTATCTCAAAAGGAACACCTAAACCTAAAATTCAACTTACTCAGGAAAACATAAACTTTCTCAAACAAATCGGATTGATAAAATGAATATGTTGGATATATTGTCGACCCCAACCTATGATAATACAGTGGACAGCATCGAATTTCATTCTTATAAACCATATATAACTAGTTTCAACAGGAACGATGAGATTCGCATACCTATTAATCAACAAGATTTATACATATTACCATCAGCGAGTACATTATATTTGGAAGGCAAAGTTATCGTAAACAAAAAAGATAGCAAAGACGTAGCTACGAGTGTTCATTTTACAAATAATCCTTTGCTTTACTTCTTTCAAGAAATTCGGTATGAGCTAAATGGTATAGAAATTGATAAAATAAAGAACGCAGGTATCACTACTACTATGAAATCATTACTTTCTATGAATGAAAACGAGTCAAGAATGTCTAAAGCTTGGGGGTGGGATATTGATGGTACGAAAAACGTAAATTCTGGTTATTTTTCTGCTTCTATACCCCTCTCTTATATTCTCGGATTCGCTGAAGATTACAAAAAAGTTATAATAAACTGCAAACATGAATTAATCTTGTTGAGAAGTAATACTAACCTGAACGCTGTGAAACTGAGCACAGGTGAAGTATTAGACGATATCGAAACGAAATCACCAAAATTATCTGGCGTGTTCCACATGTTAAGGTATCTGATAAGGAAAAACTTAATTTTGTTAAAAGTTTTAGACAAAGACAGATCCATACAATTAGTGTTCAGAAATTGGGATCTATACGAATATCCTTTATTACCAAAAACCACAAAACATAAGTCTCTTAAAACTTCAACTCAAATCGAAAAACCTAGATACGTCATAATAGGTTTGCAAACTAACAGGAAAAATAATGCGAGTGCAGATATGTCTCGTTTTGATCATTGTAATTTACGAGAGGTCAAGGTTTATCTTAATTCGACTTATTTTCCATATGAAAACCTTAATGTAAGTTTTCTAAAGATAATGTTGGTTTATTATACGAGCAATATGTTAAATTTCAACAGTCCTACTTCGGACGTCGCATGGAACCTTTACTTAACCTCAAACAATTTAAGGATATTGCTCCGTTGTTTGTTATCGATTGTTCTAGACAAGTAGATAACTTGAAGACGGGAGCTGTAGTGGACGTAAGAGTAGAAATAGAGAGTGATACTGATTTACCCGATAATACTTCAGCTTACTGTCTTATCCTTAATGATTGCATAGTCGAGTATAAACCATTGAGCAGTCTAGTCAAGAAAATATCATGACTCCTGATATAATAATAGTTGATATCCAAGGATTAAAGATTTAAGCAATAAATTTATCATAAAAGAGATGGCGATAGCTACTCCGTGTTATACACAGACATTTTTAATTAAACCGCCATATTCGTTTAACTACTTATCTGCACAAGAAAAAAAGCAAGTGAAATGGTTAGAAAGAAATCGTGGCATTTATTGGAGTGAGGGACACATCGATTATAGAGAATTTAAACGTATTATCTCACCATACTTACAGCATAAAACAGTTTTAATGAAAGGTGGGGAAAAAATAAAGTGGTGACGGAATTGACACCAAATTGTAATCCACAAGATGTTGGAGAAAAGGGTGTAGTAATTTATTACAATTATGTAACCAATATTGTAAAGATTATGATTTTAATTGTATTTTTCACACAAAGCACTGTGCTTTAAAAAATGTACTTTGTATTAAAAAATGGTACATCGAAAATAAAAATATCCTCGAATTCGATTAAGTAATGAAAAATAAATATTATATATAATTGAGTTATCTATGTGTTTGATTTAAGCCCGCAGCAAACAGAAGACGTAATTAACGTGCGTTAGAGCGTTAAAGCATTCCAACCGCGTTGTGTTGTATTGAACTAGGCTATACCTATCCTGTCAAACAGAACGATACGCGATGCTCTAACACAGCGTTATGAACGGATGAACGGTATGAATAAAACGCTTACACCGTACCGCGTTAATAACGCTCTATTTGTTGACGTCTTTAACTAAATCATGACTATCAATAAAGATTTTAAGTCCCACGTGGTAAGGGGTGAGCCTACCGCCACCTAGAGACTTACTTATTCCAAACGTGAATGTAATCTAGTAATATTGCTTTGGTCATCAAATTATATCCACATGAACAACGCGTAACACTGACCTATATTTCATTTCTGATCATGTTACAACAAGATTATGTAAGATGCGTATAGGTATACTATGAATAAGGTGATTCATAGGTACCTACGCGACATATCTACTCATAGTTTTATTACTAGCAGCCGCACGCGACTTCGTCAACGTGAACTCAATAGTCTATGTGTTCAGATGTAATTTTAAGCTATAAAACTGCTAATTATCATCAAAATACGTTCACTGGATTTTTCGTTGAAAAAGTAACAAACATCTAATCATCTTACATTCTATCAACCTTACATTTATAATATTAGTAGGTTATTGAGATTTTATCATTTTATCTTCTATCAATCTATTTTATTAGAAAAAACTGTCTTAATGCATACTTAGTAGGCATGCATAATTACATCTCGCTTCTACTAAAAATCCTATTTTAGAGTTCATGGTTACCCTAGGAATTTAAGGAAGGAATACAATACGCAATAAAGAAACCTTAGATAGTTCTTATCATAGACCACTTTGAACGATGTCGCGTTGGCAAATACAGCATAAGTTATTAGCTGAAATTGATACAGTCAAACAAAGCCTAACAATAATGGTGTTCACACAATATAAGGTTGCTTTGTAACAGTACGAGTATATTGGGTGATGATGTGTAGAAAAATATGTACACTTACATAATAATAATATATTTGATAATCAGCCTAGTCGAACACGCCGCAGATCATCTCTATTTTGATGCTCCTGTGAAACTGGATACGGGTCTTTTCTGTAATAAAATATAAAATGGTTAGGTTCGTTATACTATTTTATGTGTGTTCATACTGTTGGAACACCACCTACATCACAGAAATAATTCTACATCCAACAGTGGTTACGAGAAAAAGTAGTCTAAAAACTCTTTTAGACTAGTTGTTTAGTTAATAATAACTACTTTAAAAGTTAACATTTCAGTTTAGGTTCCTACTCAATTGTATTAGCAATGTTACTATAAATCCGTATAACTATAGATCTCAGCAACGTAAATTGCTAGGTTTCTTCATTAGCTTATGATATCTATGTTATATAATACTAGCGGACACCTCAACTCCGCCCGCGTGGACTACAGAAAAAAAGTGTCAACCCATAAGTATAAAGTGGTTTACGTACTTCTAAGTAAAAATCTGGTTTTAAAACCAAGGCGCGCAAATACGCACCATCCCTATAAGGAACTATAGGGTGTTCTCTCAAGCGATGAAGCTAACAACTTGTCACCGACCTTATATATCTAACCCTGCTACGCTAAACGTGACTGTAGGGATCTTTTCGATCATGGTGGCCATCTCAACTAAGATTAGCGACTGCGCAAGATATAATTATAGTGCGCAAGTGTATGCACAAACACAGAACAAGAACAGTAAAATTGTTTTAACTGATACATACCGAAAATGATTTAACGAAGAGCAGAGTGACAAAGCACAGAGATGGTCAGCAAAATCCAGCTTCGGCTTCTATTCCAGAGTCGTGGTGTGGTGGTGACAGCTCAAGTCCAGAGACGGTGAACAAAATCCCAACTTCGGCTTCTATGGCGGTGATGACTTGCTTCAGGCTCAGAGCGCTTCTACTCGTACTTTTAAACGAGGACTGGAACGAGTGAAGCATGTTTCGAAATGTTCGTGTTTTATACCATTCCTAAATTCGAATAATTAATTATTCAAACGAATTATGTTTCATTAAAATCGTTTGTACTTACTACCATTTGCTTTAAAACTACATAATTACAAATTTGTTAATGCGGATATTTTTTTACCTTCAAAGTAATAATCACATTTAGCTTGCATTTTTTGAATGAGTATTATTGAATCACTTTTATATTACCAATTTATCATTGCATTTGGTAATTCAATATGGGTACACTGAATGTATCTAGCTTGCACTTTTTTAGCGGTAATATTAATTAGGTAAATATTTTAGGCAAACTAGAATAAAATTTGAACAAATTTAAATAAGCATTTGATTACCTCGATTTCATTGAATAATTATATTTAGCTTGCACTTTTTGCACGACCTCATTACTGTTTTTGTTTCACAAATTAGCATTTGCGTTTGGCTATTCAATTTATGTGTAGAAAATGCCTCTAGCTTGCACTTTTTAGCAGTATATTTGATTTTGTCAATATTATTTTCGCCAAACTAAGGTAAAATTCGTGACAAATTTATTAATGCAGGTGTTTTCCTAATAATTACAAGTTTATTGCATTTTTTAATCAACATCTTTATCTTTGTAAAATTCGACATTAAAAGGCCGGTTTAAAATGGTAAACCGTCACAAACAACCCGGACTCATCCAAAGGACTTCATTCAATAGACTCAAGTATAGCTGCACTCCTAGCCGAGATCCTGCGCCTGACCAAGCCGTGAACATCTAGCTGCACTTCTAACCGGGACCCGCTCATAGCCAAGACAAGACTTCGAAGCCTAGCAGCACTCCTCGTAACGCGGATCTTGCTCCTCACCAAGAAGCCGTGATCATCTAGCCGCACTCATAGTTGTGACCCGCTCATAGCCAAAACAAGACTTGGAAGCCTTGTTCATCTAATCGCAAGAAAATTCACCCCGAAAATGTAAGTCGTAGTTAACATCCATTTCAGTTGGTTTCTGTGGATCATTTTATTACATTCACGTTTGGAATAAGTAAGTCTCTAGGGGGCGGTAGGCTCACTCCTTACCACGTGGGACTTAATAGGTTAACTGGTGAAAAGTGGGTATGTAATTTACACACTTCTAACCAATCTCTTTGAAGGATAATGGGCGTGACTATATGCACAATATATGCACATATGTATGTATGTATGTAAATATCTATGTAAACAACAGATCGATAGGATTTTCTATTAGTCGTACGCTTAGCATATAGCGAAACAATTATAAAACACTAGTAACAGTTAGTTGGGTGACTTGAACCTTCTACGATGATTTGTTTATCTAACCAATTTGGTAAGTTTACCTATATTTTAAAAATATAGTTTTGCTATGTATCTAAGCAGACGATGTTTGATTATTAAGTGTCATTCAGAATATTTATTATTTTAATTGTCACCTTCCTATTTATGATAATAATACTATGAGTTTGTATAAATTATTATTTCTTTGTTACAGAAAATGGAGTCGTATGATGATCCGATATTATTTTCACAAAACGCGCAATCTCCTGAATGGAGATTAGAAGAAGTTCATAATAATGATTTAGTTAACAAAATTAAAATAAAAAAATCTTTACCCAAACATAAGAAACAGTTGAATATTCAGAATAAAGTCCATAGAAGGAGTACTCCCGGAGCACCACCATCATTTGTAATGAACAGAAAATCAACGAAGGCAAATAGAGTTTTAATAATAAAAATTATGAACATAAATGATTATGAAGATCAAGAAATTGATAGTGAAAATATACTTTTAAACGCACAATATGTTGCAGACGAAGGGTACGACGAAATCATAGACAGTGCGGAGAGTTTGGTTAGCAAAATTTCTAAAAAAAAATTGTGGTTATAGTGTAGGTTTTTAAGACAGTTTAATTGTAAAAAAGGAATTCTGTTTATAATTTTCTCATAATCTATATGTCTAGTGAATAAAGTATTTGGATAAGTTATATAATTTGGTATTTTATTAATCTTAATAAATCCCTACTAATGATAAAGATGAATGTCTCGCTATCATGTCTTATGTTCAAATCCTATACACACCATACATTAATCTTTATTGATAGTCGTGATTTAGTTAAAGACGTCAACAAAATAGAGCACTGTTAGTTTGCAAACCTATTATGACATATCTAGGTTTTTCGATTTGAGTTGAAGTTTTAAGAGACCACGTATGTTTTGTGGTTTTTGGTAATAAAGGATATTCGTATAGATCCTAATTTCTGAACACTAATTGTTTGGATCTGTCTTTGTCTAAACTTTTAACAAATTAAGTTTTTCCATATCAGATACCTTAACATGAAGAACAAAAGATACAAGAGTGACAAAGATAGATGACCCATGATGAGTAATCCTGTATCGAAAACAATGGAGATTCTCGTAAAGCTGACTCGACGATTCACGGCAATCGTTCCACCGAATAAATTGGACAATACTTTGGTTCTCGCCGGCTGGCGATTCCTTGGTAGTGTAAGTATGTAACATGCCTAACCAAATTCTTTTCAGTTGTGATAGCTCATTGAGCTAAACCTTGGTTAGGGCCCTGTTCCACTAAATTTATTTCATGTACTGATTTTGATGTTGTACAATTGTCGCATTCAGATTGTACATTTAAATAGGTTCGGTTTATTAAAATTTATATCTGTTAATGGGAAAGCACTCCGCTTGTAGTGAGCGAAGCGAAAACCTCGGTTAGGGCCTTGTTCCACTAAATTTATTTCATGTACTGATTTTGATGTTGTACAATTGTCGCATTCAGATTGTACATTTAAATAGGTTCGGTTTATTAAAATTTATATCTGTTAATGGGAAAGCACCCCGCTTGTAGTGAGCGAAGCGAAAACCTCGGTTAGGGCCCTGTTCCACTAAATTTATTTCATGTACTGATTTTGATGTTGTACAATTGTCGCATTCACATTTAAATAGGTTCGGCTTATTAAAATTTATATCTGTTAATGGAAAGCACTCCGCTTGTAGTGAGCGAAGCGAAAACCTCGGTTAGGGCCCTGTTCCACTAAATTTATTTCATGTACTGATTTTGATGTTGTACAATTGTCGCATTCAGATTGTACATTTAAATAGGTTCGGTTTATTAAAATTTATATCTGTTAATGGGAAAGCACCCCGCTTGTAGTGAGCGAAGCGAAACAAAAAGCGGGGGTAGCTTTCCCATTAACGTACTACTCACATCATTTAGAAATGTAGCAAGACCAGCGTTTAAAGCCTGATACCTCGCAGGTAACTAACAAAACACTTGAATAAGTACTTAACTTTTAAGCAAAAAATCAGAATTCTTTGATATAACTTTTTTCACACAGCGATTTAAGAATCACCGTAACAATCATAGTAACAATTGATAGTCTTAAAAAGAGCTTTCCAACTATATAAGTCTGATCATTATTGGTCTGCCATACATTTTTGCCCATCATCCTTTATACAGGGGTTTTTTTGTGGCCACCTTTAACGAAGGGTACGTACTCTATCCATGAAATAAAGTAAGTTTATGCCAAAAAAAATGCTGGAAAAAAAAAAAGTTTTTTTAATTTTTTAAATTCCTTAATCGTGTGAAATTTATAGTGTCTAGTGTTTATGTTAGTTTTTTTATAGACAGATATTAATTATTTTTCGTGAAAAAATCCTGCTACGCGCGTCTATGTGCATTTATGCAGAAAAACGCAGTCTATTTACTCAACTTTGGACCCTAATATTTTGGAAACCAGACACTTCCCAGGTATGCTTCCATGGAGAAAAATGATCGTGATGATGAGGAGATTCCGTAGTTTTCGGGAACGTTGACGACCAAAAATCATCCTGTATAAATGTGGACCAAATTTCTATAAATTGGCTTTATGTGTCTACAATTTTAACTTTAGTTATAAAAAGCCCTTCCTGAATAAAAAAAAAACTATAATTTTACTTTATTTAAACATAAACTAGTATGACAGTCAGAATGGACCATATTGACAATAATAATAAATATCCATACCAACTTAAGTTTTATTCCAGGAAGATTCGGAATGTTCTCTTCCAAGTCAGTCACAAACCTCATCTCGACCATATGAACATGACGTCCCTGAAATGGACTCCGATATTAAACTAACTAAATCTGTACCGAGAATTACATTAAGCAAAAAAATAGAATCCAATTAAAATGAAAAATTACATTAGAAAAACATCTGAAGCAAAGACTTTAACGGAAACCACCTCACCGGAACCTGGAACTAGTCAATTAGGAATAGCCACTAGCCAATTAGGAGCAGCCACTAGCCAATTAGGAGCAGCCACTAGCCAATTAAGAACAGTCACTAGCCAATTAGATACGAGAACTAGTTCCTTAACATCAGGAAAAAGTTCATTAAACTCACGCGCAGTATTTAAGTCGAAGTATGTTAGAATTCTAAGAAAAAGTATTCCTGCTAAACGAAAAACGGTTCAAGATCTAGAGGGTAGTAAAGTTGGTAAGAAAGAAAAGTCCGTACAAAGGAAACCGGAGATAGATAACTCAAAAAATTATATGCCAACTGTAAAATAAGATGCCAAGTTAAAGTATCCGAGTTGGACCTCCAAAAGTTTGCAATAGTGGGCAGTCTAATTTCTCATACTTTCTCAAATTTGTTTATATTAGGTGTATAAGTTATTACCATCACATCTCTAATAAAGGAAATTATTCATTCGGAATATTATGTATTTATTTATCAGTTTATAGCAAACTACTGACGTCCTGTCCCACGTCTCAAATACAAACTTTCTGAATAAGATGTGACAATCTGGACCGTCACAAAAACATTATCTAGTCACAAACACACAAACATTACCGAATTGTGAATCTTAAACAAAAAAATTTCATCAAAATCGGTCTCGCCGTTTAGAAGGAAATCCATTACAAACACAGGAACAGAAGATTTCATACTTAGATACTTTACCGCACTTGTGCTGTAATGTAAATTCAAAAGAATCTTCTATATACATATAATAAAAATGTAACGGATCGCTGTCTATACATGGAAGTTATATGAGAAAAAAATCTATAGGAGACCTTTACTAGGTACCCAAAAGAATGATTTTTGTAATTTTTGTCTGTGTGTTTGTGCACGCTAATCTCAGAAACGGCTGTACCGATTTCCATGCAGTTTTCAGGAATATAATGTGACAGGTCCCACTTACATATTATAGGCTACTTTTTATCCGGGACAATTTCGACATTTTGTTTTTTCCATAGTCCACGCGGACGAAGTCGCGGGCGTCAATAGAGGAAAATAAAATAT